>JAPVLO010000024.1:24745000-25945000 GCA_027257055.1 Cephalopachus bancanus | reverse complement strand
CAGCCAGCAGTGCCCGGATGGGCCATGGAGAGTTGCCTTTTGGGTTGTTTTAAAAGTTCTGAGTTGTACAGCACTTGATCCTTTTCCTGCATTGTGAAAGGACCTCTTCAGCGATGATTACTTCAGAGTTACCAGTGTTACAGGACCAAGACTACATACTGCTGAATAGACAGTCTGTAAAGCAGAGGGAAAAGTGAACAAAGCCAGAAGACCCTCATAAGGAAGAACAGGGCATTGCAGAAGAGAAATAAAAGCAACCCCACCTTCCCTCAAAAACAGAATTGAAGAAGGGGAGGGAAAGGGGGAGAGGGAGAAAAATCTACAGAAATGAAGAAAAACAAAAAGAAGAGTATGGGTCTCTCCCAGACGCCTGGGAGAGCAGACACTGAGAAAACTGACGTTGGAATGCAAACAATGAAAAGCCCCCAGAATGAAGGGTCTCAAACTGCAAATGTAGATATCAAAACAATAATGGAGAGATTAAAAAGAATTGAGGCGACACAAGAAGAAACCAGGAAGGAGCTGATATCTGAGATAACAGTAATAAAGAATACTGTGAATGAAATAAATAACAAATTGATAAGCATGGAAAGCAGAATTACCCAAGCAGAAGAAAGAATCTCAGAACTTGAGGACCAAAATATAGAAATAACCCAAACTCTTAAAAACAGAAAATAAGCTCAAAAAGACAGAACAAAACCTTCAAGAGATGAGTGACTACCTCAAGAGGCCTAATCTAAGTGTAATCAGACTCCCTGAGGCAGAAAGAGAAACAGAGACCACATTGGAACAAACTTTCCATGAGATCATTCAAGAAAACTTCCCTTATCTAATCACTGATGCAAAAATTCAAACAGAAGAGATTCAGAGAACCCCTGCAAGACAAGAAATGAAAAGACCAACTCCTAGACACATAATAATTCGCCTAAATAAAGTAGGCACAAAAGAAAAAATACTAAAGGCAGCAAGAGAAAAAGGCTAGATCACCTACCACGGAAGACCAATCAGAATAGCAACAGATTTATCTGCAGAAACCCTGCAGGCTAGGGGAGTTTGGAGCCCTATCTTCAAAGTCCTAAAAGATAAACAATTTCAACCAAGAATAACCCACCTGACCAAGCTAAGCTTCATCAGTGAGGGAGAATTAAAATCTTTCCCAGATATCCAATTCCTAAGAACTTATGCTGCCACCAAACCATCTCTACATGAAACACTTAAGAAAGTACTAAGCACAGAAGAAAAGGAAAAAAGAACAATGTTCTTCACAAGAGTACAGGGAAAAGAATAAAATATACACGAACCAACCCCAAAACCAAAAGAAAGACAAAAAAAGAAAAAAAGAAAAAATCAGGTGGAAGAACAACAACTCAATAAGAACTCCATGATAGGGACGAACTCTCACATTTCAATAATTAGTCTGAATGTGAATGGACTAAACGCACCACTGAAAAGACATAGAATGACAAAATGGATAAAATATCACCAGGCAACAATATACTGCCTTCAAGAGACCCATCTCACTAGAAAGGACATACACAGACTCAAAGTAAGAGGATGGGAAACAAATTTTCAGATGAATGAAACACAAGAAAGGAGGAGTCGCGATCCTAATTTCAGACAAAATACCATTTAAGCTATCAAAAATTTAAAAAAAATACAGAGGGCCACTACATAATGATAAAAGGTTCACTCCATCAACAAGAAATATCAATCCTAAACATATATGCACCCAACATAGGTGCGCCAACATTCATAAAGCAACTTCTAGGAAAACTAAAGAAAGACATTGACCCTAACACCATCATAACTGGGGACTTTAATACACCACTCACATCCCTAGAGAGATCATCAGGACAAAAAATCAGCAAGGAGATCCGGAAACTCAATGAGACTCTGGATCAAATGGACTTAATTGATACCTATAGAACATTCCATCCAAAGACCACAGAATACACATTCTACTCATCACCGCATGGAACATATTCTAAGATCGACCACATAATTGGACACAAATCAAGCATAAGCAAATTTAAAAGGACTGAAATTCTACCATGCGCCTTCTCGGACCACAGTGGAATAAAAATAAACATTGATACCAACAAGGTCCCCCCCAAAACCCACAAAGACATGGACACTAAATAGCATGATGCTAAACAACTCCTGGGTCAATGATGAAATAAAAACAGAGATCAAAAGATAGCTGGAAACAAATGAAAATGAAGAAACATCTTACCCAAATCTCTGGGATGCCTTAAAAGCTGTAATAATAGGGGAATTTATATCCCTACAAAACACATGAGGAATATGGAAGGAACACAAATTAACAACCTAAGAAGCCACCTAAAGAAGCTGGAAAAGCAAGACCACAAAAACCCTAATTTCAGCAGAAGAATCCAGATCACCAAAATAAAAGACCAAATCCAGGACATAGAAGACAAAAAGTTAATACAAAAAAATCAATGAAACAAAAAGCTGGTTCTTCAAAAGAATAAACAAGATTGATGGTCCCCTAGCTAGACTGACCAAGAAAAAATGAGAAAAAAACCAAATAAGCACAATCAGAAACACAAAAGATGAAGTCACATCTGACCCTGAAGAAACACAAAAGATCATTAGCAACTACTATGTACACTTGTATGGAAACAAACTTGAAAACCTTAAGGAAATGGAGGACTTTCTGACATCACACAACCTACCTAAGTTGGAACAGGAAGAAATTGAGACCCTAAATAGACCAATAAAAATCAAGGAAATCGACTACATAATAAGAAAACTTCCTACAAAAAAAAGTCCTGGACCAGATGGCTTTCCAGCAGAATTCTACAAGACAGTTAGGAGGAGCTGATACCAATCCTACTGAAGGTATTCCAGGCAATTGAAAAAGATGGAACACTCCCCAAATCATTTTACAAAGCCAACATCACATTGATACCCAAGCCAGGTAAAGATCCAACAAAGAAAGAGAACTACAGGCCAATATCTTTGATGAACATAGATGCTAAAATTCTCAACAAGATCCTAGCAAACCGGATTCAGCAATACATCTCAAAAATCATCCATCATGACCAAGTAGACTTCATTCCTGGGATGCAAGGCTGGTTCAACATTCGTAAAACCATAAATGTAATTAAATACATCAACAGATGTCAAAACAAAAACCACATGATTATATCATTAGATGCAGAAAAAGCTTTTGATAAAATCCAGCACCCCTTCTTGATAAAAACCCTTGAACATCTAGGCATACGGGGAACATACCTCAAAATAGTAAAAGCCATATACGAGAAACCCACAGCCAGCATACTCCTAAATGGACAAAAATTAGAACTATTTCCCCTGAAAACTGAAACAAGACAAGGATGCCCATCTCACCCCTCCTGTTCAACATAGTATTGGAAGTTCTGGCTCGAGCAATTAGAGAAGAGGAGGTAATCAGGGGTATACAAATAGGAAAAGAGGAAGTCAAGTTATCTCTCTTTGCAGGTGATATGATTGTGTACCTTGAAAACCCAAGAGAATCTGTCAAAAGCCTCCTTACACTGATAAAGGCCTTTGGCAAAGTCTCAGGATACAAAATAAATGTACAAAAGACAATCGCATTTCTCTACACCAATAATAAACAAACAGAAACCCAAATAAAAAACACAATTCCATTCACAGTAGCCACAAAAAAAATTAAATACCTTGGCATCTTCCTAACCAGAGATGTGAAAGACCTTTACAAGGAAAACTACAAAACACTGTTCAAAGAAATCAAAGTTGACCCAAACAAGTGGAAAAATATCCCATGCTCATGGATCGGAAGAATCAACATTGTGAAGATGTCCATCTTACCTAAGGTAATCTACAAATTCAATGCAATACCCATCAAATTACTAGCAACATTCTTCTCAGACCTAGAAAAAACAATACAGGAATTCATATGGAAACACAAACGTCCAAGAATAGCCAGAACAATCCTCAGCAAAAAAAAAAAAAAAAAAAAACAAAGCAGGTGGTATCACATTACCAGACTTCAAACTTTACTATAAAGCTACAATCATCAAAACAGCTTGATTCTGGTATAGGAACGGGCATATAGATCAATGGAATAGAATTGAGATTCCAGAAGCAAAACCTCAATTTCTTAACCAACTCATCTTCGACAAAACCTCCACCACTTACCACTGGGGAGAGAAGAACCTATTCAGTAAATGATGCTGGGAAAACTGGCTGACCACATGCAGAAGATTGAAACAGGACCCCTATCTATCCCCATGCACAAAGGTTAATTCCAAATGGATCAGAGACCTAAATGTAAAACCTCAAACCGTAAGAACCTTAGAAAATGAAGGAAATACCCTCATGGAAATCGGAACTGGCATCCAATTCCTGAACAAAACCCAAAACCCACAGGTCATAAGAGAGAAGATAGACAAGTGGGACCTTATTAAACTGACAAGCTTCTGCAAAGCCAAAGAAACCATCAAGAGAGCAGGGAGATAGCCTACAGACTGGGAAAAAATATTTGCCAACACCAGTTCTGACAAAGGTTAACATCCTGGATCTACAAGGAACTCAGACGTGCTGAAAACAAACAAACAAACAAACAAACAACCCCATTATAAAATGGGCAAAAGATATGAACAGACACTTCACAAAGGAAGACATCCGAGCAACTAACAAACACATGAAAAAGTGTTCAACCTCACTAATCATCAGGGAGATGCAACTCAAAACCACACTGAGATACCACCTAACCCCAGTCAGAATGGCAATTATCAACAAGTCAAAAAATAACAGCTGCTGGAGAGGGTGTGGCGAAAAGGGAACACTTCTACACTGTTGGTGGGAGTGTGAACTAGTGCAACCTCTGTGGAAAGCAGTGTGGCGATTCCTAAAAGCTCTAAATACTAACCTCCCATATGACCCTGCAATCCCCCTACTGGGAATATATCCTGAAGAACACAAATCACTCTATAAAAAAGATACCTGCACACGTATGTTTATCGCAGCGTTGTTCACAATAGCAAGAACCTGGAAACAACCGTGCTGCCCGTCAAAAGAGGACTGGATTAAAAAAATGTGGTAAATATACACGATGGAATACTACGCAGCCATAAAAAAGAACAAAATCATGAATTTCGCAGCAACCTGGATGGAACTAGAGTCTATAATACTGAGTGATCTCTCACAGGAACAAAGATCCTAGTATCACATGTTCTCACTCATATAATGGACCTTAAACATCCAATGCAATACTATACGAAAATGACTGACAGTACTGGGAAACTATGGTGGGGGGAGGGAGATGGGATTAACAGTAGCAAATATCTGTCTGGGAACGGGGAAACACCCCATATTAACAGGGTGTCTGAATGAAACGCAATTGTATACCTAACCCTCAACTGTACCCCACAACTTCATAATAAAAAATAAATAAATAATTTTAAAAAAAACCGTCCTTTGTTTTGTTTTGTTTTGAGTTGGAGTCCTACTCTGTCGCCCAGACTGGAGTGCAGTGGCCGCTCCCGGCCACCACAGCCTCGACCTGCTGGGCTCCGGCGATCCTTCAGCCTCAGCCTCCAAGTAGCTAGAATTACAGGCACGCGCTACCATGCTCGGCTGATTTTTTGATTTATTGTAGAGATGAGGCCTTGCCAAGTTGCCCAGGTGGTACTCAAACCCGCGGGCTCAGGCAATCCACTCACCTCAGCCTCCCTAGGCGTGGGATTACAGGCTGAGCCACTGAGCCCTGCTGAAAACCGCCCTTTGGATATCATGCTCACTCCCTAGGGAAGGACGGGGTCAGGGTCATCCCAAGGCCAAACCTCACCTTCACAATATACTTATGTACCAAATCCTCACACAAACCCATGATTCTAAAACCAAAACTAAGAGCAAAGTTTTTTTACTTGACATTAATATAAACACATGCTCAAAATATTTTTAAATGAATATGTTTTTTCAGGTCTCTGCTGCAGATTAAGTTGCATCCAGGGCTGTCCTTGTCCCTGATTTATTCATCCAAATCCCTTCTTATATGTAAATTCCAGGAATTCTCCTATGTTAATGATAAATGCCAACTGCTATAGAAAGCCTTTTTTTAACCCCTACAACTGGAAAGCATAATTGATTCAAGATGTATTTGCTGAGGATCTGCACTGCGTGTGTCCCTGTGTCAGAGCTGTCGGCCCTTTTTCTGACCTTCCTTAGTATGTTTTCCATAGGACACATATCCTTTCTACCTCAAGTTGTTTACTAAGACATGTCTCATTTCTTACCTTAATGTATTAGCTCTTAAAAACCAGACTCTATGTTTGATTTATATTTATATTTGCAGCAACATTTTTTACTGTACTTCAAAATCAGCACTTAATAGAAAGCTCCTGAATGCATAAATGAATGAATGAATATATGAATATGATTCCTTAGCTTAATTATTCCTGACTTTTTTGCCTCCAAACAGTACTGTTTGTTTTCACTCATTTCCTGATATAGTATGGTAACATTCTCAAAATATAGATTAACCTCATGTAATACCAAATATCTCTGTACTATGGTACTTTTTATAATTAAAATAAGTTTTCCTTTTATCTTCAATGTTTCTTTTTAAGTTTTTCTTTCTTTACCTTTAAACGTTCATGTTTCTTAGGATTATACCTTTGGAATTTATTTTCTTTTTCCACAATTTCCTCTGAGAAGTTTCACCCATTTCCATGTTCCTATTACATTAAGTCTCTAATTCAAATCCAAATTCTTTTCTTAAATCTTGTATCTGTTTATCCAGCTGCCTACTGTACAGGATCACTTGACTAATCTAAAGAACATCTTACTCAATATGTCTAAGTGTGAGTTCAGCACCTCTGCCAATCTCCACTTCCCATTCACACTTCCTTTTTCAAACTCCTCCCTGAGGATAACCAAAAACCTACCACTCAGTTACCCATGGTCAACCTCCAGGTAATATTTCTAACTCCAACTTTTCCCTTCCCATAGCCCCCACACTATCTGGTATCAATGTATCTCTGTAATCCATCTACCTCACTGTATTCTTAATGTCACTTTACTACTTAAAGACATTATTCTCTTCAAAGTCTATTAATGTGGACTATCTATAGTATTGTTTTCCTATATCACAGATCTGCCTTTCTTATCCACTCAAGAGCCTATGAATTTTTTTCAAAATATCAGATCTGATTATGAAGCTCATTTGGGTATCAAAGAATCCCTCCAGTGCTTAGAATACAAACTCCTTTACATGTCTTCCAAGGTCCTACGTGATCTATCTATTTATTTCTCAGCTTCCTCACTTACCAGCTCCTCCCACCCCTAGGTGTGCTCACAATTCCTCTTAGTTCCTAGAACACACCCTGCTCTCTCCTTTCCACATCTGAAACACAGCCTACTCCAGGCTCCACCCCCACCTCACCTAACCTGTAATGGTGCTGAACTGTCTTTTCCTCATCTTTCATATCTAGATCCCACATCACTCCTGCACTCTTATGTATTTCCTGTGCACACTGATTTCTTTCAATATAGTACTTTTAAACATAACTCAGACTTTTAAAGCTACTTCCTGTCTATTATTATCCATACTCATAACCTCTTCTAGTCTTACTTATGATATTTGCATTTACATTGTGATTTTTTTCTCCTAAAACATTATTTTGACACTGCATGGTATTAATACTTCATTATATCTACAGATGCATTTACATAGTTATTCGCTGACTCTTGTTGTGTGTGTGTGTGTGTGTGTGTGTGTATTTATATTTCCTAGCTTTTTTAAAAAATGTATTTACTTTTTTTTGAGTTGGAGTCTCACTCTTGTTGCCCAGGCTGAAGTGCAGTGGCATGTTCATGGCCACTGCAGCCTCGACCTGCTGAATTTAGAAAATCCTTCCACCTCTGCCTTCCTAGTAGCTGGAACTACAGACACACACCACCATGCTTGACTAGTTTTTTTTGTGTGTGGTTTATTGTGGAGTTGAGGTCTTACCAAGTTGCCCAGGTTTGTCTCAAACCCCTGGGCTCAGGCAATCTTCTCACCTTGGCCTCCTAAAGTGCTGGGATTATAGGCTGAGCCACCACGCCTGGGCTTTCCCAACTTTTAAATACAAATTTACATAAACAGACTGTCACACACTGTCTAATGGTTGACTGCAATTAACATCAAATATATTGGTTTATAATTTTGTGAATTCACCATTTTATTCACCATTTTAACAACTGATAAAGGATATTCTTAAAAGGATGGTACATATACCAGGTGATGAAATGGTTTTGCATTTCTGACATGAAGTTTTCTTAGATAGAAATAATAAATTTGAATTGTAAGGTAATTATAGCTTTTCAAGTTAACCCATTCTAGAATTTAGAATCTCCATCAAGGAATTTTTAAATATAATACATTTTATATATTCAAGAAACCCTTGTTCATTTTCCTGAGACAAATTAATGAACAATATTCCTACCTCTTGACATTTTATAGCTTGATCTTATGTAGTCATATACAGTCAAAATAATTCACACAAATATGCATGGCTAAACAAATAACTTAAAGTAAAATTTTGTTCATATTATTCTTTCCTTTTATGGTTAGTTTAGAGCAAACCTTCTCTTTTGTGTTGAATAATTCAGTAGTTTTTTTTTTTCCAGAAGAAAAATGAGAGAGGTGATTCAAGCAGAGGTAGGCTACGCATTTCCAATCGACAGCTGTAAACATGTATAACTAAATCCATCAGAAGTATCCTGTTATAAATATAGTGCTGAATATTTTCATTTCCTTTTTTTGTAAAAAAGGTCAGTGTTTTCCAACTGGCAGTATCTTAGAGCTTAAGACAGGTTTGTAATGTTATTCTTTTCTAGTAACATGTTTATTGAAACATAGTACAGGGTCTTGACCTTTTTTGACTTCTTAAAAAACTTCATGTGGAGACAGAGCAGAATATTGCCTACTAAACCCAGAGTAACTAGAAAACATCTTTAAGGTTTTCATATTTTTTAATGTTACATTTCCAAGTATATGTGGAGTTGGAACTATTTAGAAAGATGAGGAAATAGTAATATGTCTTCATCCTGTCTTAGTAACTGATTGTTATATAAAAACAGTGTAAATAATACAAACAGAGGGGACCCCGAAGTAACCTAAATTTATAAAATAAATGTGTATTTACTCTTATACATTTAAACTTCAGTTACCTTGAAAGTACTCTCCATTTAATGCAATACACCTATCAAGTTGCTTTTTCTACTGCTCAAAAATGTTTTTGAGCTTCTCAATTTAGTGCCTGTTAGCATTTCTTCAGTTTTTTGTTTCATATCTGCCATATCTCCTTATGGGCAGAACATTTCCTTTTGAAGACTTTTTGCATAGGGTAGGGGGAGTTGCTTAGGGCAACCCCTGGTGAATAGGGAAAGTGGGGTATGGGAATCATGCCAGTTTTGGTCAAAAACTGCTGAACACTCAGCTTGGTGTGGGCAGGTGTGCTCATAAGTGACCCATCATGGAATGGGCAAACGCATGGAAAGAATCTGGAAAAAAATATTTTCCACTGAAGCCAAACACAGTCTCTCACAACAAAGCTAGCTGGTGCACTGATTCCCATGGGCTCCTAGAACACCAACCTAGTGGAGGAAGCCTGTACTACAGGAGTCCACCATCCAAAAGATAATTGGTTTTTGTTTATTTGTTTTGGGGGGAAGGGGTTCTTCCCTTTGTAAACTTGGAATATAAAATTATGTCTTAGTACATTTTAAAATTGACAACATATGATAAGACCAGATTAAATCTAAAGAGTTGTATTGACAGACAATTTTTATTCTAGGCCAAGAAAGATATATTAATTCTATAGTAGTGAAAGGGTTAAAAAAAACTTCCTTTAAAAGATATAAATCAAGCCCAACAATATGAAGAAAGTTTTCAAGTTTCTTTGTTATGTATACATGAAACATTTAAAGTCAAAATGCTATTTTAAACTCATAAGGAAAGTCAGGACAAAAGGAATACTGTTTTGAATTTCTATAGAGGGGATTCAGAAGGATCAAGATCACAAAAATAACTGAAGGCAGCATTGCTGAGATAAAATCAGCATTATAACCTACAAAGCAGAGTGCCCTTGAAAATACAACTTGGATTAGCTGTAACTATTGCAGAGTGAATAATAGAAAACTTGAAAAGTACACACACATGCACACACTTTTATAGGAGTGCTGGTAATAATTAATTATTATCAACATGTGAGACTAAAAATTCATTCCATATAGAAGACTAGGAATATGCTTCCCAGAAAAAAAAAAACTTCTCATTTTTCTTTTTACAAGGATGGTTGAAAAGAGGAATTGGAGAAACAGCAAATTTCTAAAACTTCCCCCAAAGTAAGATGGTCATATCTGATCTAAAAAAATTTGATAACCCTTACAAAATTTCAGCATGCTAAGATAGAAAAATATATTATAAATTATGTTCTCACTCATGTAATGGACCTTGAATATCCAATGTAATACTATAAGAAAATGACTGATGGTACTGGGAAACTATGGGGGGGAGGGGGATGGGATTAACAGTAGCAAATATCTGTCGGGGGATGGGAAAACACCTCTTATCAACAGGGTGCCTGAATGAAACGTAATTGTACACCTAACCCTTAACTGTACCCCACAAAACCATAATAAAAAATACTGATTAATAAAAAAAATTATTATATTTTGCTTAAGCACATCTTTCATCTTTTATTTGAAAAGAAGGAAAAAAAATCAAAGTTTCCTTTGCACTTTACATTTTTCAATTAAGTTTTCAATACTGTCAATTAATTGGTATAATTCTCTATGTTCTGTTTTTTAAAATAAAGGTAATAACTAGAAACTGGCAAAGTTACCATATTCCAGACAAAATCCTAAGTACTCCACAGGCAATTTAGTCCAGAGCCCAATCTTAAATACCATGCTGTAAATGACACTGTGTGGGATTTGTAGTTTCTTCCATCCTATTGTAGTGATACATATCCAGCACATTTTGTGAGACAAGAGTGAAAGCTGTTTAGATTGGGAGAGGACCTACAGTTCAAAGAGGAAGTTTTTCTGGTCTGTTTCTTATTAAATATATGGTAGTTCTCATGACCTGATAAATTGTTTATTCACATTGTAAAGAATGGCTCCTGCAAAAGAAATACATTCAATTGTTGCTAGTGCAAATTTTCAGAAAGTGAAGAGAAATCAGAGAAGTGATCATTTCTAGCTTAAAACATTGGTTTTGTGTTTTACAAATAATGAACTGTCAGGAAGAACTTTTCTAAATATGCCGGTATTTATATGTCATTGCATTTTGTGGAAAGTGAAATGAACTATCAGTGGCATTTGTAAAGTTTGTGACACTTAAACTATATTCTGTTTACTTCCAGATCTGTCATGTCAAGCTCTACTTTTTTTACTTTTGTCTTCATTTGGTGTTTTCAATGTCCTTTTTCAAATCCTGTCCACCTTCAAGTCCCAGGCTTAATTTCCTCTGCTCCAAGAAAGATGACTTTTGTGACTAAGGACCTCTCCACTTTTAATTGAAATCTTCTTGGTCTGATTGTTTATTAATAACATTTGCTAATTCTTGTTTATTAAAAACATCTCCCAGGCATGTATGTAGGTGTTTATATATGATTCTGTATTGATTTCCAATTCCCCTCATATTATATATTATTTCTTCCACCCACAGAACTGGAATGTTGCTGGTAACCTATAAATATTTTTAACAGATTGATTTATAAAGCAAATAGAACTGGACTATCCATTCCAGTAAATTCTATTTCAGTGGGTCAGGAGGAGTGTACCAGGGTAGAAGAAATTTTCACTTTAAATTCAGCATGGTCTTAGTATTCAAGAGGAGTTTTGCTTTGACCTTTCCTTGTAATTACTTGAAGACATACTCAGTGATTACGTGGTTCACTTTGAGGCATTCTACCTTGGGGTCTCATAAATCACAAATCTTAAGACTAAAACACCAAAAAAAAAAAAAAAGTACAAACTGGGTGATTCTGTTCTAAATTGGAGTGGGTAGGATTCTGTGAGCAGAATATCTTCAGTCATACGTAATCACAAAAAATTAGCCATTATTTAGGGAAAGAAAAAAATAAAACTGCTCATCCAGACAGTATAGGTAGAAAACAATACAGGGTGGCCTCAAGCCACCCTCCTGAATGAACCTCTCGGGGATTAAAAGCATGACCCACTGCACCCAGCATGTCTGATTTCCTTTTATTTTTTTTAACTTAGGCTCATAGGTGGTTGATGCAGATTCCATAATCTCACAGAGAGGCCCCCCCCTTTTTCACCTCCTTATAAGATTTTCAACATGGTGAGCCTAATAGGGCATTTTTTTTCTTTGATCCAATTACTAAACTTGCAGAGACTTCTCTTGAAGTAATATTGGAATATAACACCAACTCATCTGGGAGACTCTCTTGCTGTATGTGGCCATAATGTTCAACCTGGAGCTAATTTGAACAGTTTGTAATTTTTCCTCTATTTTACTGGATAATTTTATGGACATGGTTAATTTGTAGAAATTTTTTTAGTAAAATTGTGAGTCTTTCTTTTTTAAAAATTTTAGGATAGTGTTTGTAAGCATATTCCAAAAGGAAAGGTTAAAATTAGTGTGTAACATGAGGTAGAAAGTGATGTTTCTATGAGTGTTATTTTCTTCTCAAGCAAACAAAAAAACAGTGTTTTTGATCTATACTCTTCAGTCTCAGTCACAGTCTGTTATGGTGTTCTGAGTCTTTGTCCCGGAAGACCCTGCTCCTGTGCTTCCTCTGGTCATCTAGAACAACTTTTCTGCACCTAATTGACTCCATGACTCTTCTTTTGCCATTTCAGAGCCTCCTGTTTTTCCTTTCCTATTTCTGACCTCTCACCTCCCTCCTAATAAAATAATCACATTCTTTCTCATCCTTTCAAATGCTTAGTCATTTCTCCACTTTAATGTGGCTATTTGTAACCTTCTTAACCCTCTTCCTAGTAATAGCTTGAGTTGTCACCTAAGAAATACTTCCTCATCAGAGTCTCATGGTTTTATGTGAATTCATGGTCACTGAGTTAAATTCAGTTGTAAATGATGACATGAAAAGGTAGCAATGTTACCATTTTTTATATGCCAACGTGCAAAACATGAAAGACTAATCCCACTTTATAATTTTAATGCACTATATAGTTTATAAGACATGTTTATCACCAGTATCCTACTCAGAACTCTCAACAGCTCTATATAGAAGGCAAGGTAGCATTAAAACTAATATTATTTTCTTCTTTATATAAGTGAGAAATATTTTAAGGTGCCTAAGGTCATATTTTGCAGAATCCCTAAGACTCAAGTTTTAAGAGACCTGATTCAATGTTATTTTCCCTAACTCACACCACTCCTAACAGTCTTATAAATCGTTTAAAGTGAAATGAATAAAACTACTAGTAACCATTCAGTATAAGGTGCTTAAGGTGTTTTGTCTTTTTTTAAAATATTTTTTACCATTGATAGAATGTACTATTTTTGTTAAATGTTCAATAATTTGAATCTCTTCTTGTCACTTTGGTTAGGTCATCAGTTCTAAATTCTGATTTTCTAGCAATTTCTAAGCACTTAATTCCAGAAAGTGAGACAGATCCTAGAATCAGAAATATAAAACCCTTGGAAATTATTATAGAAAAACAATGATACAAAGAATGGAGAAATGTATGCAAGAGGAAAGATGAAAAGAACATGTATATTTAATTAACAAATAAATAATGAGCATGAGAAGAGTATTATAAATGTTTGAAAGATGCAAACCTTGTATCTAAGCTCAATGTTAATATAAATAATAAATTGTAACTAAAGAATGAGCAAATGAGTTGGCTGAGAAAGAAAAATAGAATCATTGAAAGAATAGTATCCTAAGAGAAATAATAAACATTCTACCATAGGTTACATAAAATAAGCAAAAAATGAATTGAATCATTAAAACACCCAAATCTGTGCATCCTTCTGTCACTTTCCTGGCAACTGTATTTGATGGAAAATTACCTTATTGACATATGTCTTTCTATTATGAACCTCAGAGACTACTGGGAACACTGGACAGGTATTCTGCCAAGTCATTCTCTTGCAAGCATATGCTACACAGTTATATGAATCAAAGTCTCAGCATAAATTGTAAGTCAGTAAATGTTACCTATGTTCCAATCTAAGGTGCTCTCTCTTTCTTATCTATGAGTTGTTAGGCCATAATGTTGAGAGCCATGTCATAATCAAGAACAAAACACCATCAATGGAATTATTGGGATAGTCTAAAAGCATCTGTTCACTCATTTAAGACTTAAAACAAAAGGGAAGAAACAATTTTTCTGTTCTTAAGTCAAGTTCAGGTTTTTATATTTTAGTTCTATGTGTTACTACCTTTTTTTCTCTTTGGCTTTACTTGTACTGGCCAAAATGTGATGCTTGACTTTTATGAACCCTACTCTTTCCAAATATGCAGGCAACTCTGTTTCAGATCACATTGCTAGGCCCTCCTTTTTCCCTTGATAAACCATTGTCTCTGTGGGTTATAGCCAGCATGGCATAGCGAACAAATTTCGACTGGAATGAGAGAATTATTAAATGACTTTGGGTTTCTATGTTTACTTTTTTCCTAATACTTTTAATCGTGTATATGCTGTATAAATCAATATGTTCACATTTTATTTAAAACAAGTTGTACTTAGTCAAACAATAATTTGATTAAGAATTTATACAGCCGGGCTCGGTGGCTCAGCCTGTAATCCCGCGCCTTTGGGAGGCTGAGGTGAGTGGATTGCCTGAGCCCGTGGGTTCGAGACCTGCCTGGGCAGCGAGACCTCATCTCTACAATAAATAAAAAAATCAACCAGGCGAGGTAGTGAATGCCTGTAATTCTGGCTACTTGGAAGGCTGAGGTGGAAGGACTGCCGGAGCCCAGCAGGTAGAGGCTGCGGTGGCTAGTAGCGGCCACTGCACTCCAGTCTGGGTGACAGAGTGAGACTCCAACTCAAAAAAAAAAAAAAAAGAATTTATAGAGAGAGGGCCTCCAAAATATAGTAGCATGCACTATTTTTGTCAATAGACAGAAATAAATCAGATAATTACCTCCCCGATATTAGGTCATGGACTTCCAGATGAGAAAGCGCTTATCACATCTGATATTGTATTTGTGCTATAGGTGAGCATAGTTTGCCACAGGAAATTATGGGATGAGGCAACTATCCCAATTTAGGTCTGCAAAGAAGTCTTCCTTGAGGAGAATACACTGTTTCAGTAGCAGTTACAATTTTTGTAACAATTTCTTGTTGACAAAACATACTTTCATTTAGTCATTTTGAAAAGGTTTGTGGCATAGAGATTGTACATTGCTATTGCCACTTTGCACTTAAGAAAGCAGATGTGGAACACTGCTAGTGTGACTAGTTTGAAGTCACATGAAGGATAAATCTATGAGATTTTAGTCTAAATTTCCTGCTATAGGAAAGAATTCTTCCTTTTGTGACATATTTAGAAACCATTCTCTCTTGGCTTTTTTAGAGTCCATAGAATTATTATGGTTAAGGATAATACAACATCCGTATCCTTCATCTAAATAAAAATAAGAAAAATAGTATCCATTTTGGATTCACATTTTCATGAGAGGGGCTACTAATGAGTTCTATTTTAAGCATCACTAATAGGTTCATTCCAACGATTCCATTTTGCCTTCATTTAGTTTGGACCCAATCTGAAAAGATAATCCACTTTTCTTTATGTATACCATAATATCAACCGCATTAAAACAAACATTCTGTCCTGCATTTCAGCACATCCTCTGAAGTTTTACTAGTGAACAGGCACCATTTTTAAATTTTTCCATATTGGTAAAGATATAAACCTGAAGAAAGCCTAGAAGAAGATTTATGGCTGGTACAGAAAGAAGGCAAATGGAGAAGCTAGCCATTCTTGTCATATCCCTGGTTGGAGAACTAAATCAATTATTTTTTCTCTTTTGAGTTGGAGTCCCACTCTGTCGCCCAGGCTGGAGTGCAGTGGCATGCTCATGTCCACCGCAGCCTGAACCTGCTGAGCTCAGGTGATCCTTCTGCCTCAGCCTTCCAAGTAGCTGGAACTACAGGCACGCACTACCATTCCCAGCTAATTTTTTTATTATTGTGGAGACGAGGTCTCACCATGTTGCCCAGGCTAGTTTCAAACCCTTGGGCTCAGGTAATCCTCTCACCTCAGTACCCAAAGCGCTGGTATTACAGACTTGAACCACCATGCCTGGTTAATCAATTATTTTTTATGTGTGTGAGTAAAAAAAATTAAAAATGCAGTTGAAAAAACCATGCTTGGTATTCATTTCTACAAATCTTTAATCCCACTAATGTTTTATAATGTCCCTGTTGGAGGAATAGGAGGCCAAAAAGTTGAGAGCTATAACTGATTGGGCTGGCAGAAGTCTTCAATTTAATCTTTGTAGACTCCTTTTTTTGGAATTAGAGACTTGTTTGTTTATCCTTTTTATGTGGAATCTTCATGTCTAAATTCTTGCTCATAATACGCAGAGATTTCACTCATTAGAATATTCAGTCTTTCATCTTGGAACCTGTCATTCTGTACTGTCCCTGAACAGTTGGGTTGGATGTAACCCACACCCTAGAAGAGAGATTAAATGGCATTTTAACACAAATGCTAAGTGTCTGTGACAGAATTGGGTATTTTTCAGTGGTTGAAAAAATGATGTAGCTATAGACTCTCTCAGTGAGACAGATTTGGTAGAACAGTTTCAATTATGTACCCAAAGAAAGATTTTGGACCAAATGCAGCCTCATCAAATGCAGTTCAGTGGATCTGAAAGCAGGTGTAAATGTAGTGGAACCAGGAATTGCAGACCATGTAATTTGAAAGTGTTCATCATCCAACATTCTTTCAAGATATAGACAGGACCCAGCCTTATTAAAGACAGTCACCCTCCAAAAAAATCTCATTTTGGGCTAAAAACAAAGGACAAATTATCATGTTGTGCTTTGCTTAGGAAATATAATTAATATGCACAATGTTATAATGCAATACACATAATTATTGTGGCAAAATTTTATTATTGCTCCTAGTGTAATCAGCTGAAAAGATGTAAATAAAAGTAAAAAGTTTTTAAATTTCTTTCCCTATTTTGACTTTAATTTGAAATTATTTCCTCCCATGTCTTTCTTTTTTTTTTTTTTCTCAGTCGGAGTCTTACTCTGTCTTCCAGGCTAGAGTGCAGTGGCATGCTCATGGCCACCTTAGCCTCGGCTGGGCTCAGAAGATCCTTCCACCTCAGCCTTCCAAGTAACTGGAACTACAGGCACAAGCCACCACACATGACTTATTTTTTTTATTTATTGTAGAGATGAGGTCTCACCATATTGACCAGGTTGGTTTCAAACCCCAGGACTCAGGCAGTCCTCTCGCCTCTGCCTTCCAAAGTGCTGGGATTACAGGTGTGAGCCATCGCGCCCGTCTATTTCCTCCCATTTCAAAAGCTGCCTTGTCTTCAGTCACTTATTCATTTAACTGGCATTTGTGAGTGTCTAGTAGCCACCTGTCTTTCATAAAAAATATGCCAAAACAAACATATATGTGATGGTGAAAGCTACCTAAGTCAATAAACCGTTGCCTTTTTCTTTGTTAATAAAATGAACTGCATGAACTCACTAAGTTCTGGAATAACAAAGAATTTGAAAGACAAGTATATCCCATCATAGTCTGCTGCTACCATAAATATCAGGTAATATCACCTTATTCATCAGAGGAAGATTACTCAGAGTTGGTTTTTTGCCTTCTAAAAATGTGCCTATTGTTTTGTTTTATTTTCAATATGGAAGCCAATTTAGAGATTCTTCAGGCTCCAATGAGCAGAAGTCTTTTGTCTCATGAAATAACATCACTCCACAGATCCAATGTTTTCCAGTATTGTCATTCCATAAACACACATATATAAAAACTGGAACCTAGCTATGAGGGAGTAACTCAAAGACAGTGAAAAAAAAAATACCTCCCTCACTTGCCAACTCATAGAAAAATTGTCATAGGTAAACTTTTCTCACAGTCTGATAAAAAACCACACAGACAAAACCCCCCCAAAACTAATCTTTTAAAAAGCAAAAGCCCAAATACCGTATTCTGGCACTGATGGAGAGTGCCCAACTTCACTGCCTGCTCGCTGTCCAAGCTCACCAACAAACAGCCTGTCAATCTCGGGAAATAGACACACTCCTTATACTACTGGTGGAGGTACAAAATGATTCGACACCTACTGAAGGAAATTTGGTGATATATAGCAAAATTATATATTCATTTATCTTTTCACACAGAAATTCTATTTTTAGGAATTTATCCTGAAGATACACTAACAACAATGCAGACATATATATGCATGAGGAATTGCAGCACTATTTATAATCACAAAATAAACTGTGTAAATTGATAAAATGATTTCCAGGGGATGTTATTAAATAAAAAATAAAGTTTAACAAAACTTACATAGTATTCAGTTCTTTGTGTATGAAAGAGGAATACAGAAAAAGAAATATCTGCTTATAATTTCAAAGAGAAACCCAGGAAGGATAAAACAGAACATTATGAAGTTACATGGTGTGCTGAAGAATTTTTTTTTTTTCAGTCAGAGTCTAACTGTCTACCAAGCTAGAGTGCAATGGCATGCTCATGGACACCTCAGCCTCGACCTGCTTGGTTCAGATGATCCTTCTTCCAACTCAGCCTTCCAAGTTGCTGAAACTACAGGCGCAAGCCACTATACCCGGCTAATTTTTTTTTATTTATTGTAGAGGTGAGGTCTTGCCAATAAATAATACACTTTTCCCAGTGTATCTTTTTAATATTTTTTAAATTTGAAAAATGTCAATAATCTTTAAATATAAAACATAATGAAATCAATAATAGAAAAAGAGGTGAACCAAAAACTGAAAACAAACAACGAAAACAAACTCTAACTCTGCTGAAGTGAGAAAGAATGCTGGAACTATAAACCCGTAACTATGCTGAAAGGGAGATAGGAAGAATCATCCAGTACCTGTATCTAGAAAAGTCAAATTTATAGACATAGAACGTAGAATGGTGTTTTCCTGGGACTGGGTGGGAGAGAGGAATGGGGAATTAGTATTTAATGAGTACAGAATTTCAGCTTGGAAAAATGAAAAAATTCTGGATACAGATAATGGTGAGAACTACAGAACATTCTTAATGTATTTAATACTACTGCACTGTACACTAAAAATATTTAGGATGACAAATTTTGTGTTATGTGTATTTTACCAGTATTAAAACCAAAACATGCTATGTGGAAAAAAAAGACAATAGGAAGATGGAAGGAAGGAAAAGATGGAGGAAGGGAGAGAGAGGAGGGAGGGAGGAAGGAAGGAAGGAAGAAAGGAAGGAAGGAAGGAAGGAAGGAAGGAAGGAAGGAAGGAAGAGGAAGGAAATACATGAATCTAGTATATGAATTTATGAATATAGTATATGACTACATGACCTCAATCTTGGGCAGGATATGATATAGTGGGTGGAGGAATTGCTAATTAATCCTGTACTTTAAAAAGTATTCTTATTTATTGCAGTGGTATAGGTAAAGCAATTATTAATTATTTTACATCTATTATTTATTAGATTGAAGAAATGAGTAAATGTGTTAATTTTGTTGGGAGCCAGGATGCCCATTATGGATAAAGGGACATTCACATACAGAATGGAAAAAGCTATTTCTTGGACTGGAATTGGAGTATCAATATGAACTCATATTTTCTAAAATCTGTATTTGTACATATGCATGTTTATATGTATGTATGAATATGCATATATGTATGTATCTACTGTGTGTATGGGTATGTTATATATGAATGTGCATGTATTTCCTAACTCTTCTTCTGAAATGTCCGAGAAGTACAGACACCCACTGGCAGTGAACATACCTGATGCTGAAATCTCAGCCTCTATTTCTATTCCCCACCAAAACAAATCAGGACTCATCGAATTGGCTTACTTCAGTGCTGGCACAAAGTAGGTACAGGATGACTCTGGAACATCTTGCTATACCAGAACAAAAGAAAATGCTTAAAAAAATTAGGATCAGAAAATGACACAAGGACTAGGAGCCAGCTTGAATAGACTCCAACTGGCCAAATCTAGGACAGTTTGAACACCAAAATAATGAAGTACAGACATACATTTTAAGCCAAAATTTAAAAATAAAATAGTGCCCATACCAATAATAAGGTAAAAATGCACATAAATAGAGAGGAGTGGAAGTTTTTTGCTTACAGTAGAATGTAAGAACTGGCTGATAAATGCAGAGGAAAATCATTATTTTGTGATCTCCAGGATAAGATTGCATCAGACGAGTCATCAATATATGCTATGTCTAGGGAAAATTTTGATAATGAGCAGGATATTTACATGATCTTTAAGTGTCTCCCCATGGACTGCTTATTAGTTGTAAGAGAAAGAAACAGTAATTACTGAATGAGTAAATCTGATAACACTTGACCAGGTGATCAAAATTAACATAACTAATACAGGCCAGATGGCCATATGTGGCTCCAGAGTTGATGCCCTGGGAAGGATACAACTTTACCTATGTAATAAACTTAATTTATTCATGAGGAAATATTTGACCAACACAAAATTAGAAACTTTTTAGCATAGGGATTTGATGTACTCCTTAAAATATGTCACTGTCATAAAAGAAAGATTGTGGGAATGTTTCAGATTAAAGAAAGCTAAAGAGACCTGATAGCTAAATAAAACACCTAATCCTAGACTGGATCCAGTACTGAAAAAGGAAAAAAATTGCTATAGAAACATTATTAGAATAATTGACAAATTTTATTTTAGGAGGGCAGATTATCCCTGTCATTAGGACATGTACACTAAAGTGTTTGGGGTAAAGGGCAATGATGTATACAACTTACCCTTAAGTGAGTAGATAGATAGATAGATAGATAGATAGATAGATAGGGCAAATAAAATGACAACAATAGGTGCATCTGAGGGATGGATATATGGGTGTTCTGTGTACTATTTTTACTTTTACAGAGTTGTTACTCTGCAATAATCTCTAAATCAAAAGTTAATTTAAAAGTATAGTCAACATTTCTTGTTCATAAATAAAAAATTAACACGAATAATTTCAGATTAGTAATAAATCATTCTTCCCAAAGATGGTTAAAATAAAAAAGTTAAAAAATGATGCTTAATGGAAGTTATACATTGATGGTTACACAGAAGAGTAATTTTGAAAAATTCTGACTAATATTCTAATAGAAAAGTTTGAGCCGATATTAAGATTGTTGGAAGCTATTTATAAACCAAATAATCAGATAATTAGAATGCGATTTCTGAATATCAAACGTGTTTGCTAAAATAAAATGGACTAATAAGAAATATGGAAAATAAACTCAAGTATATCTTTGTTATCAAAGGTCAAAATTCCAAAAATAAAAACTCTAAGAGAAGCATTAGGATTCAAGAAATAAAATAAATACACAAAACTGATTATTTTATCCATTCTAACTTGTCAATTTTTTGAAGCTAAAACTTCTTTATAAGAAAAAATAAATTTTGTACTATATTTTCCTTTACAGATGTTTTAGTAGTGCCTTCTCAATTTATCTAGCTTTGTGGTCAACTTCAAATTCATTTTTTAATACGTCAGGAGACATAGGTTAAGCTTCATTCAGAGAAGAGATTGAGAATTAGATAACAACAGATAAGTTCTATAAGTCACCAATAAAAGAAATTTGAGATTAAGAAGGAATGAATATATAATTTGAATTAAAGCATATAACAGAGACATTAAAGTAAGAATCCAGTAAGTGACCACTGAATGTCTGTGTTTCCTGTGTTCAGTGTCTAAACAAGGAGGTCAGTCATAAGTGGTGCTGACAGTCTTTTGGCAATGTTCACATATGAGGCTACGAGCATTGGGATGTTCCAGAGTCAGTGCGTGACAGCTCAGATGATCTCTGCCATGGCTAACTCCTCTGCTGTAAACCTCAGTCATGTCTTTACTTCCTAGTCAGATGACTTCTAGAAATGGCTTGTGTCATTATTTTGTCATCGTGTTAGATAGATGTTTCATTATCACCACTGTGTACTGAGAAAACTACATGGTAGAGTTGGCAAAAATAGATCCACAGAAGCTCTTTTTCCCTTCAGTGGTGGCCTACAGAACCTGGTTACAACCCAGAACAGAAGTATTAAGGTCCTGTGGGATAGATATTGATCAGTAGGCAATGGTATACATAAAATCTGACAGATAAATATATCTCCTTCCCTTCCCCTCCCAGGGTCAGAATGTTCCAACTAATATGAAAGGAAGTCATTTCTTATAGTCTCACTCTAGATATTCATGACTCTGAACAATGCACCTGTGGCTAGCTTGGTAAATATCCTCATTCTCCCTCTCCCTCCTCACAGTATTTCTTTTGGTCCCTCACTCCATATTCTCTGGGATTTAACACTCCAATAAAAAGTTAGCATGTAAGTTTTTGCTTCAGAAAGTTTTCTAGAAAACCCAGGGTAAATCAATGAGAGAATAAAGAGAGACGCTCAATGAGAGAGAAAAGAAAGAGGCATGTTCTTAAGGAAGAAAAACAAAAAAACAAAAAAACAAAAACGAGCTCTCTGGAAGTCTTATTGAGTCACTCTTTCAGTGAAAACCTTGATGGGACCTGGACTGTGCCCTAAGGAAGCTCAGCCAATTGGAGTGTGGAGGCTGGCTGAGGGCCAGTGGCATGGTAGAGCATTTGGGACCTGTATATCCTAATTCATCCACAATGACAGGAGCTGGCCTCAGGTGGAACCTACTGAGCTCTCTAATTGCCTTCTTTCATCATGGCTGAAGTTCATATGGAGGCCTACAGAAGGGGTGATAGAATATGGAGCATCTAAGTAGAATACAGGATCAAAGTGTTTATAGATAGCCAAAGGGAAACACAAAGACATGTGGATATGTGCTTTTTTTAAAAAAAAGCAAATAACATTTGGGGGGAAATTACAGTAGAAAAAAAGGGGGTAGGGTTCAGGTACTATTGGAAAGTGAGTTGAAATTAAAGATATCTGTAAAGAAGGAGTGATCAGCATACTTTGGTTACTTCAAATAGGGAGAAAGATGGGTCTCACATAAAAACAAACAAAACCCCTCAAAACATGAGACAATTCAAGTATAAGATTATTTTAAAATATAAATGGAATTAGAAAAATGAAGAATAATTGTTTTTTATCTTTTTTATTTCATTCTTTTTTATTAATTCTCTTCCTCTTCTATTTTCTGAGACTCAGTTTAGCTTCCTGCCTGGATCATCAAATTTATTCAGAACTATGCATTTTATTGAATCATCTATGACTGATCTAACAATAATTAATCATTAATATGAGTTAAGAAGAGAGTTTAAAGATTCCTTCCATATGTATGCCAAAACAAATATGTTTTAATAGGGACCTTTGACAAATTCATCAGGCTACACTAATTTCTTGTAATATTAATGGTGATAATGGAGTTGGTGGTGTTCTATATAGATGCAAGCCTGATTTATTTAATAAACTGGATTCAGAATGATGCTGAAAGAAAGCAACATAGCTATGTTTTACAAATGCTATCCTTAATCAGCTCTATGGACTTATACTTTTTCTCTTAGAATAAAAATTAAGAGAATCATCATTACTTTTTGACATCCTCAAATGATATATTAATGAACTTATTAATGAACTATTTTTTATTTAAAATCTTAATGTACAAATAATAGTTGTACGTATTCATTGGCTCCATAGTGATATTTCAACATCAAATTTTTGTGTTGGGAACATTCACTATCACCCTTCTAGCTGTTTGAAACAATATATTACTGTTCACTGTAGTAATCCTACAATGGTATGCAACATTAGAATTTATTCCTTCTATTAGCAGTAATTTTGTATACTTTTACAAATCTTCCCTACTTCTCCCTCCCCCTCTTCCCTTTCAATCCTCTAGTATATTCTGGTCTATGTTTTGATTCTTTTTTTTTTAAAGATGTGGGGTACAATTCAGGATTAGATATACATATGGACATCGTTCAGGTAAAGTTTGGGCCTCCCTTTGGTCCCCACTTTGCCTGGTTTGAGATCAGATCAGATACCCTTATTAATGTTGTGTCTGCCTCCCCCCACCACCCCAGCAATATCCTGCTACTGACCATCCTTTTCTCATACTATTATGGTAAACGTTCAGGTCTACTTATGAGTGAGAGCAGGAGGTACTCTATTCTTTGTTTCTGTGATAGATCACTGAATATTATAGATTCTGAATCTATCTAAGTTGCTGTAAAGTATGTATGTTTGTCCTTCTTTATGGCTGCATAATATTCTAGTGTGTATATGTACCACATTTCAAAAAATACAGTCCAGTTTCAATAGGCAGTACAGTTGATTCCAGGTTTTTGCTATTGTCAATAGTGCTGCTATAAACATGTGGGCGCAGGTATCTTTTTTGTAGAATGCATTGAGTTCCTCCAGGTATATTCCCAGTAGGGGGAATGCTGGGTCTTATGGAAGGTCAATTTCTAGTTCTTTCAAAGATTGCTGCACTGTTTTCCAAAGAGATTGAACTAGTTTGCATCATTGTATAGCAATGTAGAAGCATTCCCTTTTTTCTGCATCCTTGCCAGCATTTGTTGTTTGTTTTGTTAATGATGGCCTTTCTTATTGGGGTTAGTTGGTATCTCTGTGTGTTTTTAATTTTCATTTCTCTGATGATTAGTGAGGCTGAGCACTTTTTCAAGTGTCTGTTGGCAGCTCGTATGTCTTCTTTTGAGAAGTGTCTATTTATGTCTTTTGCTACTTTTTAATGGGGCTGTTTTTTTTCCTTTTGGCACATTCGAGTTCCTTGTAGATCCTAAATGCTAGGCCTTTGTCAGATATACAGTAGGCAAATATATTTTCCCATTCTGTGGGCTGTAACTTCACTCTCTTGATGGTTTCATTTGCTTTGCAGAAGATTTTCAGTTTAATGAGGTCCTATTTGCCTATCTTATCTCTTATGGCATGGACATATGGAGTTTTGATCAGGAATTGGTTGCCTACTGTGATTTCTGTAAGGGTGTCTCCTGCGTTTTCTAAGGTTCCTATAGTTTGAGGTTTTATGTTTAGGTCTTTGATCCATTTAGAGTTAATTTTTGTGTATGGTGATAGATAGGGGCTCTGTTTCCATTTTCTGCATGTGGTCAACCAGTTTTCCCAGCACCATTTACTGAATAAGTTTTCCTTTCCCCAGTGATTGTTGGTGGAGGCTTAGTTGAAGATGAGTTTGTTGAGAAATTGAGGTTATTTTCTTCTGGATTCTCTATCCTGTTCCATTGGTCCATATGCCTGTTCTTGTACCAATACCAGGCTGTTTTGATTATTGTAGTCTTATAGTAAAGTTTAAAGTCTGAAAGTATGATACCTCATGGTTTGTTTCTTTGGTGAGGGATTATTTTGACTATCCATGGTTGTTTATGTTTCCATATGAATTCCTGTATTATCATTTCCAAGTCTAAGAAGGATGATGTTCATAATGTTGTAGGTATTGCGTTGAATTTGTAGGTTTCCTTTGGTATAATAAGCATCTTAACAATGTTGATTCTTCCAATTCATGAGTATGGGATATTTTTCCATTTGTTTATGTTTTCTTGGATTTCTTTGAGCAGCGGTTTGCAGTTTTCATTGTAAAGGTCGTTCACTTCTCTGGTTAGGAAGATTCTGAGGTATTTCATTTTTTTGTGATTATTGTGAATGGGATTGTGCTTTTTATTTGGTTCTCTGCCTGTTTGTTGTTGGTGTATAAGAATGTAACTGTCATTTACACATATATTTTGTACCCTGAGACTTTGCCTAAGTCCTTTATCAGAGCAAGCAGGTTTTTGACAGATTCTCCTGGATTTTCAGGGTATAAGATAATGTCGTCAACAAAGAGGGATAACTTAACTTCTTCTTTTCCTATTTGGATACCCCTGATTTCCTTCTCTTGTCTAATTGCTCTTGTTAGGACTTCCAACACAGTGCTGAACAAGAGGGGTGAGAGTGGGCAGCCTTATCTTATTCTTGTTTTCAGGGGAAATGCTTCCAGTTTCAGTCCATTTACCAATATGCTGGTTGTGGTTTATTGTACATGGTGCTTACTATTTTGAGATATATTCCTTCTATGCGTAGGTGCCAAAGTGTGGTTTTCAAGAAGGGATGCTGGATATTATCCAAATCTTTTTCTGAAACTAATGATATAATCATGCGGTTCTTGTTTTTACAACTAGTTGATGTATTGAATTACATTTATGGTCTTGGGGATGTTGAAGCAGTTCTGCATCCTAAGGATGAAGCCTACTTGGTCATGGTGGATGATTTTTGAGATGTGTTGGTGGATTCGATTTGTTAGAATCTTGTTGAGAAATTTTGCATTTATATTCTTAGGGATATTGTCTTGTAGTTCTCTTTTTTTGTAGTTGTTGGATATTAATCCAGTTTGGGTATCAGTGTGATATTAGCTTTGTAAAATTATTCGGGAAGAATTACTTCTTTCTCAATTGCCTGAAATACTTTAAATAGGATTGGCATCAGCTCCTCCTTATATGTTTTGTAGAATTCCACTGGAAAGTCATCTGGTCCAGGGTTTTTACTGTTGTAGGTAATTTTCTTTTGATGGAGTCAATTTCCTGGGTTGTTATTGAACTATTTAGTGTCTCAATGTCTTCTTGTTTCAAACTCGGGAGGTTGTGTGATATCGGAAGTCCTCCATTTCATTTAGGTTATCAAGTTTGTTTCCACACAGTTGTACTTAGTAATATCTGATAATCTTTTGTCTTTCTTTGGGGACAGTTGTGATTTGATTTTTTGCATTTCTAATTGTTTTTATTTGGACCTTTTGTCTTTTTCTTGACCATTCTGGCTAGGAGTCCATCGATCTTGTTTATACTTTCAAAGAACCAGCTTTTTGTTTTATTGATTTTTTTCTATGATCTTTTTTCCTTCAATGTCCCATATTTGGCCTTTTACTTTGATGATCTGGATTCTTCTGCTAAAGTTAGAGGTTTGGTTGACTTGTCTTTCAGCTCCCTTAAGTGATTTATTATGCTGTTAACTTGTGATCTTTCCATTTTCTTGATGGGTGTTCATAGAGAAGTAAATTTCCCTCTTAGAATTGATTTCATGGCATCCCAAAGGTTTGGTAACATGTTTCTTTGTTTTCATTTGTTTCAAGGAATCTTTTAATTTCTGGTTTTGATTTCTGTGTTAGCCTAGGAGTTACTCGGCATCATGCTGTTCTGTGTCCGTGTCTTTGTGGATTTGGGGGATTTTTGCTGGTGTTGACTTTTTTTTTTTTTTTAGTTAGAGTCTCACTCTGTCGCCCATACTGGAGTGCAGTGGCACACTCCTGGTTACCGCAGCTTCAACCAGCTCTGCTCCAGTGATCCTTCCTCTTCAGTCTACCAAGTAGCTGGAACTACAGGCACATGCTACCATGCCCGGCTAATTTTTGATGTATTGTAGAGATGAGGTCTTGCCAAGTTGCCTGGGTGGGTCTGGAGTCTGTGGACTCAGGCAACCCATTTGCCTCGGCCTTCCCAAGTGCTGAGATTACAGGCTGAGCCACCAAGCCTGGCGACATTTATTTTTTTCCCCCGCTGTGGTCTGAGAAGGTGCATGGCAGTATTTTGATCATATGAAATTTGTTTGTGTTTGATTTATGGCCAAGTATATGATTGATCTTGGAGTAAGTTCCATGTGGTACTGAGTAGAATGTATATTCTGTGGTTGTTGGGAGACATGTTCAGTAGCTATCTATTAAATCTATTTAGTCAAGTTAAGTTGAAGTTCTAGATCTCTTTGTTGATTCTTTGCCTCAATTATCTATCTAGGGTTGTTAGCTGGGTATTTAAATCCCCAACAATGAAAATGTTAGAGTGTCGTTTTTTAGTTTTCTTAATAGTTGCTTTCCGAACACCGGTGTTCCTGTGTTGGGTCCACATATGTTTAGGATGGATATTTCTTGTTGATGGCTTGAACATTTTATCATTATGCAATGTTGTTTTGTATTTTTAAAATTTTTGATAGCTAAAGGTTGTTTTGTCTGATATTAAGATCATGACTTCTGGCTTACTTTGTGATCCATTCATCTGGAAATTTGTTTTTTATCCTCTAACTTTGAGTCTGCGTGCATCCCTTGTGGTGAGATGAATTTCCTGGATGTGTCAAGTTATTGAGTCATTTTTTTAATTGAGATTTTCGCTCTGTGTCCTTTCAGGCATGTATTAAGTCTATTCATGTTCAGACTGAGTATTGAAATGTGATTGTTTATCCCTGTTATGAGGTTCTCATAACACTTTTTCCTTTTTTGTTTCTTTTTAAAAACTTTTGGGTTGATGTATGTGTGTGTTTTCAAGTTTACATTTGTGATGTTTTCTCTGTTGATTCTGTGTTCTTCTGTTCTCTATGGAAGTGTGTGGTCATTATTTTTTTCTTTCTTCTGTGATTATTACCTTTTTAAGTGTTTCCTGTAAAGCTGATCTGGAAGCTGCATAATCTCTTAGGGATTGGGTGTCTGGGAAGGACTTTTTCTCCATTGCTGATGCTGCTGAGCTTGGAACTGGGAATGAAATTTATGGTTGAAATTTTTTATCTTTGAGGACTTTGAATATTAGACTCCAGTCCCTTCTAGCTAGTAATGCTTCTGCTGATAGGTCTGCTGCTATTCTGATTGGTTTTCCCTGGTGGTAGTTTGACCTTTCTCTCTTGCTGCCTTTAGGATTTTTTTCTTTTGTACCTACTTTGTATAGGCAAATTACTATGTGTCTAGGGGGTTCATCTTCTAATTTGATGTCTTGCAGGGGTTCACTGTATCTCTTGTGTTTAGATGGTCACATCTCTGATGAGATGGGGAAAGTTTCCTGAATAACCTCCTGGAATACTTGCTCCAAGGTTTTCTCCATTTTCCTTTCTTGTTCTGGGATACCAGTCAAGCATAAGTTCATACTCTTGATATATTTGCATAACTCTTGGAGGCTTTGTTGTTTCTTTCTGAGTTTTCTTTCTGTGTTTTTTACAGATCAGGCTAACTCCATGTTTTGGTCTTCAAGTTCTGAGATTCTTTCTTCTGCTTGATTAATTCTGTTTTTCATGCTTGTTATCTTGTTATTTATTTCCTGGATGAAATTTTTATGGCCAAAATCTCTGTAATAAGTTCTTTCAGGCAACTTCCAGCAAGATGGTGATGGGGCAGTCTGGTCTGTGAGACCCTCCATGAAAGAGAGCACCCATAAAGACTCTCGCTCTCCCTCGGGGGTATGGCTCTCAGAGTTGCCAGCCTGCTTTTCACATGCTGCTCAGTCACCACCTCAGCCACCAACTCAGACCCCGCTGCAGCTGCCACTATCACCACTGGCGTCCCACTTCTGCCTGAGGCACCCATGGCTCCCAGACCCATGAAGCCCCAAGCACCACACTACTGAAACCACTGCCGCCACTGTCACTGCCATGCCCCACACCTCACCCAGAGCCAGGCTTGTGGAGCTCTTCCCACACACCGCTGAAGTGGTGACTGCCACCACCGCTACTGTTGCCTGCTCCCACCTGCCCTGGGAGGCCTCTGAATTCCGCCAAGCCTGGCCCAAGTAGTCCAGAGCTATGCTGACTGCATTGTCCAGCAGTCTCAGGCTGCAGCAGATAAAGAGATCAGCTGGAGCCCGGAGGCCAGCTCCACCCAGCTGGGCCCATCTCCCAGCTTGAGATCCAAGGCAATAGCATCAAAATGGGAGGCACAGAAGTCCCTCCCCCATGCTAGATAGACACAGGCCAGATCTGAGTGGCAGATTTGGCAGGCAGCCCAGATCTGAATCACCCTCTAGAGTAGGCCTGCGGCAACTGATCCTAACTGTGAACAACTCTACCAGCCTGCAATGAGAGACTGAAATCAGAGCTGAAAGGCAATTGGATTAAAGGAAATGTCTCAGAATGTGCTTGGTTCCCCTATTTTAATTTTTTCTTTTTAATTCTTTGTTATCTTATCCTTCTTTTTTCCCCTTTCTCTTTCTTCTTACTGTTATCAATAATGTTTTCATACTTGCTTAAGTTCTGTTAGTTTACTGATTTTATTCTATTCTATTTTTATTCTCTTTAGACCTCATTTTTATATAGGGGAATATAAACCAATAAGGAGGTTGGTTAGCTTGTATGTCTGTATGATTGTTTGTTTTAGTTTCTTCGTATGTTTGTTGGTTTGTTTGTTGCTGTTGTTGTTTTTCTTTTGACTCATATCTGTCTTTGTGTCTCTTTTCATTTGCTAGTCGGTATGTTTGCCTGTTTTTCTTCTTACTCTTCTCTCTCTCCTCCTCCCTCTTCCCCCCTCTCCCTGCCACATTCTTTTCCCTTTTCTTACCTCATGTTGCCTTCAGGGATTAACCTATAACCCCATTACATGGACAGATTTCAAGGCAATGGGAAGTGGGCAGATTATCCATACACCTGTCAGTGGATACTGGAATCCACAGATAGATTTTGAATCACAGCTCTCACCTCAATTAAATCTCAAAGTGACAAAAAGGATCACCCCCACACTAAAGTCCAGCTCCAGAATTGAACAAAGCCAGAGGATATACCTAAGGAAGAATAGGACACTGAACAAACAAAAGTAAAAGCAACCCCTCAATCCCTGAACAACAGAATTAAAGAAAATGGGGGGATGAGGAACAAGTGGGGAGGAAAATCTACACAAATGGAGAAAAACCAAAAGAAGACTATAGATCTCACACAGACCCCTGGGAGATCAGACACTGAGAAAACAGACGTCAAAATGCAAACAATAAAGAGCACCCAGAATGACTAGTCACATAAAACAGACCCAGACATCCAGACATTAATAGAGAGAATAAAAAGAATTGAGGAATTGACAAGAGGAAAATAGGAAGGAGCTGATAACTGAAATAACAGTAGTGAAGAATACTGTGATTGAAATAAATAACAAATTAATAAGCATGAAAAGCAGAATTAGCCAAGCAGAAGAAAGAATCTCAGAGCTGAAGACCAAAATGCAGAACTAACCCAAACTGTCAAAAACATAGAGAAAAAACTTAAAAAGACAGAACAAAACCTTCAAGAGACGAACAATTACTTCAAAAGACTGAACATAAGAGTAATTGTACTTCCTGAGGCAGAAAGAGAGACAGAGACCACCCTGGAACAAATAGTCCATGAAATTATTCAAGGAAATTTCCCTCATTTCATCACTGATGCAAAAATTCAAATACAAGAGATTCAGAGAACCTCTGCAAGACAACAAATGAGAAGACCAACTCCCAGACACATAATAATTCATCTACACAAAGTAGGTATAAAAGACACATAATAATTCACCTACACAAAGTAGGTATAAAGGCAGCAAGAGAAAAAGGTCAGAATACCTACCAGGGAAGACCAATTGAAATAGCAGCAGATTTATCTACAGAAACCCTTCAGACTAGGGGAGCTTGGAGCCCAATCCTCAAAGTTCTCAAAGTAAACAATTTCAACCAATAACCTCCTCAGTCAAGCTAAGCTTCATCAGTGAGGGAGAATTAAAATCTTTCCCAGACATCCAATCCCTAAGAACTTATGCTGCCTCCAGACCACCTCTACAAGAAACACTTAAGAAAGTATTAAACACAGAAGGAAAGGAGAAAAGAGTGACAATGTTCTTCACAAGAGTACAGGAAGCAGATGGAAAACACACATAAATCAACCCCCAAACCAAAAGAAAGACAACAAATAAACAGGAACAACAACAACCCTATAAGAACCTCATGACAGGGATAAACCCCTATATTTCAATAATTATCCTGAACGTGAATGAACTACATGCACCACTGAAAAGACACAGAATGGTGGACCAGATAAGAAACCATGACCCCATTGTTTGCTGCATCCAGGAGACTCATCTCACTACAAGGTATGCACACAGACTCAAAGTTAAAGGATGGAAAATGAGTTTCCAGACAAATGGATCACAAAAGAAGGCAGGAATTGCAATCTTAATAGTAGACAAAACAGCCTTTAAGCTCTCAAAAACTTAAAAGATGCAAAAGGACACTATATAATGATAAAAGGTTCAATCCATCAGCAAGACATAGTCATCCTAAACATATATGCATCCAACACAGGAGCACCAGTATTTATAAAACAGCTACTAAATGAACTAAAAAAGATATTGACTCTAACACTATTATAGCAGGGGACTTAAATACTCCACTGACAGTCCTAGATAGATCATCAAGGCAAAAAATCAACAAGGAGATCCAGAACCAAAATCTAACATTTGGTGAAATGGATTTAGTGGATACATACAGATTATTCCACCCAACAACCACAGAATATAAATTCTACTCATCACCACATGAAATATACTCCCAGATCGATCACAAATCAAGCATAAAAATTCTATAAGGTTGAAATCCTGCCATGAACATTCTCAGACCACAGTGGAAAAAAATAAATATCAAAACCAACAACATTACCCCAAGGCTCACAAAGACGTGGACACTAAACAGCATGATGCTGAACAATGACTGGGTCCATACTGAAATCAAAAAAGAAATTGAAAGATTCCTGAAAACAAATGAAAATGAAGAAATATCTTCTCAAAACCTCTGGGATGCCATGAAATCAGTTTTAAGAAGGAAATTATTTCTCTATGAGCACACATCAAGAAAATTAAAAGATCACAAGTGGAGAGCCTAAAAAATCACCTAAGGGAGCTAGAAAGAGAAGACCACCAAAACCCCAAATTTAGCAGAAGAATCCAAATCACAAAAATAAGAGCACAAAGACAGGATATAGATATAGGACAAAAATATTGTAGAAAACATCAGCAAAACAAAAAGCTGGTTCTTTGAAAAAATTAACAAGATTAATGGGACCCTAGACAGAATGACCAAGAAAAAGAGGGGAAAATCCCAAATAAACACAATCAGAAATACAAAGATCAAATCACAACTGAACCCAAAGAAATACAAAGGATTATCAGAGATTACTATGAACACCTATATGGAAACAAATTTGATAACCTAGATGAAATGGAGGATTTTCTGACATTACACAACCTCCACAGGTTAAAATAAGAAGACAGTGAGACATTAGTAGACCAATAACAACCCAGGAAATTGACTCTGTCATACAAAAACTACCTACAAAAAAAAAAAAAAAAGCCCTGGACCAGATAAATTTTCAACAGAATTATACAAAATGTACAAGGAGGAGTTGATATCAATCCTATTGAAAGTATTCCATGCAATTGAGAAAGATGGAATTCTCTACAAAGCTAACATTATACTGATACCCAAACCGGGTAAAGATCCAACAAAGAAAGAAAACTACAGGCCAATATCCTTTACAAACATACACACAAAAATCCTCAACAAGATTCTAGCAAATTAAATCCAAAAACACATCTCAAAAATCATCCATCATGACCAAGTAGGCTTCATCCCCAGGAAGCAGAGCTGGTCAACATTCGCAACACCATAAATGTCATTAAATACATCAACAGATGTAAAAACAAGAATCACATGATTTTCTCATTAGATCCAGAAAAAGCTTTTGATAAACTCCAGCTTCCCTTCTTGATAAAAACCCTCAACACCTAGGTATAGAAGGAACATACCTCAAAATAGTAAGTGTCATCTACGACAAACCCAAGCAAACATATTTCTTAATGAACAGAAACTAGAACCATTTCCCCTGACTGGAACAAGGCTGCCCACTCTCATCTCTCTTGTTCATTATTGTGTTGGAAGTCCTAGCTCGGACAATTAGACAAGAGATGGAAATCAGGGGTATCCAAATAGGAAAAGAGGAAGTAAAGTCATTCCTCTTTTCTGATGATATGATCCTACAACTTGAAAATCCAAGAGAATCTGTCAAATACCTGCTTGACTGATAAAGGACTTTGGCAAAGTCTCAGGGAACAAAATAAATGTGTAAAAGAGAATTGCATTCCTTTACTCAAACAACAAGCAGGCAGTGATCCAAATAAAAAGCACAATTTCATTCACAATAGTCATAACAAAAAAAATGAAATACCTTGGCATCTTCCTAACCAGAGAAGTGAAAGATCTTTACAATGAAAATTACAAAACAATGCTTAAAGAAACCCAAGAAGACACAAACCACTGGAAAAAATATTCCATGCTCATGGATAGGAAGAATCAACATTGTTAAGATGTTCATCCTGCCAATGCCATCTACAGATTCAATGCAATACCCATTAATCTACCAACATTATTATTCTCAGACCTGGAAATGACAATACAGAATTTATATGGGAATATAAACAACCACGAATAGCCAAAACAATCCTTAGCAAAAGAAAAAAAGCTGGAGGTATCACACTTCCAGAATTCAAACTTTTCTATAAGGCCACAGTAATCAAAACAGCAGGGTATTGGTATAAGAACAGGCACATAGACCAATGAAACAGGGTAGAGATCCGGAAGGAAAGCCTCAATTCCTCAACCAACTCATCTTTAACAAAACCTCCAACAACAACCACTGGGGAAAGGAGAACCTATTTAGTAAATGGTGCTGGCAAAACTGACTGACTACATGCAGAAGTTGAAACAGGACCCCTACCTATCACCATACACAAAAATTAACTCTAAATGGATCAAAGACCTGAATGTAAAACCTCAAACTATAAGAATCTTAGAAAACACAGGAGACACCCTTATGAAAATTGGAACTGGGAACCAATTCCTATTCAGAATCCCAAAGGCCAATACCTTAAGAAATAAAATAGACCAGTGGGACCTTGTCAAATTTAGGAGCTTCTGCAAAACAAAATAAACCATCAAGAGAGCAGGGAGACAACCCACAGAATGGGAAAATATATTTGCCAAATGTTTATCTGACAAAGGCCTGACATCTAGGATTTACAAGGAACTCAAATGTGCCAAAATGAAAAAAACAAACAGCCCCTTTAAAAAGTGGGCAAAAGACATAAATAGACACTTCTCAAAAGAAGATATATGGGCAAACAACAGACACATGAAAAACTGCTCAGCCTCACCCATCATCAGAGAAATGCAAATCAAAACCACTTTGAGATACCATCTAACCCCTGTAAGAATTGCCATCATTAATAAAACAACAACAGATGCTGGTAAGGATGTGGAGAAAAAGAAACGCTTCTACACTGCTGGTGAGAATGCAGACTAGAACAACCTCTTTGGAAGACAGTGTGGCGATTTCTGAAAGAACTGGAAATTGACTTTCCATATGACCCAGTAATTCCCCTATTGGGAATATACATGGAGGAACTCAAATCATTCTACTCAAAAGATACCAGCACACGTATGTTTGTTGCAGCTCTGTTCACAATAACAAAAACATGGAACCAACCATGTTGCTCATCAAAGCCTGACTGGTTAAAAAAACGTGGTACATATACACCTTGGAATATTATGCAGCCATAAAGAAGGACAAATATATGGACTTTGCAACAACTTGGATGATTTGGAGTCAATCACACTCAGTGATTTCTCACAGGAACAAAGAACAGAATTCCATTTGCTCTCACTTATAAATGGAACTTGAACCCTTATAATGGCATAAGAAAGTGATTGGCAGTAGTGGAAAACTGTCAGGGGGTGGGGGTGGGATTGGCAGTTGAAGGAAACTGCTAGGGGAAGGAGGGCATACCTCATCAGCAAGGATATCTGCATGATCAGTGTTTATATACCTCACCCTGAAATGTACCCCACATCTTTATAATAAAAATTTTAAAAATAAATAAATAAGTTATTTCAGTGTCACATCTTGTCTTTCTTGTCGTATTTATTCTTCCATACATTCCCTAGTCCCTTTTGTTCTGGGGCCAATCATTGGTGACTTCCATTGTTTGGGCTACGAGTTTGATTTTTCAGGCTTTTTTTTTATTTTTACACTGGGAATTACCTGTGTTCTTCCATTGATTTTTCCTCATTTGTGAAAAATCTCTTTCTTTTCTGTTTAGTTCCATTATTCAGTGGCAGTAGGAGAGATTTTCACTTCTGATGTTTTCTCAGACCTCTATTCTTCCCTGTTCAGGGTTCCAAATTTGTTCTATTTTGAAACAGGGCTGTGGGTGGGAAGTTTTGCTCTCTCTTATAATCATGAGAATCAAATGAGGTAGAGAATGGGTAACTAAGATTCAGAAACTACTTGCAAATAATAACGTTCACCGATTGTGGTATGGGTTCCCTGATACCCACTCCCCACCACCACTCTATATGATGACACAATTGGTACATGTGTGTACCCCCTGAATCCAATATACAGTAACAGCAATGAGGAGAATAAAGTAGAATGAAAATAAGAGACTCAAAAATAATTTTTAAAAAACAGAAAAACAAAAGTAGAAACCAAACTAAAAAACAAACACACACACAGACAAACTAAAACCAAAACAAAGTGAAAAAAAAGCAAAACAAAAAACCCCAATATATGGAAACCAGACACACACATGTACACACACACACACACACACACACACACACACACACACCCCTAACACAAATAAAAGAAAAAGAAAAAGAAAAGGAAGTCAAATTGAACCCTCACCCATACATTCACACACACATTAAAAAAAGAGAAGAACAAAAAAACAAATAAAAACAAAGATGAACACTCAAGCTTTCATGTATACATAAACAGAAAACAAAAAATGAAAGAAGAAAGAAAGTAAAAAATAAGGAAGAAAAAAAGAAAAAAAAGATTTGGGGGAAAACCAGATGAACCTCACATACACATTTGTACACAAAGGAAAAAGAAAACAATAATTTAAAAAACAAGGAAACAAACAAAATAAACCATCTACCCCCTCGTGGCAGGTTCTGTAATTGTTATAGGAACTCCTATCTCCTGTGGAGCTGTGACCTTATTCACAATCTCCCCAGTGTCTAGTTACAGGGGAGGTTGTGGATTTGGGGCTTCAGTCCTCCCCTCCCATATTTTCAGGGGTATCCCCTCTGGTGGGGTGGTGCAGGACTGTCTCTTCCCCAGGTGCTGATGGGGACACGCCACAACCAGTCTTATCCTGGAGTAGTATCCTCTTATTGTGACTGATATCCAGGCTTTGCTTAAGTTCATCCCTCTCACTTGTGACCCAGCTGTGTTTGTCTTACATTCAGAGGATTGCTGGGGAGGAGGGGTTGGGTCGATCCCCAACTCACCACTGATCTCTTCTATAGTCTTTCTCATATTTTTCTGGTCACACCTTTTGTCCCACAGCTGAATTAGGGTAGGGGGTTGGGCGCCTGAGATTCAGCAGTTATCCTGTCCCTCCAGAGTTTGTGCTTTCAGGATATTCCCTCTGGGTCATGATCAACCCCTGTGTAGTTAATCTGCTGGTCACAGAGATCAGGTCTGTCAGTTCCTGGTGAGCAGGCCAGAGCACTTTCCTGCCCAGTTCTCAAGATGGTGGCAGGGTACCTGTTTTGACTTCTCTGGTGGGGCTCTGTCTCTGGCTCCCTTGCTGTGCTCCCTCTGCAGCCCTTGTACTGCAGTGGTGAGGCAGAGCCTGAAGTCTGTAGACATTCTCAGCATCTTCTTCCCAGGAAGAACTTTGCTGATTTTATAAAATGGCACTCAGCTTCTGTGTCTCAGGAAGCACTAGGGTCCAAGCAGAGCAGCTGCAGCACCAGCCACCTCATCAGGAGAGCCCTGGCCACTTGCTCCTGACGCCCTGCTCAGTCAGCCATTCACACGCCCATTTACTCACAGACACATAGACAGAATTTTCCATATACTCGCTCACACTGGGACTTGCATATAGTCTGAGTGCCTTCACCACCATCTTCCCAGAAGTCCCTATCTTTTACTTCTATAAGAGTAACATGTTTTATCTTCCACATATTAGCAAATGGTCCTGTTTTTAAGATAACAAAAAATTCCAGTCTTGTATAATATTAAAATTCCAAACTACCGTCAAGTTTAAAACATCTTTATTGAACTTTCATATGATTGGTGGTTGGCTCCTGTTCTAGTTATTATTGTTGCATAACAAATTGCTTCAAACCTGAGATGTCTAAAACAACCATATTATTTTGCTCACTGATTTGTGGATCAGGGTTTGGGAAGAACTCAGTTGGGCAATTTTCACTTGCATTTCCTTGGTGATTGTGGTCAGATGTTGGTTGGGGCAGCAGTCATCTAAAGGGTCTGATGTCCCATGTGGCCCAATCATATGACTGGTTACTTGCTAAGTGCTCAGTTGTAACTCTTTAAAATTGTTCCTACATGTGGCTGCTACATAAGGGTTGAAAACTTAGCAACTGTTTGAAGTTCAGTTTTCCCCCCAAAAATGAGTGATCTAGAAAAAAGCTGGAAGCTGATTTTCATTTATAACCTAGCCTGGAAAGTGATATAGCTTCACTTCTGCCAAACTCTTTTGATCAAAAAAGTCATAAAACACTCAAATTTAAGGGTAGGGGACAGAGATCCCACTTTTTAAAATTAAAAACAAATATTAAAGAAATTGATGACCATTGTGGCTCATTTTTGCTAGATGGACATCTTGCTCACAAGAACCACGTACTTTGCCCTGATGTCAGTGGAAGGTCATCTTGCTTCTAATGCAGCCCTGTGGCTCTTCTTGCTAACCACCTATACCTGGGCCCCATCCCAGGCTGGTTTAACTATCCATAGTTTTTCACCTTTGGATTACAACATGTAGTAGGTATCACTCTCTACATTCAAAAAATTTCAGGGGAAACAGATTAATCCTCTAAGTTCTTGTGTTGCCTTTATTGGATGAGAAAGTTATATATATATATAATATATACATATATTATATATATAACAACATATATATATATATATATATATGTTAAAGAAGTCCTCATTAAGGAAAAGTTGTTAGTATGTGTGAGTGTGCAACTTCTTAAGGACTTCTTAATAGAAATTTTTCAATCTTCATGCTGACCTTACTAAAATAGGTTCAAGTGGTGATGAGCTAAGTATTCTCAAGCTGATTAAAATTCTCTTATAATTTTATAAAGTTATTTGGATAATTAGCTGAAATATATACAGCAGTATATGATGCATTACAATACTATGTTACAGACCTATACTTCTAATTATCTATCAAAGTCTGAAAAACAAAATATTGAATACCACTTTAATGATAAAAAGGTTGTACATCTTCTAAAGATATTCTTGCCTCCAAATTGGGTGCATCTTACATTTTTCTAAAAAATAATTTTAATGTTTTATTTGTAAGGGCTGAAAGATCCATGTCACCCTCATCAAGCAAAAGAGAAGGCTGTCAGTCATTCAAGTTTCAAATGTCAGGAGATCCTCTGCAGAGTCTCTTAATTGGAGCTTACATGTGCTTTCAAAGGTTTAAACTTTTTAAAACTATATTAATGTGAAAGTTAATTTTGTGTGAGGTCATGTAGTGTGACAAATGGCTCATCAGTATATTGGTGCCCTTATTTGAAATTAGATGAGCCTAGAAATTGTATTATTTTTCCTGGAAAATTCAATATAGACTCTGTACAGTGCATAGAAATGGAAAATAGCCAGATAGCACTTCACAGCACCAATGTGTACAACTCCCTAGAGGTTTAGAACATATGGCGATTCCATTATTTCTGTTGATGATCATATTAGTCACTTGATATATACAGTCATCCATATTTTAGAGTAGTTGATTTAGAACAACTTGGCACTAACAAAGAAGAAAATGTATGAAATAAACATTTTTCAAACTTTAATTTACCCAGAATATGTATCATTTACTATGCAAGAACTATGAAATGATTCCCAGAAAGGAATTTCCAGCAAGCAATCTTAAAATACTTGCAAAGTAATGGAAAACACATCCAAGTTAAATGACAAAACTCCTTCCTCCAGGGTTTCTAATCTCATATTAATAATGTGAACATTGGGCATGTATGAATAAGTTTTAGTGTTGTTACTTGCAGTAAAGTTTGTATAAGAGAAATAGGTGTGATTCTATCTTCCGGAGATTTGACTTTAGACAATAACACACTATTGATAGCTCGTAAAGCAGAATGCTTCTGCTGACTGCCACAGGCCTTTGGAGAACTTTGTGGAAGGTTGCTGTTATCATCCAGCAGGCAGATATGAACATCACCAGTCTTATTTTTTGAGTGCATTGTCAGACAGGTCAAATTCCTGCATAGGAATTCTCTTACAGCTCTCATAGGATCCAAGTTGAGAGATTCACTTGGAAGAAAAAAAGAGTTCTGCAGTTCATGCTTTTGTGAAATGGGTATGTGTCACTTTTATCAACTTTAGCCCTTTGAAAGTCAACGGGCACTATTGTTTTGTGTTTTACAGGATTCAGAACTATTAAAAACACCACATCACAACATAGCATGCCAAACACATTTTCTTCATGTACAAAATTTTATTGTAGAGATAGCAACTAAGAAAAAAAGCTTCTGTCTGCTGAGAAGAGTGAAAAAAGGTTCCCAGAAGAGGAATTTCTTACCAGTCCTGCTTATCTAAAAAATTCCAATTTAAAGAAATGTTGGGGCTAGAATGATCTAGATAAAAGAGATAACATTTACAAAGGAAAGAGAATATGCTGAGATATTAAGTCTAATCTGAGAATAATAAAAAAAGATAGTGTAACCAAAGCAACGTACAGAAGGAAGAGACACTACTTTATGAGATCAAGGTGTGAGGATTAGAAAAAACTCAAAAATCTTTATAAAAATCTGTCTTGCTGTGAATTTGGGAAGCATGCACAAAGCTTTGTGTTTCAACTGCCCTTTCAAACAGCCCAGTAAGTAGAACTCATCTAACTGTTGCATTTATATGGTTCTAAGAGGCTTGCTTAAATTAATAGATATGATGGCCTTCTACATTAACTTTCAGTAATGCCTCTATAAATAAAGGCTTATAAATTGCCTGGTGCTGCTTCAAAAGCATGTGTGTATTCTTAAGTTGTTTAGACATCTACCAAGTGGCCTAGTTTATATGATATTGCTTTGCAGAACATACCAACATCACAGATGGCTGGAAGAAAAATTTGGTTCAGTATATGTTTATGCCAAATTGCTATATATTTATTTAATGAGAGTCTTATAAATGGTCATTTAAAAAAAATCATTTAAAATTATTGCATTGTGATAATCAGCCTCAAATAGCAATGGAAGTTTAAAAGTCAACTTCTTATGTATATATTTAAACTGAGTGGTGTGTGTGTACATGTGTAAATGTGTGTGTGTGTATTCATGTACATTACACAGACACATCTATGCCCTAGCAGAACATCAATGATGTTTAATATTCTATCACAATATAGTAACCATTTTAAAAACATGAGGGTAAATTCTCACAATTCCCAATGCTTTTTTCATTGTTCTTTTTCACCTTGTATTTCTTCTTATTCTCATTCGTCAAGTGACATCTATATAGGAATAGTGCAATAGAGTGTGGCAGATATAATTTTTAATCATAAAACTCAGGTGAACAAATATGTAAATTCCTTTATTTTTTGTAACCGAATTGACCTTAGATTTGGTTTATTCATTTATGTTTGAAGAGGAAATTTAATCATGCAAAATCAGGGCAACATGGTCGATTTTAGTTATTTTAATGTCCCAAGTGCACTTGGGACATTAGAATCACATTTTCTGACTGTAAATACATGATCAGGTAAAGGCTTACTCTTTACCCTCCCTTCATCTCTCTGGGTGACATAAAGTTTCAGGCAAAGGTGAGAGGTGGGATAGTACATGTTTCATGTGGCCATGGCAAAAATACATTTTCACTGATTTATGTTGAAATATAAATTCCTACATGATTCTAATTTGTCCTGGCATCTATTTCTGGCATCTGTGGTTTTACCATGGATTCCATTATCCAGATCACATACTGTTTTCTGTTCTTGTCCGATTCTGCTTAGTATTGCCACACCTTCAGAAAACATGGACTTATCAACAGAGTCAATTTTCTTCCATTCAAGTTTCCTTAGATTCTTTGATATTCTAATGAGAAATGTAATTATCCAAGTGGATTCTATACGACAAATTGAAAGCATATGACTACATCCCTTTTTTTTAACTCATATAAGTTTTTATCAGAATTGGAGAAACGCTGCCTCTTGTAAAAATAGATGGCATAATATGGAACTATATGCTATGATAATAAATAAAAAGACAATACACTGGAAAAAGTGAATAATTTAAGAAGGTGAAGCACCCTAAAAGGTATCAGAAAAATCTTTGGCAAAGACTTTCTTCAACAAAACAAAAATTTAACTGGTGAATTTTTTTTTTTTAAAGGAGAGAATTCTGGAAAGATGGCAGAATAGGAAAAACCAGGAATCTGTTTCTTTACTTACATAATACTTGCACTAAGAGATCTGTCTGATATGACTACACACTTTTTTGGGGGAGCATAAAATATATACATATATTTTATATGTATATAGCAAATATATGTATATATCAAACATATATATGTATGCATCAAACATATGTATATATGTGTGTGTGTTGTATATATATGTGTGTGTATATATATAATATATATATATATATATATATATATATTGAGCTGAAAGCAGAGCAGTTTTTGAGTGTTATTAAAGTGAAGGTGGTATAAATTCAAATTAGAGTGCTATAACTTTAGAATGTTAAATGTAATCCTCATGGTAATCACAAAGAGAATACATATAAAATAAATTGCAAAAAAAATTTGAGTGTTTTACTAAAAAAAAAAAACTAAGCATAAAGAAGACAGTAATGCAGGAAATGATGGATAAAAATGCTAAGCCATATGGAAAATAAATAGCAAATGACAGAAATCCCTCTTTAACAATAATTCCTTTGTATGTAAATGAATTAAATTTGTTAATCAAGACAGAAATTACAAAATGGCATTTTAAAAATTCAACTTACATGCAGTCTCTAAGCGACTTTATATCCAAAGATAAATAGATTAAAAGTAAAAAGGATAACAGTAATATTCCATAAAAAATAAAAATCAAAAGAGAGCAGGGCTGGCTATATAAATACCAGAAAAAATAGACTAAATTTTAAAAAGGTTACAAGAAACAAAGATATATATTAATAAAAATTTTAATATAGCAAAATGATATAACATTTTGGAAACATTTTTACACCGAATAACAGACTACCAAAATTTATAAGGAAAAAAATGACAAAATTGAAAGGAGAAATAGAGTTCTACAATGATAGTTGGAGTCTTCAATATCCCCTTATCAATAATCAATAGAATGGCCACACAAAAGACGAGTAAGAAAATCAAGGACTTAACACAATAAACCAACTAGATCTAACAGACATATACAGAGCACTCTACTCAGCAACAACTACATACCTATTTTTTACAAGTGCACATAGGACATTTTTCATAGTCCATATGTTAGGCCACAAATTAAGTCTAAATAGATTTAAAATATATCATACAAAACATCTTTTCTGATAACAATGGAATGATGTTGGAAATCAATAATAAAAGTAAAACTGGAAATGCACACACTCTTAAACAGCAAATGGATCAAAGACAGATAACAAGTAAAATTAGAAAATACTTAGAGATGAATAAAAACAAAACACAACATACTAAAATTTATAGGACATAGCAAAAGCAGTGCTAAGGGAGGGCATTTATAGCTGTAAACATATTTTGTATCAAGAAAGATCTCAAATCCACTATCAAATTAAAAAATTTAATAAACTAGAAGAAAAAATCTAAATTCAAAATTATTAAAAGGAAGGAGATAATAAAAACAAGAGCAGAGATAAACGGACTCACTAAAAATTTAGAAAATGAATGTAAAAACTATCATCTCATGCTCATCAAAAGGCTGCTGTCAAAAAATTATAAAATAGCAAGTATTGACAAGGAAGTGCCAGAGATTAAAACGTTAAAGTCCCTATGCTTTGATGCTGGAAAAGTAAAATGGTATAGCCACTGTAGGAAACAGTGTGTTTGGTGGTATCTCAAATAATTAAAAATAAAATTGTTATATCCTCCAGCAATTCCATTTACTGATATATATCCAAATAATCGAAAATAGAGTGTCAAAGAAACATTTGCAGACTCATGTTCATAGCAGCATTATTCACAGTAGCTAAAATGTGGAAGCAATTCATGTGTTCATAAATGAGTAAATGGATAAGCACAATGTATACACATACAATAGAATACTATTCTGCCTGATGAAGCAAGAACGTTCTGGCATATGCTACAACGTGGATGAACTTTGAGGACATTAAGCTAAATGAAATAAAACAGTCATAAAAGATAAATACTATATGATTCTACTTGTGCGAGGTATTAGCATAGCCAAAAATTATAGAGATAAAATAGAATGATGACTTGCAGGGGATAGGAGAAGAAGGAATGAACAATTTTTGTTTAATGAGTATAAAGTTTTAGTTTTAAAAGGTGAAAAAGGTTCAGAAGATGAATGGTGGCAATGGTTGCATAACATTTTAAATGTTTTTGATACCTCTTAACCGTGTACTTAAATTGATTATAATGGGAAATTTTATGTTACATGTGTTTTACTATAATGAAAAACAACTAATGGAGTAGACACCTGATGGAGTAGAAACACCTGATGGAGTAGAAACTGTCCTATGGGCTAAAAGCAAAAGGAGAAGACTTAATTAAATAAAAGCTACTAAATTTCAGTGAGAACATTGAGATTCTGTGGCATTTGAGCCATGACCCAACCCCTTACCACCATCTCTCTTATCCCCTCAGCCCTATATGCATACTAGAAGCTTTACTCCAAATTTTCTACAATGTGCAAATGAGACCAAGAAAATGATCTCTCTCTCTTTCTCTCTCTCTCTCTCTCTCTCTCTCTCTCTCTCTCTCTCTCTCTCTCTCTGTCTCTCTCTCCTCTATTCTGGGACTATAGTTTCATTCTGGGAAGGGAAGGCTGTTGGGATTTCTAATCCCCTGTCACTCCATTTTGCAGAAGTTATGTTCTATACAAACATAATTCAAAGAATCAGCTCTCTCAGATTCATTTCTCTTGCCCCCCACTCACAGAATGGGACAGACTGAGAGTAATGATGCCCTAATGACCCATACCTCAGAATGCTCATAGGGTGTAGGTTCCATCTGGAAGAGTCAAAGTGAGAAGATCAGAAGGTGTCACCACTCCCATAATCATTCATAATGTGAGAACATCACTTCATGAAAATGTAGGCATCACCCAATTTCAGTTTCAGTGGAGTTGTTCTGGGACTTGCCCAGGGTAAAGGCAGATCACAAAAATTGACAGGATTGAATTTATTTGAAAAGAGCATAGAGATTTGCATGCCTAAGGGCACTGGAGAATTTGGAAGAGAACAATTAAAAGAAGCCACGTAGGTTTTGTGTTACAAATAAAATAGAACTAAAGACAGAGACTATCAAGAAAAGTACTTCTAGAATCATAGTCACTTCTGGGGATTGGGAAGACAGTGTATATGAATAGGTGATACTCATTCAGAAACAATCAGATCAGGAAATGAGGTAAATTCAAAAACAGTCCTCAAGCCATATATAGGCCAATCAACACAGGAAAGTATACTGTCACAAGGAGGTTAGACACAAGTGACTAAACACTGAGATATTCTGCCCTAGGGGTGATTCTTAGAATGCTAGAATTAAAAATAAAATCACACTCTTTTTTGGCAGACTTGAAGAAGGAGTTCATGTCCGAGGAGGCTGTGCTCTCTTAAAATCAACCAGAGAGGAAATTTGCTAGCTAAAAGTCCCTGGATGGAAATGAGACAAAAACTGTAAACTCCTTGAATTGGATAGCAGTCTCCAAGTCAGCAAAGGGATACATTCTAATTTCCAAAGAGTGCTTAATCTTAAGAGTTAAAAACTCCTGGGGTACCAGTTTTGGAGAGGGTCATTCTTTCATGATTTTAACCTTCAGATACCCTACCAGTTATTCACAATGGAAGTCTGAAAAAAAAAAATCCCTCTTGTTTCAGGCAGAGGTAAGAAAAAGTCACTGTTTTGAAATAAACCTGGAAGAAAGTAATAACTTTGAAATATTTCCAGAGATTTTTTTTTTTTCCTACGAGAAAGACCTATACTCCAGGGCTTCTTAACTTTGGAAAATGGCAGTTAAACATTCAGGGCCTCTTAACTTTCGAAAATGGCAGTTCAGATTATCTACTCTTCCTGTCTAACATCAGAAAAAAGTAAAAGGTTATGAAATGAACTCAAAGCTTAGAGCCAAATAACTCATAACCACTAAAATAATGAGGTTTAATCTGAGATGGTAGAATGCCTGCCCTCCTCAACATTTTACCACTATATCAACAGGACTTAAATATACTGAGGATGACAATGGGAAGAGCTGTAAGACAATCTGCACTTAAGAAAGAGTATCTAGGGAAACCTGAAGAAAAGAGGGGAGGAAAAATAATACAGACATGAAAAATGCAAACTATGTTAAGGGCTCTAATTAACTGATTTATCTAATTAACAGAACAGCACCATCTATCATCAGGATCTAGTTAACATTTATACAGTAAAATGCTTTATTCAATAAAAATGGAATATACATTCTTCTCCAAGTTATGTGGAAACTTGAGCAAGATAAACCATGCACTTGGACCATAAAACACATATATCAAGTAAAAATTAGTAAAATAAAGATGACTTAAATGTTCTATTTTTAAAAACACTGCCAAATAACACATGGGTCAAATAAAAAGTCTTTAAAAAATTAAAATATTTTGAGTAAAGGAAATAAAAATACAATTGTATAAATATTTGTGAGATGTAGCAAAAACAGTGCTTAGAGGGAAATTTATAGAATTAAATGCATATACTAGGAAAGGAGAAATATCTAAAATTGATCATAAACTTCTGCTTTAGGACACTAGAGATAAGCAATATAAGACCAAAATAAGAAGAAGATAGAAATAACCAAAGTTAGAGGGAAACTTCATCAAATTCAAACAAAAATGCAAAATCCTTAATAAAACATTACCAGATTGAACCCAGCAATGTGTAAAAAAATGACAGACTGTGACCCACCAGTGCTTATTTCAGATATACAAGAATAGTTCAACATTTAAAAATCAATTAATATAATCTATCACATCAACAGTTTAATACAAATGATCATCATATTATCATATTAATAGATGAAGAAAATAATGTAATAAAACAGTTTTATCAGAACTTTCAAAACTTTTTCATTAATACTCTCAGAAGCTAGTAATGAATAAGAACTTCTTGTACTTGATAAAAATACCTACAACAAACATCATGCTCAATGGTGAGAAACTGTATGCTTTCTGTTAAAGATTAGGATTAAGACAAAGGTGTTTTATCTGACCATTCCCATTCACAATTTTATGGAAAGTCAAAAGTAATACAATAAAACAAAAAACCTATGAAAAGGGTAGAAAGACTGGAAAAAATACATATTTTTGTTCACAGATGAAGATTTTCTACATAGAAATCTCCAGTAATCAATTAAAAAAAAAAGTCTTGAAACTAACAATTATAGTTAGTTTAAGCAATTATAGCAAGATTGCTGGATACAAGATTAATGTATAAAGGCCAATAGCTTTCCTATAAACCTTAAATGGACATTTAAAGTTAAAAATTTAAAATATCATTGACATTATCACCAAAGAACTGAAGTACTCATGTATAAATCTAACGAAAGATGTAGAGGGTCTATACAAGAAAACTTCAAAACTGTTATAAATAAAATTTTAAATGATTTAAATAAATGAGATATTCCATGCTCATGTATAGGAAGGCCCAGTATTATTAAGATGACTATTTTCTCTTTCTAGATCTTTAGATTCAATACAATTTCACATTCAGTGAGTTATCTTGTGGACATCAACAAACTGATTCTAAAGTTTATAGGGAAAAGAAAAAGATTCAAAATTGTCAACACAATATTGAAATAGAACAAATTTGAAAAATTGACATTGACTGATTTCAAGATTACCTATAAAGCTACAGTAATCAAATGGTATCTTGTCAATATCAATAATGCATGATATCAACAAAATAATATCTCTGGTAAAAAGTAAATCAGTGGAGGAGAATAGAGAGCCCAGAAATAGCATCATTCACACAAATATAGTCAACTGGCCTTTGATAAAGGATCAAAAGTAATTCAGTAAAGAAAGGATAGTTACTGGAACAATTTGACATCCATATGCAGAGAGAGAGAGAGAGACAGAGAAAGAGAGAGAGAGAGAGAGAGAGAGAGAGAGAGAGAGAGAGAGAGAGAAAAGAATTATAGACCTAAACATAAAATGCAGAAATACAGAATTTGTAAGATATAGCATATATGAAAACTCAAGTGACCACAAAATTAGCAATTAGTTTTTAGATATAACATCAATTGCACAATACATAAACAAAATAGTAATTTGAATTTTATTAAAATTTAAAATTTCTGCTCTGTGAAAGGCACTGTTAAGAAAATTAAAAGACATACCAAAGACTGGGAGAAAATACTTGCAAAAATATGAGATAAAGGATTGTAATCCAAAATATGCAAAGAACTCTCTTAAATAAATTGAAAAATAAAATAAACAAAAACAACATGGTTTTAAAAAGGGAAAATATCTGAGCACCTAACCAAAGAATATATACAGATAGTGAATAAGCATATAAAAATACTCGGTATTATATGTCTTTAGAGAATTGCAAATTAAAACAATAATGAAACCACTACATACCTAATAGAATGGCTAAAATTCAAAAAACCCGACAACATCAAATGCTGTTGAGAACGTGGAGCAACAAAAACTTTATTCATTACTGATGGAACTATAAAATGTTACAATCATTTTGAAAAATAATTTGTCAACTTCTTATAATACTAAACATACTCTTATGATATGATTTAGCAGTTGTTCATTTTGATATATACCAAAGTGAATTGAAAAGTTATGGCCACACAAAACCTGTACATAAATGCTTATGGAAACTTTATTCATTATTGACAGAAATTGGAAAAAATCAAGCTGTTCTTTAGTAGTTGAGTGAATAAGCAAACTTTGCTGTTCTATGATTTAAAAGACACGAACTATCAAAGCCTGAAAAAACATGGAGAAATCTTAAAAGCAAATTACTAAGTGAAAGAAACCAATCTGAAAAAACTACTTACTTTATTATTCCAACTATATCACATTCTTGAAAAAGGCAAAACTATGTAAATAAAAAAATTATCAGTGGTTACTAGCATTTTGGAGATAAGAAAGACAAATAGGCAAAGCACAAGGGAATTTTAGGGCAGTGAAACTAACTCTGTATGATACAGTAATGGTGGGCATATGTTATTAAAAATTTACCAAAACACACAGAATGTGCAACACAAAGAGAGATTCCTATTGTTAACAATGGATTCATATAGTAATTATGCACCAATATTGGTTCAGTAATTGTAAAGAATGTACTACACTAAGACTTGATCTATAATAATAGGAGAAACTGTGTGCAAGGAAGACATATGTGGGAACTCTCTACTTTCCAGTAAATTTTTCTGTGCATCTATAACATCTCTAAAAATAGAGATATTAAGTTTTTAAATAATTTGCAACAATTGAAGAAGCAGAAACATTTTCAACTCATTCTATGAGGTCAATAATACTCTAATACTCAAACCAAGCAAATGCATTACAAGAAAGGAAACTAAACACCAATATTCTTTATGAATACTGACATTTTAAAACCTTAATAAAGTATTAGCATATAAAATCCAATAAGATATAAAAATGTGCATACATTATGATCAAGTGGAATTTATCCTAGGAATGCAAGGTTGGTTTAAAATAAAAAATCAAGCAATGTAATACAATAGCATAAAAGACAAAAAAAAAAGTCATAATTTAAATCAGCACAGCAATAAAAGTTGACAGAGTTCAATACCATTTTATGACTAAAACCACTCTCAATAGCTAGAAACAGAGGGAACTTCTCTGACTTGATAACGAGCATCTGGAATAAACACACAACTAGCATCATACTTAATAGTGACAGCATGGTGGCTTTCCCCATAGGAAGAGGGTTAAGAAAAAAAAATCTGCTCTTGCAACTTTTATTCAACATGTACTAGAGATCCTTGTTCAGAAAATTAGGCAAGAAACATAAGTAAAAGATATTTTGATTTAAAAAGCAGAATTAAAGCAACTTATATTTATAGATTATATGATTTTGTGTGTAAAACTTATAAGGAATACACTGAAAACTATTAGAACTAATAAATAATTTTAGTAAGTTTGTGGCATACAGATAAATATACAAAACTCAGTGGTATTTCCATATCTCAGAAATGAGTAATCAGAAAATAAAATTATTAAAATAATTATATTATCAAAAACATTAAAAAGTAACGTAATTAGCCGGGCTTGTTGGCTCAGTCTGTAACCCCACAATTTGGGAAGCTGAGGAGAGTGGATTGCCTGAGCCCGCGGGTTCGAGACCCCCCCTGGGCAAATTGGCAAGACCTCATCTCTACAATAAATAAATTAAAAAAAAATTAGCTGGGCGTGGTAAGGCGTGCCTTAGTTCCAGCTACTTGGAAGGCTGAGGTGGAAGGATTGCCGGAGCCCAGCAGGTCGAGGCTGTAGTGGCCGGGAGCGGCCACTGCACTACAGTCTGGGTGACAGAGTGAGACTCCAACTCAAAAAAAAAAAAAGTAACATAATTAAGTATACATTTAACAAAGAGATGAGGGACTTATGTATTGAAAACCACACAAACAAAAATAGCACAAAATAGGTATAGACAAATTTTAAACTACAAAAATTTTAGAAGAAAACATAGATGTAAATCTTTGTGAACCTGGGTTAGGTAAAAATTTCTTATAAATAACTTCAACTTCACCAATGACTGAAGAAAAAAATAAATTGGACAACATCAATATAGAAAATATCTGTGCTGCAAATAATAGCATTCCAAAAGCAAAGACAACCCATATAATGAGAAAAAAAAGTGTGTTATAATTTATCTAACAATAATTGCATCAAGAATACATTAAGAAGTCTAGTAATTTAATAATAAGATAAATAATTTTTTAAATGCAAAAAATTGGGGTAAGTAAATAGATAAGATGTTGGTTATGATGTGATATGTGATTAAATTTGAAACTCCACACATATTCTTGGTGGAAAAGTGAAATTGTGTGACTGGTTTGATAAACAGTTGACAATTTCTCAAAATATTAAAGATAGAGTTACTACATAACTTACCAATTGCATTCCTATGTATATAGTCAGGATAAACAAAAACACATTCAAACAAAGATTAATGCATGCTTATGAAAACTTCTCATAGCAACACTTTGCATGAATACCCAGAAGCAAGACAAATAAAATGTCCACAAACTGAAAAATAAATAATTCAGTGTAGCATAGTTTTACAATAGAATATTATTCAGCCATAAAAAAGAATAGAGTTCTGATACATGCTATAACACTATTGAACCTTGAAATAACTATGCAAATTAAAGAAGCCAAACTGCAAAAGGTCACATTTATGATTATATTTATATAAAATATGCAGAATAGGCAAATTTATTGAGACAGAAAAGAGATTAGTATTTATTTAGACCTGGGAGGTAGGTTGGGTGGAAATACAGATGAAGTCTAATAGATGTAAGGTTTGTTTTTGAGGGGAAAAAATGTTCTAAAATTAGATTGAAGTGATGGTTATACTGTTCTGTAAATTTATTAAAAGTCATTGACTTGTACAATTTAAATGGGTAAGTTTTATGGTATATGAATTATAATTCAATAAAGCTATTAAAAAGTGAATAATTCAGACATTTGTAGCTAATATTCATGAAGAGTTTTTACATACCCATCACTTTGCCAAGAAATTTAAGAAATTATTTAATCTGGACAATAATTTATATGAGGTAGTTACTAACATCATTCTTAATTTACAGGCCAGGGCACTGAGGCTTATAACACTTAAGTAACTTTCTGAAAGTCATACAGTATTTATGTATTCATGCTGCAATCTGTACTCAGGCAGTCTGGTTTCAAATTACATGCCTTAAACTACACACTTCTGCTACATTATATTGATCAGAATTTACATTCTTATTTTGTTCTTATTACTCTTACAGAAAACATGTAATTATAGCAAGATTTCTAGGGAAGGTGTTTTCTTCCAGTCAAAGCTGAATAGAGCAAGCACTAATATGAGTACACTCCACACTCTGGTTTTTCAGACCTTCATCATTACCTGAAATGGTCTTCCTTTTTTTTTTTTTTGCTCTAGTTTAAAGTCCATTACTTTTCATGACCAAGCTCCAAGTAATATCTGGGACGTTTTCCCTAACTCCCCAGGTCAGTGTGATTTTTTCCCATTTTTGTCACATAACATTCTTTACATGCCTGTAGGATACTACTTTCTGCAGTGCATTATAATTATTTGTTTTCATAGTTGTCTTTTCCATAAGATTGGAACTCTCAAGAGCAGAGAACACTGATATTTGTGTTTGCAACTTTCAGTATTGCTTCCTGGAAAACAGCAGGCACTCAATAAATACTAAATGAATAAAGAAGAGATGGGAACCATAGAAGAAATATAATAGGAGATCATTTCCTTGCCCTTATGGAACTTAGGATATAATCAGGACATCAAAAGTCTCACAACATTGAATAGGGAATGACACTTCCAAGCATTCTAATATACATTATAGTCATAGACTGTTTCTGGATTATTTTGTGACTTTTCTAATAATTAAATGTCACCTTTTTTCCATGATTACCATGCAACCAGGTGTTGATGTTTAGTATATTAAATAGTAAAGTCAGCCTCAAGCTTGTTGTTATATCTCTGAACAAAGGTCATAAATCTAAAGGGGTTCTGATTTGCTAGTTTTATTTTTAAAGTATGTTACTTAATCAAATATCGGTTGAGCATGCCAGGGTTTGATCCCATTGGCATAGAGTTTGGAAATGAATATTCCAGACGGTGCCTGGCTTAGCATTTTGAACTAAAGTTTGCTGGCCTGGGAATGTCATTATTCCTGTAAAAAATGATTTACCTAGGTGACTTTTCAATCAGCAAATTATTTTAAAAATAAATCTAAAAGGGAAAATATTGTTCCTGCCAGGATGAACAAAACATTTTCTTCTTTTATAATGGGTAACTGAAAAGATCTGCCAAATGTAATTCTTCTTTCTAACAGTAATGAGAATGTATGCCTCAGATATAGTGAAACACATTTTTCCTTCTTAGTTTGCAGCCATAGAGCTTTACATTAATTCTCAAACCACTTGAATATCAGCTAGTGGACACTATCAGTCAATTGCTAAACAGCATATTTAATCTACATTTGCCCCAAGGATCAGAGTTGCCTGAAATTCATTGTATCCCCCAGTGTCTGATATATTCTAGAGATATAATTTACATGGTGGGACTCCATTCCTCCAAAAGCAAGTATGATTCAGTGAAGAAAAAAAGCATAAATAGGTATGAACCATGGAACTCATTGGATTAATTTCTTTGTGAACACACAAACCAGGCATTTTATTTTGCACTCAAAATGTAATTTGTATTTTGAAGGTTCTTGTTAAATTTGACTCTAGAGAAATCACAAAATTAAATATGCTGAGGTGAGGGACTTTTCTCTTCAGCAAATGCTAAGTCTAGCTCATGGCTACGTAGTCCAAGAACATGTTAAAGATTTTAGATTTTTTGGAGTTTCTATAATTGCATATATCAAGAATCAGACTGTCCCACAGCAATTCTATAATAATCAGGAATACATTGTTGAAAGTCTGCCCTTTAAATCTGAGGTCTTTGGGATGTATGTGTAGGTATCTTTGTGAGTGTTGTGATGTTCTTCATCACAGAATATTTTCTGGTGACACCTTTTAAAAATGTTAAAATAGAGAAAAAGATATGATAATTGACTTAAATTTTGAAAAATACATGCAAACAGCCCCTGCCAAAAAACTCAAGGCAATTTATAGTGGTCTAATCTGGATCAAATATTAATGTTTGATTCTCACATTGAGAGTTTTTCTTTTTATCCCAAAGTTGACACTCTGGAGACTTTTAAATAGAAACACTAAACTTCTGTTATGTGGGATCCACACCCCTGGACATATAATTTATTTTATGCATATTATTTAATAACTGAATATGAAATGAAATGTGATACTATTAAAACACACTGTGCATACTATCAACATTACTATCAATATTACATGTTTATTAAACACATTTATTGATTGTCCACTACGTATCAGGCACTTTGGTAAGCATTAAGGTAAAAAGAATACTAATATTGTCTTTGCCCTAAAGGACAGTCTACATTGTGCTTTTCTTTTTTCTTTTAACTTTTAAGTGCGATAAAGTCATACTTCTTTTTATAGCCCATAAGTGCCTCATGATCTGCCCTGCCAACTTTTCAATTTTGTCATATACCAAACATATCCTTGCTCCCTGTGATCTATTTACATGAACTCTAATTCTCTTTCACCAATACGAGAGCTGGTTTTTTCTCTCAGAATCTTTGTAGTTGCTGATTCCACTGCTTGAAAACATTATTTCCCTAAATCTCTCATAGTTGCATTCTTCTTACCATTTAGATTAACCCCCGATTCCCGTCCTTAAAAGTCCTTCCTTGATCATCTTTGGAGCAACCATCTTTCCCAAACACAATCATGTTGTTCTATATTCTTAGTTGGAATTATCACTTTCAATTTTTTTTCTTGTTTACTGTGAATCTCCTACTACTGCTTTTTAAGCTCCATGAGCACAGAAATATTACCAGTCTTATTCATAATTCTATTGCTAGAATAGTGCTCAGAAGAGGAAAAAAAGTTTTGATGCGTAAGGATACAAGTATGATGAGGGCAATGCAGTTTATTTTAAATGGGTGGTTTCTTAGATGATGCGTGCCTAGATTACCTTGAATCATAAATAATCTTTAATGGAGTCTTTGACATGTTCATTTATCACCTATCATTTACAAGTCTAAAGGTCTTTGTAAAATCAGAGAATTTATGCAGTACCAAATTTTAAGGGAGCAATGTTTTAGAGCTATATAATCTCTATAGTATATCAGCATGAAACTCTCACCAAAAAGAAAATGAGTAAAAATCTAGAGCTTCTGCCATTCTGCTCAGTTTCAGAGAAGTGACATACAGATTTTATGTTGTCATGGTATGATACTGAAAGCTCAGTAAGACACAGCACCCCGGATGTCACCTTACATGGTATAATCTTGATTATGACACAATTAAAAATCTATGGTTTTCATCACCTTCAATTAATAATCTTAGTTTTATTTAAGTTATTGGTAAAGGAAGGACTTTTTATAATATAGTCTATAAGTTTACTTTTAATTCTATAATACTACTTTTAGCATTAATTTCTGGGAAGTCTTCATTGGGCAACAAACTATTTTACCAGCTCTTGTGTTCATAAGGCTTGGCATACTAACTCAACATCAGAACAAGTTTTATTCCTTCTTCTAAATAAAATTAGATTACATTGCATTGTAACCTCTGGTTAGAAATGTGTTTCCTGATGGTTTTTTGTTCTAAGCAAATGTATACTTTTCTTTAAGTGTAGAAAATATGTCTGAATGCTGTATCCAAACTTGTACTTCTTTGTTAGTGTTTCCTTATTCCTGAAGTTGAAGGATTACAGGCACACGATACATTGTGAAAAACAGTAGTGTTGAAATTGTGAGTTATTTTGTTTGAGTGGTTCATGTTTATTTCCCCATTAAAGAGTAGAAGAAGGAACTTCTAAAGATTCTCCTACTGCATAGGTAAGAAATGATTTTGTAACACATGCGAATCTCCTTAGTAAAAAGTAAGTTGTCATTAATGGCAAGTTTAAATGCTGTAAGTGCTACAGAATTGACCTTGGAGTAATTTTTCAAACATCAGAATTGGATGTTTATTCTTCTAAATTGGTCATGAAAAGCTTCCTTTCTGCAAACTAGACTGATGGAAAGTTTCTGTTTTTACATTCACTTTCTAAGTTACACATAAGCAAAAATAATCAAAGAGTAGGGACAGCATTTTCCTTTCATCCCCTTGTAACCTAAAAACAGCAATGCAAGTTTGGCTCATACACCATGAAAACTTTCATCTTTTGCTGAAGCCCAATAGATCAAAAGGATAGTGTTACACAAAGATGTGAATGAATGGAAACAGGCTGTCAAATGGTGAGTTTACTTTTTTCCTTCTTCTCTTTTTTTGTGAAACTGCATTATTACAAAGAAAAGACATAGATAGACTTTAAGCCACCATGAGTAAAACAAAAGATATATATGAATAAAACTTGAACAATATTAATGCTCAAATTAAAACAATTCACATTTATTAACTAAGAGGGTGATATCTGTATCAACATTTAATCTTAATTATAAGTTTGAAAGATTAACCCTTAATTATTATTTTAGTGTCATAAAGTATATTTTTAAATAAAAATGGAATTTGTTCAGCTTTCCTGCAGCTCCCATGTTCCATTAAAAAGTATAAGATAATGAAAGAGAGTCAGCATCAGGCAGAGTAATAGACACATTTAATAGATTGGATATTCCTATTTCCATAAATGGTTTTCCTTGAGCCCACAAACATAGCCACCATAACATGAAAATTTGGTGTCATGTAGAATTAAGTAAAATATTGTAGTATCTGAATTAAAAGAAGTAAACATCTATGGAAATAAACCATGGCAACAAATAATAAGTTACTCTTCAAAAAATGGGAATGACTACTTCATTTACTATGAAGATAATTGATCTATGGGCAGTTTTGCAAAGTCTAGTGGTATATTTTGTAACAGAACAGTATCCATTTTATGCACATGTAAATAATTACTAAAATGATATAATGATTATCCTTAATTTGATGCTACTGAAATCATTGCTACTTTTTTCTTTCTGGATTTTATTTTTATTTTTTTAGTCGAGGTCTCACTCTGTTACCCAGCCTAGAGTGTAGTGGCATGATCACAGCTCATTCCAAAAAACTCCAGGGCTCAAGAGATCCTGGCACTTCAACCTCCCATGTAGCTGGGACTACAGGTACTCACCGGCATACCTGGAGAATTTTTTATTTTCTGCAGAGATGAGGTCTCTCTATGTTCATTGCTACTAATTTTGTAAGTACCATTTCATTGACATGACATTTTAAATAAATTAGACTTTTCAAATAAGCCCTTTGTAAATAGCAGACAAATATATCCTTTGATTCTAAACTAACGTTTATGTGTTCAATACAAATCTTTTTAAAAATGTCAATGCCAGCTGTACAATAAAATCCATGCTGTACTATAAGATTCATGACCTCTGTATACTAGGAATATAGCTGGACTTATATTTCTCAGCCTTGCTTGCAGTTAGCGTGGTCATATGCAGTGATAGTGGCCACTTCCAGGTCAAATTCAAACTCTCATTTGCACTCTTCCATTATGTTTGGAATTGAAAGGACCCAGTAACTTTGAAAGCCAGTGATGATGGTGGCAGAGGTTCTGCCAGTCTGAATCCCAACTTGACTGCATAAAGGAGGGTCACACCACCACGCTATGCTACTGTTTTATACTGTGATATTGTGTTTGGACTATTATGCAATTTGGAGTTCATTTGTTATTGCATTTGACCTATCCTAGTATACCAATACTCTTAAAATTTAAAATCCTGACCATAATATTTTTTAGAGGCATTGGGATCTTCCTTGAATACTTTTCCAAAATAGCTACTTCACACTTCCTCCTCCCACAAATCATCCAGGCACCCTTTCTCATGCTTTCTCTATGACAGTGTTCTCACCTCATGTTTCCTTGAAAATAAAGAAATACAGAAATGCCCTTTTCTTTATACCATGTTCACTTGCCTCCCTTTCCATATTTGTATCCATACTCTCTTTTTTCCTCTCAGTTTCATTAAAAAAATAAAGAATAATAAATTGTAAAAGAAGCAATTAGATTTTGTGGGTAGAGGTTTAATAAAATCTATTCCTTTGGGCCTGACAATTTAAACTTCACCTAACTCTCCAACTCTGATCCTCTGGTAACTTGATTACAATGTTGATTAAATGTTAACCATGCTATCAAACAACATTGCTTATAACAAAAAAAGACCCCAGAAAAGCTACACCTGAATTGGATGTGGCTTTGGGCTACCCTGTGTGTAGAGTCCGGTATGTTTTTGTTGTGACCTTGGAAGCTATTTTTATAGAGTTCTTATAAGAGATATCACCTTCTATGAGACATGAGTCTTTTAAGCCAAAGTGACTCCTATGCCTTCTAAAGTGGTCTCACCTCTTAGCTGTGATCTAGCATGAGGACAATTACTGGATGTGAACTTCAGCATGGGCTGCTGTAATGACTCTTTTTGAATGAATGCCTGCTATTGCCTTCCTGCAAAGCTGTGTTTCCTCTTTATATTATGTTAAGTGGACATGTTCAAGTATGGTCTATGGTAGTGTTGTGAATGTGAATATTTACTTGAAACCAAGAAGATCTCCTGACGGCTTTACTTATATCTGATTAATCCCCACTCTTGGTTCCATCAGTCAAAAATATCACCTCTCCTCTACTTTAGCAGAAATCTGGAGGTTTGTTTCCTCAAGTGAATCTCTGGAGTAGGAGATATTAGGCACAATTGTGGGTAAGGACACTAAACTGAAAATAAAATGGGGAAGCATTTGAATGAATATTTACATACCAGTTGTTGAGGATCATGAATTTTCTCCTGCCAATTGACTTATAGAATGCTGGAAGAAAATTTAAATATTCTTCTCTGGTGAATTGGATTTGGAAAAAGGAAGTCAGAAAGTGATGGTCATCTTATCTCTACCAAAAGAAAATTTTGGGCAGCATACTCAATAGTGAAATTCAGTCAGCACATTTTTGAAATTACAACCATCTTTTCAGTATTCCAATCTTAAATATGAGCAGAAAAGTATAGATTACTCAATATCTGAACATGCCTATAATAAAAAAATCAAAGACCAAAATAACTGACAATCAACATTTGAGAAAAGCCTTTAGTATAAAATTTATAAAGACCAACACACACACACACACACACACACACACACACACACACACACACACACACACTTGCAAAAAAAGCAACATAAAACAAATTATATGAATATAACAATTATTTAAATAAACTTTCAGTATTTTTAGATAAATAAGAGAAGATATTGAATCCAAGAAACAGAAACATATTTCTATTATAAAAGAATACTCAACAAATCAAAAAGAACTCTTGAAAGATTATTTAAAAAGTGATGGCAGAAAGGAAAACAGAATACTGAAAAACGAAGTCAAAGAAATATCCCAAGAAATAGAGCAAATTATATACATATATGGAAAATATGTGAGAACATATTGAAAAACCAAATGAAAATTAAACAAGTGCAACATCTGAATACAAGAATACAAGAAGTTACAGAAAAATGACAAGAAGAGAGGAAATCACTTATAAAACAATTTTATAATAGTTCATGCATCAAAAAAATTTCAATTATAAGATTACTAATTACCTACACCAAGTTATACCATATACAATTTCAGAGGAGTAAAGATGTTTCTATAATCTTCCACAGGGGCTGGGGAGGGGATAGTGTTTGGATTTCCACAGAAATCAGAATAACAAAAAAGCTCGGGCCTTTTCAACAACATCAGAAAATAAAAAATAATGCCTTCAACATCCTGACGAGAAAATATTTCCAGTAGAGAGTGCTTTGCTTAGCCAAAACATCATTATATAAGCAAACTTCTCTTGATCCCATATATATTTCCTCATGAAGTTCCTGAAGAGCGTGATATCTCATAATGAGAGAGTAAACCAAGAAAAGAAGATATGGAAGCAAAAACAGAGGCACAATACAGAAGAGAGACAAATAATATTTCCCTCAGATAATGGTGAGAGGAGATCCTCAGTAGTAATTTCAATAACATACGTCAATATAATTACTCGCACATTTATGTAACTTAATTTATAATATTTAGAGAGTATAGCAGGATGAATAGGGCACATGTGTGTCATGGCAATTAAAAAGGGAAAAAAGAGGAAATTCTCATTCACAGTGGACAATCAAAAGGACTTAAAATTGAAAAACCAACAGGTTTTTAAAATATCATGTATGGCAAAATAAATGAAAATGATACATGAGAGATGAGAAGAGTGTTGCTGAATTTAAAACAAACATTGTTTAATTATTTGATCCTTTTTGTACTGCTGGAATGTAAAAAATTGGTAAAAATAGATATCTAATAAATATTAATATTTTATATGTTACACTGTAACAATACAATAAAAATCCAGGCCATACATGACAAAGAAACAGCCCACATTATACTGAATGGGAAAAAGTTGAAAGAATTCTCCCTCAGAACTGGAACAAGGTAAGGATGCCCACTTTCAACACTTCAATTCAACATAGTTCAAAGTTCTAGCCAGAGAAATCAGGCAAGAGAAAGAAATAAGGTGTATCAAAATTGGAAAAGAAGAAATCAAACTATCTCTGTTTGCCAATAATATGATCATATACCTAGAAAATACTAAAGACTCTTCTAAAAGACTCCTAAACTTGATAAATAAGTTCAATAAAGTCTCAGGTAGCAAAAATAACACACACAAGTCAGTAGCACCACTGTATACCAACAACAACCAAGCTGAGAATCAAATAAAAAATTCCATCCCAATTACAATAACTGCCAAAAAATAAAAATTAAAAAACCTAGGAATATATGTAGCCAAAAGATGAAAGATCTCTACACGGAGAACTACAAAACACTGATGAAATAAATTGTGAAGGACACAAACAAATGGAAAAGCATCTCATGCTCATGGATTGGAAGATACAGCATTGTTAAAACAACCATATTACCCAAAGCAATATACAGATTCAATGCAATACTTTAAAACTACCAATGTCATTTTTCACAGAATCAGAAAAAAAAATCTCAAAATTCATATGTAACCAAAAAAGGAGCCCAAATAGCCAAAGTGATCTTAGGCAAAAAAGAAAAAAAGCTGGAGACATCATGTTTCCTCACTTCAAATTTTACTACAAGGCTATAGTAACCAAAACAGCATGGTACTGGCACAAGGGTAGACACATGGCTCAATAGAACAGAATTGAGAAATAAACCTAAATGCCTACAATCAACTGATCTTTGTCAAAGCAGACAAAAGTATATACTGGGTTAAGGATGCCTTAGTTGTTAAAAGGCACTGGGAAAATCAGATAGCCACATGCAAGAAGATAAAACTTTGTTTCCATTACTCATCATATACAAAAACTAACTCAAGATGGACTAAAGACTTAAATGTCAGACCTGTTGACCAATGTTGGCTGCAGGCAACATTTTTGGTGCATCTCATCGATTTGCTGAGCATACTTCTCAGCTGTAATGGTTTCGCCAAGATTCAGAAAGCTGCCGTGGATCAGACCAGCAGCAGATCACCAAAAAGTGACCATGACCTTTTTTGGTGCAAGTTTGGCTTTGGGAAGTGCTTTGGGCTTCTCAGTCCAACCACTAAACTGTTCATTGCTGGCTGTGGTATACAATTCACTTTTTGTCACACGTCATGATCCAATTGAGAAGTGGTTCGTTGTTATTGCATAGAATAGAGGATGACACTTTGAAAGGATGATTTTTTAAAAATTTTCAGTTAGCTCATGATAAACCCACTTATGAAGCTTTTTCACCTTTCCAATTTGCTTCAAATGCCAAATATAGAGTGGTCGACAGTGAGTTCTTCCACAACTTCTTGTGTGCAAGAGGATCAGCTTTGATGACTGCTCTCAATTGGTGTTTGTTAACATCTGATGGCTTGCCTCTATGCTCCTCATCTTCAAGACTCTTCTCTCCTTTTGCAAAACTTCTTGAGCCACCACTGCCCTGTACGTTTGTTAGCAGTTCCTGTGCCAAATTTGTTGTTGATGTTGCAAATTGTCTTTGCTGCTGTATGACCCATTTTGAACTTGAATAAGAAAATTGCTTGAATTTGCTTTTTGTCTAACATCAATTTCATAGTTTAAAATAAATATAAATAAACAGCAGGTAATAAGCCATTAGCAAAGAAACATAAAGTGAGAAATGTGCACTGCAATGATGTATAGCATAACCACATTTATTTAAGAATGTATTCCAATAGCAAATAGCAACAATGTAAAAACCTCAATTACTTTTACACCAACCTACTTAGGCCACTGGAGACTCAGAAGGGGGACCATGGAAAGTGGGGAGTGAAAAATCTCCTACTGAGTACCATGGCACAGATGAGGGTGATGGATACATTAAAGCTCAAACTTCTTCACCATTATGCAATTCATCCATGTAACCAAAAACCAGTTTTACCTCCAAAGCTAATGAAACTTTTAAAAATAAAAATCAAATAAAGATTGATGTCTTTTGAGTGTTATACTGTTATGAGTATGAATAAAATTTTTCCTCTATAAACGGATGAAAACATTATACTGAGAGATAAATATATTCTAATACATTTTACAATTAAAAACCAAGACTGAGTGCAGTGGCTCAGCCTGTAATCCTAGCACTTTGTGTGGCCTGAGTGTCCAGCCTGGACAACTTGGTGAGACTTTATCTCTACAATAAATCACAAAAACTAGCCAGGTGTCCTGGCATGCATCTGTAGTTCCAGTTGCTTGGAAGGCTGAGGCAGAAGGATTGCCTAAGCCCAGCAGGTGGAGGCTGCAGTGGTCATGAGCGAGCCAATGCACTCCAGGTTGGGCAACAAGAGTGAGAGTCCAACTCAGAAAGAGAGAGAGAGAGAGAGAGAGAGAGAGAGAGAGAGAGAAAAGGAAGGAAGGAAGGAAGGAAGGAAGGAAGGAAGGAAGGAAGGAAGGAAGGAAGGAAAGAAAGAAAGAAAGAAAGAAAGAAAGAAAGAAAGAAAGAAAGAAAGAAAGAAAGAGAAAAGAAAAAGAAAGAAAACTAAGAAACAGTCTAGTGGTAAATATTAACCGAGAGATATTCTGAGGAATACATCTATAATTCTCTCATTTGCCCATTCTCTACTTTTATTTTTTTCTATAATTTTTGAGATATTTTCTGAGTTCTTCTGTCCCACAAACATTGAACTTTTTCTATCTCAATCAAATTCTTCTCTTCACTTTTCTTTTCAATTTAGTGGTGTATTATTTCTTCAATATTTTCTTTCCAATATGTCCTATTTTCTTATGACATTATCCTTTTATCACAGCCCCTTTTCAAAGCACCTACATTCAATGCATTCAAAAATTCTTATTCATGCCTGTATCAGAGTTGCTCAGCACTGCTAAAGATAAAAATATGTAAGAATATGATGGTAGCCAACACCAAGCGCTTTATTATTTGTTCATTCATTCATCTAACACATGATTTACTGACTATCTACTCAACGAAATATTTTGGATAAGCCAAAGTTAATAATTAATAAGACACAGCCTTTGTCTTGGTGGAGCTTTGAATCTGTGAGAGTAAACAGACACTTAAACAGCTCAATCCTTCACTATTTGATCCAACTGTAACAATGTTACAAAAGCAAAGCACACAATATTCTATGAGAACATTCAGCTGGGGAAGATGATCTGAAGAGATGGTATGTGGAACTAGAGCAGAAATAGGATTATGTGTGGTTTGAGCAAAGGGATTTGGAAAATTGGAGTAATGTGGGGTGAGGAGAAATTTCAGACAAAGGAAACCATCTTGTTTGAAATTTATCTCAATGGCAGAACTGAGAAGTGTCCAGGAGAGCTGCTCTTTGTCACCTCTGAGTCTTTTCATATGCTGTTCCTTTACCTCAGTAACCTCCCTTCCTTCCTGCCCCTTTTTAACACATCAGTTGTCTGATAAGTTTTGATGCATCCTTTAGGATTCACTGTAAAGCTGCTTTTTGCAGTAATATTTCTCCAGTCCCTCAACCCTGTCTGCAGTTCCTACATTGTGCTATCAGGGATTTTCATCCAGTGAATCTGGAAGACAATCATAATCCCACTGGATTTTTGTTGTCTTTTTCCTTCTCTGCGTTATCTCTTTGTCCCTAAAAGCAAGGAGGGCAGGATCATATATGACTTCTCCACAATTTTATCCCCAGCATCTTTTTGATGTGATTTAGGTGTTTAAGAAACATTTGCTGAATGAATTATTTGGTAAAAGAAGAGGAAATACATCCTGCAGAAACCCTTAGGGGCTTAGGTGCAAAGTCTAATGACATCATTTTAGAGTTACTTTTATAAAAGTGACATAGTTTTGTTTTGTCATTATATTTAAGATCATTGTAGTTTCTAGATAAATAAGCTCAGGATTACTTGAAGTGTTATTAAAAATAAATACTGTGCTCTGAGTTTTCAAGGACAAATAAAAACCGCAATACTGCTTTGTAATTATCTTATCAGATCTCTCCATATCAAGTATTCCAGATGCTAGAAGAGTAATAGATAAGCTTCATGATTATATGTAGAGTACTCTTTCTAAAAGAATTAAATTTTCAATATTGAAGCAATTGGCTAAGTCTTTTAGGCAGAAAAATTGTAATTATATAAAATTATCACTTATTTTACATGGAAAGATTTAAAGATAGAATTTAAATTAAAACACTCAAAAAAAATTCATCTGGCTGGGCTTGGTGGCTCAGCCTGTAATCCCAGCAATATGGGAGGCCAAGAAGAGTGGATTGCCTGAGTCTGTGTGTTCGAGACCAGCCTGGGTAATATGGCAAGACCTTTTCTCCACAATAAATAAAAAATTAGCCAGGTGTGGTAGTGCCTGCCTGTAGATCTGGCTACATGCAATGCTGAGGTGGAAGGATCGCCGGAGCCCAGTAGGTCTATGCTGGGATGACTGAGAGTATGCCTGGCTGTGAGTGTGCCACTGCACTCCAGCCTGGGCTACAGAGTGAAACTCCAACTAAAAAAAAAAAAAAATTAATGTAACTGAAAGTAACAAACTTAATTCTACATTTATCATTCTACCTAACTTAAATTTACTTGCAGAGAGTAAATATTGTACTAATTTTAGAAATAGTGTTCTTTAAATTTTTTTTATTTTAAAGATATGGGGTACAATTCAGGGTCGGGTATACAAATGTGATGAGATATGCCCCCCTACCCCGGCAGTTTCCCACTACTATCAGTCCCTCCCCGCTGCCTTTCCTGGCAGTTTCCCACTACTACCAATCCCTTTCTTATAGTATCACGGTAATTGTTCAAGGTTCGTTTATAAGTGAGAACATGTGATACTTCTTTGTTTCTGAGATATATTAAAAACTCTAAGTCCATCCAAATTGTTGTGAAATTCATAATTTTGTCCTTTTTTATGGTTGCATAATATTCCATTGTGTATATGTACCACGTTATTTTTTTTTCCAGTCCTCTTTCAGTGGACAGCACGGTTGGTTCCATGTTTTTGCTATTGTGAATAATGCTGCAATAAAATGTGTAGGCAGGTATCTTTTTCATAGAGTGATTTGAGTTCCTTTGGATATATTCTCAGTAGGAGGATTGTGGGGTTGTATGGAAGGTCAATTTTTTTTCTATTTTAGGAATTGCAACACTGTTTCCCACAGAGGTTGTACTAGTTAACACTCCCACCAACTGTGTAGAAGTGCCCCTTTTCACTGCATCCTCTCCAGCATCTTTTGTTTGCTGAGTTAATGATGATTGCCATCCTGACTAGAGTTAGGTGGTATCTCAGTGTGGTTTTAATTTGCATTTTGATGACTAATGAGGCTGAGCATTTTTTCATGTATCTGTTGGCTGCTCTTATGTCTTCTTTTGAGAGGTGTCTATTCATATCTTTTGCCCACTTTGCAATGGGATTGTTTGTTTTATTCTTTTCAGCACGTTTGAGTTCTTTGTAGATCCTAAATGTTAGGTCTTTGTCAGATATACAGTTGGAAAATATTTTTTCTCAGTCTGTGGGCTGTCTCCTTCCTCTCTTGATGGTTTCTTTGGCTTTGCAGAAGCTTGGCAGTTTGATGAGGTCCCACTTGTGTGTCTTATCTCTTACGACAAGGGCACTTGGGGTTTTGATCAGGAATTGGTTGCCAGTTCCAATTTCCATGAGGATGTCTCCTGCATTTTCTACTTCTTATAATTTGAGATTTTACATTTAGATCTTTGATCCATTTAGACTTGATTTTTGTGTATGGTGAAGGCAAGGATTTTGATTTAATCTTCTACATGTGTTCGGCCACTTTTCCCAGTACCATTTACTGAATAGGTTCTCCTCTCCCCAGTGGTTGTTGGTGGAATTTTTATCAAAAATGAGTTGGTTAAGAAATTGAGGTTTTGCTTCTGGAATCTCTATCCTGCTCCATTGGTCCATATGCCTGCTCTTGTACCAATACCAGGCTGTTTTGATTATTAAGCCTGGGAGTGTAATACTTCCTACTTTGTTTTTTATTTTTATTTTTGGTTGTTGTTTTTGTTTTGTTCTGTTTTGCTTTTTTGCTGAGGATTATTTTGGCTATTCGTGGTCATTTATGTTTTCTTTTTGTTTTTAAGTTGGAGTCTCACTCTGACACCCAGGCTGGAGGGCAGTGGCACACTCCTGGCTCAGGTGATTCTTCTTCCTCAGCCTTCCAAGTAGCTGGAACCTCAGACACACGCTACCATGCCTAGCTAATTTTTTTATTTATTGTAGAGACGAGGCCTTGCCAAGTTGCCCAGGTGTATCTTGAACCCACAGACTCTGGCAATCCTCTTGCCTCAGCCTCCCAAAGTGCTGGGCTTACAGGCTGATCCACCAAGCCTGGCCCTTTTATGTTTTCATATGAATTTCTGTATTATTGTTTCTAAGAAGAATGCTCCTGGTAATTTTATGGTTATTGTGTTAAATCTAAAGATTGTCTTGGGTAGGATGGACATCTTAACAACGTGGACTCTTCCAATCCATGAGCATGAAATGTTTTTTCTATTTGTTTGTGTTGTCTTTGATTTTTTGTGCAGTATTCTGTGGTTTTGGTTGTAAGGTCTTTCACAAAAACTACATGATTATATCATTAGTCACGAAAAAAGTTTTTGATAAAATTCAGCACCCCTTCTTGATAAAAACCCTGGAACACCAGGCATAGACGGAACATACCTCAAAATAGTAAGAGCCATCTAAGAAACCTGTTGCCAACATACTGCTAATCAGACAGAAACTGAAAACATTCCCCCTGAAAACCAGAACAAGACAAGGAAGCCTATTCTCACCCCTCCTGTTCAACATAGCATTGGAAATCCTAGCTAGAGCAATCAGACAAGGAAGGAAATCAAATTTATCCAAATAGGAAAAGAGGAAGTCAAGTTATCCCTATTTGCATTTGACATAAATTACATGTTCTCACTCATAAGTGGATCTTGAACATCTATCATAATACTGTAAGAAAAAGATTGACAGTAGTGGGAATCTATGGGGGGGCAGGGAGGGCAAGGGTGGTGGGATTAATGGTAGTCAATATCTATCAGGGGATGGAGGGACACCCCTTATCAACAAGGGTGCCTGAACGATGCATATTTGTATACCTAACCCTTAACTGTACCCACAATTTTAAAATAAATAAATAAATAAATAAATAACAAGAAAAGAAAACCCAAGAGAATCTGTCAAAAGCCTCTTTGCATTGATAAAGGACTTTGGCAAATTCTCATGGTATAAAATAAATGTGCAAAAGATGGTTTCATTACTGTACACCAATAATAAACAAACAAACCCAAATAAAAAGCACAATCCCATTCACAATTGCCACAAAAAAATGAGAAATAGTGTTCTTAAAGGAACATTTTAAAAAATTAGAATATGTTATATGACCGTGTATTAAAAATTGAGTTTGATCTATACAATGAGTGGAAAATATAGATGTTAAATTACATATATAAATAAATAGTATGATTTTGACTAACTAAACTCCCATTTTGAAAGGTCCTTAGTAAAATAAAATGAATTAAAGTATAACTTCAAACAGAATAAAGAAGAAAAAATTGCATGGTATTTATAAAAGAAGATCTTATGCTTTTTATTCTGAATAGAGACATACGATTTAGGAATACATATATACACACAGTTTGCATATGTATAAATGTATATATGTTATGTATGTGTGTATCTATTTATCTATATTTGTGTGTTTTATAAAATGCCAACTATAACTTAATATTTTATGTTAAAAATCAATTTTATTGACTGAAATAGTTTTCCAATAAATTAAGATTATATTTCTTTGAGGTCTAGGGGAATAAATAGAAAAAAATGATGTTTTTATTTTTATTATAAAGATGTGGGGTACAATTCAAGGTTAGGTAAACTTTGGGCCTCACTTTGGTGCCCACTTTGCCTGGTTTCAAGTCAGGTACCCTTACTGATATTGTGTCTCTCCTCCCACCCCCACGCCGGCAGTATCCCACTACTGCCAATCTCTTTCTGATAGTATTATGATAAATGTTAAGGGCTCGCTTATGAGTGAGAACATACGATACTCTTCTCTTTGTTGCTGTGATAGATCACTGAGTATGATAGACTCTAAATGCATCCAAATTGCTGTGAAGTACATATGTTTGTCCTTCTTTATGGCTGCATAATATTCCATCATATATACATATCACATTTTTTTGTCCAGTCCAGTTTTGGTGGGCAGTGTGGTTCATTCCATGTTTTTGCTATTGTGAATAGTACTGCAATAAACATGAATGTGCAGGTGTCTTTTTTGTAGAAAGATTTTAATTCTTTTGGGTATATTCCAGTAGGGGGACTGCTGGATCATAGACAAAAAGTTATTTTACAACTCCATTTATCAGAATGTAGTGTCTATCTCTATCCCTTGAACCTCTCTTTGGCCACGTAACTTTAATTTGTTAATAAGGCATTAGCAAATGTAATGCAAGCATTGTTTTAAAACATACCATTACTTTGGGGCTTACTCTTTCTTGTTACTAGGAACCCTGACACCATCATAGACAGAAGCCCAGACTAGCCTTCTGTAGACGATAATCTTGTGGAAAGAGCTCACAGAAATTCATGAACTCTCAACCATCCCAGCTAAGAACTTAGATCATTTGAACAGTCAAAAAATCAACAGATTTTTTTCAAAAAGATTAAATAATGCTATGTTAAGCTGCTAGGTATTATAGTGATCTGTTATACAGCAAAAGCTAAGACATAAATTGATACCTAGAAGCAAGACACTACAGAACACAAATTTAAAACTTGTGGCATTGGCTTTTAGACCAGGAAACTGAGACTAAAAAAGTTGTGAATAAATTGTTTATAAAGGCTAGAGAATGGGTAAGAAATTCTGAGTGAAGACTGGAAAATGTGGACATTTCTATAGAATACTAGAAAAATAGCAACCCAGATTATATAGCAGCAAAACAAATTAGTAAAACTGTTGCTGGTGATAACTTGGAAGGCAGAAAGTATACCTAACCAACTTTTGGATTTTGGCTAAGGAAATATCCAGAGTGTTGAAAGTGTCAGTGGATGTTTACGGCTGTGTATGTTAAAATCAAGAAAGATATCAATGAGCTAAAGAAGGAACTATTCAGTTTGCAAGCCAAATTTGGAGGAGTAGAGCCAGGACTTGCATGATTGGAAAATAAAACGATCTCCTCAGCTTATAAGAAATGTTCTCAATGTGAAACAAGGTGCAGAGCCAAATATAAAATCAAGGATGTGACTATAAGATCTGCTATTAAAGACTTCTGGAAGACATAGCTAGATTAAAGGTCTAGGAATCTAAGGGTATTGTGCCTTACAAATTTGACACATGGCCCCAGCTAGAAAGAGACTGGTCTTAAACAAAACTAAGAATGTGACTTTTCTGGACTGCATAAAGAAAATGTGGTACATATACACCATGGGATACTATGCAGCCATGAAAAAAAACAAAATCATGTCCTTAGCAGCAATGTGGATACAGTTGGATGCCATTGTTCTAAGTGAATTAACACAGAAACAGAAAACTACATATTGAATGTTCTCACTTATAACTGGGAGCTAAACACTGGGTACACATAGGCATAAGGATGAGAACAGCAGCCACCAGGGACTCCTAAAATGAAGGGGGGGGTCAAAGATTGAAAAACTACTCATTGGGTACCATGCTCACTACTTGGGTGACAAACTCAATAAAAACACATACCTCAGCATCATGCAATATATCCATGTAACAAACCTGGACATGTGTACTTGAATCTAACATAAAATAAAATAAATAAAATAATGTTGTTGTTTTCAGAGCCTGGAGTGAACTTGGATCAGATTAATAGATTAATCTTAGACTCAAAGGGACAGAGATAATTTAAATAATAAAAAAAGACTATTGGTCTTTACATTTTCTACTGTAAGCAGTAAGGTGGGAAAATTGTCCAGTTGCAAACATGGGTCATTTCTTGTGGAAAAGGAATGGCATCTCAATGAGCAGAGGGTGGATCCAACGTAATATAGAACTACAGTACTGGGGAGTCACTACTGAGAACCAGAATCGGGTACTAATGAGGAATCATTTATCAGCCACAGAGTAGCAGGACATGTAGTTATGAGCCTAGCTGGATTTTAGAATTACTATGAATCAGTTACTTTCCCTTTCCTGTTTTTGAATGGAGTATTGCAGTTATTCAGTCTTTGCCTCAACATTGTATGTGGGATGTATGGAATGTAGAAAACTTGTATTTTTAGTTCACAGGTTTATGGATCAAGGACTCCATCCAAGGAACCTCTTCTTCATCAAGACTTGATAACAACGTTGGATAAGTCCTGAGATGGATATGAGCATATTTTACCTGTGGGTGGAGTGGTACTAATTGTGGCTAGAGGGTGAGGTGAGCTAAGTTAAAAGGTTGCGCACAGTATTTCACTGCTCATAACAGCAAGTTGTGAAACCTAAGCCTCCGTTGCTGGAATTTTGATTTAGCATTATGACTTGCTTTGACAATAAAATATAAACAAACATGATACAAGAAAAGCATTAAAATTGACTTTCACACTAGGCCTTCACCTCTTTTGCTGTTGGGAATGCTGAAATCACTATGTGAAAATTCCCAGTCTATCATCCTGAGGATGAGGAATCACACATTGAGAGAGGTCCCAGCCTTTGAGATGACAGAGCAGTCTCAGTCAAGCTCTCAGTCCTCCAAGTGAGGCCATTCTAGATTGCTCAGCCCCAGTTGACCCAGTGTAGACATGCAGATGTATATGAGCAATATTTCACATTTATTATTTTAAGTAATAAGTAATTAATTTTCAGGTGGTATGTTGTTCTGCAAGCAATAAGACATGTAGAGTTCTGTAGTCTTTATAAAGTAACTATAACCATAATTAGTCTAAATTTTTAGTGTCCCCATTCAACACAGCTTCCCAAGATTACAAAGTCATTAATTCTTTTGCCTACTTTAATTATAACTGGAAATTATTGATCTTATTTTTTTCTCATTGCTCACAACTAACATAAATGATCATAGAGTTGGTAGAATCTATCTAGGATTTCAGGAGTATTTCTCTAAATATTACCTACTTATTTAGGCATGGAAGAAACTTCTGCTAGGAAGAGAGCAAAGTCAGGGTGTGTGCTACGGTGTATCTTGCATGGAGTCCAGAGGTCCTTATCTCTAATTTATTGGCATGGGAAAGCAAGGCGTAGCAGAAACTACTTTTAGCAACTTTGCAGGCTAGGAAGTGCTACTATTGGTGCTAGACAAAATTCTTGATAAATTAATGCTATTTTTAAGAACTGTTGCCTACTTTCTTGCTACTCAAAATATGGTCCCCACACCAGCAGTATTGATACCACCTGGGGGCTTGTTTGAAGTGCAGAATATCAGCCTCCACCATAGACCTACTGAATTAGAATCTGCATGTTAATAAGATCCCTAAGTGATTGTATGCACATAGAAGTTTGGGAAGCATCGGTCTAAACCCTGGTTAAAAATATATAGGTCATTATACTAAACATTTAACTACACTCTTAAAGGCCTCCAAAGCCACTAAATGGGATTTTGTGGTTTCTCTGAACTCAGAGTCACTTGTATGTTACCATGCAGTCACATGAAATCATATGTGTTCTGTGTATCTCCTAAGGTCCAACAACTCCAAATTTATTAGGTTGAATTATATGAAATTTTCTAAGTTCTGTTGTTTTTGACTAATTAAAATGGAAATTTTATACGGTTCAATAAAGTATTTTGAGACACATCATACAGTATAGAAAACATAGTACACTAAAAGCCAAATTTTTCTACTCTGTAGTCAAATGACCCTGGAAAAAATTACTCAGTCACTTTGAGTCTCAGTTGTCTCACTTGTAAAATATGGAAAATGACAGTTTATGTGCATTGGTACCAAGTAAATTCATTAAGAAGATACATGCTATTATGTTTAATGTAATGATTGGTTCATGGTAGAACCTAAATAATGCACACATTTATTATGCATATTTTCTGTGTGACAATACTTTGTTGCCAAAATGAAATAGGTAGGACAAATGAATCAAACATGACTGGGAGTTCTGAGTTGCTTGTCTAGAGGTTTTAAGTCAGGAAGTGATATTTTGGATATTCAAGGAAGTATTTCCAAATGATACAATCATGCTTTCTTAGCTGTCATTTGGGGATATAGGATCTCTAGTCAATTACTTTGTCAGGTTATTCAAAAGTGTGCCCTATTGGCCTGGAATAAATGTATTGTTCATTCATTTTTTTTCTTTCCTCAGCAATATGACCTTCTTTTTTCAAGGGTTTGCAATGAACTCAGAAAAGGATTTACACTTCCAGCTGTAGATTCAGATAAACAGATTTGTATTAATCCACTAAGTAATTGGGAACATTTCATCTAATAAAGTATTTTGCTTAGATTATGCCAACTGACCTAAGTGAACACAAGATTTGCTGTATCATCTGGTTAGGAGAGTAAATTTGATTGTGAACATAATTCTATAGTGTTGTACTATATCACTAAAGAAAAAGTGGGAAGTTGGGGCTGACCTGAAGGACACAACAATTTCAACTGAATTAATGTCCCACTGAGATCTTCAAACACTATTCCTCAGAGGCCAGTTTCAACCACTACTAGAGCAATTACATTTCACAGTAGACTGTTCTAATTCATGTCGTTTCATGTAAAGAATGAAGTAAAATTATCCATTCTTTTAGGAGTTTCAACAGACCTAAAATATGGGAAAAGTGAGCCTTCTTATAATCAGTCATACTAACATACTAACATACTAACTAGCCATACTAGCATATCAACAAAGTGGGTGTTAAGCAAGTTAAAGTCAGAGAAAAATATTAAAATCTAAGAAAAATGTAAGTAGTTTCCTTCAAAATATCTCAGTTCCTATAGAAAATATGTATAGGAAAGCAAGAGAATATGAATATTAGGATCAAGCAGGACTACAGGTTGGTGAAGTTGTACCTAGTAAGAAATATTCTATCAGTTATCAACAGCTACATTTTGCATAGGTTTCTGGTAGTATGATACCTTTATAAATATATACTTAGGATCTATAATTCAATTATATTTACCATAAGCTTTGTTTAAACCATTTACTACTTTAGAGCTGAGGAAAGCAATATAAATCTGTGTTTATTGATGAAGCAGGGCTTTAAGTGCTCAAGAAGTCCTTAATAGAAAGATATAATCATGAGTAACATATGGGAACATAAAGTGGTTATATAAAATGTGTTCTTTACCAAGAGAAAAATGTTATCTAAAGCTTCAATTTCTGCAGGTGAAAAAAATGTTTAAAAGCACCTACAGTCATATACTTGGGAAGGACATTGAAACTTGCTTGAATTACTACCAGGGGAGTCATAGCATATCAAGATCTGACTTGCCACAGCCCCAAATTAAGTTTATCCTCACATTCTGGCCTACATAATAAAGAGGCAGATCGTATTGTAGTTGGCAGCAAATTGGATCAGAGCCATGCTATATAAATTGAGAGTGAACAAAAGTAAGTTATTTACAGAGAAAAAAATAATAATAAGAGTGCAACAAAAAGGCCTCTATGAAGTATCCATGAACTTCGTTTATTTGGTTCTTATGTTTGGACTTATAAGAACAGGAGAGACCATCCAATTAAGTCCAATCGGCTCTTTAGATATGAAAGTCAAGAATTCTGGTCCAATTCTCCAGCATAATTTTAGCCCTGGAACCTACTCTTTGTTCTGAAAATGAATTTCTTGTTTTGGTTTACTTCTGCTAAAGTTCACTTATAATAACAATTACTGTTCAGATATGGACCTTTGAGTTTTCTCATATTGTTGCTTCTCAAACATACCAGTATCATAATTTTTCCCATATCCCCATAGCAATTATTTTATTTTTTTAATATTGTTAATATTTATTCTTTGACTATCTATCTGCATTTCAACTTATACAAATTCCATTGAAGTTACAGATCTGATGAATAAGTTGCATGATTTTTAAAATAATAAGCATAAAATAATTATAATACTATTAAGATAAAGAGATTGTTTACTGTCTATAATCATGTTACATAGTTCACTTTGGGAAAAACTGTTCTCTATTTCACCCTCCAACAAATATTTATTGAGCTGCTACTAATTATGGCATAGTGTATTAGGAGACAAGTTGGAAGATACATAAAGATGAATACAAATATAATTTGGGTTTTAACAGTTGCTAAAAACTTAAAAGAATGTAGAGATGGATGCAAATGGCAAAAAGAAGAAAGAATTCGGGAAGGGGGAAAGTGCTAAGTAAAAGCTAAATTTGACCATAACTGGCCTCACATTTGGACATTTGAATACTGCTCATTCAGTCTATGAATGTCACACTCTGCAAAGTGGTACTGAAACAAAATTATGGATACTGTAATCGATGGTAATCATAATTATTCCCTAAAGAGCAACTGTAAAAAAAAAAGGATCTTTTTAATCTTTATGTACATTTTGAACTCAATTTTAATCCTTTATCCACAATTTTGTGAAGCCATGCTTATTGCACTTGTAGATGTAGGATGTTAGGGTCCCTTAGCATAGACAACATTTTACAGAGAGGTGCACAGGACAAATGAGAACTGACATTCAAAACTAGTAACTGTGTCCAAGTTTCAGGGTTTCATTAGGGAAATTCAACCTGGGCACCAAATGATGTTTCTGGAGCAATCAATGTTTCCATTAAAAACAAGTAGCCTATGCCTACCAAGGTTAAAACATTTTAATACTTTACATGTTAATTTATGATGATGTAACTTCAAAAAAATTCAATACGGTAATAGGGTAATTATTTTGCATCTAAAGATTCTTATCCTCTGACTTGGCCAGGGTCCAGACTCTTTTACAATTAGAGAGTAGAAGTTTACGTGTTGTATTTTTGTTGCAAGAACATATGCTTTTCAGTTTGTATTTACAATAAGTGCGAACACGAAATCAGTCCTGTTCCCATACAGAAAGTATTTGGGTCATTATTGCCTCAGACAACTCAAGTGACATATGAGCCCTGTTTATACTGCAGTGTGCCTCTCTCATATGAGTGAGTATGTAAGTGGGAGCGGATGGGAAAATACTTTGTCTTTTTTGTCTCTTCTCTGTCAGTAATTTTTCCATTAATTTGACCAGCACCTGTGCTTGAATAGATCCATGAAACAAAGATATTTAAGACTTTGAATAAAACTGGGAACTTTAATTGAGGTTTATCGAGACATCAAGTAGAAAATAAAAGTAACCTTCACTAAATATTCATCATGAAGCTAGAGAAGAACACCTTCCAGGGATCCTATAGCCCTCCAAGAAGGTTGCTGAGAGAAAGCGAGATTGAGAGATAGAGGAGAGAGGCGGACTGGTTCCGGCTGTCTGTGGCAGCAACTAGCTCCTTGACATTGCCCTGCAAGGATGCTTCACAAACATGACAGGAGCAGAGCAGCCATGCTCTCTGAGTGCTTCCAAATGCAATAGAAAAATATCGTTTTATTCCACCAACCAAACAAGCCACTTATTTTCCTAAGAGTCCTGCTGAATTTAAAAATGACTAGAGAAAAGTTCTATACTTGAAAAGTTATCTGTAGCTAAGGCTCTCATATGAAAAAATGTGGTATCTATACTGATTTTCTAGCCAAGGATCTTATATGAAAAAATGTCATATCTATACTGGTTCAAAATTGACCTTCAGGGCACCGACTATGTCTCAATAATTCGCTCAGTTTGTTGTCTGATGGAATTCACTAGGAACATGTATTTCCTAGAGCATGTTCAGAGTAGTTTATGTTTGGGACACTATCTAGTTATTGTTGTTTTTCCAGCTTGTTGATTATGTCCTTGTTCTTAATTATGCAAACGAATCCAGAGACTTTGGCAATGGGCAGATGCATTGTGTAAACATGAGACTACATCAACAAATACACATCCATCCTGCTGCTCTCTTGTCATTTCTCCATAGCTACAAAGTTTTATTTTGTAGTCCACTTCCTCATATAATATTACCACAGTAGTTATACACATGCCATTCTTTGTGTTTTCTAAGAATTAGCTTTACACACAGCCGGGCTCAGTGGCTCAGCCTGTAATCCCGCGCCTTGGGAGGCTGAGGTGAGTGGATTGCCTGAGCCCGCAGGTTTGAGACCTGCCTGGGCAACTTGGCAAGACCTCATCTCTACAAATAAATCAAAAAATCAACGTGTACCTGTAATTACGGCTACTTGGAAGGCTGAGGCGGAAGGATCGTCGGAGCCCAGCAGGTGGAGACTGCGGTGGCCGGGAGCGGCCACTGCACTCCAGTCCGGGTGACAGAGTGAGACCCCAAGTCAAAAAACAAAACAACAACAACAAAAAACTTTACACACAACAAACTCCTCAAAAAAGAAAAAAAATTTTCAAATGTTTTGCTTGCCTCTTTTGTTATTTTAGTACTTATACCTAAGTGTCATTTTTCCCTTTTCAATGTTTTATTAATGTCAGGGTTTTTTCCATCAAAGACTTTTTAGAATATAGAATTCATAAGAAGGCAGAGCCATGTTGAATCTCATCCAAGTCCCAAAGGAACTCATTAAGAAGTTGTCTGAGTTATATGGCTGTTCCATTATATGGGTTATGAGAGAACAGCCTCTTTATTTTGCTGTATCTAGATTTCATTGTAAATACCAAAGTCAGTGTGGTAGCTGCCTTGGCAAGGATGGCGGCTCTTTCAGCTGTCACCTTCCTCATCGTGATGGGGCTTAGATTCCTAGTGGGATCAGATGTCCCTTCTTATCTTCCCATAATATGTTTATCTTAACATTTATCATACTTGAGTATAAATGCTCATTACTTCCTCTCTCCCTAGCATCGCCTGCTATATCTGGTGTATTGTCACATTTCCTTAAGGAATGTTAGCTTCCTTCCATTTCAGTCATTTCCATCACTCCCTCTTTCAATGTCTTTCTCCCTGTCTCTTCCCCACTCGTCATTCTTTTCAGACTGAAAACTAAAGAGTATGATATTATATTTTACTTTCTGGATTATATATGCCATTATAGGTAGACTCTTTAACTTTTCTCATCATTAATTAATGAACTTATGAGAACCTGTTCATCTGGAAAAAAAGGACTCTGAAATTCCTGTTCAGAAATCATTTTAACCTTGCTTCTGCATCGCTTTCAATTATGATTGACTACAGAATTAAAAGCCTTTTATATCATAAAGTCAAGTGTTGGCAAGGGTATGGGAAGTTGGAAATAGTATCTACCACCGACAGAAGTATAAATCTATACATTTTGAGAAGTAATATGGCAGTGTCTCTTATGGCTTTAAATATATGTGTGTGTATATATATATACACACACACACATACACATATACACACACATATATACACATACATTTGCATATATAAAACACACATATACATACGTGTATGTGTAGACATACGTATAGACATACAAAAACCCAGAATGTCTACTTATTAGTATAGAGACTAAAAAACCACAATTACATGAGCTCAAGGAAGCTTTCAAAAAGTTGTTTATCATTGCATTGTTTACAAGGATAAATATATTGAAAAAAACCAAGTGCTGCATAAAAAAGGAATGATTAAATGAACTATAGAATATCCACATTAGTGGCTAAGAAGAGTAGATATGTATGTACTAACCTTAAAAGAAGTCAAAATTATATTTTTGAGAACATTTAAAAATATGTATGATACCATTTATATTATATAAAAATAGTCTCATAAACCAAACTTGGTGGTGTCAAAAAAATGCATATACATTTTAAGCGATGTTATCTATGCATTACTTTTTGAAGTTGAATTGAATTCTGGTAGCAATGTGTAGTGTGGTGTTCTCGCAAAAGATGGAATTAATCAAATGAATGCTAGCATTACCATGTGACAGGCAGGTATGTATTGAGTATTACAACTTTAATTGTGTAAACATTTTTTTGGCACCCTCTGTATATATGCAATAGAAAAGTATGGAAGGTTACTCACCAATAGACACATCCACATCTAGAAATGGAATTGAATTGTGAATGAGGATTAAAGACCACTTTGGTTTCATCTGTATATAACTAATTTTATAAGCACAATGTGTTTGTGTATAAATATGTAATTCAAGTTTTTGTAAAATCGTAATATAGGGTAAGTTTTTACAAAAAGTAAAACAAGCAACTCTTCTAGAGTCCCTAATTCCATATTCAGAAGCATATGAACTGATTTCTGGGTTATCTGCTGGGCTGACAGTACACAAGAAAATTGTGTTAGTCATACCTTCTAGTCCACCTCCAATATTTCTTTTTGGTGTTTATTGTCACTCACTATTCTCTTAACTATGCAGGGCCATCAAATTGCGATTTGGTTCTTAGAATACACATGTGCTTTGTGACATTACCCTTATAGGTCATTGCATAGATATCACACCTTCAAATTACATGACCTGTAACTTCTTTCTTTAGTTTACTTTAGCATATAACTAGATAGACAATTGAATATTAATTTAAACAAGAGCTAAAATTGCTAGTTATGTTACCTTATCCAAACAGCAGTTGTACATTTTGCTGCTCCTTTGATGGCAGATGGTGAGAAATGAAAGAATTTCAGGAATGTCAGTATGGATAGCAGGTAATCTAGTTTATGGCATGATTTTGAGTATGGAAAGAAGGCAATAGCTCATCCAAGTTTTCTCCCATCTAATAACTGATATTTAAAATTCAACAGTTTATTATTCATAAGCTTAAAAAGCAGAAACAGAATCTCTGGAAAAGTTGCCACTTAATTCAGCCTTCTGAACCTTGTAGTCACAGAATCTCCAAGACAGCTATGAGTAGCAATCAAAGATGAAAAAAAATTTACATCTTTATTTTCATGAATTTTTAGCTAAAATATGTACTCCCTTAAATTGTTAATGTTAGCATTACTGTGCAGCATACAAGTAACTTCATCCCCCATGGAAGTCACAGGTATTTTCATATCATATTACAGTTATCACAAATATGGTAAATATTGTTTACCTCATTATTATTTAGAAATTACAGTACATATTAAACGTGTCTCCTGAACTTTATTTAGTGTGCTAACCAAAATGGCATACTATTATATCACAAATTTATTTTTTAGTATTTTGATATAGTTTAGTATAAATGATTTCTTTTATACCTTTATTTTTAAATATTTTATGTATCTAAAAACACAGTCTGAGAAGGAGTTTCATATATATCACAATATTGTTGAAGTGGTTTATAGCACAAAATGGCTAGGTTTAAGAATCATTGCTTTAAATTGTTAATATTCATTTTATTTTCACTAATTAATAATGTTATTATTTAACTTTCCCATTATATGAAGAAAGAATCTAGAATCGGTCTTCACAAGTAGAAGTGAATGTGGTGTTGGAGAGAATTCATAAATGAAGGACAAGATTCTAACAAGCTGAGGTCATCAAAAGACATAGCCCTACCAGGTACAGTAGCTCGTACCTATAATCCCAGCATTGTGGGAGACTGAGGTGACAGGATTGCCTGAGTCCAGGGGTTTGAGATCAGACTGTACAACGTGACGAGATCTTGTTTCTAAAATAAATCAAAAAAGTAGTTGAGTGTGGTGGCATGCACCTGTAGTTCCAGCTACTTGGAAGGCTGAGGCAGAAGGATCTCCCAAGCCTAGCAAGTTAAGGCTGCAGTGGCCATGAGCATGCCACTGCACTCCACTCTGGGTGACGGAGTGAGACTCCAATTTAAAAACAAACAAACGCAGTTCCATATTGTTTATATTTCCACAAAAGGGAGCCCCAAAGCATTAAAAGGAAACAGCTATCAGACAAGCGCTATAAGGTCAGTCTTCTTCAGCTTATGTGTTTATCCTCTTCTTTCTCCTCTGTGATACATATCTGATCACCTTATTGCCCATGATTCACCATCAGAAGGCAGAAGATAATACAACAGATTAATATTAAACCAAAATATTTACAATGGTAATAGTAGCTTTGATGAGACACTGATCAGGAAAGTATAATATAATAAAGTAGAATAAAACAGCAACATAGATGTATCTTTTCTTACTACACTTGGATCCCAGAAGGTTGAGAAAAATTTTCTGAAAGGAACATGAATCCCATGAATATATTCCAAATATCCAAGATAGCATAATTTTAGTTGTACTTTCAAGCTGATGAGGCCTGGGAAAATAGATTATTTATTTAATTTTTTAGCAGTGAAAGTTCATTAGGATGTACATCCTGACTCATTCACAAAGTCCCTTAATTCCCTTCTAAAGTTCATCAGGTTGTTGACAGAACTCCCAAGTAAATTACCTGGCATGACATACCTGTTCATAAACCTCAGTTATCTCATAGGACTGGTGTACCACGAAGACATTTTCAGTTGTTAAGAACAAACTCTTTGGATCCAGTTGACTATCTCTGCCTCCATTCCTGGACCTGTAAAAGTGGGATAGTAAGAGTACTTGCCTCAAGGCTTTATTGTGAGGAATCAGTAAGGAAATATGAATCAAGAATGTAGACTATTTCCTGGCACATAATAACCAGTCAGTGAATACTAGCTATTGTTATTGTTACCATTAGGCCTGCCTTATTTTTTGTCCACCTTCTCAGGCTCTCTTATTAAGGACTCTTTCCCGAGAAGCCATCGAAGACTCACAGGTCTCTAGGAAATCATAGTTGACCCCTCCATAAAAAGACTAGTATTTGTAATTCAGGTGTTGCCTTCCAGGCCTCAAGAGGCGAATGTCATTAATGAAACACTGATTTCTGCACAGAATATGGATCTTATCATCTGGACCTCTCACTTTGTCTCCTAGGCAGAAAGTCAGTATAACTTTGGGTTCTCTCAAATTATCTCCAAGCATCAGTAGGTCTGATCAGATTTCAGAAAACATTTATGCTCCATGCCAAGATTAACATTTCTCTAAAGCAAAGTGATTTCTTGTTATTCTAGGTGTTCACTTGCCCACTAATGTGAAAGCAGGGAAGTGCAATCACAGTATTCATTAGACTGAGGATACATATTCCCTGTCTCTCTCCCCAGTGATGAATTTCTCTTTTCCTCATTCACTTTCTATTTGTCTCTCTTTTATAAAGGTGCTCTTTCTGTCTTTTAGATCCTAAGGCAATGCTATCAAGCCTGACTACATTCTATTTTCTTGATAATGCCAAATAAAAATGATGAAGATACACTTTGGTTTAAAGCAAAACTCTCCAGGTATTGAGCTACCACCAATACAATTTTCTATGTGTTGGTACTCTTTTGGGAAACCATTTATCTATGGAAAACAATCTTTGTATATAAAATGTCTTTTCTAAATTTTGCTTTAACAAACATTTCCTATTTCACCTTGAAGGACTGAAATTGAATTTGATTCTACTGGCATTTAGCATTTATTGAGTGCCTCATATATTAAATATTCTGGTTAGGTTCAGAGTGGAATTTGTCTAATAAGTAATAGTTGTAGAGCACATTATCATTTACAAAGTACTTTTAGATTCATCAGCAAAGTTCATTTATACTACTTTTGAGGGGAAATATGACTATTATTGCTGTTTTGCAGATGATGATAGTAGGACTCAAAAAGTTTACTGACTTCATTCAAAGTCCATCACAAAAGTTATCTGTGTCAGAGATAGTTCTCAAACACAATTTTTTTATTTTATATTTAATGTTCTTTCCTTTCATTGTAGCCATCAAGGAATGTAGAATGCAATAGGAGATAATACATTATATTACAGATATAATATAGTTGACATGTGACATAATAACTTATAACTGAGGTTCAGACAAATTGCTGTAAACACATAAAGCATTTCTAAATGCTTAAAAAGGTGTTATGGAAAATAGACTTTTACTTGGCTTTAAAGGATTATTTTTTACTTTTATTGCTAGGTGTAATGGGACCCTTCAGATAGAGCTTGGGGCATATAAAATATTTCTTCAAAAATAAATCTGATTGATTCAGATTGGATAAGGCTGCTAGCTCTTAAAAGCATTACATCTCTTCTAAGTGTCACAGCTAGTCATTGATACAAAAGAGACTTGGTGCTATTTAGAGAGGTATCAGATTATCATTCCTCCTGATTTGACCCAATACAGAAGTTGCTCAGACTTTCGGAAGTCACCACAAATCTTATCATCTCTCAGACTTCTCACCTGTTTTCCTAGCTCCATGTCCATAACCATAAAATTGATCAAAGTCTACAGACAACGTTGGCAGCATATTCATTTTATACATGGGTACTTACTTATAGAATGATACTAGTTGGTCCAGAAAACAAAAGTTGTCTAAGAAAATAATCTGGACAAGTGATTATGGTTCTTTACATAATTTAGCAACACCCATCATATATCCAGAGTCCTTCAGCTTATTCATGGAAATTTTTTGCTATTACTTTTGACTCTTCCTCTAGCCTTCCTTTCATCTAACCCAATGCCTTGTTTTACAATTAGTCTTTCTTGTTTTTCTGGGACTTTATTTAGAAAGTGCTTGGAAACCACTGAAAGTTATATGGTTGGGTATAACTTGACGAAAGTTCTGCTTTAATATTCTCCTTTCCATTCTCCACAATGGTAGTGGTACTGACAACAGTAATGCTGTTCTGACATATCGAGATGTGGGTTTCAGGAAGAAATTCCAACAGGACAAATTATTTTATTGATATTGTTCATAAGAGACAGAGACAGTTCATAACTAGATTATTATTCGTGGCAATAGAAAGGAAAGGGGTATGTGTGAAAGTCAGTAAAAGCCGGGCTCGGTGGCTCAGCCTGTAATCCCATGCCTTTGGGAGACTGAGGTGAGTGGACTGCCTGAGCCCGCGGGTTAGAGACCCGCCTAGGCAACTTGGCGAGACCTCATCTCTACAATAAATCAAAAGTTAGCCGGTCGTGGTAGCACGTGCCTGTAGTTCCAGCTACTTGGAAGGTTGAGGCGGAAGGATCGCTGGAGCCCAGCAGGTCGAGGCTGCGGTGGCCGGTAGTGGCCACTGCACTCCAGTCTGGGCGACAGAGTGAGACTCCAACTCAAAAAAAAAAACAAAGAAAGAAAGTCAGTAAAGAAGTGAGATTTACTTCTTTACTTTCTTATAAGATTGGCACTAAATTTATAATGCGGACCTGCAGTAGAGGGGACTCTAAGTTCTTGAGTCTGCCTAACTTGGTGACTGAGACAGAAGCTTCTGCCAATGGAGGTTATGATAAGAAACAAGAATAGTATATATAAGGAGAAAGTGGATAATTAGGAGAAAGTGACATGTTGAATTTGGAATGCTCACAGAAGAATATTCATAGGGATATTGTTATTGTTGTTTGGAAACGAGGAATCAAAGACATGGTTATTAATGTAGAATTCTTTAACAGAAGAAATAAGTGAAGGATCGACTCTAGAAGGAGAGAAAGGAAGGCTAAAGGCATAATCTTGTATATTCCTAGAAGGGGGATTGCTGGATCATATGGAAGGTACATTTTTTTGTTCCTTTAGAAACTGCCACACTATTTTCCATAGAGGTTTGACTAGTTTGCATTCCCACCAAAAGTGTAAAAGCATTCATTTTTCTCTATAGTTGCACTGGCATCTATTGTTTTTTGTAATTTATTAATGATGGCCATTCTTACTGGAGTTAGGTGGTATCTCTGTGGTTTTGATTTGTATTTCTCTGATGATTAGTGAGGTTGAGTATTTTTTCATGTCTCTGTAGGCTGCTTGTATGTTCTCTACCCATTTTTAAATAAGGCTATTTATTTTTTGCTTTTTCCTTTCGGCTCATTTGAGTTCCTTGTAGGTCCTGGATGTTAGGTCTTTGTCAGATACACAATTAGCAAGTATATTTTTTTCCCATTCTGTGAGTTTGTGTCCCTCCTCTCTCATTAGTTTCTTTTGCTGTGCAAACGCTTTTTGGTTTGATGAGGTCCTACTTGTCTATCTTAGCTTTTAAGGCATTTGCTTCTGGGAATTTGATCAAGAATTGGTTGCCTACACTAATGTGAATAAGAGTGTTTCCTGTATTTTCTCCTAGTATTCTTATAGTTTGAGGTTTTATGTTTAGGTCTTTGATTCATAAATCATTCTACAACAAGACACTTGCACACACATGTTTATTGCCACACTATAGCAAAAAACAGAACCAGACATACTGCCCACTGAAAGTAGACTGGATAAAGAAAATATGGTACATATACATGATGGAATATTAGCAGACATGAAGAAGGACAAAATCATGGACTTTGCAGCAAATTGGATGGAACCAAAGACAATCATACTTAGTGATCTATCACAGAAACATAAAACCGAATACCACATATTCTCACTCATAAGTGGGATTTTAGCCGGACTCGGTGGCTCAGCCTGTAATCCCGTGCCTTTGGGAGGCTGAGGTGAGTGGATTGCCTGAGCCCGCAGGTTCAAGACCCACCTCGGCAGGCAAGACCTCATCTCTACAATAAATCAAAAAATTAGCTGGACGTGGTAGCGTGCGCCTGTAATTCCGGCTACTCGGAAGGCTGAGGCGGAAGGATCGCTGGAGCCCAGCAGGTTGAGGCTGCGGTGGCCAGGAGCAGCCACTGCACTCCAGTCGGGGTGACAGAATGAGACTCCAACTCAAAAAAAAAGTGTGATTTTAACAATGATCACAATAGCACAAGAGAGAGATTGGCAGTCTCAGGACACTTCCAGGGTTGGGGGAGAAACAACACAAAAGGTACCTGGTGCTACACCAGGGAAAGTGAGGACCAGTTGGAGGTCCACACATGTAGATTACTTATGTACCTAATCCTACCTTGTACCCTACATCTCTATAATAAAACAAAGTTAATGAAAGAATAATCATGTGGAAAATTTACATTAAATGAAAAGATTAGGAGCAGGAAACAGCCAAGTTAGTGATATGGTGGGAATAAGGGCGATTCAATGGGCTGGAATCCAGTGAAAAGGGGAGTAACAACTCGATCAGTGTTTCCGAGAGGGCAAGGATCTTATGCACAAGGCTTGTAAGTTGAGGTTTACAGATAACTTCTAAAAAGAAGAATAACTTAAAAGCAATGTGGCTCAAAGCTACCCTGCCCAGTGTGAAGTGGAAAGTAGGAGCTAAAGAACCAACAGAGGACTCATATGACTTCCTTCCATTTTGAAAACTTGACACGGTCTGATTTGTATGGCTCTTCCTGGCAGCATTCCTTTCACATTATCTCAGTAGGTTAATAATCTCATTTAAAGCTAATCTAACGCCTAAAAAATTAATTTGCATAGAATAATTACTCAGTGTGGAAAAGATTACCCTTGATGACTCATCTTGGATATGAATTGAAGGATAACCTCAGTCCAAAGAAGATGGAGAGTAAGCATGAAGGACTCTAAACAATTACTTAGAAGTGGATGGTGATCCAGTGACATGGCAGCCCATCCACATGTTGGGAGGCTTATATTCCCATCATCTATTTTGTATCTTCTTTCATTTATTATTTTGTTTGTACTAATGCTAGCCAGAGAAAGCAGAGTGATCACAAAATAGACTTTGCCGCCATGTTCCAAAGTTCTGGGAACAATATACATGTTATAGGGCCATTCAAATTCTATTAAAAGAAAAACTTTGAATGGATCTTTTAGTAAGGCTCAGTGCTCACATATCCTCATCTCTCCATAGAAGTTATTCTTTTTCATTTTTAGTTGCAGATGATCTGTCAAAGATGGTAATGGTTTCTACAATTTTCCCTTTGATGTCCTCTACAGGGATAGAATCCTGGATTAATTTTACAAGGAACAACTATTTAAACATTGTAGTGCTGAGTCATGATTATTGTCCTTTCATTTTTGACTTGCCACATGGGAAACATGTATCTTTTCTTGTAATTTGTTAAAAGTTTTGATCAAGTGCATACCATATTATATGTTTGCAGTCATACAATGAATACATTTTGGCTCTTTAAAAATCAGCCAAAATTTATCACAAGATAAAGCCAAGACAAAGCTAAAAAAAAAAATCCTCGTATATAGCAAAGAGTAACTTAAATTTCATGTATGAATCAAAAAATGAGCAAGAACAAGGTATTGGGTGACAGGTGTATGCTTTCTTAGTTTGTAATTTATTATTGGGGATTTATGATATTTAATATGTAAACTGCTCCTGCTTCTGTCTGTGAGTACTGGCACAACTGTAAAGGCTTGTGCACAGGCCTGGAATGTTCCATATCCAAGAAAATGTTGCTCAGAGACATCTTTAGGAAGTTCACTTTCCCTTTGTGCACTACAAGAGCACAGAAACTTGATCTTGGAAAACTTGATCAGAAAAAATATCTGATGCTGGAGTCCAGCTCCAGGAGAGAGTCAGGGCTTGAGACGGGAGAATCAGGAAGCGGTGAAAAAGAAAAGACGAAAATGACAGGAATCCTCTTCCTGGGGAGACCTCAAGACTCTGCCAATTTTTATTTATTTTTCACAAGCTTATATAGGTTTTCCACTCAGCCCTGTACCCACAAATGTATCTTATGTTGCTAACCAAACGCCCATGTACATCCTTTTTGCACTCACAATAATGTTGACCTTTAACAATTTCAACCACAGATGGTGTTTTTCTTAAGTCAAACATTTATGAACGTCCTGGTTTTCTTCCTAACTTTCTCATAACTAATTACTATTATAGGCCTCTAATATCCTTACCCTATAAAACTAAACCTTAACCCTAAGTCTTATTTAATTTACTTACTACTATATATTTATTTCTATTAATCTTATTTCTATCCTTATGTCCCTATATTTTCTTAACTATCACTTATACTATTATATATCTCTTATCTTACTAATTTATCTTATCATACTATCTTATTATTAATATTCTAAATTCTATCTTCATTAAACTACTTATTTAGTCCTAAAATATCTTAACCTATTTTTTATCTCAAATGGTTGTTTTCCACTAGCTCTCAGCTGGGGTCTGTTGTTTATGAGGAAGTGGTCGACTCGTTCTTCTTGGCCTCCTGCTGTTACTGAAAAACATCCTTACACACCCTAAGGGGCACCCTTTTTGCTGTAATCTCACCCTCCATTATGCCTATGCATAATTTTTGCTGTCAAATGCCATCATCCATTTGCACATCTATTATCTCAATTAAAGAGGGAATATTCTCAATCCTTCAAAGTTAGGGAAGGTCCGTCAACAGGATCCATAGGGCTTTGCCTCCTTCATGGCCGCATTTTACTGGGGCCTTGCTCCCAGCCGGTGTTTTTCCTGTTTTTAGGACCCTTTTACCTTACTTTTACTAGTGATTGTGGCTCCCGACAATCTGAGTCTGCTCTCTTTAAGTTATTTCTCAACCCTTTAAAAAAAGACGTTAGTATAATTCAGGGTTGTATGTTCCTGTAAAGAACAATGATTTCTTCTTGATAGTAGTGTTTATGTTTGAAAGCCATTCATTTGTTTAGCAGGTATTTAAACATTAACCATGTGCAGGAATGCTTCTATAAATTAGGGATATAGAGAACAAATTCTTCAATATCTTGTATAATTCTTAATCTTTTTGTCTATAAGGGCAGTCTATCTCTATTTAACTCATTTCATTTTTCCATCAATGGCAACTTCTCAATTGCTTTGTTTTCCAATCTCAGGCACTTTTCCCTTTATAGAAATGTCTCCCATGTGTAGATGCCTTAGACTTAATGTCAAAGGGCAAGTATGTTTTCTGTTTTGGCCATATGCCGTTCATCTTACGGGCATATCCATATTTCAACTTGGACATTCATATTATATGATATGATCATGCCTTACTATATAACCTTTGGCTCACATCCAGCATGGCTGCTTTTTATTTTTCAGTGTGAAACCTCAGTGGCTTGGCTTATTATGTCCCGTATGTATTCATTTGGACTCACTTCTTCTGGAAGCTTACGGTCCCAGAGTGGTAACGTCTGAGGCAAATGCTCAGAGTTTTCTGTAATGAGTCTTGAATCCAGTTTCATGTTGCTGTTACTTACCCCTCACGGAGAGCAGTGTCTGCCAGACCATTATTTCCCTGCTGAAGTTACTCTCTGCAATTCTATTTGGGAAGCTTCACATTCCAGCTTTCTATGTGGTATCCAGATGTACTTATTTGAATTTCATGGTTGGGAGAGTTTATTCTTAAAACCTGGTCTTTTGCCTTGATGATGCCCACTGATCTCTAGGTCTTTACAGATATTCTAAATAGATACAGTAGTCCAGAAGCTATTGCTAATTATACTCTTTTGGGAGAAGTCAATTGAGAGGAAGAGAACTATAACTACACATGCCCATTTAAAATAGCAGAGAAAGCAGAACTTCTCACTAGATGCTTTTAGGGTATCACATTATTCACAGAACAGTAGTTTGTATAGATCAAACAAAACATAATAATTCTATGGTGTAGAAAGCCAGTAGGACACACATAAAATAGTGTATAAGTGCTAACCAGTCTTCCAATACATTCTTACTCTGAGTCCCAAGTGATTTATTAATTTTGTTTCTCTACTTTTTTCACCTGAAAAGGTAGAAGAAATAAATGAGCTTACAACTTTTCCAGGGCCAGAATGGAAGAATGGGAGATATATTGTTTCTTAAAGACAGGTGGACTGTCCTAGAATTCCAGCTTCCACACAAACAGGGAAACTTGGAAATTTTTCATTTTATGTAGTATTTTTAAAGAATTATCAAATTTAACACCATGCCATCTTTTACCAAATTTGGAAGTTTATTTTCAAGCCTGAATTCTTAAATTAAAAAAAAAAAGGTTGGCTATGATGTCAAATCCAAGCAACTAATTGAGTTAACCTAGACTGAGCTTAGTAGAATGAAAGTACATTTAACAATATAATAACAGTAAAAAAAAAAATGTCAGTCAAATCATGGATCCTATTCCAAAGATAAATTAAGGTGTTATGGCAAGGCTCATGTTAATTTAACTATGCTCTCAATAAACTATTCAGTAGGCAGGCAGCAACTGCAGCCTGCCAGTTGTTCTTTTAGAGCTGAAAGATCCTTACTACCTAACTATAAAATAAAATATATTAATGTGTATGTTTGGGTGGACAGTTTTATGCAAGAGTTGTATTAAATGAGACTGATATACAATTCAAAAAATCAACAGAGTCTCAACTGCAGCATGCCACAAATGTCTCTGACAGCATGCCAGTGGGAAAAATAGCCCTTCCTTCCCACACAGCCAGATTCCTCTATAAGACAAATGGAGAGATGAGATGTATGCCTCTCTAAAAAGAGAAAAGGAAAGGAGTGTGACAAAGAGAAGAACTGGCAAGGCAAAGATGGCAAAGGGAAAACTGTATCTGTCAAAATGCCAAAAGGGGAGACCTAGACATAAGGCACAGGGTAGGACATTTGGTTATATAGCCATATTTTTAAAAGAAAAGACAAAAAAACTTTACATTTGTCCGTTCTATTTTTTATTGACCGTATCAAATTATGGGTCGACAAAGATCATAGAGAGTACATAGTGGCAATAATTGCATGACGTCATCATTGGGCCCTCACTGGGCCCACAATGCCTCCAAGGATTGCTGTGTGGAATTATTGCTGCTAGGCTGATTTTTATCCTCCAGCCTGTTCAGTTGCTCTCACACAGGTGCTTCATTTCCTAACTCTGAACACAAAAGATGTCCAATACATGTTGACTTATTACTTCTATCTCTTTCACTTTCCAAATTACCTGTCCTAATTATCTCTTTTTGCTTTGGTCTTCCTTAATTTATCCTTCTAAGATATGTCTTCACATGATCCATTTGAGAAGCCTACCTGTATTTATGATGAAATCAAAGATAATTTGTCTAAAGAGCACAATAGCTTCAAGGTTTTTTTTAAAAAAATCTCTACCTGATCTATTTCTCTCATACGTAAGACACTCTTTAAGTTTTATGAAATTCTACTCTAATATAGTTTTCTAGACCCTCCTTGCTAAGTACCTTATAAGGAACCTGAAATAATGTGATCAGACAATAGTTTTTATTTCTTGTATGGTCCTTATTACCATTATTCATTATTGGCCTATGGTGTTGGTGTTTTCTTGTTTTAGATCCTACGCTATTTTCTGAAAGTCCTGAGTATTTGCATGTATATTGACTTTGAGTTCCATTTAGCACAGTCTTTGTTAGCTGATATTGATGTGCAAGGAAAGCAGCCGATATTTATGTAGGAGAAGGGATATTTCCCTCACTCTGGACCACAGAATGCAGGAAAGGCTTGTGTTCTGCCTCATTTCTTTCTCAGTCTCCACTTTGGGTGCTTGGTGTTATGATGTGATGAGTATTCCTTTTTTGCTTTGCTTGATTGATTGATTGAAAATTTTTAAGTTAGAAATATTTTCCAAAGTAGAAAATTATGAATGCTATATTTTCTTTAGCTTCCTCAGACATCTCTTTTATATCTAACTGACTTCCCCTCTTCCTAACTTGACATACTTTATAGAGGGTTTGAGAATAGGCATGATAAAACTGGAGAAGTGTAGGAGAAATATTTTTGTTTAATAATTTTATTTCTGATGGCATGTAGACTTAGATACACTAATACACTCTTAGTCTCAAAAACAAAACAAAACAAACAAAAAAACCAGTTTGAGCACTAATGTTAAAAACCTATTTGGAAGAGATTTGAATTTGTTTAAACTCCTAGAATACCGGACTGCATAGCAAATAAACATATGTCACGGATTTTAATTTAATTAGTCATTAGAAAAATGTAAATTAATTCATAATGTGATACTTCTAGACTCTCATCAGAATGACTAAAATGAAAAAGGCATACAACATCAAGTGTTGGCAAGGTTTGTGGAAGACATGAAATTTTCATACACTATTGATGGGAGTATAAATGGAAAAAAATCACTTTGAAAAAGTAGTAACATCCACCAAGTTGAATATGCCTACCATTTGACCTAATTATTCCAGTCCTAAGTGTATGCCAATAGAAAGACATGTTTAATAATGCTATGACATCACAATTTATAAAAACCTCTAAGGAGAAACAAACCAAAAACTTTTTGTTGTATTTATATGATGAAGTACTCTGCATAATTACAATGAACAAAATATTGCTTCAGATAACAACGTTTGAACTAAAAAATGAGATTGAGTGATAAAACGCCAGACAAAGGAGTGCACATTGCATTTTAAGACACAACAACAACAACAAAAATTAATCAATATGTTAGATTTAGGGTAGCAATTACCCTTGGAAAGACAGGACCTAAAAGAAAATATTTTAGGGAATTTCAGCACTGCTGGTAATATACTACCTCTTGATCTGAGTACAGTTCATATAGTTATGTCAACTTTGTGTATAATTGTACAGTACAAATTGTGTAATTCTGATTTGTGTGCTTTTCTGTGGGTATAACAACTTAGTGAAAATTTTAGGGAGAAGACAAGATGGCAATGGAACAGGTGGGAACATGAAAGTCTCTTCAAGGGTGAGTGTCAATAAAGACAGACTGTATGAGTGAGTAAGTGCAAGTAGGTTACTGAAAGTCCATCTGAGGGGAGACTCAAGATCAAGCACATGGGACTCCCCTCTGGAGGCAACTGCAACTCCTCCTACCCTGAAATCAGAACCCTTGGCACGCCAGATCATCAGCTATTCTTGGGTGTCTCTTGTGAAAAGGAAGTAGAGGTCAGCTTCTTCTCAGCACCTAGTACCTGGCCCACACCACCACCCATGGCAGCAGACCAGGCACTGGTAGAGGGAACTGTGAAGAGGGTGTGGTGAGGAAATCTGAAACTGGGTCCCACTATCAGTGAGGAGACACTATTGCCACCATTTTCTCTGTTCTGGGAGCAGGCAGAGACCTGCGTTGCCCCCACCTCCCATCCCCCCTACAACCCCTCTCTGTTCAGCCACTAACCTGGGACCCAGGGGGTGTTCCCTGCATTCCTCTGTGACCAACCATCTTTTACCCAGAGAGGAAATTTAAAGAGCAGATGCAGAGAAATGGATATTACACACACACACACACACACTCTCTCTCTCTCTCTCTCTCTCTCTCTCTCTCTCTCTCTCTCTCTCTCTCTCTCTCATGCTGGACCAGACATGGAAACATCTGATCTGAGTGAACTTAGGGACATCAGCAGCAGCAGTGGGTAAGTTGGGTGAGTTGGGATCTGTTTTACCCTCCTCCCACAGCAGTCCATGGGGCATATGACCCACACTAAGAGCAACCCCATCAGTCTACACCAAGAGTAGAGGGGAGGGGTTAGAGATTGAAGCCTGCTCAATACTGCAGCAGCAGGCAGAAACAGTGGTGGTGCTTGGGAAAGGAACCTGATGTTCCAGAAAAAGCTACTGAGGGAGCTCTTTTTTTACCTTATGTTTTAGTACTTGTTTTTTGGGGGGATGTTTTTTGGTGTTTTTTAATTTTTCTGTTTTTATATGGGTATTTTTGAGGGCAAGTACATCATCAGGTTTTTTTTGTTCATTTGCATGTTTATGTTTATTTGTTAGTTAGCATGCCTGACTGTTTTCCTTCTCCTTTTCCTCTCTCTTCATCTTCCTATCATTTCCCTTCCTCTCTTTTCCATTCTTTTCCTTTTTCTAATTTCATTTTGCTTTCATGATGCATACATACATCCCCACTGCCTGAACAGATTGTAAGGTGGTGAGAAGTGTATTCCAGGGGGGCCTACACACCTGTCAGAAGATGCTGTGATCTGCTGAACCACAGCTCTCCCCATCACACCTTAATCAAATTTCAAAGCTGCAAAAAGCACACCCCCTGCATTCCCAGTCCTGTTTCAAAATTAAACAAATCCAGAGAATCTACATAAGAAAAAATAGGGGATTGAGCAGCAGAACTGAAAGGTATCCTCCCATCACTGAGCAATGGAATTAAAGAAGAGGAGGAAAAGGGGGAAAGAAAGCCATCAAAATGAAGAAAAATCAAAGGAAGAACACAGGTCCCATACAGACCCCTTCAAAAACAGCAACTGAGAACACAGACTCTGGAACTCAAACAATGAGGAGCCCCCAGAATGACTGGTGTTAAACCACAAACACAAAGATTAAGATATTAATACAGATAATGATTAGAAATGATGAGAGACAAGAGGAAAGAATGAAGGAGTTATAACTGAAATAACAGCAATACAGAATACAATAAATGAAGTAAATAACAAACTAACAAGCTTGGAAAGCAGAATTAGCCAAACAGAAGACAGAATCTCAGACATTGAGGACAAAAATATGGAACTAATCCAAACTGTTAAAAACATAGAAAAGAAGCTTTAAAAGATGGAACAAAGCCTCCAAGAGATGTGTGATTATACTAAGAGACTGAACCTATAGTTAATTGGCATTCCTGAGGCTGATAGGGAAACAGAGACCACCCTGGAACAAACATTCCATGAAATTATCCAAGAAAACTTCCCTCATCTCATCAGAGACATGACCATTCAAACACAAGAGATTCAGAGAATTCCTGTAAGACATCAAATGAGAAGAACAACTCCTAGACACATAATAATCTGCTTACAGAAAGTAGGTATGAAAGAAAAATTCCTAAGGGCAGCAAGAGAGAAATGTCAGAATACTTAGCAGGGAAGACCAGTTAGAATAACAGCAGACTTATCTACAGAAACACTACAGGCTAGAAGAGATTGGAGTCCTATCTTCAAAGTTATCGAAGATAAATAATTTCAACCAAGAATTCCTAACCAACTAAGCTAAGCTTCATCAGTGATGGAGAATTAAAATCCTTCCCAGACATTCAACCACTAAGAATTTATGCCACCTCCAGGTCAGCTCTACAGGAAATGCTTAAGAAAGTGTTAAACATGGGAGAAAGAGAGAAAAAAAGAAAAAAAGAAGGACTGCATTCTTCCCAAGAATGCAGGAAAAAGATTGAAAACACACATATATATCAACCCCCAAATCAAAGAAAACCAACAAACAAAACAAAAAAAACAACAACAACAAATCCTATAAGAACCTCATAACAGAGATGAACTCTCACATCTCAGTAATTAACCTGAATGTAAATGAATTAAATGTATCACAGAAAAGACATAGAAAGGGAAACTGAATTTTTAAAAAATGACACAACAATATGCAGTCTCCAGGAGACTCATCTCACCAGAATGGACCCTCACAGACTTAAAGAAAAAGGCTGGAAAAAAAATGTTTCAGGTGAACAGAACACAAAAGAAAGCAGAAGTTGTGATCTTAATATAAGACAAATATCCTGCAAGTTATCAAAAATTTAAAAAGGTACAGAAGGTCACTACATAATGATAAAAGGTTTAATTCATAAACAAGAAATATCTATCTTAACCATATATGCACTATACATAGGAGTACCAAAAGCAGGAGTTGTGATCTTAATATCAGTCAAAATATCTTTTTAATATCAAAAAATTTTAAAGATACAGAAGGTCGTATAATGGCAAAAACATAATAATAAATGGTTTAATCCATCAACAAGAAATATCCATCCCAAAGATATATGAACCCAACATAGGAGCACCAATCTTTATATAGCAGCTTCTAGGTAAACTAAAAAAAAGATATTGGCCCTAACACTATTATAGCTGGGGACTTAAATACCCTACTCACAACCCTAGATAGATCATCAAGGCAAAAATCAACAAGGAGATCCAGTACCTCAACTTGACAATTTACCAAATGGACTTAATAGATACCCACAGAACACTCCATGCAACAACCATGGAATATAAATTCTACTCATCACCACATGGAGCTTATTCCACGACTGACCACATCCTCAGCCATAAATCAAGCATAAACAAATTTCATAAGATTGAAATGATACAATGCAGCTTCTCAGAACAAGGTGGAATAAAAATAAATATTAACACCGACAAAGCTACCCTAAACCCACAAAGACATGGACACTAAACAGCATGATGCTGAAAAACTCCTGGGTCAACACAGAAATTAAAGCAGAAATTAAAAGTTTTCTAGAAACAAAAGAAAATAAAGACACATCTTATCAAATCCTCTGGGATACCATGAAATCAGTACTGAGAAGGGAATTCATTTCTTTATGAGCACACAGGAAAATGGAAAATTCACAAGTTAACAGCCTAACAAATCACCTAAGGAACCTGGAAAGACATGACCACCAAAACCCTTACTTCAGCAGAAGAATCCAGATCACCAAAATAAAAGCCCAAATACAGGTCATAGAAGACAATAATGTCATAGAAAAAAATCAACGTAACAAAAAGCTGGTTCTTTGAAAGGATAAACAAGATTGATGGATCCCTAGTCAAACTGACCAAGAAAGAGAGAGAAAAAAGCCCAAATAAACACAATCAGAAAAGCAAGACATCAAATCACAATGGACCCTGAAGAAATACAAAAGATTATCAGAGATTACTATGCACATCTATATGGAAGCAAACTCAAAAAACTAAATGAAATGGAGGATTTCTGACATCACACAACCTCATAAAGTTGGAACAAGAAGAAATTGAGACATTATATAGACCAATAACAACCCAGGAGATGACTCTGTCAAAGGAAAACTACCCGCACAAAAAAAGTCCCGAGCCAGACAGCTTTCTAGCAGAGTTCTACAAAACATACAAAGAGGACCTGATACCAATCCTATTAAAGTATTCCAAACATCAAGAAAGACGGAACTTTTCCCAAGTCATTTTATGAAGGCAATTTCACACTGATACACAAACCGTGTAAAGATGCAACAAGAAAGAGAGCTAAAGGCCCATATCGCTGATGAACATAGATGCAAAGAAATTCAACAAGATTCTACCAAATCAGATTCAACAACACATCTCAAAAATTATACACCATGACCAAATAGGCCTCATCCCTGGGATGCAGGGCTGGTTCAACATCCACAAGACCATAAATGCAATTAAACACATCAACAGATGTAAAAACAATAACCACATGCTTATATTATTAGATGCTGAAAAAACTTTCAATAAAATCCAGCATCTCCTCTTGATAAAACCCTTGAACACCTAGGCATAGAGAGAAAGAGAATTTACCTCAAAAAGAGCCATCAACAATAACCTCACAGTCAATATATTGCTGAACAGACAAAAACTGAAAACATTTCCCCTGAAAACCGGATCAAGACAAGGCTGTCCACTTTCACCCCTCCTGTTCGACATAGCATTGGATATTCAAGCTAGAGCAATCAGGCAAGAGAAGGAAAGCAGGGGTATCCAAACAGGAAAAGAGGAAGTCAAGTTATCTCTCTTTGCCTATGATATGATTTTATACCTTGAAAATACAAGAGAATCTGTCAAAACCTTCTTGTATTGATAAAGGCCTTTGGCAACACCTCAGGGTACAAAATCGATGTGCAAAAGACAGTCACATTCCTTTTATTTATTTATTTATTTTTAAAATTTTTATTATAAAGATGTGGTGCACATTTCAGGGTTAGGTATACAAACACTGATCATGCAGGTGCCCTTGTTGATGATGTATGCCCCTCCCTCCCCTAGCAGTTTCCCTCAACTGCCAATCACACCCCCCTCCCCTTACATGAAGCTGGACTGGATAAAAAAAATGTGGCACAGATACACGAAGGAATATTATGCAGCCATAAAGAAGGACAAATATATGGAATTTGCAGCAACTTGGATGGATTTGGAGTCTATCATACTCAGTGATTTATCACAGAAACAAAGAACAGAGTTCCATATGTTCTCACTCATAAATGGACCTTGGACAGTCACATTCTTATACACCAACAACAAACAGGCAGAAAACCAAATAAAGCACAATTTTATTAAAAATAGCCACAAAAAAATGAAATACCTCGGCATCTTCCTAATAGGAAGAGGTATTTGAAAGATCTTTACAACAAAAACTGCAAAACATTGCTAAAAGAAATCAAATATGACACATAAAGATAGAAAAATATTCAACATTGTTAAGATGTTCATCCTACCAAATCTACAGATTTAACGCAATATCCATCAAATTACTAGCATCATTCTTCTCAGACATGGAAATGACAATACGGAAATTCATATGGAATCATAAGTGACCACAAACAGCCAAAACAATCCTCAGTAAAAGAAACTAAGAGGGAAGTATCACATTTCAGACTTTAAACTTTATTATAAGGCTACCATGATCAAAACAGCCTGGTACTGGTACAAGAACAGGCATATATACCAATGGAACAGGATAGAGATTCCAGAAGCAAAACCTCAACTTCTCAACCAACTCATCTTCAGCAAAGTATCCAATAACAACCACTGGAAAAAGGATAACCTATTCAGTAAATGGTGCTGGGGAAACTGGCTGATCACATGCAGAAGTTTAAAACAAGACTTCTGCTTATCACCATACACACAAATCAACTCTAAATCGATCAAAGACCTAAATATTACACCTCAATCTACAAGAACCTTAGAAAATGCAGGAGACACCCTTATGGAACTTGGACCAACTAGCAACAAATTCCTGATCAAAACCCCAAATGCCCATCACATAAGAGATAAGACAGACAAGTGGGACCTCATCAAACTGAAAAGCTGCTGCAAAGTAAATGAAACCATCAAGAAAGTGGGGAGACAGCCTACGGAATGGAAAAAAAATATTTGCCAACTGTATATCTGACAAAGACCTAACATCTAGGATCTATAAGGAACTCAAACATGACAGACAAAAACAAACAGACCTATTACAAAGTGGGCAAAAGATATTAGTAGGCATTTCTTACAAGTAGACATATGAGCAGTCAACAGATACATGAAAAATACTCAAGCTCACTAATCATCATAGAAATACAAATTAAAACCACACTGAGATACCACCTAACTCCAGTTAGGATAGCAATCATCATTAACTCAACAAACAGCAAACAGATGCTGGAGAGGATGAGGTCAAAAAGGAGCACTTCCACACTGTAGGTGAGAGTGTTAACTAGTACAACCTCTGTGGAAAACAGTGTTGCAATTCCTAAGAGATCTAAAAATTGACATTCTATATAACCTAGCAATTCCCTTTCTGGGAATATACTTGGAGGAACTCAAATCATTCTCAAAAAAAAACCCCAAAAAACCAAAAAAAATAAAAACCCCCAAAAAACTGTGCATGCATGTTTATTGCAGTGCATAGCAAAAAAATAGAACCAACCATGCTGCTCTTCAAAAGCAGACTGGCTAAAAAAAAATGTAGTTCACATACATGGTAGAATATTAGGCAGTCATGAAAAAGGATGAAATTATGAACTTAACAGCAACTTGGATAGATTTAGAGTCTATAATACTTAATGATCTATCACAGAAACATAGAACCGAATAACACATGTTCTCACTCATAAATGGTTCCTGAAGAATTATAATGTTATAAGAAAGGAACTGGAGGTAGTAGGAAACTGTCCCGGGCGGGGGCACACTTCATGAATAAGGTACTGATCTCAAACCAGGTGAATTGGGGACTAAAGTGAGACCCAAACTTTACCTGTACAATAACCATTTGTGTACCTAAGCCTGAATTATACGCCACATCTTTAAAATAAAACCAAAGAAAAATTTACCTGAATGAAATGAAAGAACATTAGATGTTTACTGATAATCTATTCTACAGTTACGGTTCACTAATTGTAAATAAAAGAAGCTGGTAATAAATTTCAAAAATAACAGCTTGAATAATGACAGTAAGTCCATATACTTTTTTTATTTACATAGGAGACTAGTGAATAATATCAATAACCTTTAAATATTTTAAAGGTTTAAATATTCATGTTTAAATGAATAGGCATGCTGATATAAAACTAATTGTATTTTACTGTTTTCAACATTTTGGACAAAACTGATTTTTAAATAATTATTGAAATATATTCTTTTTCTATTCTGCAGGGAAAAGATTGAAGTGAAAAGAAGACTTTCCTTGTCCCAACATTCTTAGAAAGACATTAGGAACAGGAAAGCAGATGAACTTCATCGTTTCCCTCATTCAACAGATATCTAAGAAGTCAAAAGGAGTTAAATAAGGAACATTTATCCCAAATTCAATATATTTGTCTGCCTATGCTGATGCTGTCATCAAAGTGACTTACTTTTAAATCTTTAATAGAATTACACCAAATTATCTAAAAGATTGTAAATTTGGAGATGTTGCTCTTTTTTTAAAAGTTTGATCAAATATAGAGTGTTGCCTCATGAACACTTGACCTTAGATTTTTGAATGAATTCAGTATCTGGCTCCAGGGAGACAGTGGACTAATATTCTTGAAACTGATTAAAATGTAGCCATTTTATGTGTTCACAAATGTAGTCATTTTATTATGTTTAGTAAAATATTACATGTGATGTGTAATATAAAATATCTCTACTCTCCAACTACAACATTACTGCTGATTTATCAAGGTACAAAGAAAGAAAAACACTTAGTGGTGTATAAATCAGCTAAACTAAATCTTTTAGTTTAATCTGATTTTGTCACAGTCATATAGACATGACAGAAATGAACTCTGCTTAAAAAAAAAAGTAAAAATGACAGTAATTTTAAAAGGGTTTTAAAAACAATTATAAAACATGTAGGAAGGATCTCAGTCTAACTAAATGGATTTCTAATAAATGAAGACAACCTTGCTGTTTCTATCAATCAATAGCTGATTGATTGCAAATGATACACTCCTATTATTAAAGAGACCTGACAATTCCATTAGACTAATATGGAACTACTGCAGTTTAATTCTCTTGATGAGCTTATCATTCATATTTTCCAGAGCCAAGGCATACAAGATGAAAGACTATTTGAAAGGTTAAATGAAGGTCCAGATTTAAGCAGTAGAAGGATTGTTTATTTTTTCTCCTCCTCATTTGGAATCAAATGATAACGAAGAATCTTAGGGCTTCTGATCTGTCAGGAGTTATGAGTTATGCGGTCAGTTCTCAAGTAATCCATTAGTCAATTTTTATTCTGTTTGAACGACTACATTTTAGTCAATTTTTAAAATATTGGTCTACTCTTTGATTCCCTGAAACCTCATACTGAAATCATTCAAACAAATCTGAGACCAAGAGCCTGTGACACTAAACTCAATATTTTATCCAACTTAAAAAGGTAAGCAATATCTCCAAATTTACAATCTTCTAAGTAGTTTGAATTTAATATATCAATTCTGTGAGTTTTACTTACTCTCTGTCCTTGAACAAATTCCCTTTCCACTCAAGAAGACTTTACTTCTTTATTTGGATACAAAAGTGTGTTGAGAAGCTGAAACAATGATATAAGATCATATCAAATAACAACTTCTTTCCATATGGCTAGATCTATGAAGATCCAAATAAACATTCCATTAAAATAATTGCAGAAAATATGAAAAAAACACATGTGCAAATGAGATGACCAAACAGCATTTGAAGAATGGCAAATTTATTTAGCTGTGGAGAGTAAAATACCAAACATATTTGCATAAAGAATTGGTAATTCCAAATGATTCATGTGTATGTCAATGATCTCATGAGCTATGTCAGTCATTTTAATGAAAATTTTCTGAAATTTTAGTGATTACAAAATATGAAAATGTTAATGAATAAAAACTTTAATGCAAAGGACAAATTAAATGTATTGAAAATTATAGTTGTACTGAAAATGTTCCTTGAGAGTGTTAAGTTGAGTTTAGCCCAAATTTGCGTTCTTGCATGTTTTGGGTTGACCTAGAGGTTTCTCTGTAACCTTTCATGTGAAATACAACCTAGCTGAATATGTATACAGGCTAAACTATTCTTGTTCTAATAACCGAGTTTTGGCCAGTTGAAGATGGCCAACTGTTTAAACCAGATTCAAATAAGGCAAACACTTACCTGTAACCAACTTGACTGCTTCTGTACCTAACTTCCATTTTCTGTACTCACTTTCCATTCTCTGCCCATTTTCTTCTTCCACATGGCTGCCCTGGAATCTCTCTGAGCCTACTCTGGTTAGGTAGGTTGCCCAATTCACAAATCATTCTTTGCTAAATTAAACTCTGTTCACTTTAATTTGTCTTAAGTTTTTTGTTTTAGCAAGAGAAAAAATGTCAAATACAATGTAATTCAGTTCTCAAGTTTATAAAGCATTAGTAGAGAAAGGTATCTAATGCTGCTTTTGACTTTAAGTTTCACTTATTTGTTTGTCTTGTTGTTAATATAAATAACAAACTATTTAAAATCTATAGGATTGTAGGAAAAATAGCGTTCTCAAATGAATGGAGTAATCAGCAACCTGTCCAATAAAGAGTAGTTATAAACCTGGGGTTACCAATGCAAAGGTCTAAGGGGCGAGAAGAGTGACATAAATAAGCAAGTAGGTGGGCGTTTTGTAAGACAAAGGTGAATAGTGTGGACAGAGCAAAATGGGAGTGCACATGTGTTTTTTTTTTTTTTGAGTTGGAGTCTCACTCTGTCACCCAGACTGGAGGGCAGTGGCTTGCTCATGGCCACTGCACCCTCAACCTGCTGGGTTTAGGTGATCCTTCCACCTCAGCCTTTCAAGTAGCTGGGACTACAAGCACACACGCACTACCACGCCCAGATTTTTTTTTTCACTTATTGTACAGAAAAGGTCTCACCATGTTGCCCAGGCTGGTCTCAAACTCCAAGACTCACGCAATCCTCTCGCCTCAGCCTCCCAAAGTGCTAGGATTACAGGCTGAGCCACTGAGCCCAGCCTGCATATTCATTTTAAAGGAGACATCCTTTCCTTAGACGTAGCTGATTATTACAGTCTAGGAATAAGGGTCCTTATGTGGCAAAGGCTTCTGATTTCAAGACTTTTTTTTTTTTTTTTTTAGTTGGAGTCTCACCCTGTCACCCAGACTGGAGTGCAGTGGCAGCTCCCGGCCACCGCAGCCTCGACCTGCTGGGCTCCGGTGATCCTTCCGCCTCAGCCTTCCAAGTAGCTGGAACTACAGGCACGCACTAACACGCCCGGCTAATTTTTGATTTATTGTAGAGATGAGGTCTCGCCAAGTTGCCAAGGCGGGTCTTGAACCCGCGGGCTCAGGCTATCCATTCACCTCAGTCTCCCAAAGGCGCGGGATTACAGGCTGAGCAACTGAGCTCGGCTGACATTTTTTATATATATATTCCTTTATCCTAAAAGATTTTTTTTTTTTTTTTGACCCAACAGTCTCTTCTGGATTACTTTTGGGAGTTTCAAACTTTCTGTGGCTACCTGTGAGTAAACAGCTGTACTGCTTCAGAAGGGACAATACTATCATTGACTGTTCTGAAATGTGTGGATTGTTGAATCATTAGACTAGTTGTGTAGCATCTAGCCTAGGTGTTTTTTTTTTTTTTTTTTTTTGAGTTGGAGTCTCACTCTGTCGCCCAGACTGGAGTGCAGTGGCCGCTCCCGGCCACCGCAGCCTCGACCTGCTGGGCTCCCGCGATCCTTCCGCCTCAATCTTCCGAATAGCCAGAATTACAGGCATGCGCTACCACGCCCGACTGATTTTTTGATTTATTGTAGAGAGGAGGTCTTACCAAGTTGCTCAGGCGGGTCTCGAACCAGCGGGCTCAGGCAATCCACTCACCTCAGCCTCCCAAATGCACAGGATTACAGACTGAGCCACCGAACCCGGCTAGGTGTTTTGATATCATTTTGCAAAAGAACCTGAACTTGCAGCAAACAAAACATCTGCAATGAGATTACTAGAACAAAAATTCGTTTTATTTACTATATATTATCTCTTTTTCCAAACTCTGTATTGTATAAATTCTGCCAATTTCCAAAGCTGAGATGTGCTGGTTCAGTTTTGAATCAGAGCCTTAGGTGAAATATGGACCTTTTCTTATATTATTGTGAGCATGCAGTGTCTCCACTCAGTCTGGAAACACTAGTGTTTTCATTTTTGAAAATTTCTGAGATTAATTATTTGATGCTTTCCTTGCTTTGTCATTCCACTTTCTAGATTTCTTTGATCTTCTAGAATTTTACCTGATTTTAAAAATTTATTATATATTCAATTTTCAAGAAGACTTTTCTTACCTCAATACTTCTTTTGTATAGACCTTTTTTGTTTAATGGATGCCATTTGGTTGTCCAAGGCATTCCAAACATATGCATATATGTATTTCTGTTCTTTTTTCTGTTTCTTCTGCTGCCCTCATTAGCTCTTTTTATGTTTTCTTTCTGCTCTTTGTATTTAATTTTAGAGGCTTTGTTTAAATGTCTGATAATCCTTGGCTGTTCTTTTATATTTAAAAGAAATCTAAGCACTGCAAAGATGTTTGCAAATTCTATTTGCATTGGTAGGTTTTTGTCAAATGGTGGTTTTATTGTAGGATTAACTTGCTGAGTCCTTTCATTTGGAAACTTTCATTTTTAGTCTCTATAGATATTTTTTCTCTTATCTCAGTCTGTTTCCTTGAAAGGAGTTTCTAGTCCAGAGTTCATCAAACTTTTTCTGGTAAAAGCCATTAGCACATATATTTAGCTATATGATCTTTGTTGTTACTACTCAACTCTGCCGTTGATACGGAAAAGTATTCATAGACAAATAAATAAACAAAAATGTGGGTGTATACCAATAAAACTTTATTAAAAAGAAGCAGCAAGCCATTGTTTCTGTCCTCTACTCCAGTCTCCTGCCAAGGACTATAAACTGGACTGCTAGCATTCACAGAATCTGGTAAAAAGAAGGAGGCCAGAATCCTCATCATTTTATGTGCTCCATTTTACTAAATCCTGCTTTCAATAGGGTGACCCATCCTCAGCTGTAACTTGTGTTCTTGAGTTTAAAATACCTTGAGCTTAAAGTACCTCACATTCTTTGGCTGTGAAGTAGAAACAGGAATAAGCAGCTCTATAGAATGCTTTCGCATCTGCTTCCCTTTACCTACTTTCCTACAATCAGATGTACCTGGTACATTCAATTTCTGAGACTTTCCAGGGTGCTGTATCACAAATGTGCATGCATCTGGCCTTTAGTGGCCACTCATAAGTCTGTGACCATTCATTCAAAGGTTTTCTGGTTTTGAAAATTGTGTTGCTCTATTTCCCTTCCCTGTTTACTTCATTCTTTCAGGTTTTTGTTTATCAAGAATTCTTTAGCTGATACTTTAGTGTTATTTCTGGTGGGATTAGCAATGAAAATATGTAATGAGTTTTCTTTGCTTACCTGGAAGTCATCAGAAAACATATTTATTTTGTTATTTTGATATTCTGGCCTTAATTTAACACTATTCACCGTATGTGTGACACCATGATAGTGCAGAACATACTTGCATCAGTAGACATACTTCATAATATCTTAAAGCAAATAAAAGACCTCTGATCTCTGATTGCTGCTTCTAAAATATTCTATGGTTAACTACAGTTTATAGATTTTATTCTTTATAACTATAAACTTTTATAGTTTCTATCTGAAAAAATAGATTACTTTAAGATTAGATAAATATAGATGTATTCATTTGCCACAGTTAGGGATTTTGTAACATTCCTCCTGACTCAGGTCACCAAAATTCCCTACCCATCAACACTTTCATAAAATGGAGTCAGTGATTTGACGTCTTTTTTTGCAGGAGATTCCTCCAAATCTAAGCACGGGGGAGACTCACATTAATATTTAAATAAAATGGATGAGCTTCCATCCTATTGCAGAAAACATTGAGCCCTACTAATGTAGCTGAGACATCTTGGGAAGCTTACTTTTTTTCTCTTTCCATCTTTTGTCTCTATCTTATTACTCATCTATGCTCTCTGTCTTGTCTCCTATTATTCCTTTCTTATATGCACTTATTTTTGGTTCATAATGGTTCTGATTAGTATTCGTTTTTTACTGCTGTGCAACAAATTTTACAACCTTGCTGGCCTAAAACAACCACCATCTACTAGCTCACAGTTCTTTAAGTCTAGTTAACTTGACTACATTCTGTACTCAGGCCTAAAATCAAAGTGTCAGCTGGGCTCCCTTATATCTGGAATCTCTGGGAAATCATCTTCCTTCAAGTTTAGTAAGGTTGTTGCAGGATTCAGTTCCTTGTGGTTGTGGACTGAGATCCCCATTTTCTTGCTGTTTGTCAGCCAGGGTCCTCTCTAACTGCTACAGGTCACCCACATTTCTTCTCATATGAACCCACTAACCTTCAACAAGGCAACGGTGCATCATGTTTCACATATCTCTGACTTTTTTTTTCTTCTATTAGTCATAGAAAGCTCTCTGCTTTTAAGGGCACTTGTGATTAGATTAGGCTTGCCTGATAATACCCCATCTTAAGGTCAAATGTGCCATACAATATACCATAATCACAAAGGTGATATCTATATAAACAGGTTCTAGAGATAAGGCTGGAACATATTTAAGGAGTCATTTTAAAAATTCTGTCTACCACACATCTATTCTTCATTCTGCAGAAGTGTCATTAGCATCAGGAGTGTATAATAGATTTTTACTCAAAGTTTGGGTTACCAGAGAGAACTATAACTCAATGCAACACATAGAATAGCTTAAAATACATATTAGATATAATTACCCTGAAAAACATGGCTGATTTCTGCTTTGGGGAAACTCAGGAATATGTCCTTAGGCTGAGCCCAGCCTCCAGTGTTTTTGAGGGGCTCTTCTTTTTCTATTTTTTTCTCTCATTTTTCTTTATTTTTTTATTTGTTATTTATTTATTTTCTTTTTGAGTTGGAGTCTCACTCTGTCGCCCAGACTGGAGTGCAGTGGCCGCTCCCGGCCACCGCAGCCTGGACCTGCTGGGCTCCAGCGATCCTTCGGCCTCAGCCTTCCGAATAGCCGGAATTACAGGCATGTGCTACCATGCCCGGCCGATTTTTTGATTTATTGTAGAGATGAGGCCTCCCCAAGTTGCTCAGGCGGGTCTCGAACCAGTGGGCTCAGACAATCCACTCACCTCAGCCTCCCAAAGGCGCGGGATTACAGGCTGAGTCACCGAGCCCGGCTTCATTTTTCTTTATTGCTAAATGTACCTTGGTCATTGGGCCCTTCAGTTTCTGGCTATAACCGTCCAGATTCCTGTAACTTTCACATGGAGTCATTTAGCTACATATTTTCCTTTGCAATAATTCTCAGTTTTGTGTAGTTAAAAATTCACTTTTATATCTAAATAAGCCCATAATTAAAATGATTTTTTTCCTAAAAATAGTTCTGCTTTTTCATCACCCTGCCATTTCAAATTGCTTATATTTTCTTACTCTTACAAACACTTACTTTTACATCAAAGTTTTTTATCAAACATTTAATGAGATAATATATACAAACTTCTCAGCAAATTCCCATAAACATAACCAGAAACAAATGTTGACAAACATTTTTATTGGAGATATATTAGGACAATGGATCATTTAGTATTCCTCAAATTGCATCACTTAAAAAGATGCCTATATGTAAAAATGTAGAAATGCATTAAAATTAGAAAAACAAATAATAGAAGTCATCAACAACTTAAGTGAGTGAGATCTCCAGCAGCATTAATAATGACCTGTATCTATTTCTGTTGTGAGTTATAACAACTAGGTGGCCAGCAGAGGGAATACAATTTGACTCAGATCCCTCTATGATTCAGCTGAATTATCCTGTCTCACTAATTTAATCTTTCTCCACACCCTCATGTCAGAGACCTTGTCTCCTGTATTTTGGGTGATCCAAAGTACAGATTCAAAACTCAATAAGTAATAATAATTAATATTGAATCTCACTTGCTGGGCTGTGCGCCCAGTGTTGATGATGTCGGTGAGGATTATGTCTCGAAGCATGCAGGATAAATTTAGGATAAATTTCCTAACTGGGCCCCAGTTAGAAATAGAGGAAAAAATGAACCAATAATATGCAATAAGTTGCAAAGGTTTGAAAAAATTCTCACAAACACAGAAAATGTTCAGTTGAATTGTCTGCTTGTCTTTTTGTTTTTTATTTCTTTTTTTATTTGTTGTATATTTAATGCATGATAAAATAAACATCAATAAATCCACAAACCAATGCCAAAAATTAATACTCTAGCAGATAAAATATAAAATGGTCTACAGTGATATGCAGATGATCTAACCACAGGTAAGACAGAGGTACAAAAGGAGCTGATACTAGTCCGAGTTCTAGAGCCAGGTTTTAGAGACCAACTGCCCTGGGATGGGGGTGGGTGGGGTGCCCAGAGGAGGAATTATAATGAGACTGGGTAGTAGGAACACTCAGATTAATTGGAATGGCAGCTACTTGTCAGCTAGTATGGAATGAATTCAATTACTTAGCCATAAAGACTTATTCCAAGGACAATTAGAACATCCCATCCTCCTACCTCTCCCCGGGAGGAGCCACAGTTATGAATTTGGTATTCATCATTTTTGTAATGATGCACAGGTATAAACAACCACACTTACACACAGGAGCCTATGAATATTTTCATAGTTCTTAAGCATTTTGAAAGAAGATATATTTTAATAAACCTGTGAAGTGCAATAACTACAGGAGATTTTTATGGGATAAACAGAACTTTTTCATTTAGTGAAAACCAAAAAAATATTTCAGAGCTTGTTGTGCATGCTGGTAACTAGAAAATGGAATTTTGAGAGGACATTATTGTCCTATGTTCTATGAAAAATGAAACAAATTATATGTCTCTATATATCTATCAACCTACTTATCAATTGATTGATCAACACATCATCTATCTATCTAGCCACCTATTTATTTATCTATACATGTATACACTTTGTTTCCCTTTGGTTTTAGGTTCTTTAATTTAACACATTTCAATCAGTCATTAAAGAGTTTTATGAGCATCGGTCTTCCTAATATTCTTGCATTTATTTTGGCTATGTTTACGGTAAGAAGTCAGTTGAGATGAGCAGCACTCAGTGCTCATTATATTATTCCAGTCATTTTTATGGAAGGAACTGCCTGGATATAAACACATTCATGATATCATCTTAGAGAATTCAACCCCATTTTTTAATATGATCCTTATTCAATCAAGGAAGACTTTTTTACACAGAATACCTCAAATGTTTATTTTTGTTAAAAGTAGTTAATATAATGTTTTAATAAAACCAAGAATCAGAAGGGGTCTTTCTTAACAAGCTGGTTCTAGGAATCTGAAGTCAAATATTTGCTGTGATAGCCTCTAAAATTATTTTGAATTTTTTTTATGGGGAACTTCATGGTTCTTCCGTGTCTTTCTTGTTAATATTCCCTTGGTCCAAAATTATTTCCATGTCAGAACTACCACATCCCTAGCTGGCATAATCCACAGCTTTTCAATAATTGCAACTGCAGTCACAGAACAGGTGTGAAACCTAGTGAATAAAATACCCTATATCAGGACAATTATTATCTGTACCTATATCTACATGTATATCTATTTAAAATATATAATCACAAAAATCATATCTCATTTTTAGTTAATGCTATCTTTGATTATTGCTGATATTCTTTTGCAGAAAATAAAACTAAGCATTCAAATGAGTGCTATTGCAGAAATTTCCAGATGTATGATCATCTTGAAGATAATGTTCTGACACTTCTCATAACTCCATTTTAATTGATAGTAAATAAATCTTCGGACCTTAATTTTGCATTCAACATTCTATCTTCTGGTAAGTAGAGCTAAGAATGTGAAAGTAAAGGGTGGATATCGGGAAATAAATAATATATAAAAAATTCTCTGGAGTCATTCTGTATGCGATTGGATGAAGAGAATGTTCACCCAACAAATTAACTGTTAAAATTTAGCCTAAGATTTATGTAAATTGAAGGAGTTATTTGATTTGTTGAATTCCTCTCTGGCAAGAACTCAGTTGTTTTTAATACTTTCTTTAGACCATTTAACATATTTCCTTGCTTGCATGTAAATATGCCCTTTGAGCAATATTAAATGGACATGCTAAATGAGAACTAGTAAGATTGCCAGAGCTCACAGCGTGTAAAGCTAGGGTGTTCAGAGGTACAAATTCTCTACTAGATAGCCCTTTGAGGAGCATTTATTGGGGCTTATGAGATGATCTGAGAAAAACACTCTAATCGGAATAGCAGTGCCCCCAAAGGGTTCCATAATAAAATGGAAATGGTTTATATAGGATCATGCTACTTATGCACTGCAGGGAGGAGATACCCATGATCAGGGAGCCTCTTTTTCTCCAGAATTTAACTCTGGAACTCTGTGTGGAGTTATTGGAGTCTACAGTGTGTAGTATAGACCCCTACATATGAATGAGTTCTGTCCTAAGAGTGCTTTCACAAGTCCAATATATTTGTAAGTCCAACAAAGTCTAGGTACCCAACTAACACAATTGATTTTATATTACTGTATTGCAATAGGCCTATAACACTTTTCATACAAATAATGCAAACAAAACACACACCAGAACACTTTTTTTTTGAGTTGGAGTCTAACTCTTGTTGCCCAGGCTGGAGGGCAGTATAATGCTCATGGCTGCCGCAGCCTTGACCTGCTGGGCTTAGGTGATCCTTCCGCCTCAGCCTTCCAAGTAGCCGGAATTACAGGCATATGCTACCACGCCCGACTGATTTTTTTTGATTTATTGTAGAGGTGAGGTCTTGCTGCCCAGGCGGATCTCGAACCCACGGGCTCAGGCAATCCACTCACCTCAGCTTCCCAAAGGCGCAGGATTACAGGCTGAGCCACCGAGCCCGTCTCAAAAAAACATTTTGAATTACAGTATAGTACCTTCAAAAGTACAGTAGTATAGTACAGGTCAACTGCTGGCATATAGGGGCTAGCATCAAGTGAACAGGCAAGAAGAGTTACTGACCGGAGGAGAGACAGTAGGTGGGAGATAGTAGAGTTGAAGGATTGTCAGCAATAGGAGATGGAGGACAAGCTGAAATTTCACTCATGCCTGGTGTTGATGACACAGGTTCTGGTTCCTTGCTGAATTCAATTCTATCTACCATCTTGAAAAAATGATGTAGTGATGTTTGGGTAGTAGCTTCTTTTTTTCGCTGTCATAGATAATACGGTAGTGCTGGATTTCATTCTCAATGACTGCTGCAGCCTTTGTGCACCATTCTTTGTTTGGGTCCTGTGCCTTAGAAACTAACAGTGCCTACACAAAGAAAGAAAATCCCTTTACTGTTTCCTGCATTATGAATCTTTTTGGTTCTTCAGTTACTTCTTCCTCCTCTTTCTCTCCTCATCCTTTCTCAGGGCCTCCAATTCTGTTGGGTCTTTACTAGTAAGCTCCTCGTGTTGCACAGCAAGGAGTTCAGTGGAGTCCATCCTCTCACATATTCAGATCTAGCTCCAGCTTCTCACTGGGGATCACTAAGTTCTGACAACCTTTCTGGACTCCTCATCCACCTCTCAAATCCATGAAAAACATGAATAAACTGTGGGCAAAATTTCTTCCAAATCCCATTCATGGTAATAGCTGTAACTTCTTGCCAAGTCTTTTTATGGCCAGGTAGATGTTAGTTATAATCCTTCCAAAATTGTCACAAGATTTTTCCTGATTTGTCACCCACCTTTATTGCCTGATGAAAAGTGACATACGTAATATTTCTATTCTTTTTTTATTTTAAATGTGTAGGATACAATTCAAGGTCAGGTATACAAATGTTCATTATGCAGGTACTCTTGTTGATGAAGTGTACCCCTACCCCGGTAGTTTCCACAACTGCCAATTTCTTTCTTACAGTATTACAATAGTTGTTCAAGGTCCACTTATGAATAAGAATGTGATACTTTCCAGCATCTGTTGTTTTTTGAGCTATTGATAATGGTCATCTTGACTGGAGTTAGGTGGTATCTCAGTGTGGTCTTAGTTTGCATTTCTTTGATGACTAGTGAGACTGAGCACTCTTCTCATAGATCTGTTGTTTGCTCATATGTCTTCTCAGGGAAGAGGAGAACTTATTCAGTAATGGGGCTGGGAACTGGCTAACCACATGCAGAAGATTAAAACAAGACCCCTACCTATCACCATACACAAAAATCAACTCAACAATCCTCAGCCCCCCCCCCCAAAAGCAGGAGGTATCACACTCCCAGACTTTAACTGTATTATAAAGCTACAATAACCAAAACAGCCTGGTATTGGTACAAGAACAGGCACATAGAACAATGGAATAGAGTTGAGATTCCAGAAGCAAAACCTCAATTTCTCAACTAACTCATCTTCGACAAAGCCTCCAACAACAACTACTGGGGAGAGGAAAACCTAGTCAGTAAATAGTGCTGGAAAAACTGGCCGATCACATGCAGAAGATTGAAACAGAATCCCTACCTGTCACCGAACACAAAAATTAGCTCTAAATGGATCAAAGACCTAGACGTAAAACTTCAAACTATAAGATCCTTAGAAAATGCAACAGACATCCTTACGGAAATTGGAACTGGCAACCAATTCCTGATCAAAACCCCAAGTGCCCATGCCATAAGAGGTAAGATAGACAAATGGGACCTAAGCAAACTGACACGCTTCTGCAAAGTCAAAGAAACCACTGAGTGAGGAGACAGCCTAAAGACCGGGAAATATTATTTGCCAACTGTATGTCTGACAAAGGCCTAAAATCTAGGATCTACAAGCAACTCTAACTTGCTAAAAAGAAAAAAAAAACAATGGCCCCATTACAAAGTGAGCAAAAGATATGAATATTTTTTCTTGAAAGTTGCTATAACTCCCTGGTCCATAGGTTGGTTGAGGTTTGGTGGTAGATGCATTACTTTGACATTGAGATGAAAGTCATTCATGAATGGAGGGTGTCCTGGAGCATTGTCAAGCAGCAAAAGAATGTTGGGTGTAACATTCTTCTCCAAGCAATATTCCTCTATCTCTGGGATAAAGTGGTAGAAAAATCAGTCCTGAAAATGACCTGTGTAACCCATGCTTTGGGGTTACTCTTCCACACAACAGGAAGCTAGCCCTTGGCTACATTTTTAAGGGCTGCTGTGTTCTCTGAAGGATAAACCAAGGGAGACTTCAGCTTCATATAACTGGAAGCATTGCCACCAAACAGTAGTTAACTTATCCTTTGTAGCTTTATAGCCTGGCATAAACTTTTCCTCCTAACTGATGTAACTTCAGTCTGGCATCCACTTTCAGTACAGTCCTGTCTCCTACACATTAAAAACCTACTTGTGTAAATATGTACTTTTATTAATAATTTCTTGAAGTATTTCAGGAAATTCCCAGGCAGCTACCATATCTGCACTTACTACCTCACCACCTACTTTTATGTTGTGAAGGTTAGCTCCAACTTGGAACTAATGAAACCACCATGACTGGCAAAAAAAGACCCTCCGATTCTTCACCATGTGTCTTCTTCAAGTCTTCATAAAGGCTTTTAGCTTTCTCTTGAATCAGTACTAAACTGAGAGGATTAGATGTTGATGCTGATCCAGCATCCAACCACTGAGAAGTTTCTTCATCTCCTTCATCAATTTTTCATGCTTCTTGATATTATTGTTGACGTCATCAGCACAGCAGACTTCACATGTTCCATTATCATTTCTTTAGAATTATGTCTTTAGTTGAACAATTCAAGTTTTAAGAATGAGTGACATCTATCATCTTTTTGCCATGATCCACTCCTCAATTATTTTCTCTCTGTTTCAATCATTATCATTTGGCATGTTTTGGCAATACCAGCTACATCATTGCTGCTTTTATGTTTACTTCCAGGCATCCTGGGCTTTAATAAAGATACTGTACTATTGTAATCTATACAGTACTATACAACAAAGTACACAAAGTACAACCATTTGTAGTGGATGCATACACATGACAATGTATGCGAGACACGTGAACTAGCTTATGTGATTGGACATGTGAATTCACATTTGAATCTGTGAAAGCTCACAACTTGAAAATTCGTATGTAGCGGAGTTACTATACATTAAATAGTTCTTACCTTACTGACAAAGAGCTGATTAGTTTGTAGAGGGCAGTTCCAAGGTGAGCAAAGAAACTTTCTTATTGAAGAATAGTCAAAAAAATTAATTTTCATTTGAGCTATTTATAGCTTACAACTATTGAGTAAAGTACATTTTTTGTGAGCAAAATTTACCTTTCTCCTCACCCAAGTTCTCCAAATTTGTAAGCTATTTGTGAGTATTCTTATTTTATGGAAATATTATTATATACATAAGTTAAGTAAAAATTCATTTTCTTTAATAATAAGACACAATTGGAGACACTAGATCTTTTACCAAGGCTTTGACTGGAGCAGCATATTTTCAGATATGACCAGTTTGCTTTGAGAAATTGAGGCTGATAAAAAACCCCTTTGGAAAGACTGGCATGGTACTTTGTGTAAATGGTTTCCTTACTAAGTGCTTTCTCTTTCTTTCTTTCTTTCTTTCTTTCTTTCTTTCTTTCTTTCTTTCTTTCTTTCTTTCTTTCTTTCTTTCTTTCTTTCTTTCTCTTCCTTCCTTCCTTCCTTCCTTCCTTCCTTCCTTCCCTCCCTCCCTCCTTCCCTCTCTCTTTCCTTCCTTCCTTTCTTTCTTTTTTAAGTCAGAGTCTCACTCTTTTGCCCAAGCTGAAGTGCAGTAGCATGCTTATAGCCACCGCAGCCTTTACCTGCTGGTCTCAGGTGATCCTTCCGCCTCAGCCTTTCAAGTAGTTGGAACCACAGGTGCATGCCACTACTTTCAGCTAATTTTTTGGTTTATTGTAGAGACATAGTCTTATCAAGTTGTCCAGGATGGTCTTGAGCCCCTGGGTTCAGGAAATACTCTCGCCTACACCTCCCAAAGTGCTGGGATTACAGGCATGAGCCACTGCGCTCAGCCTCCCTTACAAAGTTCCTGACCTAAAGAATGTCACTTTCTAACAGGTTCAGGAACTGCAAGATATTTTGGGATCTAAAGAAGAGAGAAATTTATACAGGTATTGCAAGCACAGTCTAGTGGTGAATCCCTGGCTTGGTTTCTGGCCTTGAGGTTTTTAAAAGTTTGAAACCAAAATTGCTTACAAAAGTTTCATCAAAGCTAACTAGGTGGCCCATCACCATTCTTACTACACCTTAGCAAATAATCAGGCCAAGTATAATGAGACTAAAATTTATTTTGCAAATAAATTGTTCCTACTCTAAATTTATCCTTGGTAGAAATGGAGAAACTAAAGAGAGTCAAATTTAGATTCTAGCTGTGACCATTGTTGTTTAAGTTTTTATTATGAGTATTTGCCTACAATTTGTGCTAATTCCTGAATTATTTTCTGGCTACAATAATTCATAAAAAAGAATTGGGCTTTAATTTTCTTCATGATTGTTTAGACAGCTCTCTAATGGAATAGATACTTTGTTGATGTTGTTCTGGTATACAAATTCTCTTTTGATTATAACTTTATTTCTGCTATTCAAATTGTTAATGTTATGTATCTTTCATTGTTTTGCTTCTTCTGAAACTGAAGTTCTAGTATTCCAAATACTAGGGATGGCTCAACAAAACATGAAACTTTCTTGTTTGGAACTATAGGCCCAAACTATTTCCCATTGTTGATGCACTGCTTCTAAAGCTATACCATACCAAGCACCCTCCCTAAATTCTGAGGGACCTTCACAGATAAGAAAGGCATGTAAGATTGTAAGAGCTGGTTTAGGGGGATAGAGTATAAAGGCCAAAGCAACTCCATCTTGGATGCCAATTTGACTTCTGCCATGTTGACTTCAGATTAACCTAAGTTTTGAAAAGGTCTCTAAGATTTTCCATTGATCTATCTTTCTTGAATGAGAGCAGGGACTTACCATAATTCCTGCCCTTAGATTAAACAACCTTGATGACCCACTTCAATTGACCCAAACATTTCTTCTGGATCACACTTTCCCTATGATATATATAAGCCCTGAGTCTAGGGGGCAATAGTGCAGGGATTCACCATCTTTTTTTTTGCAGCCACCCACGACACAAAAATGGTTCTATTTAAAAGTCCCTATTCAATATTTTCTTCTGAAAAATACAATATTTTTTGTTTTGTTTTGTCTTTACTATGTAGTACTTATGTATCCAGCAGTATTTTGTAGGGTAACAAAGTTAGTTATTCCTACATTTGAAATAATAACAAACATAAATAAATTGGTTTCTGGCAAAAACAAAAACAAAAACAAAACACCTCAGAGAAAGATAACCTATCATTAACATACTGTATCTTGCCAAATGCTGGGTATACATTTAGGAAATCTATGAGAGAGAAATCCTTGCACATTTAACATCTCAGTTCGAATTATTATTTTGTGTTTGAGATTTGTGTGCACATTTTTTCCAAACAAATTTTAGGAGAAAACCCTGCCTCTTGACTTTCAGTATACACACCTTTTGTATATACCTTGTTGTGTAAAGAAGATTAATAAGATTTATGCTATTATTCTAGCTAGGAATATTTTAATATGACATCTTGCTTATCTTATTTAATCTCTATCTTGATGATTACCACTATCAAGTTGACCTAGAAAGACCAAGTTTGTATGCATTCCAATATTTGTTTTGCCATTTAATTTCATTCATTGCCTCCTGTTGAGGAAAACTGTGGGTAAAATGCATAAGAAGCTTCTCTCTCTTTTCACAGTTGAGCCTCTCAGCAGTCTGGCTATAACAACAGGTCACCTGACAAACATGCTCTAAATGAACAGTGAATTTCCAGGTTTTAGTCACCTCGTCTGGCATTTTCCTTGTGGACTGATTTATTTATTAGCACTAGAATGTTTGTTTTCTTTGGGAGAGGCAGATGTGTTTGTCACTCCTGACTCTAGACCAAGTCATTACAACTTGTGCCCCCTTTTCATCCTGATAAAGTATGATTTTCTTAAGTCAATGGCTGATTACTACATTTCCCCTCTGACTGAGATAGAATAAAATGATGTATATTTTCCTTTCTGGAAATTCCAATGCATTGTTTTTTTCTGCTTCTACGTAAGTTACACTGCCATTGCTGAAACTAAATGAAAGACTAGGTTTTAAATCGTTTGCAAATTCACTGAAAAGAAATAATTTAGAAAATATATATTTTATGCTTCTTTTAAGATGGCTTTACTATTTCCTCAGGAAGAAATTACCCAATTTACTTAGTCTAATTGGGAAAGACTTAGTAATTTTAGAACATTCACCTTTGTATAATATATAGGAGTCACTGTTTAATTATCAAGATAATATGGAAAAAATAGGTATTACTTAAAACAAAGTAATAGTGTTATCAAAAGGCAAAATTACACAAATTTAAAGCACTTAATTGGTTTTATTTGCAATTCTAAACTCAAGCAACACCTCACTCTACAAAACAGAATGTGTGTTCAGATGAGCTGAGCAGAGAAGATTGGCTTTATAGACAGAAAAGAACTGAAGAAAGCAGAAACAGAGAACACATAAACAAATCGGTCCTTTCAAAGTTTCTTTTCTTGCAAAGGCTAAAGCAAAGGGGTCGTCCTTATTATGCTGGCCTAAACTGGCTTGCCTGGGAATTTGGTTATTCTCTTTCTTTCTTGATTTTTTGGAAGGTCAGAGAAACAGCTTAGTTTTGGCTTGGTGTATAGAACTTCAGCATGAGTAACTACATTTTGGTTTGGTCTTTTGGGCCTAGTGCAGGAGCTCAGACTAAACCAATGGCCGTCTATAAATTTTACTTAGTAGTATAAGTTAACCCTCAACGTACTGAGGCTATTTGTTGCTTGGTTACATAGCACATTGAAAGACTGTTCACATTAAGATATTTTACCATAAAGCATTACCAGTGTTTTACGATTAAAGACTTAAAAGATAAATAGGTGATACAATTTTTAACTTATATCTTTATATTAATAGAAATATTTAACAACCAACTAAAATTGGCCTTTTTAATTATACTGTGATTGAGAAAACCAATTTAGGCTATTATTCAACATATGTGCAATCATTCTCAACTAATTGGCACAAATGGGAGGTTCTGAACTTAGAAATCAGGGTCATTCAGAATATTAATACTCCTTCCAGGATGAGTTGTTAAAAACTTGTGTCAATCATGTCAAAATCTAAATGATTCCTTCCAATTCCAAGGGTCTCACTGGATCAGAATAGCAGACTTAAACCAATACTGGCCATGTAAAAGTTCTCTCAATAAATGTAATACTCTACTTATATTTCAGATAAATAGAACCACAAAGTCTTAGACTATTTCAGATTTTGTGCGTTTATTGACCTGATGAATGATACTCAAAGTGCTTTGAAGTTTATAGTCACTGAACATTTTAAGAAATGAACACAAATAAAACTGAAAATAAGCCCAGGCATGTACTAACTTAGAAGAAATGACCGGAGAGAAAAAAAGGTATTTTCTAAAATGAGTCTTTTATCTGGCAGCTCAGGTAAGAGAGAAGTGCTCCGGAACACTCCTAGGAAAACAGATTCAATTGCATTGAGTACATTTTCAATTAAGATTGTAATGATGGAATAACATTCTGTTGACCTGATATGCAATGCAGACATGCTTTGGGAGGCCTCATGGAATCCCACTTTTGCTAAGGTGAAGAGAATTTCCCAAGGCTGTTGAATAACAGAAAGGTGAGCATACTGGTGTAGAATTGTTTTGATGTCTTGATATCAGTTGGAACTGGCTCTTGGTACATGGTCTTAAAAAATGTTAGTTAAAAGCCTGTGGTGTGCCCTCTGACTGCAAGTGGTTTTAGACTGTTCTCCAAGGCTCAGTTCTCCAACATTCTATGGTAGAGTGGGCATAGCAACTCACAGTCTCTTTGCTTTAAAGATGATAGATATTCTCTCATAGGGACATTTTGAGAGAAAAGAGCAACATGCATCTTTTCCTGGGAGCCAAAGGAAATCTCAGGCAGAGAATTTTCTGCTTTCACTGAAAGACTAGGTTTACTTATTTATCATTGAGAATTTCCCTTTTTTTTGTGTAGGGATGATCATCTAAGGACTTAAATAAGAGATGTTGACACAGAGCCCAAGAGTAAGCATAAATCTACTCACTCCTATGAGATCTATTAATCTTGCCTCCAATATGATAACATTTTTTTTCAAGGGGTAGGGAAAGGTGAATGAAAAGGGGTAGGGAGTGAAAAACCTTTTTTCCTTAAAACTTAGGAGCTATTTTTATAGAAAATTCAAATACTTAAATCAGCTACCATTTAGAAAGCCAGGTGCTTCTTATTCTCTACCTCATTAAATACTCTCAAATTTGCATGAAAGGTTGTTAGTATTCTCACTTTATAGATGTGTACACTGAGGTTCAATGAAGATAGTAATCTGACCAAGATCACATACCTGGATCAGGGTAGTTAGGACTCCAAATCAGTGTGCCAGACTCCAAACACCAGCTTTCCTCTGACCTGCACTACTGTTCCTACTTTCTTGAGTACCTTCTGTAAACCCAAAATGTATTTAAAAGTTTCTTGAGCAGATTCTAGCAAATAGGATCAAAAAACACACCTCAAAAATCATCCACCATGACCAAATAGTTTTCATCTCCAAGATGCAGGGCTGGTTCAACATCCGCAAGATCATAAATGTAATTAAACACATCAACAGATGTAAAAACAAGAACCACATGATTATATCATTAGATGCAGAAAAAACTTTTGATAACATCTGGCATTCCTTCCTGATTAAAAAAAAACCCTAAAACACCTAGGTATAGAAGGAATATGCGTCAAAATATTAAGTGCCATCTACTATAAACCCACAGCTAGCATATTGCTAAATGGACAGAAACTGGAAATATTTCCCCTGAAAACTGGAACAAGACAAGGTTGCCCATTCTCACAAATCTTGTTCAACATTTTGTTGGACTCCTAGCTAAGACAATAAGACAAGAGAAGGAAATCAGGGGTATCCAAATAGGAAAAGAGGAAATTAAGTTATCCCTCTTTCCTGATGATATAATCCTATACCTTGAAAATCCAAAAGAATCTGTCAAAAAACTGCTTGCATTGATAAAGGACTTTGGCAATATCTCAGAGTACAAAATCAATGTGCAAAAGACATTTTCATTCTTATACACCACCAACAAGCAGTCAGATAACCAAATAAAAAGCACAATCCCTTTCACAATAGCCACACACAAATAATGAAATACCTCATCAACCTCCTAACCAGAGAAGTGAAAGACCTTTACAATGAGAACTACAAAACACTGCTCAAAGAAATCCAAGAAGACACAAATAAATGAAAAAAATATTCCATGCTCATGGATAGGAAGAATCAACATTATTAAGATGTCCATCCTGCCGAAGGCAAACTACAGATTCAATGCTATACCCATTAAATTACCAACATCATTCTTCTCAGACCTGGAAATGACAATACAGAAATTCATCTGGAAACATAAATGATGATGAATAACCAGAACAATCTTTAGCAAAAGAAACAAAGCAGAAGGTATCACACTTCCAGATTTGAAACTTTAAGGCTTCGGTAACCAAACAGCCTAATATTGGTACAAGAACAGGCATATAGACCAGCAGGCATATAGAACAGGATAGAGATTCCAGAGGTAAAGCCTCAATTTCTCAACCAACTCATCTTTGATAAAGCATCCAACAACAACCACTGGGGAGAGCAGAACCTATTCAGTAAATGGTGCTGGGAAAACTAGCTGATCACATGCAGAAGATGTAAACAGGACCCTACCTATCACTGTACACAAAAATTAACCCTAAATGGATCAAAGACCTAAACATAAAACGTCAAACTATAAGAACCTTAGAAAATGCAAGAGATACCCTTATGGAAATTGGAGCTGGCAACCAATTCCTGATCAAATCCCTAAGTGCCCATAACTTAAGAAATAAGATAGACAAGTGTGACCTCATCAAATTGATGAACTTCTTAGGCAAAAGAAAACAGCAAGAGAGCTGGGAGACAGCTCACAGAATGGGAACAAATATTTGCCAACTGTATATCTGATAAAGATCTAGATTAATCTGTATATCTGATTAATATCTAGAATTTATAAGAAATTCAAATGTGTTGAAAGGAAAAAAAAAATGGCCCCATTAAAAAGTGGGCAAAAGACATGAATAGACACTCCTCAAAAGAAGATATATGGGCAGCCAACAGACACATGAAGCAGTACTCAGTCTCACTAATCATCAGATAAATACAAATCAAAACTGCATTGAGAAACCACCTAACCCCAGTAAGAATGGCCATCATTAATACAAGAAACAACAACAGATGCTGGTAAGGATATGGAGAAAAAGTAACACTTCTACACTGCTGGTGGGAATGCAAACTAGTGCAACCTCTTTGGAGGACAGTGTGGCAATTTCGGAAAGAACTAGAAATTGACCTTCCATATGACCCAGCAGTCCCACTATTGGGAATATACCTGGAGGAACTCAAATCATTCTACAAAAAAGATACTTGTACATGCATATTTGTTGCAGCTCTATTCACAATAGCAAAAACATGGAACCAACCATGCTGCCCATGGAAGCTGGACTGGATTAAAAAATGTGGTACATGTACACAATGGAATATTATGCAGCCACAAAGGACAAACATATGGACTTTGCAGCAACTTGGATGGATTTGAAGTCTATCATACTCACTGATCTATCACAGAAACAAAAGACAATATCATATGTTCCCACACACAAGCGGACCTTGAATAATTACCATAATACTATAAGAAAGGGATTGGTAGTAGTGGGAAACTTCGGGGTGGGGGGGAGGGATTGGCAGTTGAGGAAAACTGTCAGGGGAGGGAGGGGCCTACCTCATCAACAAGGGTACCTGCATAATGAACATTTGTATACCTAACCCTGAATTGTATCCACATCTTTAAAATTAAAAAATAAATTACAAAATGTAAAAAAAAAGTTTCTTGAGCATATGATTGATGATTACCCTGGACTATAGCAACCAGTCTATGAAAAACGTGGATGAAATGACATTTATAAATTATTAAACAGATGTGATTAGATTTCTGTTGGAAGCTTGGTGTATTTGCAACTTGGCTATTCCTAAGTGCTGACCAGCCTTAGTCTTCACTGCAGATTGCAATATTGATGGCCAATACAGAAGTAGCAAAATGTTCCAATAGAAAAATAGGGTTTGTACATGGGATTACACTTTATAGGTTAACTATAAGCACATGGCTACCCACATTAGTGGATGCTAGGAGCTAGAACACCATGTTTCAATACCTCCCATACTTAGCAGAAAAAGGAGAACAATTTGAAACTTCAAGCAAAATTTCATTTTTTAAAAAAATTAAGCATTTTGATTGGTGATCAGCACCATAAACTCTTGAAAAGCATTTTACCTACTCCATATTTTTAAATGTACAATTATTCTTTCCCCTTCTGAATTTTCAGTCTTAAATTTGGTAAAGTGCTAAAGTTTGATTGTATTGATTATAGCCTGCATTAATTTTGCAAAATAAGCGCTAGATCTCAAATGCTCTCATTTGAATCAAGTACGAAGAACAAGTATTCACTCTCTGGCAGCTCTGAAACAATATTTCATGCTTTCAATATGGGCACTTTAGAAAGCTATAAAGGCCAAAAATACCTCTTTATAATTATGAGTAGACATAAGTGCTAGTGACAATTAGCTCCTAAATTCTTTCAAGAGTCATCCTTAAGGGAAAGAGCCACGGATTTACATCATGGAGAGAGGGAGAAGAATGTCTCCGTGTTGGAAACTGATTGTGTTTTAGTGACTGGGAAAAAATAGATGTTTCTCTGGCTGGTGTCCCTGAGGGGAATTCAGGATCAGTAAAAAGTCCTGACTTGACAATGTCTCCCTTTCATTGATGTCAATTCAGAAAGAGGCATTTAGGGATCTAGAGCAGCATGATTTGAAATCTTTCTTAAGCGTCAATCAATGTAAATAGATTCAGACATGGAGGCAAAAACGAAAAGGCAGAGAAAATAAAGTTGTGTTTTGGAATTACCCAAAATTTTGATTCAGCTACATTGCCACGGCACCTTTTTCTGCAAGTGGATAAAATATATTTACTCTATGATGGTTCTATGGTAAGAATTTTTAGTGCAGAGGACGTGAACAAGGCATGAAATTTTTTATTATATTTATTTGCTGTTAAAAAAAGTTTAATGTTTTGGCACACCTTTGAAATATACAACATGTACAATTAGTGATTGTTAACTACTTCACAATTGTAGTATAAAATTGTGTTATGAACGAATCTCCAAAATGAGACAGCTAGCTTTTTGATATATTTTGATATTTTAAAATAGGATTACTGTGGAGATCAGCATTAATCTATTCATTTCAAAGGACATAATGCTTCAGTCCCAAGGAAAACAGTCACATTGAGTGATAAGCCTTGTTCTCTGATTCTCTTTCAATTATCCATAACAGAATTCTTGAGTTTTAAAATTTTGGGGATTATAAAATTCTTCAATATTTCTTATCATGAATAGAATTACTCTGATCCTTTTGGGGGCAAACGTTTGTTTTAGTCAGTTAATGGAGTCTACATAGATTATAGTGAAAAACTGGAAGCTATCTTACCCATCGTGGCCACGCAATTGTGATCATATTCAGGCCTGGCTCTTTCTTGCAATATTAGGAATAAACCGTAGTTTGTCTTGGGTCTTTCTCTTCAATTCCTTTCATCTTTCATTTCCCTGCCTCTACCACTAACAAAAATTCCTGATTTATACTTTAACTGGCCTTCAGAATGATCAGCAGAAGTGATGTGAGTACTTGCTTAACCCACAAGCAGTTCTGTTGCTACATAGTGATATGGAAAGCCTTTCTCCCCCTTTCTTTGGTTGGAAATATCTTAATGTCTGTTAAAGATTAAATATGAGATTATTGGCATGATATCAAAGAAAGTAAACTGCAAGTGTATCCACAAATTGAGGCACGCAGAACTCATCTTCTTACTCAGTGCTATATTGGAACATGGATAGAATTTCTTCTGAGAAAGAAGAAATTGTCAGATATGCAGCTATAAATTAACTGCAGTTTTTTGGCTCTGTTGAATCCATTCATGAAAGTGATGCTCTGACCTCTGTTTCAGGAATACGGTTGCACAATCTGGGAAGCTGTTTTATAATTAAAAACTTGTTATTGTTACCTATATTTTAAAACCATTTTCTTTAACTATTACACAGTATTATTTATTTGAGGATTTATTAAGAAAATTTTTTTCGATTTTATCTCGGAATCTCTCCTCTGTCTCCATTTACCTAGCTTTAACCACCTCCAGATATTTACGTCTACTTTTTAAATATTTTGCTAGTCCTGCTTACAAGGAAGTGGATTACAGGAAATATTGCTCCAAGTCATAGAGGAAGTGTCAGTAGTTTCAGGCTAACTGAAGTTAATCAATAAAGGGTTCAAAAAATTTCTGCATTGCTGTCAAAATTTACTCAGGAACCAATGAATATTATAATAAATATCCAATTGACAAAATTATTAGCTTAAGACTCTTTTAAACCATTGGCCAATCTGATTCCCATCATGTCTGCAGTTGTGGCCACTTTCAGATATACTATATTGGAATCCTAACTTTCTTAGGCAGCCTCTCAAGTATGCTGTTGGAGAGGATTCCTTGGTGAGAAAGAAAGAATGTCTTTTAAGTCTTTCCTTCAGGGACTGGGTAGAAAATATCTGATCGGTATTTCCATGTACATATTTCATGTCTTGTGTATTTCTGCTTGCCCAACATTAAGCACACAACCTGGCACCTAGAAGGCACCCAATACATTTTAAAATAGATGAATAAGCGTGTGTTTTGCCAATTCATTATCATCATGTTATTTGTGTTTGTTTTTCCTGAGTTTGCTACATAGCACATGCTGGCTCTGTTCTTTGAGCATTTATTTTCTTCTAAAAATGATTACCCTTTTTCCTAGGCTTCCATAGACATTTTCTCCCTCACTCTGTAGCCATTACTTGCTTCTCTCCCTGTGCTGGCTCCGGGAGCTGTGCCCTATTCTCACCACTGAATATACATTCTATTACTGTAGTCTGAGGACTGACATTGTAAACTTACTTAAGAATTAGGGCTGAAGTGAATGAAGTTGAGACCCTGGTGAGAATCCAAAATATCCTCCAGTGAGTTAGATTCATGAACATTTGTGTAAGTACTTTAACACTATCAGTTTTGGCTTAAGGACTCTGTTTTTCCTGATGATTGGAAAAGTTGTGAATAACAGGTTACTGGCTGAATGGCCTTTTTAAGGGTGGAGCATCATTGCAAACAATTAGCCACAGTCATATTTTTTAAACCTTTACCCCATTGCTATTTGCATAAACTCTAGTCCATAAAGCATCACTAAGGGAGGATTGAAAGACAGTCTTCTCCAAGAGGGATATTAGACTTAGTGAACAAAACTGTTCTACCATCTGCACCTGCACTGAGGTATCCCTTCCAGGCAGAAGTCCTTCTCCAATGTCTGCTCTTGGTATTAGTGCTACAGTTATGGAATCTCTGGCATCAGAAAATTAGTACCATAGTTAGGCTCTGCTAGTTGCTAAGCATAAGACTATGGGTTAGTTTATCTAAACTTTATGAGGATTTTTTTCCTTCAATAATGCATTCTTTTCTTGACTATTGTAAAGAGGAAATGAGAAGATTTTCAAAATGTCTAGCCCAGTATGAATGAGAGTAGTTATTCAGTTTATGATAGCTAATGTTATCACCATCAATATGGCAATGTATGCTCCTATAAACTTATTGTGATCCAATAGAAAACATAATATTGAATTTATACCTCTCATTATTCTCATTGACTAGACCTATTTTTTTCTGAGAAACATTTCTGAGTCATTCCATCCCTATTGTCTCTTCTCTCTCTGAGTCTCATCACTGTCGCATGGACTCAAGGAAACTTCTCCAGGTTTCTTTACTTTAACTCATTTCCCACAATTCTGGTAGAGTTTCCTCTTAAAAAACTTAGCACATTTTCTTGCTTTAAATATTTTGATTGGCTCCCTATTGCCCAGTTCAATCCCTTTCTTTATTATAAGTCTCCTCCAAGCCTCTTATTTTCTAATGTCCTTGTGAATTTCTAAGATAAAACCCCAAACTTTGTCTCCACTGAAAACTTTTTTTTTCAACAGAGCATTTTCAAGGAATAATTGTGGAGAAAAACACAGGGCAATACTGGCCTACTATAGCAAGTCCCAAGCTCTTAGAACAAATATCCAAAATGCATTGACCACCCCCTTTCAAAGCTCAGGTTCTCTCAGGTTCATACTCAAGTTTTTGTTACTCTTGTTCTCAAATAACAGTGTTTTTATTTTCCTCCCTCCTTTTTTTAACCATGTGTATTGGCTTTTGAAACACTCTCCCCCAAGACTCTTCCACACTTCTCCCTCCACCCAATCTGCTCAACTTGGTGACCTACTAATTCTTTAAGAAACAGTCCATATGTTTTTTTCTCTGAGGCTGTTTCAAGTTTTCTATCTCCTAAGCAGTATGGGTGCTTTGGGAGTTTAAAAGGAAGAATGAACTATGTTCATACTTCTCTTACAGTTTATAACATTGTCATGTGAGAGTATGTCTTCTCATCTCTCATAGCTTTATAACATTGTCGTGTGAGAGTATGTCTCCTCATCAAAAATAAACTCATTCATGCTTCATTCCTTTAGTAGCTACTTTTCTAGTTTAATGGCTGATATATATGGATGCTGTGTAATGGACATTTTCTAAAATATTTACTAAAGATGCCACGGACAGAATGGATTGTCATATATACACACACATTCACAAATCCTGTTGCCAAGTGACAAGATTAATAATGTTTACTTTCAAGAAAGCAATCGTTTACTTCACAGGTTCATGCATCTATGGAAATTCCTGATTTCTCTGTTCCAGTCATATGCATTCTATAAACTGTACTCCTTATGAACCATGATACCTCCACACTCACTATAGAATATTCCTCTTAACATTATATTTTGTGCCAAAGTCGATATGATAGTGTCCCTTAGTGATATTTAATGTTCTTCTTGAGCTTTTCAACAGAAAGCTCCTGTGCAAAAATGCAAGACAAAGAGGGGGAACCTCTTTGAATGGGGTTGTATTATTGAAATCCCACATAGTCATTATTCATCAATGATCCTTAAACCAGTGCCCACTCATATCTCAGGCTGTCACTTGATAATGATTTCAATGGAAGAGCAGCTGTTCCACATTATATGCCTCTCTGGGAGCAGCACCCAGGTACTGCCATTCCAATTGTTTTATGAATGTGCTAGAGAAATGGCAGGTTGCCAAAGACAGCATCCACATGCTTGTTTGAAACAACACCCTAGACATAAAAAGAAATAAAAATTCCCTCACAGATTGCAATGTGTACAATTTTGGCTATTTTGCACATCCTCTGCAGCTGTGCATTCATGATGCTATATTTAAGCAACAATCTGTGTAAGAATTAGTCACTAGAAGACTAAAGTTTGGCGGCCATTTTAAGGATTTGGCTGCAGTGCTTGGCAAGATCTCTCCCTCCAGAATGAGCTCTGCCTCTCTTACAACCAACTAAAAGTGGGAAGTGACTACTTGTTGGAATGTAATCATTTCATATATTGTCAGGTTTGTCCAAAAATTAGCAAGCCATTATGATTTTCTTTGCGAAGGGGATTACTGTCTCCTTGCTGATTCTTTTAAAGTCATAACTATTATACAGTTGAGAATTTTAAATGATCACAAAAAGAGAAACCTTTGGAAAAACTGATGTGTAAATTCAGTACACCTGTTATTATGTCCATCCTCCCTCAAACTGAGTGAGCAGATAGTAAAAAATTATAATTAATGAAAATAAATTTGTTCCGCTTAAATGTATAAGACCAATTGCTTATTTTTATTTATTGTTACTTATTATTATCAGAATGCAAATTCAAGTTTAAGAGGCACCACCGTTTTCTTATTGCCAGACAGAAGAAATACCTCAGATCAATCTTGCCTAACAAAAAAGGAAAATAAAACATTCCATGAATTCATCGATTGCTGAAGAAAGGAGTATGAAACATATTGAGTGCTAGGAGGAAAACAATTCCCTGAATTGTTTTTAAATGCCTTATTTCCAATAATATAAAAAAACACAGTACTTTTTAAAGAAGTCTTCTATTTAGAATTCAGTGAAATCTCTGGAATAGGAGAAGTAAAGTTAGCTAATATTACAATGCTTGGCCTTCTTAAGAAAGACACTACAGTGGGGGCAATGGAGTTCAGCAGATTCATTAACATCTTCTCCAGAAAGCACTATCATCTTTTTCCAGAAACCTGTGAAGCTTAGATCTGTCTTAAATCTTATTTGCCAATTACACACTTCAAATATTTGTATATTCCTAAAAATAGAGATCATTAAATTTTAAATCTTTTCACATGCATTGGGTATTTTAGCATATTTTAAAAATTCCATCAAAACCATTTCACAAAACTACCTCCAATTTGGAATGACTTGTTGTCTCCAGATTGCCCATGCCTGCACTTCTTCAGATTCTAGTTTGGAATCTTAAGAGTTTTTCTGCCTATGAAGTTTCTCATCACCGCTTTGATATATATTTACCTAGTTTATAAGAAGTTGATTTGTGCCACAGTTATGCTTCTGTTAAAAGGTGTGTCTCATATTTTATACATTTTAAAACACACTTTTTAATGTTAAAATAGTTTCAGATTTACAGAAAATTGCAAAGATAGTAAAAAGTGTTTCCATATTCCCCTGGCACACACACATACAGTTTCTCCTACAATTAGTATTTTATATGTGTGATATATTGTTTCAGATTAATCAGCTAATATTAATATATTATTATTGAGTAATTCTCATATGTTATTTGGGTTTACTCTTCATCAAATGTCTTTTTTCTGTTCTAGGATTCCAAGTTATCAATGTTGCATTCAGTCATCCTGTCTCCTTAGGCCCCTCTATACTTCATAGTTTCTTAGACTTAACGTGTTTTTGATGACTTTCACAGTTTTAAGGAGTTCTAATCAGATATTTTGTAGAATGCCCCTCAATTGGGCTTGGTCTAATTTTTTATTATTATTATTATACTGGTTTTACAGGCTTTCGGGAGGAAAACCAAAGAGATAAAAAGCCATTATCATCACATCACATCAAGGACACATGCCATCAACATGACTTATTACTATTAATGATAATCTTGATCACCAAGCTGAAGTACACGTTTCACCACTATTAAGTTACTCTTTTTCCTTCTTTCCATATTATACTCTTGGAAAGTAAGTAGTATGTACAGTTCATACTTAAGTAATTGGGGAGATCTACTCCATCTTCTTCAATGTATAATATCTGCATAATTTATTTGGAATTCTTCTGCACTGTCTATAGTTTTCCATTTATTTATTTATGAAACTATTCCATATGATACTGCAGTAGTGGTTACTTGATACTATGAATTTATAAAGCACAATAAACTTTACAGCACAAAGAGTGAGTATAAGTGCATGCAACTGAAAAAATATCATTTAGAAAGTCAGAGGATCCCAGGATAGAATGAATATTAGGACAACAATATCTGACTGTTTTACAAATTATTTGACATTATTTCACTAAAGCAGATGGAGGGAAAGGTGCTGACTTAAGTAACTTTGGAAATGATTGGAAACTATGAGACCAAAGGCAAAAGGAAATATGCATGAACACTATACTTTATTTGTTAAAGTTTTTTCTCATGTGAGCACTGGTAAACAATTCTGAATACATGTATACATTATACATGTATACTGGAATTAAACAATTAACTAAAGGGATGACTGATAGTAGGAACCAGGTTTTTCATTATTGTAGTGGGAGAATACAGACAAGGAAAGAAGTCTACAGTGTTTCGTGTGTTCACAAATCAGTGTTGGAGACATCCATATGAACTTCTGTTAAGCCTCATATAGATACTGATGGATACATATATAAATATTTATACGTACCTCTTATATTCAAGGTTTAATACACATACACATATTTTTTTGTTGTCTGCTGTGTGTTTGTGACAAGGACATCCTAGTTGCAATGAGCACCCATATCACCCAGTTATTGGTTTTCAGTTCCATTCTCTGATAAAATAGCCAGTACTCCTGGAAGAAATGGTTGATTCTAAGGCAGATTATGAATAAACAAGATGAACCTGGAGCACCTTGAAATGCATAAAGGAAAGAAGTGTTCAAAGTAAAATCACAGTGGTTTTGTGATTTGGAGTGTGTTAAAGGGACAAAGGGACCAACTGAAAGAGCTCCAATTGCCAAAGCTAAAACAACTTAAGCAAAATAAATAAACAGATAAATAAATATTTATGTATTATGACTTTCTTTTTTAGTGCAATTTTATTAACAGGTTATTCAAAATAAATCACAATGGTTCTTTGTCTATGATTCTTACAAGAGAGACAATTTAAAGACTACAAGTGAATGTTCTGTAATTTGCCTGCCTAGGTTCAAATGATGGTTGCAGTTCTTATGTATCACCCTAGTCAAATTGCTTAATATATTTTTATTTTATTTTATTTTTAATTTTAATTTTTATTTTTTTGAGTTGGAGTCTCACTCTGTCACCCAGACTGGAGTGCAGTAGCCACCCCGGCCACCGCAGCCTCGACCTGCTGGGCTCCGGCGATCCTTCCGCCTCAGCCTTCCAAGTAGCCAGAATTACAGGCATGCACTACCATGCCCGGCTGATTTTTTGATTTATTGTAGAGATGAGGTCTCGCTGTCCAGGCGGGTCCCGAACCCGCGGGCTCAGGCAATCCACTCACCTCAGCCTCCCAAAGGCGCGGGATTACAGGCTGAGCCACCGAGCCCAGCTTGCTTAATCTATTTTTAATTTAATTTCCTCATCAAAATCTTGGATACTGTGGAAAGATAAAATGTTTGTCTATAGTGCTGGGCAAAGTGAATATAAGCTGTCAATAGCAGCGTGTTTGCAGTATGCACTGGGCAAAATTAGCTCTTTTCATTATCTAAATTATACATTATATTTTCATAATTTTGGAAGCAATTTCTTCAAAGTGTATAGAATTCGTTGTAGAGACGCCAAATTAATTTTGCTAAAATTAGTTTATACGTAGGAAATATCATTTTTGAACATTTAAAATTTTGACTAACAGATTTCTAAATAAACTTAATTGGTTGTTCTGGCTTTCTTTGATTTTTGCAAATGATTGAATTAAGTATTTGGTTTTAATATGGTTGCTTATTCGAACTATAGCAATGTAGCTTTGGGCTATGATAATCTAGTGCCACAACTGACCAATTCTCTAAAAAATTCAGTTAGCGTATCTGTTGGATGTTGGCTAGATAAAATAATTGAAAATTGACAGAAACTTAAAGCTACAAAACAGTTGTGTTAAACTTGAATGAACTCAGGCTTTTTCAGACATCATAAAAATGTAAAATAGTTAACAGTGTTTCTAGTGAGAGTTCCAAAGAGTGACTGGTGAAAAGAATGGCAGGTGAGGCCCTCCCCTGATCAGGCTTCAAAGTGCCGTCTACAGCTCCAAAGCACCCCTCCCAATCTTTGATACAGAAAATATATTTTTTTTAATTTATATGAAATATTAAGCAATTGTACTTAAAGCACACTCCCCTTTAGCCTATCCAAAACTAGACTGCCAATCCTAAATCCCTTCTTTAAAGAAATTCTGGACCTATTCCTGGTGTCAACAGGAACATCTCTACATCTATACATAAAGTTGACTAAAAAATCCTAAATTCCAGCTGGGCTTGGTGGCTCAGCCTGTAATCCCACGCCTTTGGGAGCCTGAGGTGAGTGGATTGCCTGAGCCCGCGGGTTCGAGACCCGCCTGGGCAGCGAGACCTCATCTCTATAATAAAAAATCAAAAAATTAGCCGGGCATGGTAGCGCATGCCTGTAATTCCAGCTACTCGGAAGGCTGAGGCAGAAGGATCACCACAGCCCAGCAGGCGAGGCTGAGGTGGCCGGGAGCGGCCACTGCACTCCAGTCTGGGTGAGTGAGTCAGACTCTGACTCAAAAAAAAAAAAAAACATAAATTCCCTACTGTGAAGAATTATATTTATATATTTAATCAAAATTTTAAGCTAATAGCAAATTTTTTTGAATACTTGATTTAAATGATATCATTCTTCCATTGAGTTTCTTTTCTTTCCTTTTCTTTCTTTCTTTCTTTTTTTTTTTCACCTCTCCTTTTCTAGGGTATAGTTACTCTCTTTAAATTCAGTTGAAGTTGGATTTTTCACTTTGGTGAGTGAATACTTGGAAATGGGGAGCACAAAAACTGTCATTAGATGCCCTTATCTTTGAAAAGAGATCTAGAACTGGAGAGGCCATCAGTTGGGTTGCTAACCCATGCATTGCCAAGAGTGAAGCCAAATCATTATTGTGAATGAAGAAGTGTCTCACAGGGGCAGTGTAGGTTCTCACTATCTTTTCATAAGGATTGGAGAATCTGTTGGTAATACTGGAGGTTCTAAATTGACTTTAATTCATAGGATCCTGAATAAAATATTGCATTCTTGATTTATTGCATGCAAGTGTTCAGCTTGTGGCTAGAGATTCAAAGTTTGAAAGCCAGGATGTCTTCTTCTTTTCTTTGTTCTGCCTTTGTGTTTCATGCCTTCCTGAGGAGGTAGAAGAAATTCAAACATAGCAAATGTGTGTCATCTACATCAGGACTATGATAAACTTTATTAATCAACTTCCTGTCTTCCAAGTAATTTCAAAATATAACCAAGGTGAAAGAGACTAGGAATAAAGATACACAGGCTGAATATATATGTAGTTTTCTAGATAACTGGGGAGAGAAGGGCAAGCAGTAACTGTAAATCAACCCAGCAATTATGTTATCCAAGCCAGATAGCACAACATCACTGAATCTGTTCCAGTGGCCCTGCATCTTTTACTAACTGTTCCATGAGAAAAGTCACTTTTGCTGCTGTGAACATTGATCAGATAGGATATGTTATATATTTTCCTAACAATAAGAGTTCCTATAATAAACCAAACATACCTGTATTTTACACAGAGTGAGAAGTTGCACATACTCACTGAACCTGTAATTGTGCTTGTTTTAAACACTTCCCAGTGTCATCCTACACATGGTCTGCCGCTTGAGCTTCCTCAATGGCTTCCGAACATATGTCTGGCCCTTCTCCAAGTCATTTCTGCACACTGCTGTGAAAACTCATCTTCTAAAAATAGAGCTTTCACAAAGGTAGGTTCTGCTGTAAATATACACACACACCTCTCTCAACTGCCTACAAAACAAAATGAATCTGTAATCTGCTTAGCCTGGTCCTCGTGGCCTAATACGTAATTGAATCAAACAGACTTAGTTCAAACCTTGACCGAACTTAATAGAAGTCGTTCAGTAAGTTTAGTAACCTTCACTAGACTCAGTTTTTTTTTTCATCAGTAAAATTAACATAAAACTTTCATTATAGCATTCCTGAAAATATTAAATAGGTAATAATTTAAAAGACTGATCCACTTATGTCCAAATCATGGTTCAGCATCTGGCATATAATAAGCCCTCAGTAAACTACAGTCATTTAAAAAAATATATAAATTAACTATTATTCTGCAGGTTCACCTTTTGTCATGTGCCCAATCCAAAACTACTGTGTTCAACAGAATGGACTACAATGTCTGTCTCAACATGATTCAGGTGCCCTAACTCCATATGACTAGAAAAAGGCAGGCTATCTAAGGAAATGGCAACTTCTTTGGGAACTTCATATTTTAATGGAAGGGAGGAAGAGTAGAATAATTCTACAAAATAAAGGTTGTTCTCTTTGTAAATAAGTCTAGTGTACTTAGGGAAAAAAAAGTAAAACTGAATATTCATGAGTAAATTACAAACATAACTTCAACAATCTGTCAGAACAGGTTTGTGGTGTTATATTTAGTAGATGCCATAGAAAATACAAGGACTTTTTTTGAACAATACGTTTTTGTCATTCTCATTCTAGAATTAAACTAAGAACTTGAATTCTATTTATTTAGTAATCCCATGGGATTCAAGCTTGGGTTTTAGGTTAAGTTGCGTATTTCCAATTTTGGCAGCAAGAAATGTTTAGAAGGGTAAGATTACTTATTACTTATGGAATTTACTTCCTACACATAAAATTATTTTTATGAATATGCTTTACATTTTTAGGCATTTAGTCATCAAGATTTGTTTTATAAACCTATTGTAGAAATGATGGTTGCTTTTACACTGCTCTTAACATAGATCAGCTCAATGCCTAGCATTTTAGGTCAGTATAAACAACTGGAAATTAAGGCTTTCTTAGAGGTGCTGAAACCACTGACATTTATTATTAATCCCTCAGTAAATAAAAAAATGATAAAAAAGAGGACTACCTAACATACTAAAAAGAAATCTAACTTTCAGTATTAGTGCATTAACATCCTTAATCCAGGTTATCTTGATCATATAATCATGTCTGTGAATGTGTGTGTTAAGTGTCAGCCAACATAGGTGCAAGCCAGGTGGAAAGAGCCATGAATCCCTAAAGGGCCAGGGTGAGCCTTGGTAGTGGTGGAAACACTGATAAGAGCTGTGGTGGTCAGCCTTGAATATGACTCCCTGTGATTCTGCACTTCTGGAATTCACACCTATGTGTAATCTCTTCCCACTGGATGTGGACTAGACTTACTGATTCACGTCTAACTGACAGAATTTGGCAGAAAGGATATAACGCCACATCTTCAATTAAGTTATTAAAAAATTGTGATTTTTATCACTGGTGGTTTCTCTCTGTTCATTCTCTCTCTCTCATTGCAAGCTTCCGTGTCATGCGGATGCTTAGGCAGCCTATGGTGAGGCCTTCATGTCTAGGGACGAAGACCTGGCATCAACAATATGAGTCAGCTTGAAAATAGCCGAGCTGAGCCTTCAGATGAGGCTGCAATGCCTGCCAACAGCTTGACTACAATGTCATGAGGGAGTTTGAGCCAAAGACTCCCAGCTAAATCATGCCCAGATTCCCAAATCACAAAAATAGGTAAATGTCTGTTGCTTTAAGATAAGTTTTAAAATAATATACAGCAAGGAATAATGAATTTAATAGCCAATTTATGATTGTTTAATATGCATTCTACTATATCCAGTAACAGTGGAAAAACAATAATAATAATGCCAGGTATTGAACCATAGTTTGGACATATATGGATAAACCTGATAAACTATTATCTTATTGATTTTTTTAGCAAGCTGTGATACAGGTATTATAGTTTTCATTTTACTGAGGAAAAAACCTGAGTCTAGTGAACATGATTACACTTACTATAGGTCTTCTAGTAAGTTCAGTCAGCATTTGAACTAAGTCCATCTGACTTCAATTCTATGTAAATTAAGGTTATGAGGACCAGCCTAAGCAGACTTGCATGTTAGCTTTGTTCTGTAGGCAGTTGAGAGAGACTAACTAAAACTTGCCAATTAAAGCCAATTTAGCAGTCTTTCCCTTTCGAGTGTCCCCTCTACCACCATGACCTTTTCTCAATGAAATCCACTTGCTGGTCAAATAGAAAAGGAGCCTTGACTCCAGAGTTATGACTTAACATATAATCTTAGCTTCTGTGGGTTTCTTTTGGGGACAAAATGGTGAAAGAATGAGATGTCTTCAAAAACATATCTCATGCAAAATTAACACCAGTAGCATGCAGAAATATGTGAAATAAAGGAAACAATATATTCATACCAGCATTCTTAGAAAAACGAGCATTATCTTATTAAATAATTTATTTTTATTTTTGTGTATCCACTTGAATTTTTCTCATAATTATAATCACATTTCATATCTAACTTTGTGTTCTGTTTTTATTACTAATACCATTGTGTGCATTTTTATGTTACTATACACTCTGTAATTATTTTTAAAGAGAGCAACATAGAATATTGATGTTATTCACAATTTTAATAATTTCTGTGTTAAACACTATGAAAAAATAAAAATGCTTCAAACTTTTTTAAAAAAAGTATTATTTATAAGCATTCTCCTTTTTTATTTTCTACACTTGTTCCTTATCTTAGATTTAAGAGTGAAATTCTGTTTCTAAAGGCAAATCTTTTTGTAATAACTTTTATCCAAAAAACATGCTTTTAAGAGGTAAAGTAATCCATCTTTTCCTTGGCTTTAATTTCCTATTTTCTTCACAATTAAATAAGGTTGACTCAAGGTGCCTTAACATGTCATGACTTCCAAAAAATTTCTAGGGAATCATTAAAAAAAATGTAGTAAAAGTAGCCGGGCTTGGTGGCTCAGCCTGTAATCCCGCGCCTTTGGGAGGTTGAGGTGAGTGGATTGCCTGAGCCCGTGGGTTCGAGACCCGCCTAGGCAGCGAGACCTCATCTCTACAATAAATCAAAAAATCAGCCGGGCGTGGTAGCGCATGCCTGTAATTCCGGCTACTTGGAAGGCTGAGGCGGAAGGATCGCCGGAGCCCAGCAGGTCGAGGCTGCGGTGGCCGGGAGCGGCCACTGCACTCCAGTCTGGGTGACAGAGTGAGACTCCAACTCAAAAAAAAAATAAAATAAAATGTATTAAAATTTTCCTAGAACCATTTTAAAGACATAATATTGCAGTTGAGAATTGTTATCACATAGTGTGGGTTCTTTTTACAAGTCTTTTATTTTATTTCTAGTTCAATGACAGATTAAAACAACATAAATTATTTGGCATAACACTGTTCACAGTATTCCCTTACTGTCTAAAATACGTAGAACGTACTTTGTTAAATTTGTTAAACTTTGTTAAATTATGCTTTCTTTCTATTTTCCTAACTAAGCAGGCTTGAGGTTTAAAGATTTGATTGATTCATAGCATCAGTCTTGCATTTCGTTGATTTATCTATTACTTTGTTTTCTTTTTAAGTGATTTCTTTTATTTTATTATATCTTTCCATCTGCTGGCTCATCCTTCTCTAGTGTCAACAGGAAGAAGCTTAAGTCATTAATCTGAGAGCTCCTTCTTTTGCAATATAAGTAATTAATGCTGTAAATTTTCTCTGATCATCTTCATGAGCTGCACCTCACAAATTATTAAATGTTGTATTTTTATATTTTGCTCATTCAAAATACACTTTCCATTTCTTTTTGACCCATAGAATATTTAGAAGAATATTGTTTAGTTTACAAATATCTTGGTTTAGTTTACAAATATTTTGGTTTAGTTTACAAATATCCAGTTATCTATCTGGTGATTTCTAGATTTTAAACTCCATTCTAATCAAAGACAGGCTTTATATGACTTCATTTTTAAAATTTGAAATATGGTTTGGGGGACAGAATATGTCTCATATGACTCATGTTTTCTGTACACGGTGGTGTTTGTTTGAAGTATTCTATAAATGCAAATTAGGACAAAATTGTAGATAGTGCAAAGGTTTCTGTATCCTTACTAAGTTTTGTCTACTTATATCACTTAATGAAAGAGAAGTCCTGATCTCTAACAATAATTGTGTGTACAAATATTTTATGTTTGGGTTCAATCTGGCTTTTCATGTAGTGTTTTGAAACTCTATCATTAGATATCATAGATATTTAGAAATGTTATGTCTCTCAAAGTAATGTTCATCTTCTTTGTGGTATATTGTTTCTCTGATATTGATATAGCCATTCCAATTTAATTTTTATTAGTGATAACATTTTATATTACTTTTCATCCGTTTAGTGTTAAACTATTTATGCTATATTTAAAGTAATTGTCTTTTAGTGTGCATATAATTTAGATTTGCTTTTTTGTCCAAACTTTTATTTGATGTGTTGATATCATTTATATTCAATTTTTGTTTTGGTAGTATTTAAATCTACCATATTGTTAATTTTTTTCCATTTAGATCATGTTATATTTTTTATATTTTCTTCTGAATTGTCTTTTTTGTTCATTCATTTTAAGGTAATATTTTATCTTGTCTCCATTTTATTTTTATTGATTGCTGAAGAGTTTATAATATTTAGCAATAACACCATGTTTGACCTTTAAGTAATATTTGTGTGCTATAAATCTCACAATACATTTCTTATACCTTGATTTTAATCATTCAATGATTTTTTTAGAGATCAAAAGTGATAAAAGTCTTTTATATTCAAAATTTCTTCTTTTCCTTTTCTTTTTAACAGTCCTATGCAGTCTTTTGTGTATGGGGGTATGCACCTACAGATTTATATCTCATTTATACTCATTTGGCCTTAAAAATTAATATTTGTTTTAATGTAGATATGCTTGCAATAAATTCTCTTTTAATTTTATCTTTGTTTTAAAAGATATCTTTGCTGGGTATAGAACTCTGGGTTAACATACACACACACACACACACACACACACACACACACACACACTCACACACACACTATATGTATGTGTGTGTATATATATTTTTCTTCTTCAAATGCCTCAAAAATAACTCTTTGTTATGTATAGGCTTTAACAGCTTCTGAAGAACCACCTGCTGCCACATTTGTTTATTTTTTCTGTATTAATATGTGTTTTTTTCTTGAAATCTTCAAAAATTTCTATTTGTCTTTGATTTTTATCAGTTTGACCATGAAAGGTTAGGTGTATTTTTCTTGTATTTATCTTTCTTGGGATTCCCTCAACTTCTTGGATGTATGATTCATTCTCTCTTTATTTTGAGGAAAATTATCTGCCATTATCTCTTTAAACATTTATTCTGCCTAGTTTTCTCTCTCTTCTCCCTTTAGGACTTCAATTACAAATATTCATGTGTTAAACTGTTTGATACTGCTTATAAGGGTTGGGTATTCCATTCTATTTTATATTTTTATTATCAAATATTTTCTTATTTTCTGTTTTTTTTTTTTTTTTTTTGGAAAGTAAGATTTATGGAGAGGACATAAAAGCTCCCAGAATGGACAATTTTAATTGACTGATCTTCAAGGTCACTTTTTTTTCTCTTTTGTGCTTGATCTGCTGATAAACTCATTGAAATAAGTTTTCTCTCTCTCTCTCTCTCTCTCTCTCTCTCTCTCTCTCTCTGTCTCTGTCTCAATTGCTGACCTTTCCACTTGATTTTATAATTTTCATTTCTATGCCAAAAGTATCCATTCATTTATTCATGCATATTCTTACTTTTCCACTCTTTCTTATAACTTACTAACTGGTTGTTTTTGTCCCTTTTGAAAAAACTTCAAACCAAGGGTTTTTCTTGGGATCTATATCTCCTAATTTCTTTATCATTTAGCAGTAGGTCTTTGCTCTGCTACTGGGGGGGGTCCCAATTTAAAAAAAAAAACTCTGTATGATGTGTATAGATAGAAGATAGAGGCAAGTCAATAGTGTTTAAGGTTAGCCATTAGCTGGCTCTTCTTGTCAGACTGTGAGAGTCTGTAAGGTGTGAAGTCAATAAGTCAGTTTGGTCAGTAGTTAACTGAATTTGTAATTTTCGTTACTGTATTTACCCTCCATGCATCATTCTTCAACAGTGTTCTGATACTATCTTATTCAGTTTGGTTACTGGAGTGTCCTCAGCTTTCAGGTGACTTTGCATGACTACACTGTGGAAGGGAGCCTTTCTTTGAGCTTTGCCCCTCCCAAGGAATAGATAACTGTTGCTTGTTATTTACTGTGAGGCATTTGCCGAGTGTAATGGGATTCTTTTTCTCTCCAGGTTTAGATTAGGGCAGATCCTGTGCACTTGGGCCTTGGGGAGGAATTTCCTCACATTTTAGTCACTGTTACATACCCGTATGACAGCCAAGCTTTGTCCTATAATTGGGGGCAAAAGGAGAGAAAAGCTCAGTGTATTTTTTCCCCACCAGCAATGAAAATAGACCTCTGCTTTTTTTCAATGCAGGATCTTGAGGCCCAGCAAGTTGTCTGTTCCTTCCAAGAATAATGCTTTTTTGCTTCTTTTTCTCTCCTAAGTAGCTAGCCTTGTCGTAGCTCTTCAGGTGAAAATATTTCCTGGCCCTCTCCCAACAGCCTATACTTTTTGCTTTGAATGCGGAATGGATCTGAGAAAAGAAAACAATTTTTGCTTGTGTTCGCACACACCTCCCGCTGTATTCACAGTCTTTCTGATAAACCTGCATAGAGACCGTAGAGAAAAGCTGGCAGGTATGTTCAGACTTTCCTTGAATGTGGGAAAGGTTAAATCTGTCATAATAATCATTACTCAATCTTTAAAAACTTATTAAACTGTAGTTGTTTTCATTTTATTCCTTTTCATGGGGGCCACCTTTTCCTAGGTACTCTTGAGTAGAAACTTGTATCCAGTTTTTTCATAGATGGTCTCATCTCCTTTGAAATTCAGTGTATATGACTGCTTTGTGACCTTAGCTCTCTGGTGGCCTCAAGAAAAAATTATGATTTTGTAAATTGTCTGAATTTTTCTTTTCTTTTTTTTTTTTAAAGAATGGAATCAACGACATAGGAGCATAATGCCTCCTCAAATAATTTTATGACGCATCCATGCAGCTGAAAATATATCTCTGGGATTTTGCTACATATTAAAGGCAAAGTAATAAAATAGAATAGTGAAAAGTAAATCCACTCATTTTACTTTCTCCTTTTCCAGTTCCTATTTCATCTTAGACATGTTTGTTTTCTTTTTGGGATGTCAAGTCAAGAATACTTCAAGTTGGTATAATTTTTCTTTAAGAAGGAAAAGGAAAATCTCAATATTTGGAAGATGTTTTAAACATTTCCTTGGAAACCATGTACTATTATTTTCCAGTAAGACCAAAGACTTTTGCCTTGTTAACTATGGAAATTTTCTTTGTTCCCTATATGACCTGGGATGTTTATAAATAATCATAAAGAAAGCATGCCAACGTACATTAGAAGAGACTTTTCATTGTCGTATAAATTTCCCACAGTAGGAAGAAAAACACTATTTTAACTCATTATCTCACTAATCCTAAATGCTATATAAGCTAGAGAACCTCTCACTATAACCTCTGGCACATGTTTAAAATCCTGTGTCCCTGTTGAAATATTCACAATGGAAGACAATAAAGTAAGGAAAAGATATATATGCTCTTCGATTAGGCAGTTTTCTTCTAAAATATAGGCTTCAGTCACAAAAATCTAGTAATCCTTTCTATTATCTCACCCAGAGGCAATTGCCTCAAAATACCTTTTACAAATCCCTACAAATAACTAAAATGGCAATTTACCTTTTACAATATAATCATGACTAAAAGTCCTTGCTTCTATATCTGGTATACAGGAAGTTCTCAATAAATATTGACTATTTTTTATGACATTATTTTAATTGTTTTTATTCTTGTCATTACTCTTACAATAAAATAGACTAAAACAAAAACAAATATTTGTTTTTGATGAGGCAAGGCATAGAGAATTGGCTGCCCACCAAAATTCATGCTCCCTCTCCCACAATATAGCATCCTGCTGGAAAGTGTGCAGTAAGGAATTATATTGCCCAGAATCCCTTGTGTCTATGTGTGATCACATGTTTAATACCAATATGAGTAGAAAGGATATGTGCTTCTTTGGGACACAAGAGGCAGGTGTCTCTGCATGATTTTTTTCTGTTTCTGCATCTGGATTAGGATGGCATGTTTGTCACACAAAGCATGAGAAAGTTGTAGATGGAAGAATTCAGTCTCTGCACTATTGCATTGAGTATTGCCACCTCAGATTCTTGTGCAAAAAACAGGCTTCTATTTTTGTTCGAGCCTTTGTATATTTGTTACTTAACATTATCTTAGCTAATACAATGCAGGTGGACCACTCAAAGGATAGCGTAGCAAAATCTTCAGTTACTGCTCTATGATAATTTAATAATAGAAATCAAAGAGTAATAGAAATTTAGGAGATGTATAATAATTAGACAGTGTACTCTTATGTCTGTTAAGCGTGATAATTTTTAAAGTTAAGCTTATATTGTCTATGTCTTTATTTCATTTTTTTCTATTTTTATTCGATTTTACAAAATATTGGTCTAGGCTAGAATTAGAAATTTTAAAAATAGGTCTTTATTTTATCACATTTTGGGGGAAATATTCTTTTAATACAGGTGATTTGCATGATGCTTGACTAAAAGATTACTATTGTCCCTTACAGAAATAACGTTCTCTTTCTGTCATACTCTCAGACAGTTACTTTTTGCTATGTAAGCTACATCAGGATCTTCTCAATGAGATCTGGCAGGCTCACATTCTTTCACTCAAAAGATAATCATTCTAAACTGCTTAGCTTAACACGAGTACACTCGTGCAGGAAAGTACACTCGATTTTTGGCTATCAATAAGAATTATTTCCAAATTTCTTTTTCATTTTTGAATTATTAGCTTAGTTATTTACAACTGCTACTTCTATCTCCTAATATCTCATTGGTTCTTATTTATTATACTAAAAATCCTTCTTTTTAAATCTTTGTCTGACTTGTCTTTCACCTGGTTCCTGTCTATTTTACTTGAATATCCTTCATTTCCTCCAAAGCTTTCTGGTCATTTGCTAGTTGTAAAATAAATGGAGTAGCCTTCCTGCTTGGGATTTTCAGTTAATGATGCTCTGCACAGTTGTGTTTCATATGGTTGTTTTTTCTCACAGAGATTCTTGCTTTAGATTACTTTTACTATTGAAAGTAAACATTTGTAATATGTAATGTTCGTAGTGTGTTTGCTAAGGTCAATTATGCAACAGCTATTTCAAAAATTTTAATTTTCCTTTAAAAAATGAGGAAGATTCACCCACATACTAGAATCTATAGGAAATGCAACATTTAATCAGGAGAAAGTCTCTTTCCTTAAAAGGCTTTAAATGCTGATGACTATACTATAAGATAGAGTGATAAATGTCTCGATATCGAATTATTTGACATGTTGCATTGTAATTAGCTTTACTTTTTTTTGCCTTCTACAGAAGATACTATCATGTTCCTCAAATGCAGCAAAATGTTACCTTTTCTCTTACTGTTTTAAAAATAAATAGATACTTATCTTCAGTTTTTATCATAATACTTAGCATGTAACAGACATTCAGTAAACACTTTTTTCCCCCCTTTAGTTTTTGAAATGCTGCTTTTGGAGACAAGAATATTCACCTGAATATAGTGGTAGAATCTCAGGACTAGATAACTATCTTCTCTACCATCTCAGGCTGATGCCTAATAAAAGTGCCATGTTCGAAGCGCCAGAGAGCACTGGTGACAAATCCTTGCTCTTATTATTTAGTCCTGAGTGAATATGAGCATGCCACTTAGACTGTTTGCACTTCAGTTCCCTCATCTGCTAAAATATACCTCTCAGGATTTTACTGTAAATATTTAAATAAGGTATGTAAAGTAACTGGCAATCACTGGGCCCACAATGGAAAAGGACTACTTTTTAATCTAGTACAATTCCAATAGTTATATGCATGCTACTGAGATCCAACAAACCAGTATGACTTGCTCAATTACTTTCTTGTGAATTAATCTAGCAAAGCTGGCCAAAAAGCATAGTTGTATTCTAGTTCTTCCTTTATGGTAGCTCTAAGTCCTCTCTCTAAATATCAGTTCCCTTAAGATTATTTCTCTTAAAAGTTGGGTTCCTTTATAGAGGTATAAAGGAAGATGAAGAAAAATAATTGGTAAGAAATGTAGCTGATGTTATGAATGAAAAAAGTCAAAGCCCTAGACCCCTTTCAAAAAATTATATTACTTGGTTTTACAGAAACAACCTCCTAATCTGAAATTTTCTTTAGGTACTCCTGAGAAGAAAGTTGTTTATTGTGATGGGGTTGACCAGTGGAGAGCAGTTTATGTTCTTTTTGGGGTACATTTGCAGGGAGGAGAATACTGTATTTAATTCCTATAAATATGCAGTACTCACAGGTTCATGAAAAAAACCTATAACATGAAAACATTCAAAATTTCCAGCTTAAGCTGTCATCATCCCTTCTACCAATTTTCCATTTACTCATCTTGTTAACCCAGGCTCTTGTCACAGCACTTCTTATGGTTAAACAGCATTTCTTTCATCTTCTCTTTTCATTAAAACCCACTTGCTTGTGAGAGGATTTGAGAAGTACTCAAGAGAACCCAAAACAAGCAGTAATTCCTCCTAGTCATGGCACGGGCTACTGACAAGAGACATGTCGAGGTTAACACTCTTAGTTTAGAATTTATTAGAGAAATAGCAGATGTAGCATTGTTATACCTAAGTGACCTCTGTATAATTTAGAAGGATGAGAAATGTGGGTTTTTTAATGAAAATGATGAAGTCAAATGCTTACAGATGATAAGATAGTAGTATTGGAGAGATTAGGAGGAATGTTATGGGTAAATCATGCAAAAATGTAGATATGTGTATGTTTTCATTTTCCAGCAGCAGGAAATGATGCCACAAGGGAAAGTCTGGTCTGTAGTGAGGTAAAAGAAGAAAAATATTCATACTGATTTGAGGATATGTTGATGAAGGAAACTGGTAGGAAGAAAAATACATAAAGGTCAATGAAACACATAAGAGAAGACACTGCTCGTAACTTTAACAGGTAGAGCCAGTCAACCTCTGTAGCCAGCTCTGTGATCCTTTCCGATTTTCCTACACATTATATTTCTTTGGTTGTCACCCTTTGCCTTGATATTTCTAGTAGTAACACACCTCCCTTTTCTTTTTCTCTTTGGACAGAGATACCATCACATCTGCAAGATTGCCCATTAACTGTAAACAGACGACTTCTTTTAGATGGAATCCACTCCCAGAGCTTGTAACCAGGTTCATCTCAGAGCTCACCAAATTTTACTTTGGATAAAGATGCCTACTCTGGCTTAGCCTCAATGAGTTCCCTCCCTGTTGTGCTGAAACTTTCACTTTCCTTTGTATGTCCCTATATTTTCATGGATGCTTCTGTTAAGTGGACAGCACCCAGAGCATCTTGATGGTGTTATTTTGTTAATACTCAACAACACCTAAAATTGGGCTAATCACTAATGATATGCTCTGTAGTAAATGTTTCCCTGTTGGTGGTTTTTATATAAGGCAATATGTTAAATGGTCTGGTAAAAATAAGATAGGTAACTTTCTACCGTCAAAGGGTTTACACTTTTGTACAGGAGAAATGGTGGGTATGTGTCACTTATCACGTTGTAATACTTATTTTTATGTACTTGTCTAAGATACACAAGAGCAGATTTGAGACAAAGGCTTTGCCTGGGAGAAGCTGGAAAATGTTTTATAGACATATTCTCTAAGATTGATCTCATTTTTGTAAAAAGAACCATTATTTAATTTATTAGACATCTTCTATATGCCAAGCACACTGTTAAGTAAGTTTTATCCTCAGTGTGGGAAAGACAGCACTGTATCATTTAGCATTAAAATGATGATTAATCTTGCACTGGTGGGAAGCAGACCTGGGATGGGAACACAGAATTTCAATTTCACAATTTATACTGCAATTCTGAATCCCACTAGCTGTGGCTCCATGAGACCCCATCTGTTGAAGAATAAAGAAGCAGTTACCAGGCAGGAAAGATTCACAAGGTTTCTGGGAGTTCTAATTAAAGAGGTATCATCCACATTCTGGAAAGGGCAGCACATGTCCATAGAATACACAATATCAGAAAGGAGACTCTCATAAGCTGGTTCTGAATAGTGAACCAGTGCATTCTGACTTTGTAGTCATCTGTTGCTCCTCGGCACACACCCCCACTTTTATCTTCCTATTAGAACTTTAAATTGTTTGGATTTTAAAAAATCATCCACTGTAGTAATAGGAGTGCTCTAATTTGACTCTACCAAAAAACATATCCTAATTCCCCAGTCATTGTGGGAATATTATGTAAATCAAGCTAGTCAGATCAGTAGAACTCAATTTTGAGACTTAAGTGAAAAATAGCACCTTCTTTTTTAATGAAACGTAAATGAAGACACAGATAGTTTTTGCTATGAGCAACAGTAATGTATGGATTTTAACTGTAAAAACCTGCCTGAGATAGGTTACAGCAATGTAGCAGTTCTAAGAACAGAGAGAGAGAAACTGGACACTGGTCATGCTATTTAGGTCATTAATCAAAATTTACCTCAAATTTTCATCTGTTTGAGTCAGAACATTTCTTTTATCATTAAAATTTTTAGGATGGATTGTCTTGTAACCAATATCTCGCAATAAATACTTCATAAGGCTCAATTCACCTTTTCAAAAATGGAAGTGGAGATGTTAGTTTTCAGTATAGATGAGACACACACGCATACACACACACACGGAAAACATGTAATGACAACAGCTTTTTAAAAAGTAGATGTTGAAAAATGAGGAAAATAATTTTTGTTAAATGATAGCATCATTTAATAGAATAGCTTGTGTCAGCTATTGCCAGGTACATTATCTTATGTAACACTTTTAACTCCAAATAATTAGCAGTACCATATGTATTTTACAGGTGTGATTATGAAAGGATAGACATGCTGCTTAAAGTCAAACATCTATAAAATGATGGAGGTATAGGTAACACTAAAGCCTCTCTGACTAGAAAGCTTATGGTGTGATTTGCTATGTAATAAAAATCCTCAGTGTAAACCCTTTCAGCCAAGTAGCATGGAATATAACTATACCAGTGTAAAATTGTAAGCCATAAAATGTAGTAATTTTGTGGGTGACCCAAACCATTGTAACTTCTGCCTCTGAATGTCTGAGAAAATTCACCTCAATTAAGAAGTTAGATTGCGGGGTACATATGTTCTGTCTAGTAAAAAAGAAAAAATAAAACAACAATAACAAAAACAAATGACCAGAGATAACTGACAGAATAGAGAAGTGATCCTGGGCGTATGCTGTGAATGGCTTTGTTACTAAATTATAATTTACCAGCATATGAATATGCTTTTGATTTCCATCATCAGTTTCTGATATTATCACGTGTTCCTGTGAGAGAATTTCTTTAAAAACTCAGATACACCCCTGCCTTATTTGGTAATATTTACTAGATAATTTATATCTTAATGAGCATTTCCCTTTCTATTGAGAAATGAGTGCCTGAAGACTTAAATCATTGAGATGCATGATTTATAAGACTCAAAGTCACAAGTCTCCCAGATAAGTTCTAGTCATAGTTATTACTAACTAAATTTTCAATGTATCTGATAAACACACAGGTATTAATGTGCCATGGTTCGTATAATTCTAGATAGCATAATATTTAGTTGGATATTGCGACTATAGTACTGAAATACATTGCAACTATATTCTGCATATGACTTAATGTGAGAAAAATATATGACTGTATTTAAATCAGATAATTTTCTACCTAAATTTTAAAGTAGGTAGGTATAATAATTAGTGCTATAAATATGAAACAATCACCTTTAGGTAGATTAGTGTATTGTAGAGAGGCAAGGAAACCCTAATTTTAACACATCATTTAGTATGCATAACAAATGCGCAGGTTGCAAAGTTTTATTTTAAAAAATATCTATTATTTAGTTGTGTGCTCCAAGACATTTGACACTGGGACCAAAATTACTATTGGTTGAAACATAGCAGCTGTGTAGTTCAGTCCAGGCATGAAGACTAAATCTGCTTTACCAAGTAAGATGTAAGGCCATGTTTCAGTCCTCCACCATCTTACACTGTGGGTAGCACTATACCAGTGTGTCATCTGAAAGCCTCTTGTATAATATATTCTCCAGCTAAATGATTATCTGGTAGACTTTGCATTTAACAAACCAGCATGAGGCTTTTTATATCTAAGTACTATGTGATAGACAGTTTTAGCTAGCCACATGCTGTATGTATAAGATTGATTAAAGTCTTTTAATCATTTCATTTTCAAACAACTGAAGTTTTGTTTAAAAGGTGATTTTTAAAAATGTATGGTGAATAGGCTGTTACACTGGTGGCAATTCATCATGGAGCATAATAAAATTAATTTGTCGCCCCCCCAAAGTATCATAGCATTTTGATAAGGAACAAAATCATTACCCAGCAATCTCAAATACAATTGCCCACAGTACCTAGAAGGAAATATAAATGAATGAGACAGACCAGGTGGAGAGTCACCAATAAGAGAAACACCATCCTAAAAGGAAGAGTCAGCTGAATGTGGTCCAAACTTGAGGTTCAAACTTGTTATTGCAAAAGCTTCTCATTTTTCAAAAGAATCCAGAAGCCTGCAATTTTAAATAGACATCCCTAATACTTACATACTATCAACGAATCGATTAAACAACCTATGGATTTAACCATGTTTCTACCCCTAACTTCACCCCTCAAAAGATGCTCCTTCAACAAAGTGATTTTTGTTTATTTTGTCAGCCACCAGCTTTTGGTTTTCTACCCATAACAATACTGCAAATCCTTTTCACAGCCAAGGGAAGGGGATGAAAGATGGCAAAGCCACCTTTCCTGGGTTGTCAATAAAGTCACAAACTTCGCAGGAAGTTTTATGACCCAGAGGTTCTAGGCACCTGTGGTGACAGGCAGTAAAGCACAGTCACAACAGTGCTTTAAAAATGTAAAGTCCAGCATGAAGAAAGAGCTATAAATTGACATGCAGTGATTGGTGTCACAATTCAAAGCAGATCTTTGAAGCTGAATAGAAGAAAAAAATTCTAATGTGACACAACAAACACTTTCAAAATATAGATTTCTGATCATATCTGTCACGGGTTGTTTTTACCTATTACAAGCTATTTTTAGTGTGTCAAGGAAGATTACACTATTGATCAGGGAAATAGAAGCTATTTCATGAAATTTTCTTGGCCCTGATCACTATCAAATAATTACAGGAAATTACTTCCCATTGATGTTTGAAAGGCTTTTGGGGGGTCCATATACCCATTTAAACTAGTTCTATGTGTCAGTAGAATGTGTGAGGTAATGGATGTGTTTTAATTACATTAAAATTGCAGAACTTTGTATATAAGGTGCACATTCTTACACTGAAAGGAAACGCAATCAGCAATTTTTAATAGGGAAAATCTTTAGCTCTGACTTTGCTGTCACTTACCAAAATGGTTTGGGGGCTGTGAGGCTGACACTTGAAATATGCAGTGTGCCGAGCAGAGGATAAATATATTTTCTATTTCTCCATAGAAATGGGATTCCTGATAAAGGATAACATTTTGTGAAGTGGGAATCAGGGGGTGAAGTTTTAACTGTGAAATTATGAGCACCAATATGGCATTTGAGCACTTTCATGTCTCATAGACTCCAGAAGAGATGCTCTGAGCCTAGATCTACTTTAAAGAAAGTAAAGTTCTGTAGGAAATTATGAACCAAGAGCACACTATAATCCTGTAAACATTAGAGCCTAGAAGGTATAAAGGCTCCCACACGTTAGCAGACCAGTGCTCTTGTCATGAGATCCCCCAGCCTGTGTTAAAAGTGGAGGAGTGTCCAGAATAATCAGGGATGTCCTTCCAGGAAGTGTCAGCTGAGATGGAAGAAGGAAAGTTTATGCAGGGGAGGGGTCCCAGATTTCTCTGGTTGGTAAGAAAGAAAGGAGACATTTTCCTACCTCCCAAAAAGTTGATACATAGCAGAAATATAAGAAGGAAATCTGCAAATTCTGATTAAGCATAGATATCTGTAGAAATACAAGGGGAAAGGGAGAAGAATGGAATGGCTTTTCATACCCTAGGATAGGATAGAAAGCATAGTTCTCTTAGTCTTACTATACCATTTCCAACAACAATCTTATCTTCTTGCCCTAACCCTCCTACCTTTAAGGAAGAGCTGACCTGCTCTAGGGAGAATGCTAGCTCCAGTCAGTTGACTAAGAACCTCCAACCTAAGAAGCAGAAAAAAGTAGAACAGGCAGAATACTGGGGCTATTTCAGCTGTAAGAACAGCAGGGGTCAGGGTGATTTAGAGATTATTTGGACATCCAAGGAGACATTATGCCCCGGTATGTACTGTGTTCATTGGTAACAAAGATGAATTCCAAGTCCCACTGGATATTACTATAAGGCTGCTAAACACTCTTTGCTTTACCAGGACTACAAGAGCTTGGTGGAGATTGAGTCACAGTGGGTGAGGGTAGTTCAGAACCTTTTGCTATGAGAACTGACTAAGGCAGATCCCAACAGACTGGGAATATTTATGGAATTAGAATCATAGAATAGTAAGCAATCTCTAAGAAGTATGTGGTCTAGTTCTGGCCTCCAAGTAAATTTATCCACCAACCAGAGCCAATGAAAAGGTATTTACCTAAACACAGGTGCAGTGTGAATACTGCTTTTACTACTTCTGCTCTGAGTTTAAGGAGAGAAAAACTAAGAAAAGTAGACTTTTCTTCTTTCATAATATAAGCACTGAACTCTGTAAATTTGTCATTAAATGTATCTCACAAATTTTGATATGATGTATTTGCCTTATCACTTAGTTTAAAATTTTTCTATTTTCCCTGGTGGTTCTTTTCTGATCCATGAGGTATTTAAAAGTGTGTTTCTCAATTTTCTAATATTGAGGCTTTTCTAAATACTTTATTGTTATTAATTTCTAATTCAATTACCTTGCTATCAGAGACTGTATTATGTAAGATTTCCATTATTTGCCTTTTGTAATTTAATTTATAGTCTATGTTTGATAAATATTCCAAGTATACCAAAAAAGATTTTATCCTACTGTAGTTGCAAAATATAAATTCAGTTACTTTGGGAAGCCAAGGAGGAGAACTGCTTGAAGTTGGAAGTTTGAGGCCAGCCTGGGCAACATAGTGATACCCTATCCTATCACTACCAAAAAAAAAAAAAAAAGTACCCAAGCATGGTCAGTAGTCCTAACTACTTAAGAAGCTGAAGCAGGAGAATCATTTAAGCCTAGGAATTTGATACTCCAGTGAGTTATGATTGCTACACTGAACTCTAGCCTGAATAACAGAGCAAGACCCCATCTCAAAAAAAAATTTAAAATAAATAAAAAATTAAATTAATTTATTTTTTAAAATTTTTTTACCAATATTTTTTATTTTGATATTGTGGGGTACAGTTAAGGGTTAGGTATACAAATATGAATCATTCAGGTCCCGTTGTTGATAACAGGAGTCTCCTCATCCCCAGACAGATGTTTACTACCATTAGTCCCATCCCCCCCATAGTTTCCCACCACTGTCAGTCATTTTCGTATGGTAGTGCGTTGGATGATCAAGGTCCACAATATAAGTGAGAATATGTGATACTCAGATCTTTGTTTCTGTGAGAGGTCACTCAGTATTATAGACTCTAGCTCCATCCAGGTTGCTGTGAAATTCATGATTTTGTTCTTTTTTATGACTGCATAGTATTCCATCATGTATATGTACCACATTTTTTTAATCCAGTCTCTTTTGATGGACAGCATGGTTGGTTCCAGGTTCTTGCTATTGTGAACAATGTTGCGATAAACATTCAAGTGCAGGTATCTTTTTTATAGAGTGATTTGAGTTCTTCAGGGTATATTCCCAGTCGGGGGATTGCAGGGTCATATGGGAGGTTGATGTTTAGAGCTTTTAGGAATCGCCACACTGCTTTCCACAGAGGTTGCACTAGTTTACACTCCCACCAACAACGTAGGACTGTTCCCTTTTCGCCACATCCTCTCCAACAACTATTATTTTCTGAGTTATTGATAATTGCCATTCTGATTGGAGTTAGGTGGTATCTCAGTGTGGTTTTGATTTGCATCTCCCTGATGATTAGTGAGGTTGAGAATTTCTTCTTGTGTCTGTTAGTTGCTCGGATGTCTTCCTTTGTGAAGTGTCTGTTCATATCTTTTGCCCATTTTATAATGGGGTTACTTGTTTTTTTCTTTTCAGCACCTTTGAGTTCCTTGTAGATCCAAGATGTTAAGCCTTTGTCAGACTTGGAATTGGCAAATACTTTTTCCCAGTCTGTAGGCTGTCTCCCTGCTCTCTTGATGGTTTCTTTGGCTTTGCAGAAGCTTGTCAGTTTAATGAGGTCCCACTTGTCTATCTTATCTCTTATGGCCTGTGGGTTTCGGGACTTGTTCAGGAATTGGATGCCAGTTCCAAATTCCATAAGGATGTGTCCCACATTTTCTAAGGTTCTTATAGTTTTAGGTTTTACATTTAGGTCTCTGATCCATTTAGAGTTAATTTTTGTGTATGGGGATAGATAGGGGTCTTGTTTGAGTCTTCTGTATGTGGTCAGCCAGTTCTCCCAGCACCATTTACTGAATAGGTTCTCCTCTCCCCAGTGATGGGTGGTGGAGGCTTTGTCTAAGATGAGTTGGTTGAGAAATTGAGGTTTTGCTTCTGGAATCTCAATTCTATTCCATTGGTTTTTATGCCTGTTCCTGTACCAAATCCAAGCTGTTTTGATTATTGTAGCTCAACAGTAAAGTTTGAAGTCTGGTAGTGTGATACCTCCTTTTTGGTTTTTTTTTTGTTGAGGATTGTTCTGGCTATTCTTGGTCATTTGTGTTCCATATGAATTCCTGTACTGTTTTTTCTAGGTCTGAGAAGAATGTTGCTGGTAATTTGATAGGTATTGCATTGAATCTGTAGATTACCTTAGGTAAGATGGACATCTTCACAATGTTGATTCTTCCAATCCACAAGCATGGGATATTTTTCCACTTGTTTGTGTCATCTTTGATTCCTTTGAGCAGAGTTTTGTAGTTTTCATTGTAAAGGTCTTTCACGCCTCTGGTTAGGAAGTGCCAAGGTATTTCATTTTTTTTTTTTTTTTTTTTGTGGCTATTTTGAATGGAATTGTGCTTCTTATTTGGGTTTCTGTTTATTATTGGTGTAAAGAAATGCGATTGTCTTTTGCACATTTATTTTGTATCCTGAGACTTTGCCAAAGACCTTTATCAGTGTAAGAAGGTTTTTGACAGATTCTCTTGTGTTTTCAAGGTACACAATCATGTCATCTGCAAAGAGAGATAATTTGACTTCCTCTTTTCCTATTTGAATACCCCTGACTGCCTTCTCTTCTCTGATTGCTCTAGCCAGGACATCCAATACTATATTGAACAGGAGGGGTGAGAGTGGGCATCCTTGTCTTGTTCCAGTTTTCAGGGGAAATGGTTCCAATTTTGGTCCATTTAGGAGTATGCTGGCTGTGGGTTTCTCATAGATGGCTTTTACTACTTTGAGGTATGTTCCCTGTATGCCTAGATGTTCGAGGGTTTTTATCAAAAAGGGGTGCTGGATTTCATCAAAAGCTTTTTTTGCATCTAATGATATAATCATGTGGCTTTTGTTTTGACATCTGTTGATGTATTTAATTACATTTATGGTTTTATGAATGTTGAACCAGCCTTGCATCCCAGGGATGAAGCCTACTTGGTCATAATGGATGATTTTTGAGATGTGTTGCTGAATCCAGTTTCCTAGGACCTTGTTGAGAATTTTAGCGTCTATGTTCATCAAAGATATTGGCCTATAGTTCTCTTTTTTTGTTGGTTCTTTACCTGGCTTGGGTATCAATATGATGTTAGCATCGTAAAATGATTTGGGGAGGATTCCATCTTTCTCAATTGCCTGAAATAGCTTCAGTAGGATTGGAATCAGTTCCTCCTTAAATGTCTTGTAGAATTCTGCTGGAAAGCCATCTGGTCCAGGGCTTTTATTTGTAGGTAGTTTTCTTATTGCATAGTCAATTTCCTTAATTGTTATTGGTCTATTTAGGGTCTCAATTTCTTCTTGTTTCAACCTAGGTAGGTTGTGTGGTGACAGAAAGTCTTCAATTTCCTTGAGGTTTTCAAGTTTGTGTTCATACAAGTGTATGTAGTAGTCTCTAATGATCTTTTGTATTTCTTCAGGGTCAAATGTGACTTCATCTTTTGTGTTTATGATTGTGCTTATTTGGGGTTTCTCTTTCTTTTACTTGGTCAATCTAGCCAGGGGACCATTGATCTTGTTTATCCTTTCGAAGAACTATCTTTTGGTTTCATTGATTTTTTGTATGGTCTTTTTGTCTTCTATGTCCTGGATTTGGGCTTTTATTTTGGTGATCTGAATTCTTCTGCTGAAATTAGGGTTTTTGTGGTCTTGCTTTTCCAGCTTCCTTAGGTGGCTTGTTAGGCTGTTAATATGTGCCCCTTCCATTTTCTTCATGTGTGTTTGTAGGGATATAAATTCCCCTCTTACTACAGCTTTTAAGGCTTGTCAGAGATTTTGGTAAGATGTTTCTTCATTTTCATTTGTTTCCAGGTATCTTTTGATCCCTGTTTTGATTTCATCATTGACCCAGGAGTTGTTTAGCATCATGCTGTTTAGTGACCATGTCTTTGTGGGTTTTGGGGGGACCTTGTTGTTGTTAATGTTTATTTTTATTCCACTGTGGTCCAAGAAGGTGCATGGTAGAATTTCAATCCTTTTAAATTTGCTTATGCTTGATTTATGGCCAATTATGTGGTTGATCTTGGAATACGCTCCATGCGGTGATGAGTAGAATGTGCATTCTCTGGTCTTTGGATGGAGTGTTCTGTAGGTATCAATTAAGTCCATTTGGTCCAGAGTCACATTGAGGTTTCGATCTCATTGCTGATTTTTTGTCCTGATGATTTGTCTAGGGTTGTGAGTGGGGCATTAAAGTCCCCAGTTATGATGGTGTTAGAGGCAATATCTTTCTTTAGTTTTCCTAGGAGTTGCTTTAAAAGTTGGTGCACCTATGTTAGGTGCATATATGTTTAGGATAGATATTTCTTGTTGATGGAGTGAACCTTTTATCTTTATGTAGTGGCCCTGTGTATCTTTTTTAACTTTTGATACTTTAAATGGTAATATGTCTGAAATTAAGATCACGACTCCTCCTTTCTTTTGTGTTCCATTCGCCTGAAAATTTTTCCTATCCTCTTACTTTGAGTCTGTGCATGTCCTTTCTAGTGAGATGGGTCTCTTGAAGGCAGTATATTGTTGCCTGGTGATATTTTATCCATTTTGCCATTCTATGTCTTTTCAGTGATGCATTTAGTCCATTCATGTTCAGGATAATTATTGAAATGTGAGAGTTCATCCCTATCATAGAGTTCTTATAGAGTTGTTCTTCCACTTGGTTTATTGTCTTTCTTTTGTTTTGGGGGTTGTTTCATGTGTATTTTGTTCTTTTTCCTGTACTCTTGTGAAGAACGTTGTTCTTTCTTCTTCCTTTCTTCTGTGTTTAGTACTTTCTTGAGTGTTTCATGTAGAATTGGTTTGGTGGCAGTGTAAATTTTTAGGGATTGGATATCTGGGAAAGATTGTAATTCTCCCTCGATGATGAAGCTTAATCTGGCTGGGTAGGTTATTCTTGGTTGAAATTGTGTATCTTTTAGGACTTTGAAGATAGGGCTCCAAGCTCTCCTAGCCTACAGGGTTTCTGTAGATAAATCTGCTGCTATTCTAATTGGTTTTCCCTGGTAGGTGATCTGGCCTTTTTCTCTTACTGCCTTTAGGATTTTTTTTCTTTTATGCCTACTTTGTTTAGGTGAATTATTATGTGTCTAGGAGTTGGTTTTCTCATTTGTTGTCTTGCAGGGTTATCTGAATCTCTTGTGTTTTAGTTTTTGCATCATTGATTAGATAAGGGAAGTTTTCTTGAATGATCTCATGGAAAGTTTGTTCCAGTGTGGTCTCTGTCTCTCTTTCTGCCTCAGGAAGACCAATTACTCTTAGGTTCTGTATCTTGAAGTAATCACTCAACTCTTGAAGGTTTTTTTCTGTCTTTTTGAGCTTGTTTTCTGTGTTTTTGAGAGTTTGGGTTAGTTCTATATTTTGGTCCTCAAGCTCTGAGATTCTTTCTTCTGCTTGGGTAATTCTGCTTTCCATACGTATCAGTTTGCTATTTCATTCACAGTATTCTTTATTACTGTTATTTCAGATATCAGCTCCTTTCTAGTTTCTTCTTGAGTCTCCTCATTTCTTTTTAATCTCTCCATTAATGTCTTGATATCTAGGTTTGTAGTTTGAGACCAGTCATTTTGGGGGCTCTTCATTGTTTGCATTCCGAAGTCCGTTTTCTCAGTGTCTGCCCTCCCAGGAGTCTGGGAGAGACCCATATTCTTCTTTTGGTTTTTCTTCATTTGTGTAGATTTTTCTCTCGTCTCTTAGTGGCTAAATTCCCTTGAGCACTAATCTCCAGCCTCCCCCTTCTGTTTTTGTTGCATACAGCTAGGCTACTGCCTGGGAGATCTGTGACTTGTCTCTGTTCGGTGTAGGGAAGGGGCTTTGTCTCCTGTTTAATGACATCACCATGGGAACCGAGGTGGAAGCTCTGATAGGTGGGTGGGGTGATGCAAATCTGCCTTGAAAATGTGGAGGTGGTAGTTTTACTTTCACTTTTAGGGATGCTCATGTGGGTCTCTAGGCAGGACCAGCTACACAGCTAGGCGCTGGATCCGGAGTGCCACCAGCAGGCTGGGGTGGAGGCAAGGGTTAGGGGTTCCCTCCTCTGGAGCTGGAAGCCTCCGATCAGCACCTTAACCAAGTTCCCTTACACAAGCTTGCGGTTGCACATTGAGTGTCTCAGCCAGGGTGGGCCTGGGGCTCCAGATCTCCAAAGCTCCAGAGGGCAGGTGGTGGCTCTTGGTCCTTCACAGGGCACTTCAGCCAGAAATGGGAATGGTATCTCTGAGGGCGGGTGCCCAGAGCCTGCCTGGGTGACCAGCAGCTTGGTGCTGGGTGCTGGTCATGATGATGTAACCAGGGAGTGAGCTGGGATCCGGGATTCGGGATTCCCCAGCTGGCCAGAGTTACATATAGTGGAGCAGCTGCTGCCGGGCCACAATATCTGGCCCTGTGTGGGACCAAAGGTCCCCAGGCCTCATACCAGTGTGGCTGGTGGTGGGCAGAGGGTTGCAGGAAGAAAAGTAAGAGTCTTTTTGGGAACTCACGTTTGGAGAGGCTCACGGATCAACCTGTGCTGTCACCATCTTCAGGAGTCTCCCAGAAAACTAAATTTAAAAATTCAGTTAGGTATGGTCAAGGTGGATTTTAATAAATGTTCCAAGTCTTCTATATCCATATTGATCTTTTTTTAGTCGAGTTTTATTTTTTCAAATATTAACCCAAGGTATTAAAATATCCAGCTACATTTCTGCATTTGTGTTTTTCTACTTTCAGTTTTGTTCACATTTGTTTCAAGCATTTTGAAGCTCTATTTATTAGGTGCATTCAGATTTATAGTTTTTAACTCACTCTTCATGTTAAATTCAACTTTTTTTATGATTTCACCTTTTATTGTTATCACTAATACTTCCTATCTTGAAATTTATTTTGCCTGATAATATATTCATTTTATTGTTTTTAATTACTTTTTTTCAAAATAGTTTTTCTGTCAAATAATCTGTGTCCTTATATTCAAGTCCATGTTATGGTACTAGCATATAGTCCTATAATTTTTTTTTATTCAATGATCATTTCACTTACATTTGATAAAACTATTGATACTAATTGATTGATTGATTTTTTAAAAATTTTATTATAAAAATATGGGGTACATTTCAGGATTACGCATAAGACATTGATCATACAGGTACCCTTGTTGATGAGGTATGCCCCTCCTTCCCCTAGTAGTTTCCCTCAACTGCCAATCCCATTCCCCCAACAGTCTCCCACCACCACCAATGGCTTTCTTATAGCATTATAATTGTTCATTTATGAGTGAGAACATATGGAACACTTTTCTTTGTTTCTGTGGTAAATCACTGAGTATGATTGACACCAAATCCATCCAAGTTGCTGCAAAGTCCATATATTTGTCCATCTTTATGGCTACATAATATTCCATTGTGTATATGTACCACATTTTTTTCATCCAGTCCAGTTTTGATGGGCAAAACGGTTGGTTCCATGTTTTTGCTATTGTGAACAGAGCTGCAACAAACATATGTGTGCAGGTATCTTTATTTTTAGAATGATTTGAGTTCCTCTGGGTATATTCCCAATAGGGGAATTGCTGGTTCATATGGAAGGTCAATTTCTAGTTCTTTCAGAAATCGTGACACTGTCTTGCAAAGAGGTTGTACTAGTTTGCATTCCCACCAGCAGTGTAGAAGTGTTCCTTTTTCTCCACATCCTCTTCAGCATCTGTTATTGTTTATTTTATTAATGATGGCCATTCTTACTGGGGTTAGGTGGTATCTCAATGTGGTTTTGATTTGCATTTCTCTGATGATGAGTGAGGCTGAACACTTTTTCGTGTATCTGTTGGCTGCCCATATATCTTCTTTTGAGAAGTGTCTATTCATGTATTTTGTCCACTTTTTAAAGGGACTGCTTGTTTTTTTTTTTTTCTTTTGGCATGCTTGAATTCCTTGTAGATCCTAGATGTTAGGCCTTTGTCAGATAAACAGTTGGCAAATATTTTTTCCCATAAGTGGGCTGTCTCCCTGCTCTCTTGATGGTTTCTTTTGCTTTGCAGAAGCTCGTTAGTTTGATGAGGTCCCACTTGGCTATCTTATTTCTTAAGTTATTGGCCTCTAGCGTTCTGAATAGGAATTGGTTCCCAGTTCAAATTTCCATAAGGATGTCTCTTGAGTTTTCTAAGATTCTTATAGTTTGAGGTTTTACGTTTAGGTCTTTGATCCATTTAGAGTTAATTTTTGTGTGTGGTGATAGATAAGGATCCTGTTTCAATCTCTTGCCTGTGGTCAGCCAGTTTTCCTGGCACCATTTACTGCATAGGTTCTCCTCTCCCCTGTGGTTATTGTTGGAGGCTTTGTGAAAGATGAGTTGGTTGAGGAATTGAGGCTTTGCTTCTGGAATCTCTATCCTGTTCCATTGGTCTATGTGCTTGTTCTTATAATAATACCAGGCTATTTTGATTACTGTAGCCTTATAGTAGAATTTGAAGTCTGGAAATGTGATACCTCCTGCTTTTTTTCTTTTGCTAATGATTATTTTGGCTATTCGTGGTCGTTTATGTTTCCATATGAATTTCTGTATCGTCACTTCCAGGTCTGAGAAGAATGATGTTGGTAACTTAATGGGTATTGCATTGAATCTGTAGATTGCCTTTGGTAGAATGAACATCTTAACAATGTTGATTCTTCCCATCCATGAGTATGGAATATTTTTCCATTTGTTTGTGTCTTCTTGGATTTCTTTGAGCAGTGTTTTGCAATTCTCATTGTAAAGGTCTTTCACTTCTCTGATTAGGAAGATGCTGAGGTATTTCATTTTTTTATGGCTATTGTAAGTGGGATTGTGCTTTTTATTTGTATCTCTGCCTTCTTGTTGTTGGTGTATAGGAATGCAACTGTCTATGCACATATTGTTGGGAGCCAGCCTTGGAGGCCTGCCTGATTGACAAAGTCCAGATGTGCTGAGGACCCCTGGCCGCAAGGTGAGTCCGGGATGCTGAGGCTCTTCTATCTTCCATCTTTGTTGTTGGTATGACTGAAGAAATTCTGTGCAGTCGTGGAAGAAGAAAATGGCATGTTTATGTGAAGTACTCACAGCTAACCTGGAAATGTCATGGTTCATTTTTCCATTTTCCCACTATGCCACTTGGCCTTTTCTAACATATGTAAGGGTTAAACTCTGAAGCACATCAAGAATGCTTTCTTTCACTTGGTTATGTTACTAGATATTGCTTGAGTAAAAAAATAATATAAATATATTCATTCCTTATTTGATTTAGGATTATGCAGTTTAGTGTTTAGACATAAGGTTTTTTAGAAGCACAAGTTTATAGTAAGTTCGTTATGAATTCATTATAAGTTCTAACACTTATCTAGGAGTTATGTAGGTGATTTATAACACTGTTTTCACTGACTTAGGATAAAGATTAATTGTTAAGGTTTTTACTTAATTCAATAGTTAAAACTCTAAGTTAACATTTATAGAGTGGGTTTTCACTGAACTCATAATATACTAGCCAGACACTTTTATGATAAATTAGCTAAAGACAGAAAGCAACCTTGGGGGCCTGGAAAACATCACTAAAACTTCTTTTGAGTTCTCTTTAGAAATAAACACTGCAGGATAAGAGAAAAGTAATGAAGACACATGGACAAGAAAGGCGATTACAAAGCTCTGAAGGTCATAGAAGCCCCAGAAGGAAAACTACTGCTACATGAAGAACTTTGTGCTTGGAAACTTTCTAGAGACAGTTCAAGGACTGTAATTTGGGACTTTGGACTAAAACTATCATTTTTGACTTTATGAATAAGACTCATTGTCTGAATGTTTATAGGGTTCTTGGCTTGTTTGTTGCTAAGACCACTAGATGGTAACTTTTAGAGGATATGTACGTGAAGGAATTTTCTTTGTCTTGCCCCTTTACAAATGGTATAAAAGCTTTCCATTAGCCAACATTAAACGTCATCTGTTCAGGAAGCAAGTGTCCGAGTATAATATTTTTGTCTTTCGCCTATCCGTCTCTCCTTCAGGAAACCTCACAACCCTTGCAAAAGGCTGGACCCCCACAACATATATTTTGTACCCTGAGACATTGTCAAAGTTCTTTATCAGTGCAAGCAGGTTTTTGACAGATTTTCTTGGATTTTCAAGATGTAGGATCATATCATCAGCAAAGAGGGATGACTTGACTTCCTCTTTTCCTATTTGGATACCCTAATGTCCTTCTCTTGTCTAATTGCCTGAGCTAGGACTTCCAACACAATACTGAACAAGAGGGGTGAGAGTGAGCAGCCTAGTCTTGTTCCAGTTTTCAGGGGAAATGATTCTAGTTTCTGTCCATTTATCAATATGTTAGCTATGGGTTTGTCATAGATGGCACTTACTATTTTGAGGTATGTTCCTTCTATACCTAGGTGTTTGAGGGTTTTTATCAAGAAGGAATGCTGGAGTTTATCAAAAGCTTTTTCTGCATTTAGTACTATAATCATGTGGTTCTTGTTTTTACATCTGTTGATGTATTTAATGATATTTATGGTCTTGTGAATGTTGAACTAGCCCTGCATCCTGGGGATGCAGCCTACTTTTTCACGGTGGATGATTTTTGAGATGTGTTTTTGGATCCAATTTGCTAGAATCTTCTTGAGGTTTTTTGCATCTATGTTAATAAGAGATATTAGTCTTTAGTTCTCTTTCTTTGTTGGATCTTTACCCGGTTTGGATATTAATTGATTTAGGCCCACCATTTTGCTATTTCCTATCTCTGCCACCTGTTTGCTGTTCCTATGTTGTTTTTCTTCCACCTTTCCTGGATTATTTGAATATTTTAATATAGTACTCATTTAATTTTTCTATTAACATTTTACTTTCTTCTTCATTTTTAGTTTTATTTTCTACAGATTCCAATACAAATTACTGACTTAGCTCAATTGTGTAGTATTCACATTGTAATATATCACATTACATGCAGCAAAATATTTCCATTGAAACACGACCTCAACAACCTGCCTGACTACTGGTGTCCATGCACCCCACTCAGAGGTCCAATGACTGGCTTGTCCAACATATCAACACTACCATGAGTATCTTTATACCTTCCATGAGTTTGAGATCCAGGCCACCTGTTGCCTCAGCTTTCAGCAAAACTTCATAACAGCCTCCATAAACAACATCACCCAAAGTTACTAAGAAATGTGTAGACAATGCTGATATTGATAACAACTTAAAAGCATTCAAAGACTACATGCAGAAGATTATTCACCCAGAATGGAAGCCAAAGTACCCTTTACCAATTGACACTATATAACATCTACAGAAAAATTTCTTCCCTACAAAAGCTACTCTATATAATTGGAAAGGATTGGCAGTAGTGGAAAACTGCCAGGGGAGTGGAGGTAGAATTGGCAGTTGAGGGAAACTGCCAGGGTAGGGGAGCATACCTCATCAACAAGGGTGACTGTATAATGAAAATTTTATACCTAACCCTGAATTGTACCCTACATTTTTAAAACAAAAAAATTTAAAGTTTAAAAAAAAGTAGCTGGGCTCAGTGGCTCAGCGGCTCAGCCTGTAATCCCGTGCTTTGAAAGGCTGAGGTAAGAGAATTGCCTGAGCCCACAGGTTTGAGACCCACCTGGGCAACTTGGCGAGACCTTATCTCCACAATAAATCAAAAATTAGCTGAGTGTGGTAGTGTGCACCTGTAGTTCTAGCTACTTGGAAGGCTGAGGTGGAAGTTACCGCCAGAGCCCAGCAGGTGGAGGCTGCAGTGGCCAGGAGCGGCCACTGCACTTCAGTCTGGGTGACAGAGACTCCAACTCAAAAAAAAAAGTACACACACACACACACACACACACACACACACACACACACTCGATTTGTGGCTGCAGAAAAATAATTACAACCAAGGGAAGCAGAATTTTTCTGAAGAAATAGGTTCGATACCTATAAGTGGGGTGCTGCCATAACAAATAGTCAAAAATGTTGGAGTGTTTCTGAAATCAGAAGTGGGTAGACTGGATGAATTTTGAGGAGTTAAAAGTCTCAATGCTTTAAAAGGACTCTTAGTAGAGGTGTGGACGTTGACGACTCTGCTGATAGGGACTCAGTAGGATGTGAGAAACATGTACTGGGAACTAAAGGAATGGAGATCCTTATTACACAGTGGCAAAAACCTTAATGGATCCTTCAGTTAAGTGGAAAAGAGAACTTGTGAGACATGAACTAGGATAGCTAACCAAGATATCCAGGCAAAGTGTTGAATTGTGACCTGTTTGTTCTTGTTCCTTACAGTAAAATGTCTGAAGAGAGATAAATTGAGGTAAACTTTTAAATATAAAGGAACTCAGACTTGACTGGGGGAAATTCTCAGCCTATTCAGATGATAAATGACGCTAAAAGTAAGAGATTGTTTCTGAAAGTGTGGCACAGGGAGAAAAAAAAGTCAAGGGTATGGCTGTATAAGTTTTTGCTGAAAACTTTGAAAGATCAAAATATTAGAATATTTGGTGCTAACACATTAAAATTGTGCCTTCTAGATCTTCTCAACTTAGAGGGCTTCTTGCCCTCAGTCCATCTCAACAGAAGCCACAGACAGAGAAGGGGTTATCTCAAAAAGCTTTGTGGATGTGGTTTCAGTCTAATGGAGAGCATCTTTGCATCATCTACAAGAGAGTCACAAAGTTTTTGAGAAAATTATATCATCAGAAATACTGCCAACTTGACCTGAAAGAAACAGAGAATACAAAGTGAAAGGAGATTGTTAGACACCAGAATTCCACTTGTAAAAAGCTGGCTGATAAAACTATTCAACGCCAAACATATATTATTGTTCAAAAAGGACAAGTTACTCAGAAAGCAGAACCAGAGGGCAGAACTAAGGGCCTCTGGATAAGCGTCCAATCTGAGCCAGGCTCGGTGGCTCAGCCTGTAATCCCGTGCCTTTGAGAGGCTGAGGTGAGTGGATTGCGTGAGCCCGCGGGTTCGAGACCTGCCTGGTTCGAGACCTCATCTCTACCATAAATCAAAAAATCAACCGGGCGTGGTAGCGCATGCCTGTAATTCCGGCTACTCAGAAGGCTGAGGCAGAAGGATCGCTGGAGCCCAGCAGATCAAGGCTGCGGTGGCCGGGAGCGGCCACTGCACTCCAGTCTGGGTGACAGAGTGAGACTCCAACTCAAAAAAAAAAGAGTCCAATCTGTTCAATTCCTGGTGAGACTCCAAGCAGAGAACTCAGTCAAGCCCACTCAGACTTCTGACCTATAGAATTTTGAGGTAATAAATGGGCATTGTTTAAAAAAAAAAAAAAGTATGTACTAACTGAAACTAAATAAAATTCATGTTGATTTTGTTAAGAATGTTAATTTAGTTACGATTGGCTTCCTTTATGGTAATATCTGCAGAAGGTGGGTATGAAATAACCATCCAAGTTGGGCTTATACAAGGTTGGCCTAGATTCTAATGGAATTCAGCTAAAACCTACCATAATTTATTGACTATTTACTGTTGTCAGTCATTGCTCTGATCATTGTAGATATGGCATTGAACAAGCCCTGTGTATTATCTGATATCATTTAAGGGAAAAACTACTCCTAATCTGTTTTTCTTCCGCATTCTACTTGCCAAAGCAATATGAGTAGAATAGCAAGGAAAGTTCTTTACCTGCCTCTACCAAGGATCCTTAATCAATCAGATGAACAGAGTTTTATAAATATGGAATATTCATAAAATGATTCCATAGACCCAGACACACAGAGGAAATTGTGTTGACCTATAGAAAGTGTATGGAGTAATTAGAAAAAAAAAACTTTAGAAGAAAGTTGCTTAACTTCTCAGAATCTCGTTTTCTAAATATGCGAATTGGTACTAGTAATAGTTTGTTGTGAATATCAATTTAGATTACTAAAGCCAAGTGACAGGTGTAGCATTAAGAGATGTTCAATAATTGTTTGTTGAGTATTTTTGCTGCTATCTTATTATTATGTGTATTTGAGGAAGTAATTATCACCATGTGCTTAGGTTTTCTTAGATAGTCATCTTATGTTTTTCTAGTACACAGTTCTTATAACCTTTAAAAAAATTTCTGTGACAAAGATAAATTAAGTTCATGGATATAAAAACATGCTTCCAAGAATATACTAATTGAAACTAAACACAATTCTACCCCTCAGGAAAGCACCCTGGAATGTCAATTAAGGAAAATGTCATTATTATTGGGAAGTCCTGCACCTAGAGGTTAAAATCCTGGTTTGAGTTACTTTGGGCAAGCTACTTAATCCATCTAATATATTCTCTGATTTATAGGATTGTTAAGAGGGTGAATGAGTTTAAATGACCGACAAGCTTAGAAAAGTTTTTGCTAGTAATACTATTATCAATTTTTTAATTGTTAATGAGAAAATCTTCTCTTGATTCTCATTACAAAAGAGTAAAAAAACCTTGTCATTTTCTTTAAAATTGGCAAAGAATTCAAATAGACGTTTCTCAAGGAATACATAAAATGACCAATAAGTATATGAAAAATGCTCAGCATCACTAATTATCAGGAAAATCAAAATCAAAATCACAATGAAATATTACCTCACTCCAGTTAGGATGGCTATCATCAAAAAGACAAAAAAATAACAAGTAACTGGTGAGAATACAGAAAAAATGGAACTCTTAAACACTGTTGGTGGGAATATAAATTAGTACAGCCATTTTGTAAATAATATAAATCTGAAAAACTAAAAATAGAACTACCATGAGATTCATCAGTCTCACTGGAAACTTATCCAAAGGAAATGAAATCAATTTTATCAAAAAAATAACTGCACTCTATGTTTATTGCAGTTCTATTCACAATAGCCAAATTATGAAATCAACCTAAGGGGTTCATCAACATATGAATGGATAAAGAAAATGTGATATTATATATATGTCATATATATAATTTATGTATATAAAATGTATATATATAAAATGTATACATTACATATATATATAATGGAATACCTTTCAGTCACAAGAAAGGATACAATCCTGTCATTCACAGCAACATAAATGAGCCCAGAGAACATTAAATTACTTTATATAAATCAGCCTCGGAAAGATAAATCCCACATGTTCTTACTCATATATGGGAGCTTAAAAAAAAAAAAAAAAAAAAAAAAACAGAGTTAATAGAAGTAGAAAGTAGAATTGTGGTTATTAGAAACTGGGAAGCCTAGAGAAAGTGAAGGATAAAGAGAGCCTGGATATAAAGTTGTACTTAGATGGACGGCATAAATTCTAGTTTTCTCTAGCACTTTAGGATAAATATAGTTAAGAATAACAGTATATATTTTCAAAAAGCTAGAGTAGAAGATTTTAAATTTTTGCAACACAAATAAATGATAAATGCTTGAGGCAGTTAATATGTTAATTGGCCTGATTTGATCAGTTTACATTGTATACGTTTATCAAAATATCACCCTGTATCCCACAAATATGAACGATTATTAGTCTACTAAATATAAATAAAAAACTCTACCTCATATACTGCCATATATATTGTATCCTTATGCACTACAAACCTTATAATACATTATTTTAGTCTTTGTTCTGAAAACGTCTTAGGTTTCTAATAAAATTTAGAGAAGAAAATGATATGCCATTTTATTTTTACCACTATATTTACCATTTCTAAGTGCTTTAATTTCTTCTAAGTTTACAACCAATTTAAGCATTTTCAGTACAAACATTTTAGTATTTCTTATAGTGTAAATTGCTGGACACAGATGATCTCAATTCTTGTCTTTAACCAAAATGTCTTCATTTTATTTTCTTTTTTGAAAAAACTTTTTGTTGACCAATTTTCCCCAGCACTTTAAGTATGCGGTTGTCTTCCTGAATTGTTTCTGGTGAGAACTCAGTCACTTTGCATGAAATTTTATGTTCTCCTAATCGCTGGTTTTCAGTTATTAGAGGATGTAGAATGCAGTATTATATTCTTGCCTATCACCTGGAATCAATACCTGCTTGAATCTGTAAGTTAATGTTTTTCAAAAACATTAGACAATAGAGCCTTTTGATTCATACTTTTTTTTGCCATATTTTGAATAGTTTCAGGAATTATTCATTCAATTATTTTTCTTCCCCACTCTTTCTCCTCTTCCTCTTCTTTTAGAATTCAAAGCACACTTGTGTGTGGCCACTTAATATTGTTATATAAATCAATCTTTTTTCTTCATGCCTTTAAAATTTAGTATTTTATGTACCTTCGATTTCACTGACTTTTGTTCTCTTACTATCTCCTGCATGACTTGGAATCTGCCCAGTGAGTTTCTCTTTTAATATTTATCTAAGTATTAAATTTTCCACTTTATTCTTCTATAAAAATATATAATTTACATTTCCCTACTAAAGATTTTTATCTGTTTGATTATGATCACATTTTCTTCAAGTCTTTGAAGATATTCACAATGGCCAATTTGCAGTATTTGTCCACTAATTTATGTATTTGTGTCTTCTCTGTTTAGTTTTAATAGGCTTTTTTTTTCTCTTGACTATGGGTTAAGAGAAATGTGACTGGGTCACATTTTTTGTTTGTTTCTTTGCAGGTCTTTTTGTTTTATACTACATATTGTAAAAGACACTTCATACAGTTTCCAGATGTTTTTTTCAAACCTTCCTCCTGAAGATTGTTGAGTTTTGCCCTAGCAGGTAATTGACCAAGCTGAACTCAAACCTCATATTATTCTCTTCTATGGTGAGAAGCCTCTGAAATTTCTGTCTGGTTCTTTTAGTCTCCTAGATTGTACTTTTTTTTCCCCTCATGCAGTTTCCTCCACATCGTCACAGTTCATTGGTTAATTAAGTGTTTGATCAGAGTTTATATATACATTTTGGATCTCACCTTCACCTGGTGGGTCCTTCCTTTGAAAAATTTTCTCTTCCACTTGCCAGCTGCTCTGACAACACATATTCCATTTCCTAAGTCCTCAAGTCAGTGATGCTGCATGTCATTATTCAGTCTTTTTTTTTTCCCTAAACATGCCCAATCTGACAAGTTTATTTCTTAGTTGGGATCTTTCCACTAATGTTAAATCTCTCCAGATTATGCCCCTCCACACAAAGTATCGTATGTATTGCCTCTTTTTGACCTTCTCGTCTTACATTAGAAGTCACATGCTCAAAGACTTCCTAACCACACAGTCTTAAGTAACTTCACCTACTAATTAATTCAGTTTATATCACTCTGTTGTATTTTCTTCATACTAAGTATCACTGTATGAAATTTTCTTATTTGTTTATTTATTAACATGTTTATTGTGTTTTATTGCCACTAGAAGATAAGGTCCATGAAAACAGGGACACGATTTTTCCTTCCTTTTTATCTCTGTAGTTTAGCATAATACCTATTACAAAGCTAGCACCCAATATGTACTTGCTGAATGAAGAAATGAGTGTATAAATCACAGGTAAGAGTTGTAAATAGTGAGGGAAATGAGATAAACAGAGCTTTTATGTAAGAGCTTGGGGCTTACCTTACATATACTATGTTCATTTTTAAGGCATGGCTATTTAATCACGGTAATAATGTGCTGAATCATTACACACATCATGACCCACATCAATTCTCTTGTGTAGGCAACCATATGAATGCAACTGACTAAAACATCTGATTCTTGGTTGGCAAGTCTTGTGCCCTTCCCAGAAGTTTCCCTCCTCACAGTAATTGACCTGTCAGCAGTTCGCCTTCACAGCTGTATTTTAGAAGACTCACAGTCTAGTAAGCAGTTGGCTGCAATACTTTAGTTTGCAAGATTCCTACTGTGCTATGTCAGAAAATAAAAATATTTTAACTAGAAAAGCAAGAATGTATGAAGGTTGAAGATCTGTAGCAAACTGACATTTTTTTAAAGCTAACACAGAGAAAAAATAATTAGGTAGCCCCAAACAAGACCTTCAAAATCTCACTGCAGTGTGTTTTCTCCAACTTGAGTCTACCTCAGCTTATAATATTACATCTTGAACAGACCTATGCTTTCTTTCAACTATTTGCCTATTTTTTGTGCCTGTGCCCAGGAGACCATTTGGTGCAAAATGTCCATCTGCCTTTGTTTTCTCAGATTTAACACCATTCACCTTGAATCCCTTATGATTGTATTTATGCCAGGATGAAGATTATTTATAAACCCAGGATTTATGTGAACTTTTCTGCAATAGGCTTCGATGCTTTCTGTCTAATAAGAATGTTTTGCCTTGGTTCAACTCAAGAGCTGAATTTTTATAATACAAACAGACATTCGCAGGGTTATAGAAAATTATGTGGCAAGAGATAGCCATTGGGCATTCATAAATGACATCTATCCCACTGAAAACTGACCTGATGTGAAATGCCTTCTAATTAGCTTGGCAAACTGGAAAGACATGACTTCTAACTATTGTGAGGTCAGGCTAATATCTACACTTTGACTGTTTACTACAAGATCAGAGTGAGACTAAATATAATCAATCTCTCTTCCTAACCACCAATATTGGCAATAACCAATAATTTTAGAATACCTACTGCTGTCAGGAAGCTTTATCATATCATTGTGGAGATGAAGTTTATGTAAGTATGGAAGAATGGATAAAGGCTGTTTTGCTGTTTGATCCTAATTCATCCAACAAGCTACGGGTATTAGTAATGATGTACAGATGGCTGGAGATCTTTTTAGTGAGAAGTGTGAAAATGAATAGCTTTGGAGTCATACTGCCTGGGTTGCCATTTTGTCTCCTCTATGTGTTGACTGTAGAACTTTACATATGTTCCTTACTTAAGGAAGCATTTCATCATTCTTAAAATGGTAATAATATTATGTTTTCATAAGCATTTATATCATAAGCTTGTAAGGATAAAATTATTTAATAGGTATAAAGCACTGAGAGCAGTAAAAGACATGCAGTAACTTCGTAATTATGACTGGCTATTATTATTACTATTATAATGTGTTTTAGTTATGCCTTCTCACATCAGCATTAGATGCTGCATCATTATCCATCTCTGGAGGCAAAAAAGCTGTGGGACAGACTAATTCAGCAACTTGCCCAAGTTTACACATCTGAGAATTGCAAAACCATAATCGAAACTCAGGACTGTCTATCATGGAAAGGTTTTTAAGTGACTCCTCTGTTATAGTAAATGTATAGAAGGCTAAAGTCAGTAAATCCTGTAATGTTGGCATAGCCATTATTTCCAAACATTGACCTGACTCCCCTGTTGAGAGGGTAAAAGAACTTCAGTCAACTTGTTTCTCTGCTTTTATTTCTGAAAGTGAAGCACACAAAATATTATGGCAAGAATTCATTTCTGATTTTAAAGTCTGTTTTATTTCCATTTTATTTTACTGATTTATTTTTGCTTCTAGAGAAGGTACTTTTTATTTTCAGACCAATTACCATTATGTGAATTCAGCTTCCCTTGACTGTGACTTTTTTCCCTCTATACAGTCTAAGAACGGTGTAGAGTGGGGGTAAAGAACTACTATACTATATCAAACTCAGCAATTAGAAATTACCCATTCACCAAGTAGAAGAAGAAAAAAACTTATCTTTTCTCTTAGGTGTATTTTTCAGGCAGATAAAACCAGGTGTGGGTCTGGTCCTTCAATTATATTCTCTATTTTAAAAGTTCTATGAATAGTTCCAGTTGCTATGCAAACAAACATACATACACCACTATTCTTACCAGAAATGCATATGGCTTCTATTTTTAGTGGTTATATTTTTCACAGTTTTCTCAATTGGCATTCAATTAGTGTAAGAGAAAATTAAAATACTTTTTTTCTTTTTCGCTGGTAATGTACAAATTGTTAGAGTATTGCTTTTGATTTGTATTTGTCTAACAAATAACACATTTAGTAGGAAAACAGATCATTCTCATAAATTGTCCAAATATTATTTACAAACTTAAATATATTTGCAGTGACCTTGCTATTCAGGTTGAATTGTCCTTTGTGGGTAGGAAGAGGTCACTAGTAGACAACTGTATGGATTTAAATTATATGCTATTCTTCCCTTTAATATCTGATGTCTTTATACAACCATTAAAATTAAAATGGCTCATTGCAGCAGATTCTCTTACTTAATGTAAGGCTTAAAAAAACAATTATTTAATGACAGGAAGCTAAGAACTTGTTTTCAAGTTTCAGAGTTTTCACAAAGGGCCCATCTATGAACAAAGTTGAGCCATCTTGCCGATGGACAAAGATGTTACCCTTGTAAGGATTAAAATCACATTTTTCTTTTTTCTTACACACACCCTCTCCTATTTACCTCAGCTGTGCTCAGGACAGTTTAAGTGAAGGTGCAGGCCATGGTGAAAGACAAGTATCCTTGGAATTTCTGAATATCAAACAACTCTGAAAATGTGTTTTTGTCTCTCTTTCTAAAAAAATTGCTTTATATCTTTTAAAAATGTATGCATTTAATTTATATTTAACTTAATTACAAAAAACCATGGTTATTTTAATAAGCTAAATAACAAAAAGATCAATAGAAAGAATTACCTACTCACAGGCACAGACTCTCATATTAAAAAACAAAAATGATTATTTGACATATTTTTTAAATGTTGCAAACTCATACATGTGTATGCATTCAAATGTTATTATTAAGTAAACTCCAATTCCTTTTTAAAAAAAGATTTAATGCAAATGTCTAAACATTGTTTGTATGACTGCATATGTTATAATATTATGCTATATTTTTTCAATAAACTTTCAATTAATTTTTAATCTAAAATATTGTTGTAATCAACATCTTGATACACTTGTCCTTAAGCTCTTAAAATAGCATCCCAAAATTAAAAATTGCTAAGCCAAAGAGTATAAGTATATTTAATTTTAATGGATAAGGCCAAATTTATTTCCCAAAATTTTATAAAATTCATATTCCCAGTAGCAATGTATAAGCATATTTATTTCCATAAATCTACACAAGCATGGGTCTTAATGCTCTTCTTAACTTTTGCCAATCTAATGAATGAAAAAATGATATCCAATTGCAATGATTTGCATTTCCCTGATTGCTAGTGAGGTTGACCATCTGTTCATATTTACTGACCAATTGGATTTTCTCTATGAAGAAATACCTACTTATATCCTTTATTTTTTATTTGCTTGTTTGTTTTTTCTTTATCAATTTAGTGTATAAAATTAGGCATATTAACCCTTGACTTGATTGTGTTGAATATATTCTTCCAGTTTGATCTTCCATACTCAGCATTTTTATGTTTGCTGTGCACAGACACTGTTTTATGCAGAAAAGTGTATCGAAACCTGTGGCATAGAATATTTTTTGTATGCAGTTGTTTTCAGTGTGTATATCCAATCCTGACCTCTCCCTTGAGTTCTAGAGCATTATTTGTAACTGCCTGCTTGCCATCTTCATCTGGAAATCTAATACACATTTCAAACTTCACATGTCCAGAAGAGAAATCTCCTTTCTATGCTTCACATCTCTGCCAGTATTTCATTTCTGCCCATCTCAACAGGCAGTCTTATCCACTCTGTTGCTCAAGTCAAAATCGTTAGGCATTATCTTTCTTTCCTCAATATAATTCATTTAATTCTTTAACTAGTTCTATTATTCTAACCCCAAAATATGTTCTGTACAGGTATGTTTCTCTCAATATCGGTTGCTACCCTTCTAGCTTAAAACATCATCAGCAGTTACTTAATTTAGTGTGATATTTAACAAAACTGACTTCCCTTACTTCATTTTTGTCCCATACCATCCATTCTGCAAATGTTAAATTAATATTATGACATTTTTACCATTAAAATCAGAATTATTTATTCTGGACTTAAAACTCTCTGATAGCTTCCTACTGAATTTAAAGTTTGCACTTGTTCTCAGATGAACTAGTGTCTAAGCAATGTGGTCCTTGACTAATTTTCCATTCTTTCCTTTTGCCAAAGTCTCCTCCTCACTCACTATACTCTTACTGAGTGACTTTCAGTTATTTAAAGTGCCACACTCATGACATTTGAACTGACTTTAAGCTTGCTATTTCCCCTTTCTGAATGCAGTCTCACTGTCAGGTCTCAGAGAGTACAGAACAAATAACAATAAACCTTGTAACATCCTCTTTAGCAATCTAATCCTCAAGAAATTAACCTGATTGCCAAGATGTGGGATCAACCTAAATGCCCTTCAGCCTATCAGCGAGTAAATAAAATATGAGAATTTAAACACACACACACACACACACACACACACACACACACACACACACACACACCATGGAATACTATTGCGCCATAAAGAAAATGAAATATATTTTGCTGCAACTTTAATAGAATTGGAGAGTATAATCCTAAATTAAGTAACACAGGAATGAAAGACCAACTACTGCATATTATCACTTACAAGTGGGAGCTAAGTTATGGATCCTCAAAGGCATATAAAATGTTATAATGTACATTGGGTATGCCGAAGGGAGAGAATGGGAAGGGGTGAAGTGATGAAAAATCACCTATAGGTACAATATACACTAGTGGGGTTACAGGCACACTCAAAACCCAGACTTCTTTATCACTATGCAATGCATTCATGTAACCAAAAACCACTTGTAATCCCTAAATAAAAATTTTAAAAAAGCAAAGCACCTGACACTTTACTTAACACTGGTTAAACTCATAGTTACTCAGTTATTCTCTTTTCTTCTTGCCCACCATGACTTTCCTAATGACTCTACATTTGACTCTTTTCTCTACATTATCCCACCTGCAGTCTACCCATTTGCCTCTATTTCTATATTATTCTACTAAATTTATACACTTTGTATGTTTCACATTTAAACTCTCCAAAACGAAGATCTGATTAGTTTAACCAGTCACTATAGAGTGTGAAGTGTCCCTGTTTAGCAGAACTCTTGTTCTGAGTCATACAAAAATTCATTGACCTGGGACAGGTCTCTATTCCATCCCTTGATCTCAGTGGTGAGAGATTATAAAATGGAGCACTGAGACACAATTACAAAGGGACATCCAGGAGAGGGCTTCAGTAGAGAATGCCTTCTGAGTACCCTCAAGTTTTTGTTAATGTAGCAAATAAATTAATGAACGCTAGTGTTTAGGGGTACTAAGTTGCTCTTTGTCTAGTTAAAAACATGGTCAATGGTATCAAATTATTTTTTAAAAACACTTTATGATTTCTTCGCTCAGTCTTCCACTTTTCCATATCTCATTTTGGGTCTTTGTAAAAGAGTCCCTGTCTATTGTAGGAGACCAGGTTGTGGGTACTTCATAATATACAATGGTCATAAATACTCAATAATGATAAGTTTTAAACTAAAAGCTACAGCGAACAGATTCCTTAATTTTCTCAGAAAATGACTAGTTCTAATTCTTTGTGTCTGTCTTTGAAGGGATATATTCTGCAGGGAAACAGTCTGTGGTTGTATTTACTTTGTCTAAAATAGCATATTTTTAATTTGTTTGAATGGTTTTCTTTTTGAGTCTGGAAGATGATCATTTATCCATTCATATGTTTTTCACCACAGCTGCAAAGAACACCTCATATAGTTAAGTCCTCTGGCAACATTTTCAAAAGGAAAAAACTGAATAGGCATTACATATATAGGAAAATAATTAAGGCAAAACATGAATTTCCATTAAGAAATTCTGTTTCAGCCGAACTTGGTGGCTCAGCCAGTAATCCCGCGCCTTTGGGAGGCTGAGGTGAGTGGATTGCCTGAGCCCGTAGGTTCGAGACCCTCCTGGGCAGTGAGACCTCATCTCTACAATAAATGAAAATATCAGCCGAGCATGGTGGCGCATGCCTGTAGTTCCAGCTACTTGGAAGGCTGAGGCTGAAGGATCGCTGGAGCCCAGCAGGTCAAGGCTGTGATGGCTGGGAACGGCCACTGCACTCCAGTCTGGGCGACAGAATGAGACTCCAACTCAAAAAAAAAGAAATTCTGTTTCAAATGAGAATCAAAGTATGGGAATATATTTGTGAATCAAGCAGGATGCTCCCAATATAGTATCTATAAACATAGGCTTTATACTATTTCTATAAAATATTTGCTAAAATCAAAAGAAAAATTGTCTTATTGCATGTTGAGACATAATAATACATTGACATATCTACTTTAAAGCTCTTATCATCATTTACATTTTAGACAGTCTGTTTCATCAGTTTATATTATGATGATCAGTAGAATTATTAATAGAGAAAACTAAACCCTTCATGAATTCATAGCCTTCAGAGCTTTTAAAAATTCTTATTTTTAGAGTTGAGTCTATTTTTTGTTCTTTGCCTTATTAAAAAAAATAACTGGAGAAGAGATTTATGATGCACAATGATATTATGTCTTACAGAATATATTTCAAAACCATAACTTGTGAGATCCAGAAACCAAGCAGTGAACACTCGATAGGAAGTTCTTTGGTACTTTAGTTATTCTTTCTCCTTTATATGTTTTATTCAACTGGGTTTTAATAAAGTAAAGCATGGTTTTATTCAGCCAGTGCTATTCAGCTTAAAGTCCCTGGTAATTCTCACATCTTCCTTTACTTTCTACCTGCCAAAGTCAGTTATAATGAAAACAATGTTTAAAAAAAAATAAAGCCTTCATAGCTCAGATACCTTTGCATTTTCATCTGATAAATCAGGAAAGTTGCATGCTTATACCCTGCATTTTCACATTTATCTGACAATACAGCTTTTTTTGTTTGCATCTGATTTATTCTCCCTCTACTCTTTTTTATATTAATTTTTAAAATTACCCATGTAATGTATAAATACAATCACATGAAAAAGAATCATATAATGCTTGTTTATAGACCATTTCAACTTACACAGTTAAATATTTTCACAACTATATTTTGAGTTATAAAATAAATATCTCTCACCACATTTATAAAACAAGGCAAGAGATTCCATTTCTTATTAAAATCTCCTGAGTTAATTATGAAAACATGCAAGACAATATATTAAGTACTAAGAAAAACACAGTAAAAACTTTTTAAATTGCTAATTAATAATGAACAGAAACCCCTGATTCACAATGAGATCAAATCACAGATGTTTCAGATTTTCTAGATAACATCAGGGCATTTCTCCTGACTAGTATATTTTGCTTACACATCTGCAGGGAAGATAGACATACATAACTAGCAACTACCTAGAATTAAAATACTTATTTCGTGTTTTTAAATGCAAGCATCACTGTATGTTTCTAAGTGCTTTTTAAAAATTCCTGCATTGTTGAGTATGCAAGGATTAATACTAATGCCAAAATTCTATTAAATTGAACTTCTCTCTTGAAACTGGAACCCTTGTGACTGCTTTTGTATAATTCATCACCCTGAAACATTAATTTCTGAGCATTAAACTAGAGCATATAGTGTGCTCTACAACTTCTGATTCTGATATTGTCCACTGGAAGTTGAAAGTATGATTTTACATTTTTGCCTTAAAATTATTTCTCTACAATAGTCAAGTCAATGCTTAGTTGTTACTTGTAGGCACTTTTGTTGCATTTACAATGGTAATTGAACTCTTGTATTTCCAAAAAGGACATTAATTCAGAAGGGCATCTGAAATATTTTTGAGACCTCTAAAATTGATACTTGCTGCTTTGAAAAAAAGCATATTCTTCAAAGTTACTCAGTGACATTGCAGATATGTTTTGCCCAGCTAATCTTCTCCCATCAAAGACTGTGGACTTTTGGCAAATGCTTTTCTGATTCATTCTTCAATCACAACATCTATAAAAATCCCCATGGTGTGTTCTATTGATAGTGATCAAATTTGGTCACAAAAATATATACATGAAAGCTTGAATTGTTAAACACAATGCACTCTCCTTAAAATAGCCAGTAAAATATTAATGCATTTTATGGGTAAGAGCTGGTGGGGTGGAAATATTTTTAAAAGCACATGTCTGTAGTCAATCACAACAGGGTCTGAGTAAGATACTTAAACCCTACTTTTCTTATGAGTTGGCCAATATCATAACTCTTGCTTCAGTTGGTAATGTGTCAAAAAGAGACAGCTGCTGAGACAGGTCCTGAGTGCTGCCAGTCAGTGGACCTACACACAAGATTCATGATTTCAAGTAGGGGTACCAGAGTCTACTATATGGGCCCAAGATGACAGAGGAGTGTTTCAGCCTGTGTAGAACTGAAGAGTAAAAGACACCCCATAGTATTTAAATTCATTAATTTTTATTCACCAAAGTAATATTAATAAAGGAGGACAGCTGATAAAAGATTTCAAGAACCCTAGCCTGAGCTCCAGGGGGCACTTCTGTGCTTCCCAAGTATTCTTAAGTAGGACTCTCACATACGTAGATCAAGCTTGCTACTGGTCAGTTCCTTTTATCATGTTCTGGAACTGAATTTACCTCCTTTTTCAGGGATTATTCATCTGTAACCTCCTCTTGCTCCCTTACAGTCAGTGTTTCCCATTTTACTAATTCATCTGTACGCATATCAGCTTATTTAAACACTCCAATTGAAAATAAGCATTGTAATCAAAAATCATGACCATTGTAATCAAAAATCAAAAAAGAGAAACAGAACAAATACGGTGTGATCTCCTTATATGAGGAATCTGAAACCTTCTTACTGATGGAGGCAGTGAGTAGAATGGTGTTACCTGGGATGGAAGAAGTGGGGAAGGGGAGATGTTGGTCGTGGTAGATACAAATTTTTGAGATTTATTGCAAAGCATGTTGACTATAGATAATAATGTGATGTAGATTTCTTTTTTATGGCACACTGTAATTAAAACAGCAATTACTATGAGATATACCTTCTTCAAATAACAAATTCAAAAGATTAAAATAATATATCAAATATAAGATGAAAAACTAAACTTCAATATTGGTGACATCTACTAATGTGATTCTTGAAGATTTCACAATATTTTTTTTGGAAGATTGACCACTTTTTGTGGGTTAGAATTTTAAAAAATGATAATAATGTCTTCTCATCATCATAAAGAGATGACAAGGACTAAATGAAATATTTGTATTATCTCATTTTATTTGATAGGCTCTATCTTCTCCCATACCAAATGCTTCCTCAAGAGCAACCATAGCCTCTTTTTTAAAATTTATTTTTTACTTTAAAGATGTGAGGTACACAATATTTTAAGCAATGAAACATATTGATTGAAGTCAGATTTAAGGGCAATGTAGGAAGAAAAATGCAGCAGTCAAATTATTATGTTATTTAGTAAACAGGACTCTAAAAGAAGACTGAGAATTTCAATGTTTGCCCACTTGTACCAAGTCTCCTTTTCATGGATAATTATAAGTGGTTCATTAGAATTTTAAAAATATAGAAAGTAATTGGGATTTGAATCCAGTTTGCTTTTGGCCAACAGGGTAGATTTATGTCTTTGTCACACTTTTGGACAAGTTCGTGTGAATATGAGGTGCTAAATGCGATAATTCTGAAAAGTCTATTATTCTTTGACTGTTAGAATCTGATTAAAATTTTATTAAGACCAAAAAAATAAAAACAGACATAAAGTGGTCCATAAAAGGAAAAGCAGAGATACTGGACCTCATCAAAATTAAATATTTGACTCTGTGAAAGACTCTGTTGAAGACAATAAAAAGAAAAAAACAGACTAAAAGAAAACACTTGCAAACCATGTATCTAATGAAGAACTATTATCTGGAATATATAAAGAGCTTTCATAACTCAACAATAAAATAACAAATAACTCAATTAGAAAATGAGCATGACTATAAACCATAAAGTGACAACCCCCCCAGAAAAGCTTCAGAAAATTAATGTGAATACAGATTATTCTACAAGATAAAAACAACTTGAAACTAGATAATAAAGACAGAAAATAATTTAATTCAATTTTTTGCTAGTTTGAAGAATACTCAAAATTATCAGAATAATTCAAATGTATTTAAAAATTTTAAATGAAGTACAGAAATTGCAAATGTAAATCACCTACTGTATTCCAAGAAAGGTAGAAAAATTCAAAATTCGAAGATTGAAACAGACTTCTTTAATCACCTAGGTACATAAAATTGGTTATATAGAAACTGGAAACATTAAGTTATAATCCTCTTTCTCAACAGAAGTATACAATATCAGAAGTCAATAGAACAATATCAACAAAGTTCTGAAATAGAAAAAGTATGACTCAAATAGATGATTTTGATTAGCTTCATCCTAACAACTTCTAACTTTGGGCATAATCTCAACCTCTTTTCCAGGGCATTTCTGACCATTTGGCGTGAAATACCTATGAAAGCCTACTTGGAACTTACAGATATTATAGACAACTCAGAAGTGTGGGAAAGATAACACCCTCAGCAGGTGGACAATGAGAGCTGATGTGTAAATCCGTATGCCATTTACTCTTTAAATGGACCATTCTGAAATGCATTTTAAATAGCATTATAGACAATCCCAGCTAGACCAAGTCTCAGTTGCTTATAGTAGTGACTAACTCAATAGCCCTCTTCTCTTTTAGTCTTTGCATCCTTCTGTTCTGACCCCTTGGGATCACAGGACAAAATAAACTCTTCATGAAAGTCCATTTTCTCCAGTTCTGATTCAGAGGAAATCAAGATTCAGATATCGAATTACAGGAAACTATGAAATGGGTTAGAAAACAGGTTCATAGAATGAAATTCTGAAACTGGATTAAGGTTGAAAAAGCTGTTACTGATACAATGTGGGACAGTGTCAATCCCTAGCATTCTGTATTTTCACAATTATTGAAAGATAGCTGGGATGAAGTACAAGTGACAGTAAAGCATTGGCTTATGTGGCAGCTGTGGCACTTGAACATTATAGGGTTTGTGATAAGTAGAAAGATTATGGAGTTACTTGCTTTAAGGCTTTGAAAGCCTTAAGAAAATAAAATGACAGGTTTGAGTCAACCAATCATCAACTTAAAGCATGTTGTGAAATTGAGATGGCCCCATTAGCAGAGTTAGAAGAAACTCTTTTCACCTGAAGCCATAGGGCACACAACTGAAAATCAGGCCCAAGATTTAGTTGTCAGGGTAATAGAGTGTCAAATGAGACACAATATGAGACCAAGTGAGCAGGAAAATAGTAGAACCCTAACATTTGGATAGATACAGCCTTAGATTTTTGAATCTTCACCTCCAGGCTTTCCCAGACTCTCTGGGTCTTGAAGATGCTGAACTGAGGATGTGTCGGAAATGAGTCTGGAGAGAGGAGAATTTACTGACACATGGTCACTAGTCTATGACATCAAGGGGGGCTCCCAAAAAACTGGAATTATTTTTTAAAGGGTGGGTCCTTTTTAGTACAGGCTTTCCCCAGCAGATAAGTGTTCTAGGAAGCCATTGGCTTCAGTGTACACAGCGTTACTGTGCGAAACTGTGTTCTGTTTCAGTGATTTTTTTTTTTTTCTGGAAATTCTTGTAACAGGTTTGCCCATTTTATAATGAGTTATTTACAAGTGCACCTACATACACTGTACTGAGTGTTCAGCAGTTTTTGACCCAAAACAGCAAGACTCCCATGCCCCACCCTGCCTATTCACTTGATCTCATCCTGAGTGACTTTTTTTTGTTTGATTGTTTCCCTAGATGAAAAAGTCATCAAAAGGAAACCAATATGGAAGAGGTGAAGCAAAAAAATGACAGAAGCACTAAAAGACAGCAATATTGACGAGTTCAAAATCTGCTTTGAGCAGCAGAGAAAGCATCTTAATAGGTTTATTGCACCAAAAGGAGAGTGCTTTGAAGTTGCCTGAAGTTTAAACATCTAAGAATAAATATAATTTTTAATAAATAAATTCCAATTTTTTTGTAGCGTGTAGTATTTTGGCAAAGACAAATGGAGCGTTTCTTAACTGTATTAACTGTCTATTGCTGCAGTACAAATTACTGTAAATTTAGCAGCTTATGGAGACACATTATCCTAGCTTCTGTGGATCAGAAGTACAGGCATACCTTAGCTGATTTCTCTGCTTCAGGACCTTATAAGGCTTCAATCAATGCATTGACTTGGAAATTTTATCTCAAGACTTGACAGAGGAAGAAGCTACTTCCAAACTTATGTAGTTGTTGGCAATATTCAGTGTCTGGTGACCGTTTGGACCAAGGACATCCATTTCTTGATACATGGCTCCCATAGGATAGCTCACAATATGGTTGCGTGCTTTATCTAAGCCAGAAAGAAAGAGAGTCTTCCAGCAAGATGGATTAAAATGTTCTGTGACATGATAGAAATGACACCCACCACCTTTACCATAATCTATTGGTTAGAAGCAAATAAGTGTTTCTGATCATATATCAAGTGTAGAGGATTATACAAAAGCATAAAGACCAGGAAGCAGAGATGTTCAAGGGCCATACTTTGCCACAAAATACACTGCAGGATTCTTGAAGCTTGCTCAATGATATTAGATAAGTGAGGAATAGCCACTGGAATTGCCTTGGGTGAGTATTGATGAAAAGTTAGGAAGACTCAGGGAGATGGGGTTATTAGAATAGATTTAATATGTGAGATTAGAGACCCCACCACCTGACTAAGCTCCAAGAGAAGACACTTGCTTCCCTGAGCAATAGTATTTTATGAATAATACCTCAAAAGCATAAGCAACAAAAGCAAAAATAAACAAATGTGATTCTATCAAACTAAGGAGGTTCTGCACAGCAAAAGCAACAATAAATAGAGTAAAAAGACAGTCTACAGAAGGGGACAAAATATCTTCAAACTATTTTTCTGACAAAGGGCTAGTATTCTGAATATAATAGGAACTCAAACATCTCAACAGCTATAAAATAATCTGTTTTTTTTTAAATTGGCAAATAAGCTGAACAGATATTTATCAAAACAGAATATACAAATAAATGTTGGACATCACTAATCATTAGGAAAATATAAATTAAAACCACAATGAGGTGTCATCTCACCCCAGTTAGGATGCTTATCAAAAAGACAAAACAACAATAATAACAAAGCTAGTGAGGATGCAGAGGAAAAGGAACTCTAGTACACTGTGGGGTGAGAAGGTAAACCGAAACAGCCACCATGGAGAACAGTATGGAGATTCCTTAAACAATCCCAAACAGAACTACAATATGATCCAGCAATCTAAGTCCTGGGCATTTATCTAAAGAAAAGGAAAGCAGTATATAAGAGACATTGCAGTACTTTATTTATTACAGCACTATTTATAGTAGTTAAGATATGGAATTAACCTAGGTGCTCAACAACAGATAAATGGATCAAGAAAGTGTGGTCAAGAAATGTGGTATGTATACACCATGGAATACTACTCAGCCATAAAAAAAAATTAAATCCTGTCATTCATGGCAATATGAAGGTACTGGAGGATTATGTTAATGAAATAAGTCAAGAAAAGAAAGATCAACACTGTATGTTCTTATTCATATATGGAAGCTAAAATAAATGCTGATCTCACTGAAGTAAGAAGTAGAACAGAGGATACTAGAGGCTGAGAAGAGTAAAAGGAAGAAGGAGATAGGAAGTTTGTTAAAGGACATAAAATTACCGCTAGATAAGAGAAATAAGTTCTAGTGTTCTGTAGCACTATAGGATGACTATAGATAAAAAAATATATTGTATATTTTAAAATAACTAAAAAGAAGAATATTTAATGTTTTCAACACAAAGAAATGATAAATATTTGAGATGATGGCTATGCCAATTACCTTGATCTGATTGCCATATATTACGTATGTATCAACACATTAGTATGTATCCCACAAATATGCACAATTATTATAGTCAATTCTTAAGAAGAAAATTGAACATCAAAAAAAAAAGAAAAGAAATGAGCCACTGAAGGGGGCTGGTTGTGTGCTTCACAGAGTGTTGACCAGAGCAGATGCTGCTGGGGAACTGGACTCCCTGGTATCAAGGGAGGGTAATAGAATCTCAGCATGGGAAGGTCAGATGGCAGCACCCTACAGACAAAAGTCGGGGGGATGTAATTGCTATCAAGAGCAGCCAGACTCTTATTTATATTTTGTATACCAGAAAAGGGCATATACGTTAATGAGTTTTTTTGGTTCAAATGTCTATGTGCATTTTTGTATCCAATTTAGGGAATTTTCATGCATCAAAAATGGTCGGAGACAATAGAATAGGAACTGCATTTTGGAAACAGTAATGTTATAAGATATTGGACATTTTAAATCATTTTGGAGGATTCAATTTGTTAAGCATAGTTTTTGTTTGTTTTTTGTTTTGTTTTTTATTTTGGTCTGCAAGATATCTCTTGGATGGTCTTTGGTTTCATGCATGATTCTAAGAACTGGTATGTCAGTAATCTGCTGGGTCTCTGATGTACTGGCATACTGATGTGAAATACAGAGACTAAAGACTAATGACATTTAAAAATATGTATGTGCTGAGGTTGGAGGAATACTTGAGCCCAGAAGTTTGAAGTTACAGTGATCTATTATTGCACTTAAGCACTCCAGACTTGGTGACAGAGGGAGACCAAACAAACAAACAAACAAACAAATAAATAAAATTAATGACCTTAGTTACAAGTTCCATAAAGTAAAAGATTTGAGGGCTACTATTATGGAATGGTCAAGAAATCCTATGTGGATAGATGACATTTGAGGAGACCTCAAAAAATGAAAACCTCAGTAAAATGAAGAAGCCCTATGACTTTTGAGGGACAGTAAATACAAGTGCCCAGAATGGCATTGCAAAAAGGTCAGGGTAGCTGTTGCTCCAGGAAACAGGAGAGGGATGGGGAAATAGGGCTCCAGAAGTAGTCAGAATTCAGGTCATCTAGATAATTGTTTTGAGGGTCAAGTCAGATATTTTTGATATTATTGGCATATTGCAGTGCCCAGTTCAAAGGACCAACTTCAGTTTTTATCTCATCTGAAACACGAATACCTTGGGAAATTTGAAGAACCAAGTTTAGGTTTTGTAAAAGTATAAATTGTTGAATTCTGTAACATGTGGGCATGCCATGACTTAGAGAACTCAGCTAAGTGAGTTGAATACATGTTAGCATTATCATTCTTCTATAGAAAACTGGTAAAGAGACTAATAGAGGGTTTTATAGTTTTGGCCTACATAATGAACACTCTCTTCAATAGAAAAAAAAATTAATATAACCCCTGGTGTTTTTAATCAGAAGGATCCTAATTACAAAGGAAGCCCAAGTCAGCAGGATCACCTGAAACAGCAGCAAATGGAAAAGAAGACGTTACTGGAGTCACTGAGGGCCACATTCATTCAGCAAACTTTGCTTAAGAGAAGGACCATCATATCATAGATCAAATAAATAGCATCCAGGAAGTGCTGATGATTCAGGGATGCTAAGTCTGATAAGCTGAATATGGTCCCCAGGGTGCCAACTTCCTTATTTCCAGAACTTGTAAATACGTTGCCTTATATAGCCAAATGGACTTTGCAAAAGTGATTAGGTTAAAGATCCTGAGATGGGGAAATTATCCCAGATTTTTTGTTTAGACCAATGTATCCCTGAAAACCGTATGAGAATTATAGGAGGGCCAGAATCAGAGAGAAAAATGGAAAATGCTGTATTGCAGGCATTGAAGATGGAAGATAAGTCCACGAATCAAGAAATGCAGGAGGCATTCAGAAGCTGGAAAAGACAAGGAAGTGGATTTTTTCCTAGAGCTTCCAGAAGGGGTGCATCTTTGCTGATCCTGGGATTTTTAACCCGATGAGACATATGTTGGAGTTTTGATCGTCAGAATTTTTTTTTTTTTTTTTTTGAGAAAGCAGGATTTATTGAGAGGACAGAAATGCTCCCACAGTGGGAGGGAGGGAACCCCAGGGGGTTGCCCAGAATTTTAAGATAATAAATATGTGTTGCTTTAAGTCATAATAGTTGTGGTAATTTGTTGTACCAACAACAAGGAAATCAACATCCTGGAAATAAAATGCAACAGTTGATACTCAAAGAAGATGACATTTTAAAAAGCACAAATAAAGATTCCTGAGGAAAAGTCAACATAGACCTAGAGTAAGCTAGAAGTTGACAAATCCCCCAAACTAATGAAACTAGGAATTGCAACTCTTATCCAATTTCATTTCTAAGTATGATTGAGTTGAAATGTGTGGAATATAGTTGCTGACTGCATTGTTGCATTACTATTTTCCTAAAGCATTTCTACTAGAGAACACAGCCTCTGAAAGTCCTGGCCCTGTCACTTGCTAGGTCTGTGACTGAAGGAAGTCACCTAAACTTTGTGCCTCATTTTCTAATCTGTAACTTGTCAAATTAATAATATTTGCCTCTTAAGGTTGCTATGAGAATTAAGAGAGGTAATATGTAAAAATGCTTAGAACAGTGCCTGGCATATAGTAAATACATGCAAATGCTTTTTATGTTAGTCTTTGGTTCTCTCGCATCACCAAGGTTAGAATTATTTATTATATTAATACATTCACAAGACAAAAAGAAAACTATATAATGGGTCATATTTTAGCTAGTACTTTACAATGATTTCTATTTTGTGACAATTATTTTATTTTAACTGTTGTAAAATTCTTTTACGAAAGTCACAAACATGCTGCTTAGGCTATGTTGGCAAGATAGGAAAACTATATTTCAAATATATATTAATTGAGGCATTAAGTTATGAATGACAGTAGGTTAGTACCAAAACCATATTAATCAGAAGAAATGATTTCTCGAATAATTGGATGGAATTTCTTGACTTATATTTTGAAATATATATTTCTAAACAATGTTATCATTGCTGTCATAGATTATCAACACAATGCTAGAGGAGGGGAAAAATATGCAGGAACTGGGTAAAGAGAACTATAATGAGACAAAAAGAGACAGCAGTGATCATATACATATAATTCACTAAAGTAACCCTACTCCTGGCTCAGTGCTTAGGAAAGAATAGGCATTTAATAACTATGTAGAATAGATGAATGTGTGAAATAAAACTTTCTAGTGTTTACTCTGTTAGATTATTAATCAATATTCACAACAACTTTGTGAGGTAAATATTAGTATTCTTGTTGTCTTTGTATTTATGTTTTGTCCGTATTCTTGTTTTATTGATGATAAAAACTCAGGCCCAGCAAATAATTTGCTCAAGATAGTATATTATGATATTGGGATTCAGAATTGAGTCTACATAATTCTGTCACCTGAAGTCTTTACATGCCACATTAAAAACACAAATCTCTTGACCTCACTGTGGTCACCATTCCCAGGGCACAATTGTATAGTCAGCCTCTATGAAATCAACATTACTTTTGTAAGTTGTCTGAATGGGCACTATTTTCCCAAGAACTGAACCTCTTGCCTTTGAATAACAAATAGTTTCTATAACATAAGTTATGATTTAGTAAAAATACACAGGCTAAATTATGAGCATACTTTATCTCACAACATCTATCTATAAGAGCAGAGGTAGACATAGATCAGGGCTAGCAAGCAGTATCAATCCTTTGGAATAGGTCAGTTCGGGTCAGATAGGTTCATTTAGAGAAAAAAAATCTGTTTCCCAACTGCAAGCTGTGATTTGTAATGAAGTCCAGGCACACCAGCTCAGACCCATCATCTCTTTCAGCTGCACAAACAGCTCCAACTACATGCCCCACTGATGGTGGATCAATAGCACCATCATATACAAAGACTGCTCAAACATGTGCTTATTACTTGTTGGCTGCCACCTATGCTTACTACAGTATTTCTTCCTATACAGAATATATAGCTTTGCTTCTTAGAAAGCACCTATACAACATTTTTCAACATTTGTCACTTATTTGGCTGAAATCTATGTATCTTTCTGTATAATGTCCTTAATATATCAGCATGTTTCTGCCAAACTTCACCTCAAATTTGGTAGAAAACTTCCAGCTTTGATAGACTGGATGCATTCTGATTTTAGACACAAAAAAGATATTTAGCAAAGAAAAGGTATATGCATGTTTGAAGACCATATTATTTCAGGGACGCATTTTTAGACCGTGTTTGATAAACAGTGAGTCATTTTTGCAAAATTCATAAACCTAAGCACACTGATTGGTATTCTCCAGATTTAGATCAATTCTAAAATGTTGTTAAGGGTTAAATACTGAAAGATCAGTCATATACTAATAATTATAAACAGAATATCAACAGGTTCTTGCAAGCTGGGAAGTATGTCACTTCGTTTGTGTATCCTTGTTTGACAAATATGTATATGAGTCTATTTGCACATTTTAAGTACTTGTTTGTGTCCATGATTATATTAAGATAGAATATATTGCAACACTTAAAATAATTAGCACAAGCTCACAAAGGTAATATCCCCTTATCCAAACAGCATCATAAAATCATACTAAATACATTTTTGCTGAAACACATTCTCAGACTCAATGTTTAGTTCTTCATCTATAAACCTTGAATAGTAACTTTCACTCAGTCATGAGAACTGCAACATATATCCATGCTAAGCATTAAATATTTGGTGTGAAACAGCAGCTGATGGTGAGTTATGATTATGTTAAATAATATTTTTAATGGTTATTGATTTTTTTCCCAATAGTCTGACTAGTCTGTTTAAATACTGATGAAAGCCATACAACATTTTAAATTATGGTAAATCTATTCAAGACGAAATACAACTTTACTAATATTCTTATTTGGGAAAGATTCATTTTTCATTATTTTACACAGACTGACTGTCAGAATATTATCCATTATCTCCAAAGGAGTATTTCATTTTGTTAAAGTACTTTATTTAAAAATATACTGTACTTCTATATGTAAAATAACTTGCTAGAATAGGTTTATGTATACAAATTAACTAAGGAAGATTTAGTGCTTAATATATATATCTTAATTAATAATTATTTGACATTGCATACATATATGCTTATTAAGTCAAAAAGAAATAAGTGATGAGAAGAAGTAAACATCTATAGTTTTTATATGCAGAGAAAGTGCCTATGTAAACTTTTTCCACTTTAAGTGTTGTATCTCAGTAAAGAGTAAGAAAACAAAAGAACTAATTCATAACTTCCACTTATTTTTCTTAAAAAATACTACTATCAGTCAAAGATAAGATTGTTGCCCTCATATCTTATGTGAGAGACTTTGGTATGGCATCTATCAGCTTTTTGATAGATGCCACACCAAAATCAAATTTTAAAATCAAACTGGCATTGGCTAATATAGATTACCTGCAGGATCTAAGTAACAGAATTGACACAAAACTCCTGTGACAACTTTACTGTAGAAAATATAAGGACTCATCCATAATGTTTCCATTGATTTGAAGAGGTATTGAACCTACCTGTGGCAGATTGCAAAGAGCTGTGCACTCTTAACTATTTCTATTTTTAAGCATAGGCAGTGGACTTGCATTTCACAAAATAGCTCTTACATTAAATGAATCAAAATTCCCCTTCTTTTCATCCTCCCTTTATGAATATTGTCTACTTTCCTTGTTATCTAGTAACAGAGTGACTCTCATGTGACTAGAGTTGTGTTAAATGAGAGGAGATATCTAAATAAACAGAATTTGTGGCTCCTGTTGATGAATGTTAATATTATTACATTTATTGATTATTACATTTGTTTACTTTTTTCTTCTGTCTTCTCGTATTCTAGCTCCTTTTACTTGTAAAAAATATTTTCTATATCTCTTTCTTTCTCTTTTATTTGCCCTCCCTTCATCTTTACAATTAGGTATATCCTTACATAGTATTTGTGATGGATACCCATTAACCTCACAAAGGAATCTGATGCTGAAGGATTTTGTTGTCAGTGGAAGAATAAGACAGATATGTATATAACTTAAGCATTTACAAACAGAAACAAGTGTCATGTGATAGATGATTCATAACTCTTTGGGTTTTTCCTTTTCTGTTGATTTTTTTCTCCAGGGTATAAAATGATAGGGCAATTCAGGAGGAATATAAGCTTCCAATTGCAATGGTGTCTTTACTTAATTGCTTATGATATACTCATTTCCACAGATTCTGTCATTTTCATGAGAAAAGTCGGAGATTCCCACTGGGTGTGAGATATGACACCATTGTACATGGGAAGTGGGTTACAGGTGTGCCAAAATATGGATCCTCTTAAACCTTGCAAGAGCTGGTAGGGTTTTTGCCATACAGACTCCTGCTAACTTTCCCTGACTGCTATACTAAAAAATATCATTTTAATTTCTATGTGTGTCATAATGTGAAAATTTTCAATGCTGCTCTGGAAACTAAAATATTTTGTAGTCAACTCTAGCTAGTAGTACAAAGATTTACTTTTGCCTTATTATCTTGCAATTTGTAATTAGTAAGCAAACTTGGAGTTTGCCCCTTCTTTCTGTCTCCCCTCCCTCTTCACAAATGGAAATTTCAAAAACCCCTATTCATTACCAATATTTCAGAATCGTATTGAGATTTACTTTTAAATACACTGAATTCTTAAATTAATATAGGAATAATTTTTAAAAATTATTTAGTCTGGATTGATGGTCAGGAAGATGGCGGCCGAGCCAGTCAGACTACGTATGAATCAGTGAGTGTATGGAAAATTTTGTGTACATGCTGGTGAGCAAGTGGGCATATGAGAGGCTAACTGAGTGAGGACTAGGGAGCTAGCAGTTAGGGATCTCCTGGTGCAGCGACTGGTGCCACAGCTGCTCAACTTGGACCCTAGTGACTACCGGGATGCAGAAGCCAAACACCATTTTTTCTTTCTTCCTTTTTTAAAATCAACAAAACCCTCCCTGGGAAGAAAATGCTGAGAGAGACTGTCTAAATGGGGGCTCATGAGCAAGTGGCCAGGCCCCTGGTGCAACAACAGGTGCTGCAGCTTCTCTGCTTAGACCCTGGCGCTTCCCAGGTTGCAGAAGCTGAGCACCATTATTATTATTTTTAAATGGACAAAAGTTGCAGGGAGAAAATATCACCCCAGGCTCTCCCTTACCAGTGCAGCAGGAGAGAGACTGCCGCTCCTGACTTTACCTCACCACTTCAGCACCTGGCAGGGCACTGGCAGCAGGGGCTGCAGTGAGAGTTCAAAGACAAAGCCCCACGGAAGAGGACAAGAGAAGCACCCCACCACCACCTTGAAGGCAGGGCAGGAAATTGCTCCCACTCGCTCACCACAGAACAACAGATCCAATCTCTGTGAGTGGTGGATTAACTACTCAGGGATTGATCATGACCCAGAAGGAATATCCTGAAAGGACAAACTTCAGAGGGACCTGACAAGTGCTGAGTTCCAGGTGCCCCACCTCCTACCCTGATCCAGCCATGGGACAAAGGGTGTGGCCAGTAAAGGAAGAACTCCAAAGAGATCAGTAGTGAGTCTGGTACTGACCCCAACCCCCTCCTCCCCAGCAATCTCTGAACATCAGACCCACAGAGTTGAGCCACGACTGCGAGGGACAAACCCAGGTAGAGCCTGGATGACAGTCACAACAGGAGAACTCCATTCCAGGATAGACCTGGCTGGGGCACCTCCAACCCCACCGCACGAGTACATACCTGGGGAAGAGACAATCCCATAACTCCCCACCAGAGGAGATCTCCCTGAACATACAAGAGTGGGAGGAAAGGACTGCAACCCCACCCACCTCCACTGCCCCTCCTCCTTCCCTGCTTCAGACACTGAGGAGAGAGTGAAAGAAGTGACTCTGCAGGAGAGACCTGATTAGAGGAACAATTACAGAACCTACAACAAGAGAACAGGCTTTTTGTTTTTAATTTTCAATTTTTTAAGAAAATGTTTAAAATTTTTTTGACTGTTTGTTAGTTCATCTATTAAAATATTTTTCCATTGTGCATGAATGGGTGTGTGAAGGTGTGATCTGCTCCTTCCCCAAAATATTTTTTCTCTTCTTTTTCTGTTTCTTTCTTCTTTTGTTTGTCATTTTCTGTTTAGGTGTGTATGTGAATGATTGTGTCTTCATCTTTCCATTTTGTTGTTGTTATTGGTTTGTTTTTGCTCGTTTGTTCTTCTGGGTCTTTTAATTTTCATTTTTTATAGTTTAAGGTGTGTGAAAATATATGTGTGAGGGTTCGACCTGAATTTCATCCTCCCCCCTAGTCTTTCTGTTTTTCTTCTCTATTCAATTTATGCTAAGCATGTGTGTGTGTGTGTGTGTGTGTGTGTGTTTAGTTTTCTTGCTTTTTCATTGTTGTTTGTTTTGTTTCACTTTGTTGTTACTCCAGTTTGTTTTGGGGTGTGTGTGTATGTCTGTATGTGTATCTTCAGTTGTTTTTTGCATTGGTTTCTGCTTTGCATCATCATATAGAGTGGTGGTGGGGAGTGAGTCTCAGGGAACATATACCACAATAAGTGAACATTGTAATTTGCAAGTAGTGTCTGAATCCTAGTGCCCCATCACCTACTTTATTTGAATTTCAAAAACTACAAGAGACAGCAAAGCTTCCCACCCACTATCTTAATTCAAAATAGAACAAATCCAGAGCCCAGATCAGGGAAGAATAGAGGACTGAGCAAATATCAGAAAGGGAAAGCCTCTCTCACTGACACTGAATAACAAAACTAAAGAGAAAAACAAGAGATCTGTCACAAAGGAAGACCTCAGGAAATTTCAAGTGTACCAAAGACAAAACTACTGAAAAATCAGACCTTAGCACACAAACAATGGAAGTTACCAGTGACAAGCCCCAGAATATGACAGGGATTAGGAATGGATGGAAAGAGTGAATAGGACTCAAGAAAGACAAGATGCAACACTGAAAGAACTTGTAACAGAGATTATGCAAATAAAAAATTTCATCCAGGAAATAAATAAGATGACAAGCATGGAAAGCAAAATTAACCTAACTGAAGAAAGAATCTCAGAACTTGAAGACCAGAACATAGAATTAACCCAATTTGTAAAAAAAAAAAAAAATAGAAAAAAGAAACATAAAGAAAGAACAAAGCCTACAAGAGATGTGTGTTTATATCAAGAGGCTGAACCTATGCCTGATTGGTATCACAGAAGAAGAAACAGAAATGCAGAAAATTTGGAGCAAGTGTTCCAGGAGGTAATCCAAAAACCTTTCCCCATCTCACCAGAACTGTGACCAGTCAAGTACAAGAGATACAGAGAACCCCCACAAGACATCAAATGAGAAGACCAACACGTAGACACATGGTAATTCACCTCCACACAGCAGGCACAAAGAAAAAATCCTAAAGGCAGCAAGAGATATAGGTCAGACTACCTATCAGGGAAAAACAATCAGAATAGCAGCAGTCCTATTGGCAGAAACACTACAAGCAAGAAGTGACTGAAGCCTTATATTCAAAGTCTCACAGATAAACAATGCACCACTGAAAAGACACAGAATGGCAAACTGAATAAGATACCATGATCCAATTAATTGCTGCATCTTGAAAAATCATCTCACTATAAGTGATGTGCACAGACTTAAAGTTAAATGACGGAAAACAAGATTCCAGGCAAATGGATCACAAAAGAAGGCGAGTTGCAAATATCAGATAAAACAACCTTTAAGCTATCAAAAAATTTAAAAGATGCAGAAGGACACTACATGACGATAAATGGTCCAACCCATCAACAAGAAATATCTATCCTAAATATATATGCACACAACACAGGACCACCAGCATTTATAAAGCAACTACTAAGTAAACTAAAAAAAGATACTGCCTCTAACACTATTATAGCAGGGTACATGAATACCCCAAGAACAGACCTAGATAGATCATCAAGACAAAAAATCAACATGGAGATCCAGAACCTAAACTTGACACTCCACCAAATGGACTTAATAGAGACCTACAGATTATTCCACCCAACATCCTCAGAATATACATTCTACTCATCACCATATGGAACATACTCCAAGATCGAGCACATCCTTGGCCATAAATCAAACATAAACACATTCCATAAGGTTGAAATCTTGCCAATGCCACTCTTAGACCATGGTGGAATATAAATATCAACACCAACACTAACATTTCCCCAAAGCCCACAAAAACATGGACACTAAACAGCATGATGCTGAACAACTACTGGGTCAACACTGAAAAAATGTAGAAATTGACTGGGCTTGGTGGCTCAGCCTGTAATCCCGCACCTTTGGGAGGTGTGTGGATTGCCTAAGCCTGTGGGCTCGAGACCCGCCTGGGCAGGTGAGACCCCATCTCTACAATAAATCAAAAAATTAGCCAGGCATGGTAGCGTGCACCTGTAATTATGACTACTCGGAAGGCTGAGGCGGAAGGATTTCTGGAGCCCAGCAGGTCAAGGCTGCAGTGGCCGGGAGTGGCCACTGCACTCCAGTCTGGGTGACAGAGTGAGACTTCAACTCAAAAAAAAAAAAAAAATGCAGAAATTAAAAGATTCCTGGAAACAAATGAAAATGAAGCGACATCATACCAAAACCCCTGGGATGCCATGAAATCAGTTCTTAGAGGGAAATTTATAGCTCTATGAGCACACATCAAGAAAACAGAAAGATCACATGTGGAGAACCTAACAAATCACCTAAGGGAGCTGGAAAAACAAGACCACCAAAACCCCAACTTTAACAGAAGAATCAAAATCACCAAAATAAGAGCCCAAATAAAGGACATAGAAGACAAAATATCATAGAAAACATCAACAAAACAAAATGTTGGTTTTTGATAGAATTAAAAAGATTGATGGACCCCCTAGCTAGAATGACCAAGAAAAAGAGAGAAAAGGCCTAAATAAACACAATCAGAAATACAAAAGATCAAATCACAACTAATCCCAAAGAAATACAAAAGATTATCAGAGATTACTATGCACACCTAAGTGGAAACAAACTTGATAACCTAAAAGAAATGGAGGACATTCTGGCATCACAAAACCTCCCCAGGTTGAAACAAGAAGACATTGAGACACTAAACAGACCAATAACAACCCAGGAAATTGACTGTGTCATATAAAAACTACCTACAAAAAAAAGCCCTGGACCAGATGGCTTTCCAGCAGAATTTTACAAAACATACAAGGAAGACTTGATACCAATTATTTTGAAATTATTCCAGTCAATTGAGAAAGATGGAATTCTCCCCAAATCATTTTATGAAGCTAACATCACACTGATACACAAATCGGGTAAAGATCCAACCAAAAAAGAGAACTACCGGCCAATATCACTTATGAACATAGTTGCAAAAATCCTCAATAAGATTCCAGCAAATCAAATCCAAAAACACATCTCAAAAATTATCCACCATGACCAAGTAGGCTTCATTCCCAGCATACAGGACTGGTTCAACATTCGCAAGACCATAAATGTAATTTAATACATCAACAGATGTCAAAACAAGAACCACATGATTATATCATTGGATGCAGAAAAAGCTTTTGATAAACCCAACATCCCTTCTTGATTAAAAACCCTCAAACACCTATGTATAGAAGGAACATACCTTAAAATAATAAGTGCCATCTACAATAAACCCACGGCCTATAGATTTCTAAATGGACTGAAACTGGAAACATTTCCCCTGAAAACTGGAACCAGACAAGGCTGCCCACTCTCTCTCCTCTTGTTCAACATTGTGTTGAAAGTCATAGCCCAGGCAATTAGACAAGAGAAGGAATTCTGGTGTATCCAAATAGGAAGAGAGGAATTCAAGATATCCCTCTTTGCTGATGATATGATCCTATACCTTAAAAGTCCAAGAAAATCTGCCAAAAACCTGCTTGCACTGATAAAGGACTTTGGCAGTGTCTCAGGGCACAAAATAAAAGTGCAAAAGACAGTTGCATTCCTATACACCAACAACAAGAAGGCAGAGATACAAATAAAAAGCACAATCCCACTTACAATAGCCATAAAAAAATGAAATACCTCAGAATCTTCCTAATCAGAGAAGTGAAAGACCTTTACAATGAGAATTGCAAAACATTGCTCAAAGAAATCCAAGAAGACACAAACAAATGGAAAAATATTCCATGCTCATGGATAGGAAGAATCAACATTGTTAAGATGTCCATTCTACCAAAGGCAATCTACAGATTCAATGCAATACCCATTAAGTTACCAACATCATTCTTCTCAGACCTGGAAGTGACGATACAGAAATTCATATGGAAACATAAATGACCACGAATAGCCAAAACAATCATTAGCAAAAGAAAAAAAGCAGGAGGTATCACATTTCCAAACTTCAAACTCTACTATAAGGCTACAGTAATCAAAACAGCCTGGTATTGTTATAAGAACAAGCACATAGACGAATGGAACAGGACAGAGATTCCAGAAGCAAAGCCTCAATTCCTCAACCAACTCATCTTTGACAAAGCCTCCAACAATAACCACTGGGGAGAGGAGAACCTATTCAGTAAACGGTGCTGGGAAAACTGGCTGACCACATGCAAGAGATGGAAACAGGACCCTTACCTATCACCATACACAAAAATTAACTCTAAATGGATCAAAGACCTAAACATAAAACCTCAAACTATAAGAATCTTAGAAAACACAGGAGACACCCTTATGGAAATTGGGACTGTCAACCAATTCCTATTCAGAAACCTAAATGCCCATACCTTAAGAAATAAGATAGCCAAGTGGGACCTCATCAAACTAATGAGCTTCTGCAAAGCAAAAGAAACCATCGAGAGAGCAGGGATAGAGCCTACTAATGGGAAAAAAATATTTTCCAACTGCGTATCTGACAAAGGCCTAACATCCAGGATCTACAAGGAACTGAAATACACTCAAAGGAAAAAAACAAACAGCCCTATTAAAAAGTGAGCAAAAAGCCAGGCTCGTTGGCTCAGCCTGTAATCCCGCACCTTGGGAGGATGAGGTGAGTGGATTGCCTGAGCCCGCGGGTTGGAGACCCGCCTGGGCAGGCGAGACCTCATCTCTACAATAAAATCAAAAAATTAGCCGGGCGTGGTAGCACGCGCCTGTAATTCTGGCTACTCGGAAGGCTGAGGCAGAAGGATCACCGGAGCCCAGCAGTCGAGGCTGCGGTGGCTGGGAGCAGCCACTGCACTCCAGTCTGGGCGACAGAGTGAGACTCCAACTCAAAAAAAAAAAAAGTGATCAAAAGACATGAATAGACACTTCTCAAAAGAAGATATACGGGGAGCCATCAGACACATGAAAACGTGCTCAGCTTCACTCATCATCAGAGAAATGCAAATCAAAATTACATTGAGATACAACCTAACCACAGTAAGAGTGGCCATGATTAATAAAACAAACAACAGATGCTGGCGAGGATACGGGGAAAAAGAAACACTTCTACACTGCTACTGGGAATGCAAACTAGTGCAGCCTCTTTGGAAGACAGTGTGGCGGTATCTGAAAGAACTAGAAATTGACCTCCCATATGAGTCAGCAATTCCCCTATTAGGAATATACATGGAGGAACTCAAATTATTCTTCAAAAAAGATACCTGCACATGTATGTTTTTTACAGTTCTATTCACAATAGCAAAAACATGGAATCAACCACGTAGCCCATCGAAGCTGAACTGGATAAAAAAAAATGTGGTACATATAAACAATGGAATATTATGCAGCCATAAAGGACAAACATATGGACTTTGCAGCAACTTGAGTGGATTTGGAGTCGATCATACTCAGTGATCTATCACAGAAACAAAGAACAAAGTACCATATGTTCTCACTAATAAGCAGACCTTAAACAATTATAATACTTTAAGAAAGCAATTGGTAGCCAGGCTCGGTGGCTCAGCCTGTAATCCCGCGCCTTTGGGAGACTGAGGTGAGTGGATTGCCTGAGCCAGCGGGTTTGAGACCTGCCTGGGCAGCTTGGTGAGACCTCATCTCTACAATAAATTTAAAAAAAAAAAAAAAATGAGCCAGGCGTGGTAGCGCACGCCTTTAGTTCTAGCTACTTGTAAGGCTGAAGCGAAAGAATTGCCGGAGCCCAGCAGGTCGAGGCTGTGGTGGCCGGGAGCGGCCACTGCACTCCAGTCTGTGCAACAGAGTGAGACTCCAACTCAAAAAAGAAAAAAAAGAAAGAAAAAAAGAAAGAAAGCAATCGGCAGTAGTGGGAATCTGTCGGGGAGGTGTGTGGGATTGGCAGTTGAGGGAAACTGCTAGGGGAGGGAGGGGCATACCTCATCAACAAGGGTACCTGCATAATCAACGTTTGTATACCTAACCCTTAATTGTACTCTAATAAAAAAAATTTAAAAAAACTATTTAGACTTTTTGCCAAATATAAATATGTTAATTATCTCCATTTAATTTTGTTATATTCTATCTCTCAATCATTTTTTTAGCATATCTTAGGTGGATCACAAAACTACTCATTAATAGTAATATTAAACCACAATACTGTACATGTATAAATTATAATATATATAATTCCCATTATAAATTGGAACTCTTTTTATTTTGTAATTCATCATTTATGATGATTATGTAATTGTTATACAGAAATATTATTGCTATCTTCTTTCATCTGACTTGCCTCCTAAACTTCATAATTCTGGTAGAATTTTATTTGTTTACATTTTGTAGTGTCCAAGGACAATATATTATTTACAGATTAAAACTTTAAAAATATGGAATAGATAGTGTTTGACAGTGCAACGCACATTATTGAAAAGCAGCTAAGAAGAACTTTTTTAGAACAGGAAAGGGAAAAATACTGTAGAGCTTAGACTGCTCAATTAAAACTTTATTCTCTGTAGCAAATTATCTCTAGTATGATTTTCAATTTATACTATATTATCTTGTTAAGTTAGCATCAATGAATAACTTCAGCCATCTAAAGTCAAAATTGAGAGGGAAACATAATAAAGCCTATTTAGCCCAAGGCCAATACTAGACTTATTTATGAAGGAGTGTTTTTTATTTATGATCCTTTGTCTCTCCACTCTTGCACTCTTGAAGTTTTCCTGTTTTTCATTCCACTGACTCGGCACTTATGCATGCACAATAATCTTCTAGTAAGCCCAGGACTCTAGGCAGCTCCTTGATGCCTTTATATAGGCTCAACTCTTGGTATCTAAGCTCTGAGTTCTAGAAGTCTTCACTTCACAATTGTTTCCTGTAGACCTCATATCTCTGCAAGGTAAGGACAGTAGCTTGCCTATGCCCATAAGACAATGAGTTATAGAAAATTGTATTGCTACTTCTTTAGGTAAACTATTTACACTAAATTATATAGATTTCATAGTTAATGGCTTAATATTATAGAATTTCTAGTAGCTGCTTGCATAAATCAGGATACATATAATTTTTGATTGCCTGAAGAACCTTCAATGAATCACAAACCATGATGCCTCATCTTCACTTATTCAAAGAATGGACTCTTTAAAAGGCCTTATATTCCATATCAATCCTAGAATGTGTAGACTATGGGAAGAGTATTTGTTAGCATAATATTTAGCTAGCATTAAAAATTCTGAAGCTTTTCTAGTTTGTAAACATCTTCTCATATTCAGAGTATCAAGAAATGACTCATTTTTTTGAACTCTGGTGAAGCCAGGGAGGGCGCAGGTAACTACTTTAAGCACTGCTCACTCTTATTATCTAAGTCTCTCCTTGCCTTCCTTTTTCATTTTTGATTGATCATATATTTTCCATGTCTTTTTATATCACCAGTAACTATTGTTTTTTCAGGGTTCTATATAAGTCATCTAATTATATCTTTCTTTTTTTAATCAATATTTTTTCTTATGGTGTTGTGGGGTTCAGTTAAGGGTTAGGTATACAAATACATTTCATTCAGGCACCTTATTGATAAGAGGTGCTTCCCCATCCCCAGACAGATATTTGCTACTGTTAATCCCATCTCCCTCCCCACCCCATAGTTTCCCACTACTGTCAGTCATTTTCTTATAGTATTAGGTTGGATGTTCAAGGTTCATTATATGAGTGAGAATATGTGATACTAGGATCTTTGTTTTTGTGAGAGGTCACTCAGTATTATAGACTCTAGTTCCATCCAGGTTGCTGCGAAATTCATGATTTTGTTCTTTTTTATGGCTGTGTAGTATTCCATTGTGTATATGTACCACATTTTTTAATCCAGTCCTCTTTTGATGGGCAGCATGGTTGCTTCCAGGTTCTTGCTATTGTGAACAATGCTGCGATAAACATACTTGTGCAGGTATCTTTTTCATAGAGTAATTTGAGTTCTTCCGGATATATTCCCAGTAGGGGATTGTGGGGTCATATGGGAGGTTGATATTTAGAGCTTTTAGGAATTGCCACACTACTTTCCACAGAGGTTGCACTTGTTTACACTCTCACCAACAGTGTGGAAGTGTTCCCTTTTCACCACACCCTCTCCAGCAGCTGTTATTTTTTGAGTTGTTGATAATTGCCATTCTGACTGGAGTTAGGTGGTATCTCAGTGTGGTTTTGATTTGCATCTCCCTGATGATTAGTGAGGTTGAACATTTCTTCTTATGTCTGTTGGCTGCTCAGATGTCTTTCTTTGTGAAGTGTCTGTTCATATCTTTTGCCCATTTTATAATGGGGTTGTTTGTTTTTTACTTTTCAGCACGTTTGAGTGCCTTGTAGATCAAAGATGTTAAGCCTTTGTCTGACCTGGTGTTGGCAAATACTTTTTCCCAGTTTGTAGGCTGACTCCCTGCTCTCTTGATGGTTTCTTTGGCTTTGCAGAAGCTTGTCAGTTTAATAAGGTCCCACTTGTCTATCCTCTCTCTTATGACCTGTGGGTTTTGGGTTTTGTTCAGGAATTGGAGGCCAGTTCCAATTTCCTTGAGGGTATGTCCTTCATTTTCTAAGATTCTTATGGTTTGAGGTTTTACATTTAGGTCTCTGATCCATTTGGAGTTAACCTTTATGCATGGGGATAGATAGGGGTCCTGTTTAAATCTTCTGCATGTGGTCAGCCAGTTTTCCCAGCACCATTTGCTGAATAGGTTCTCCTCTCCCCAGTGGTACGTGGTGGAGGCTTTGTCAAAGATGACTTGGTTGAGAAATTGAGGTTTTGCTTCTGGAATCTCAATTCTATTCCATTGATCTATATGCCTATTCTTATACCAATACCAAGCTGTTTTCATGATTGTAGCTTTATAGTAAAGTTTGAAGTCTGGTAATGTGATACCACCTGCTTTGTTTTTGTTTTTTGTTTTTTGTTTTTTTTGCTGAGGATTGTTCTGGCTATTCTTGGTCATTTGTGTTTCCATATGAATTCCTGTGTTGTCTTTTCTAGGTCTGAGAAGAATGTTGCTGGTAATTCGATGGGTATTGCATTGAATTTATAGATTGCCTTAGGTAAGATGGACATCTTCACAATGTTGATTCTTCCAATCCATGAGCATGGGATATTTTTCCACTTGTTTGTGTCATCTTTGATTTCTTTGAGCAGTGTTTTGTAGTTTTCATTGTAAAGGTCTTTCACATCTCTGGTTAGGAAGATGCCAAGTTATTTCATTTCTTTTGTGGCTATTGTGAATGGAATTGTGTTTTTTATTTGGGTTTCTGTTTGTTTATTATTGGTGTAAAGAAATACAATTGTTTTTTGCATACTTATTTTGTATCCTGAGATTTTGCCAAAGGTCTTTATCAGTGTAAGGAGGTTTTGGACAGATTCTCTTGGGTTTTCAAGGTACACAATCATATCATCTGCAAAGAGAGATAATTTGACTTCCTCTTTTCCTATTTGGATACCCCGACTGCCTTCTCTTCTCTGATTGCTCGAGCAAGGACTTCCAATACTGTGTTGAACAGGAAGGGTGACAGTGGACATCCTTGTCTTCTTCCAGTTTTCAGGGGAAATGGCTCCAATTTTTGTCTGTTTAGGAGTATGCTGGCTGTGGGTTTCTCGTAGATGGCTTTTACTATTTTGAGGTATGTTCTCTGTATGCCTAGATGTTCAAGGGTTTTTATCAAGATGGGGTACTGCATTTTATCAAAAGCGTTTGCTGCATCTAATGATATAATCATGTGGTTTTTGTTCTGACATCTGTTGATGTATTTAATTACATTTATGGTTTCATGAATGTTGAACCAGCCTTGCATCCCAGGAATGAAGCCTACTTGGTCCTGATGGATGATTTTTGAGATGTATTGTTGAATCCGGTTTGCTAGGATCTTGTTGAGAATTTTAGCATCTATGTTCATCAAAGATATTGGCCTGTAGTTCTCTTTCTTTGTTGAATCTTTACCTGGCTTGGGTATCAATGTGATGTTGGCTTCGTACAATGATTTGGGGAGAGTTCCATCTTTTTCAATTACCTGGAATACCTTCAGTAGGATTGGTATCAGCTCCTCCTTAAATGTCTTGTAGAATTCTGCTGAAAAGTCATCTGGACCAGGGCTTTTGTTTGTAGGTAGTTTTCTTATTACATAGTCGATTTCCTTGATTGTTATTGGTCTATTTAGGGTCTCAATTTCTTCTTTTTCCAACCTAGGTAGGTTGTGTGATGTCAAAAAGTCCTACATTTTCTTAAGGTTTTCAAGTTTGTTTCCATACAAGTGTATGTAGTAGTCTCTAATGATCTTTTGCATTTCTTCAGGGTCAGATGTGACTTCATCTTTTGTGTTTATGATTGTGCTTATTTGGGTATTTTCTCGTTTTTTCTTGGTCAGTCTAGCTAGAGGACCATCGATCTTGTTTATCCTTTCGAAGAACTGCTTTTTGTTTCATTGATTTTTTTGTATTGTCTTTTTGTGTTCTATGTCCTGAATTTGGGCTTTTATTTTGGTGATCTGGATTCTTCTGCTGAAATTAGGGTTTTTGTGGTCTTGCTTTTCCAGCTTCCTTAGGTGGCTTGTTAGGCTGTTAATTTGTGCTCCTTCGATTTTCTTCATGTGTTTTTGTAGGGATATAAATTCCCCTCTTACTACGGCTTTTAAGGCTTGTCAGAGATTTTGGTAAGATGTTTCTTCATTTTCATTTGTTTCCAGGTATCTTTTGATTCCTGTTTTTATTTCATCATTGACCCAGGAGTTGTTTAGCATTATGCTGTTTAGTGTCCATGTCTTTGTGGGTTTTGGGGGCACCTTGTTGTCAATGTTTACTTTTATTCCACTGCGGTCTGAGAAGGTGCATGGTAGAATTTCGGTCCTTTTAAATTTGCTCATCCTTGATTTATGGCCAATTATGTGGTTGATCTTAGAATACCTTCCATGTGGTGATTAATAGAATGTGTATTCTGTGGTCTTTGGATGGAGTGTTCTATAGGTATCAATTAAGTCCATTTCATCCAGAGTCACATTGAGGTTCTGCATCTCCTTGCTGATTTTTTTGTCCTGATGATCTGTCTAGCATTGTGAGTGGGGTATTAAAGTCCCCAGTTATGATGGTGTTAGAGTCAATATCTTTCTTTAGTTTTCCTAGAAGTTGCTTTATGACAGTTGGCACACCTATGTTGAGTGCATATATGTTTAGGATAGATCTTTTCTGTTGATGGAGTGAACCTTTTATCATTATGAGTGGCCTCTGTATCTTTTTAAATTTCTGATAGCTTAAATGGTATTTTGTCTGAAATTAGGATCACAACTCCTCCTTTCTTTTGCCTTCCATTCACCTAAAAATTTGTTTCCCATCCTCTTACTTTGAGACTGTGTACGTCCTTTCTAGCGAGATGAGTCTCTTGAAGGTAGTATATTGTTGCCTGATGATATTTTATCCATTTTGCCATCCTATGTCTTTTCAGTGGTACGTTTAGTCCATTCACATTCAGGCTAATTATTGAAATGTGAGCACTCATTTCTATCGTAGAGTTCTTATAAAGTTCTTGTTTTTCCACTTTTTTTTGTCTTTTTTTTGGTTTTGGGGTTGGTTATGTATATTTTATTCTTTTCCCTGTACTCTTTTGAAGAATGTTGTTCTTTTTTCCTTTTCTTCTGTGTTTAGTACTTTCTTAGGTATTTCATGTAGAGGTGGTTTGGTGGCAGCATAAATTCTTAGGGATTGGATATCTGGAAAAGATTTTAATTCTCCCTCGTTGATGAAGTTTAGCTTGGCTGGGTAGGTTATTCTTGGTTGAAAGTGTTTATCTTTTAGGACTTTCAAGATAGGGCTCCAAGCTCTCCTAGCCTGGAGGGTTTCTGTAGATAAATCTGCTGCTATTCTGATTGGTCTTCCATGATAGGTGATCTGGTCTTTTTCTCTTGCTGCCTTTAGGATTTTTTCTTTTATGCCTTCTTTGTTTAGGTGAATTATTATGTGTCTTCTCATTTGTTGTCTTGCAGGGGTTCTCTGAATCTCTTTGTTTGAATTTTTGCATCACTGATTAGATAAGGGAAGTTTTCTTGAATGATCTCATGGGAAGTTTGTTCCAATGTGGTCTCTGTCTCTCTTTCTGCCTCAGGTATGCCAATTACTCTTAGGTTTGGTCTCTTGAAGTAATCAGTCATTTCTGAAGGTTTTTTTCTGTCTTTTTGAGCTTGGTTTCTGTGTTTGAGAGTTTGGGTTAGTTCTATATTTTGGTCCTCAAGCTCTGAGATTCTTTCTTCTGCTTGGGTAATTCTGCTTTCCATGCTTATCAGTTTGTTATTTATTTCACTCACAGTATTCTTTATTACTGTTATCTCAGATGTCAGCTCCTTCCTAGTTTCTTCTTGTGTCTCCTCAATTCTTTTTAATCTCTCCATTAATGTCTTGATATCCAGGTTTATAGTTTAAGACCCTTCATTCTGGGGGCTCTTCATTGTTTGCATTCCGAAGTCAGTTTTCTCAGTGTCTGCCCTCCCAGGGATCTGGGAGAGACCCATACTCTTCTTTTGGTTTTTCTTCATTTGTGTAGATTTTTTTCTCTCTCTCCCCTTCCCTCCCCTTCTTTAATTCTGTTTTTTAGGGAAGGTGGGGTTGCTTTAATTTCTCTTCTGCTATATCCTGTCCTTCCTTATGAGGGTCTTCTGGTTTTGTTAACTTTTCAGGTTGGAGTGTAGGCTGCAAGCTGTACTTTTTGCAGTTCTGAGGTTTAATTGAGTGGAAAGCTGTGGTTCAGAGTGTATATGCTGATTCTAGCATCCACAAACAGGTGTATGAGCACACTGGAACCCATTTCCCTGTGCCTTACAATCTATCCGTTCAGCAGTACGTAGTCTTGGTTCGTAGATTAAAATGGGGGGTATAAAAGGGGAAAATAATGGAGAAGGGTGGGTCAACAGGAAGTTAGAGAGAGAGAGAGAAGAGCGAGAGGGAAAACAGACATACATACCAACTATCAGGTGAGAAAGAGACACAAGGCCGGACAGAAGTGAAAGAAGACACGTAAGAAAGATTCCCTAAAGAATACTGATAGCTACACAGAGACAGACCAATATAATCATGAAGCAGTGTAAGTCAGAAAGCAAACAATGACCGTGATCAAAATAAACAGTCAAAATGATAAATTCATAAGTCACAATAAGAGATCAGACTAAAATCACTTCAGCTCTGATCTCTGGCCTCTCCCCTTTGTTTTTCATTGCAGGCAGCTAGGTTTGCTCACAGCTTGGGTTTGGCTGCGTGGGAGTTGCTTTTATCTGATTCAGCTTAGGGGTCGGTCTTTGTCTCCTGTTTAGTGAAGTTACCTTAGGAACCGAGGTGGAGTTTGTTGATAGGTGGGCAGGGAAATGGAAATCTCTGCCTGGAGAAAGGCGGAGGCAGATTCTCTTCTGTAGATTTCTTTCTCTCCGCTTGTCTGGGTCCCCAAACTTGGGGTCACAGGCTGAGTGCCTCAGCGAGGGTGGGCCCAGAGCTCCAGAGCTCCAAAGCTCCAACGGGCAGGCAGTGAGTGGCGAGAGTGGCCCTGGGCTCCTCACAGCGTACTTCAGCCAGGAATGGGACCAGTGTTTCTGAGGGCCGGGCACCCAGAGCCTCCCTGAGTGACCAGCAGCTTGGTGCTGGGTGCTGGGAGAGAGACGATGTAGCCAGGGAGCTAGCTGAGACCTGAGACTCCCACGCACATGGTGGAATAGCAGCAGTAGGGGGCTGCAGTATCCTGCCCTGCGTGGGACCGAGGGTCCCCAGGTCTCGGACCAGCGTGGCGGTGGTGGTGGCAGCTCGGCCGTGTGATGTGTAATGGTTGCCTCTGAGCAGTGGTTGCCTCGGAGGAGGCGGTGGCTCGGCTACCCCGGAGGAGGCCGCAGCTCGCCCCAGGCACTGGTGGTGCAATGTGGAATGGCTGCCAGCGGGGCAGCAGTGGTGGCAGCAGCAGCAGCCACCACAGTAGCTGCCCAGACCTTGGTGTTGCCTCAGCAAAGTCTACGGTGGAGCTCTGTGTGAAGAGCAGGCTGCAGATGATGTGATCTGCGACTTCCATGGAGAGAATCAGAGTCTCTTTGCGTTCTCCTCAGTGGAGAGTTTCACAGACAGAGCTGCCCCGTCGTCATCTTGCCAGGATTCTAATTATATCTTTCCATACCACCTTCCTAGATAATCTCATTGACAACAATTTAACTTATTGCCAACTTCACAATACTTATGTAGGAATTATTAATGAGTTAATATTGAAGAGGAAGAAAACTCAAGGTTTCTCATAAAAAAGACTAGTATTAAAATAGAAAATACCTTGTAGTAGATAGGCAGGAAACCTTGGTCCAAAGCAGGCCCTTCCACCTTTAGATGAAAGAGGATATATTATTTAATGGCTTCATAATGCCTTTCCTTACTTTCCCTTCTGTTGAACCAATTGATTTAGAATGCCTTTATTTTCCCCTATTTCTTGATTTGTTGCACAGTTATCTAAGGAAAACTCAACTTTTCTAATATTAAAATATAAATAATGTGATTTGGGCCTGAATAAGACCTTTTGCTTTTTAAAAACACACGTGCTAAATTATTATAGAACTCTAATTTAGACAAATATGTAACTATAACACACACGTTTTTAAAGTTTCCAACACTGTGAATATTAAATTATTTCATTTATCTTTTCTCTCTCTCTCTCATTGGACTGTATCTTCAAAAGCTCATTGTTGATTATTATGGCATTATGTGTCAGTCATGGATAAAATTTAGAGAAATTATATGAAGCCACCAGAGGTCAGGAGGGATTGAGGTTGGGGGAGGGTGACACACTGCCAGGCCTCATCTGTAACAGTCCTGAGGGCCAGCAGAGATTTGTGTCTAATATATCCTTGTGTCTAATATATTTATTTCCAAAGGATCTTCTTTCTGTGACCAGGTATGAATCATACTTTACCAGTTCTATATGTGGTAATTTTCTATAAGTTTCTGTATGTCTTTTTAGGCTAACCTATTTCTGCCTTTTCCAAGTTACTCTGGATCTCAGGCTATAAAGCTGTAGAGATGGACCCTAATTCTAATAACAAGCTCATCATGCCAATATAACAAAACAAATTTATTTCTAAAACTGCTGGCTCTCTCATGTTCTCTCAGTGTTTGATACATCATCTATCCTCTTCATTAATAAAAATATTCAGCTCCTAATTTAACATCACAGCTTCATTGTCATAAGGTCATACCATTTTTAGCTTTGAAGTAACCCTTAAATCTCTCATTTTCATTGCTGTCATTTTAGGTTGGTATTAATCAGATCTTCTTCAAGATATTTTAATGCCTTCCTAATGGCCTCCAACTCTATTATTTTCTCAATTGAATTAACTCTTCATTATATACAGTAATCAGTTTTCTTTATGATTGTATTCCTCATTTGTTTATAAACTATTAATCTACATTATGCATACACACACACACACACACACACACACACACACACACACACATTCCTTTCTCAACACACTTTATTACTTGAAGTGTCATCAGATCTCCCTGTCTCCATACTTTCCAGATACAATTCAAATGTTTGGAATAGTCTCTCTTTCTAAAACCCTGCTTGAAAAACAAAGTTCTTTAACCATTATTTAGCATTCACAATGTATTTAATATTTTCTCTTTTGAAATGCTAGAAAGAATTAGTTGTGTCTTTATCTGAGTTTTCAAAAAATTTTATTCAGAGAAGTATTATTAGTTTACCTGTTTGTTATACCATTCTCTCCACTCAGTTCCCTGAGGAAATAGAGTTTTATCTGTTTTTGTATCTTTTGCACCTATGATTTTAGGTACACAATACCTCAGTGGTTTTCAAACCTGACTTTGTATCAGAATCACTTATGTAGCTTAACCATAAATGGAGGGATGGGCTTGAGTTCCAGATGAAACTTTTCAAAATCAGTCATTAAATTGAACTCAAGTAATTGTACTTCTACTGAGCTCCTTCTGAAACAAAACAGTGACCTTTTAAATACTTCTGAGACTTTTAAAAAGTCAGTATTTCCCCTCAGAAGAGCAGCTAAAAATAGAGTGTGGATGGAATGGAAGTTAGAGGAATTTTCTATGCCATCTGCTGGGGTTTAAAAATGCCTTATTGCTTCTTGACTCTCCTAAAGCTAATTTATCTGTAGCTGGTGTTGCTATGGGCATCATGAGTCTGGCTATGGAATTCTCCATGAGCCACTAAGAATTATAATAACATCTAATGCATAAATGTTGAGGAATGGTTCTAAGCATTCCTAACACATTTAATCCCCACAATGACCATATGAGTTATTACTCCTATTTTATAGTTGAAAAAAATAAGACTTAGAAAAAGTGAGTACACATCCAGTTATACAGTTTAGAATCAGTAGAACCAGAGTTAGAGCATAGACAGCTCAGCCCCTAGCTTGTGTTCTTAAACTGCCTCTCTCATTAAAAAATCAGCTATAGCAGTGGTCCCCAACATTTTTGGCATCAGGGATCAGTTTCGTAGAAGTTTTTCCACAGATGGTGGGGTGGGGAGTGGGGAGGGCAGAAGGGGGCGGGTTTGGGGTAGGATGTGCTGTCAAAACTCGCTGCTAATGTTGATCTGTATTTGCAACTGCTCTTCATTGATAGCAGCATCACTGCCTCAGATCCACCTCTGATCTCAGGCATTAGATTTTCAAAAGGAGTGCACAGCCTAAATCCCATACATGCACAGTTCACAATAAGGTCTGTGCTGCTAATGAGAATAAAGTGCCATGGATGAGGGAAGACGGAGCTCGGGCAGTAATGCAAGTGATAGGGAGTGATTGCAAATACAGATGAAGCTTCGGCTAGCTCATTCACAGCTCACCTCCTACTGTGCGGCCCAGTTCCTAACAGGCCACAGACTGGTGTATCAGTCCATACCCTGGGGATTGGAGACCCCTGAGCTATGGAACTCATTCAACACATAGGGGCTAGAAAGAGTTGAATTCTTATAAGATCTACTAAACAAGAACAAAATTAAAATTGTCCAACTCCCATGTTGAAGAATCTAAGTTTATTGCCTAATAAATCACTTTAAAAGTACAAAAAGCTTACTTTTTCCTATTCAATACAATGCAACATTTGCATGGGCTTTATACAGCAAGCACATTTACATACATACATACATACATACATACATACATACATACATATGTGTAGTTTAATTTTATTAATTTACTGTAAGAACTCACAGTTAGATATTCTCATCTCCAAAGTTAGCAAGAATATGACTTGCCCAGATTAACACAGAAGAGACTAAAACAGGTACGTATACTCGGGTCCAGAAATTCCAAAATGCTTTGCTTTTGCTTGTTTGTTTGTTCTCCCCCCAGCTCCAGTTTTGATATCTATGTCATGTATGTGTCTCTCTCTAAAGTCGAAATAGTTCGTTAGAGGTCATGTATGTTCATCTACACTACCAGGTACAGGGAAGAGGGTAATGAAAGAAAAGGGACAGGTTTCGACTCCATAATTTGCCCCAGTAGGTGTTTGTGTTTATTGTATGACTGATATCCATTGTCTTATTACATGGTGCTGTGACATTTCATTTGTCATTCTATTTAATGGTTTGGACCTCTTCTTGCATGAATAAATGTTCTGGGATCTAAATATATTAAGGAGATTTGTATAGTTCAACAGTCTGTTATCTCATCCCATTGAAATATTTTATTAATCCTAGTTTTGCACAGATGTATTTTAAATTAATAATTGATTTTTGCTTTGTCACGTTCCTCACCCTCAGTATTTAGACCTTAACTATGATATTCAAATAGCAATTCTTGTGTGAATTTCCTGATATTCTTCTTTTCTAAAAGTAGTTTGTCAGCTTGAAAATAATTTGAACACTGTAAGTTACAATAACGAATGATCTAAAGTTCGTCTGTGCATTTAGGATTCTCATTGTTTTAGTTAACTGTCTGTATGTATATGTGCATATTTGCACAAATAGACATTAATAATTCGAAAACACTATAAGGTACTGTTTAGTGCATTGCTGAAGTCAAAAATATTTATTTTGTTTGTTAAGAAAATGCCACTATGATCCAAAGCTCTAAGGGTGAGTATTAAAATGCCTGACTTTACAACAAATTATGAGTAATCTTCATTTAATGTAAGATACAATTGGGGAATAAATTAGCCTAGTGATGTCCCTTCAATGATACTGACTGCTAAAAATTTTCAGAGTAGCACTTTTTTCAGAGTCATTTGCTACATGCTTTCTGTCACAGTAGGCTACCCAAAGCAAATAAGCATTATTTATTTCTTTTTCTTAGAAAATGTCTGGAAACTGAAAGTTGAATATATCCATTGAGGTGGAAAAACGTCTGGTTCAATCTCATGTAGGGTAGCATGGGCACTCTGATTTGTACCAGTCAGCACATAAACAAATATTTTGATACCAAAGGAAATTTCTCTTCTGCTTACTAAAAAGGAACCCATATTTTTGAATGTCGTCCTGCTCTTTTTTAGTGTATGTTTAAATTGTTTGATTTTTGATGCATGATTGCTTCCTTTAATGCTTAAAAAAGTTACAACAACATGGTTTATATTGTTGGCTTAGTTGAAAATAGTATATGTGTTACCCCTCTGAAAGAGGAATCAGACCAAAGATAGATTTGTTTTTAAATTGCGGTTTCCAATAAGACCTGGAAGTTTTGAGAAGTACTTTCAAGAATTTTATTTCAGTTATGAAACCAAAGAGTTTGGATTCCAAGAAAATTATTTTCATAAATAATTAGTTCACATCTTGAGAGAGGAAGGAATAATTAAAATTTTCTAGGTATGATTCATTTCCACGGACCTTTGTGGGTTTTTCTCGGTTTAAACCTTCATGTAATAAGCCTCAGTGCTGGCAGGAAGCGGGACAATTGCCTCTCCTTCTGGGCTGACATTTCTGTGGGCCATGTGTGCAGCTCGCTGCAGCAGCTCCACCTCCTCTTCAGCCCGTGGGATATTTCCTGTTCTTTCGCGGTTGCCAGGCACGCACTAGCTCAGACAGTAGACAACTAGTCTTGGCTTTGTTCTGTTAGACCAATCTCATCATCATTTCCTTTTCTTATTTTTATTCTCTTTCGTTTCACTCTTTGTCCTCTTATTTTTTCTGTTTCAGTCCTGTTTCCCACTTGGGACTCCCCGGTCTAGCTAAGGATATCTAATTGCTTCTCAAGTCTTAATGCAGACCCGTATCCATTTAGTAGTTTATTTCCATGTCAAGTGGGCACTTTTTCCTGTTGTTTCTCTTTCTTGTTCTTTCAGTTTTTCTCTGTTCAAATCTTGCATTCAAAATTTGACTCTCTGGAAGTTTTAAAATTAGGCTTTCAGCTTTGTGAGCGCCTTCTCTATGGGAACTGCAATGTGAATTTTGTTTCTAACTTTCCCAAAACAATTAATTTCACCCTCACTTGAGATGTGCTTCCATTTTCAGAGTCAATCAGATTGGGTTTGTTGCCATTTTGATTATCTCCAGAATGAATACAATATGTAACTGCATGGAATGATCCAACACAAGGGTGCTTAATCTGCTCCAGTGAGCGATGTTTATTTGTTTCCTTTTGTTTTGAAGTCAATTAAGTCTGGTTGTTTTTAGATTCTACTACTAAATTAATTTAAGAGACCATGAAAAGTAACTGTAAATTTCAAAATACCTTAGTAGGCCTGTGGTAGATTCAAAGACGGATAAGGCCCAACTCAAAGTAGGTCCTATTATATAGCAGATATACGAATATGTACAATAAGGATAGCATTGAAGGGGGGGCTTTTGTGAATGTTAGGCAGAACATCCACTCATCCATCCCATGTCCAACCCTCAAAGTAGTATTATACAATGTAGTATTGCCAAGTATGTAATGGAAAGACCAAAAGTACATGAAATTAAAATGTAAAGGGTGAATGATATATTATGTTGCTGATAACTTTGAGATAGCACACTGTTTTTAACCAATATTCATATCTCTAAGTTCAAGAAATTTACTGTACAACATGTAACTACAGTGTGGCGATTCCTAAAAGATCTAAAAATCAACCTTCCATATAACCTCACAATCCCTCTACTGGGAATATACCCGGAATAACTCAAATCACTCTATAAAAAAGATACCTACACACGTATGTTTATCACAGTATTGTTCACAATAGCAAGAACACGGAACCAACCATGCTGCCCATCAACAGAGGATTGGATTTAAAAAATGTGGCACATATACATGATGTAATATTACACAGCCACAAAGAAGAACAAAATGATGAACTTCACAGCAACCTGGATGGACTTAGAGTCTATAATACTGAGTGATCTTTTACAGAAACAAAGAACTGAGTATCACATGTTCTCACTCACAAGCAAACCTTGAACAAGTATCATAATACTTTAAGAAAAGGATTGGCAGTAGCAGGAAACTGCAGGGGAGTAGGTAGGTGAGACTGGCAGTAGTAGGAATCTGCCTGGGGAAGGGAGGGGGCACACCTCATCAACAAGTGTACCTGCATAATGAACATTTGTATATCTAACCCTGAATTACACCCCACATCTTTAAAATAAAAAAATAAAAGTTAAAAAATAATAATATATTATATTCTTGAGGAATACTAAAAGAGTAGGTATAAAGTATTATCTCCACAAAAATAAAGTTGTGAAGTAATGCATATGTTAATGGGGTATATTTCGTCATTAAACAATGCATATATTCTTCAAAAAATCATGTTGTACAGAGTAAATATATATTTTATCAATAAAAAATAAAATAAATAAAGCTATTGATGAACGAAAATAAAATTTACACATTACTTGTAATCATCACTGTAGAAGATAAAAACCAAGAACATGATTGAAGATATTCATCAATATTGAATATCTTCAAGTTATTTGTACCCCAACTCCTCTTGCTCACCACCATTCTTCTACAGTAGGCTAGGATCTTCAGACATAACTCAAGGGGAAAGAGTGGGAAGTGGGAGGCAGTGACAAATAAAAGATAATTAGTAAAATGGGGGAGGTAGTAGAGGCAGAGGGGGTAAGAGAGATATAAAGAGAGAGCAAGAGAAAGAAGAAAAGTCACATTTGTATTTTTGAGTTACTTTTCAGCATTTTGATCCAGTTTTACTGCTCAGCACAAGGACTTCACCAGGCAATTAACTGCAGTGACACCTGTTGGTGAGGGAAGAACTGATCAGCCACAGGTTTGACTTTCTGGCAGAAGCCAACCCTAAAACTGTTCCAAGCTCGGCAGGTGTTTTCCTGAATTTTATTCCCTCAGATTCTTATTTGAGTGAAAGCTTTCTAGCTGAATTGATCCAGGTTTGTTGCTGTGAATAAATACTTAACCTGGAGGTTTATAAGAATCCCAGTAAAATGCAAAACTGACAACTGTTGTTTCAGCACTAATTCTCTCCACGGTCAAAAAAACCAAGTGTAAGGCAGAGGTCAAAGACGTTGATAGTAGACTTATCTTCAAAATAAGTATTGTCAGAACTGACAATAGCTAGGATTGAATCAGTTTGCTTATGATACCATATCTTGTACTAAAATTTGACAGGATAATTAATATGTGTGACATGAAGAATGAAAATATCCAGTGTCTTTATTGTAACAGAAAAACCAACCAAGGGCAAATTATTTATAGTCTGGACCCAAGGCAAAGGAACAGTATCTGTGGTGAGCTACTAGACTTTCCATGAAAGAGGAGGGAAGCTTAGTGTTGGACCTGTTTCTCAACCAACTCTATTCTGTATTAGATATCCTGGAGGACTTTTTGAGAACTAACAATTTTCTAAGCCGCATTCCAGATGAATCAAATCAGAATCTTTCTGACTGTAGTATGAGTGTCAAGATTTTAAAACTGTTTCTCGTGAGATTGCAATGTGCAGTTGAGGTTGAGGACTACTAGCATAGAAATTTAAGGCTGGGATCTTGAAAATTTTAAGTCAATGTTTGTATCCTAGCTCTACTTCTAACTACCCTGGGATTCCAGACAAATTTTGTCAACTCTCTGAGCTGCAGTTTACTTATCTGGGAAAAAGGACATATGATATCAAAAATTGTTTAAAGATTGAAACAGATCAAGTAAAATGTTTGGTCACATGTAAGTGTTCACTGCATGTAAATCTTCTGAGTCTTCAATTCTTTAGTCACATTTATAATTGATACATAATTTCCTCAATTCAAAAGATAAAATAATCATTGATTGATTTTTTTCTTCTTTCAGTAGGCTTCTTTTTCTCCTATAACTTTTAGAATAAGTAGTTATTTCTCTCTGAATTGTAAAAATATACTTACTTATAAACCCCGCCCAAAAAAAGTAATGGCCAGGCACATTTGGCTGCATGTCCAAAGGTCCCAGCACTCTACCCTGATGCTCTGAGATTGGCTTTTTGTTATTCTAGAAAACCATTTCAATTTGGTACTTCCATCATCATGCCTGTGCGCACACCTCTAATCAAGCACATTTTCATTTCATATAGTGAAATAAGGTCTTTTTCCTCAGTGAGAAAAGGGTGTGGCATATACTAATTGAGAAATAACACATATATTCATATATTTCTATTATAAATTTCTTTTCAAAAACATTGAATCAAAAAGCATATACATGTGGGTGTATGTATACATTATTTCCTTGACCTGACAAGGAAGTTTTAATGTTAGGAACATAATATAATACCAATTAAAAAAAAATTAGAAGGATGCAATCGTTTTTACTGTTCATTTTGTTTTTGTTATATAAAGCTCTGTTGAAGAAAAGTGTTGAGAATAAAACAGTGTTTATAGCTGAGTGCCAGATTAACTTCATGGCTTTATAAGAAAGTATTTATTGACTGGCAAAATCTTAGAACGACAAGTCACAGTGCTAAAACAGAATTCTTTATTTTTGTTTCCCCTATTTAAAAAAGGGGAAGTGTTCATCAAAAATTCTAACAAAATATGAAAGAACACAAGAAATTACCCATAGATAGATACTTATTGAAAACTAGGATTTTACGATGCATGCCATTATTAAGTAAATAGTAAATTCTTTCTACTTGAATTTAATGGAAGGAAACTGAATATAAACCAAAATTTAAATAAACTTTATTTCCCTATGAGAGATTATAACATAATAAATATTAAGTTTGTGGAAGAAGAACACAAAAAAATCATTGAATGTAGAGTCATTGTGTACTTTTAATTTTATGTTTCAATTTGAAACAACATTGATTGACTACTTCATATGAAACTTGATAAGGGACTTGTTTCTCCCACACTTCTCCTTACAGCCCTTTTGCCTCAAGTTCCTGTATTGTATAACTCCAGGGTATAACTTTCACACTTTATTTTACAGGAATGACTCCCCCTGGGGTTGTGCAATACAGCAACCATTATTCTTCCCACATTCCAATCCATGTTGGTTGTATGATAAATATTTTCTTTCTCAACGTAAATAACAGTTTTTGTTCTATGACCATAATTATTAAAACCTTCTAAATGAAAGACTTGGTTTTAGTCTTTCATTTAGAAGGTTTTAATAATTCTATGTTCTTATTTATTTTACTGTTAACTAGATTTCATCATGAAGCGTCTTCAATTCATACATTTATAGCTTCTGAGATTTTTTATGTGCATATTTATCTATTATATCTTGTACTAATTTGTAGTTAATAAATATACACTCAAATAATACATTTCAAAGGACAAAATAAAATAAAGTCTTAATATTTTCTTTCCATACATACAGTATTTGACTTTCGTATCTCCCTGGTGAAAGCACCTCTGACTTTGGAGACCAGCTGGCCTAGCTCACACGTGTAACAAGGGCTTCATTCGGAATGTTGACTTATTTCAAGGCTGATTTCAATCTCCCCAACAGTCATAATAATCCCCATGTGATTCAGTACTTGTTTGCCATTTTCTATCATTCTTTCTACACCCTCATGTTACCTATTTCCAAATTCATATGCCGTCTGTTTCTTCAGTTGCTTTTCATGAAGATATTGGGCTTAAGTGGTCATGGCAAGCTGTTTTAGAGATGACCAATTCCATTCAATTCATTTAATCATTCACAAGCAGGAGTGGGAACTCAATCAATACTTGGAGAAACAACTCAGCTCATAGAGAGTACATAGCCTTGGACCCAGTTAGTGTATGTTCTATTTGGCCCTCTAATCTTAGGGCTGCTGCTGATATCCTAATACTAGACAATTCTGGCTTTCCTTAAGTATTGATCCCTGAATGTTAACATCTACCTGTACAATGAATACACTAGCACTATTGTTCTCAAATCTTAGTGTACATCAGAATTACCTGAACAACTTGTTAAAACAAAGACTTCTGGGCCCCACTCCCAGAATTTCTGATTTAGTAGGACTTGAGTGGTTTCCAAGATTTTAGTTTTGTAACAAGTTTCCTTGTGATACTGATCCTTCTGGTCAGGGGACCATACTTTAAAAACCATTGTTCTATAATTGTCTGAACATTCCTGGTTTCTAGTCCTGTGTCCCCTGTTTCCATGCATTTGGAAGTGACAGCAGCATCTTCCCACACTGGAGAAGTCACCTTGTTATGATTAGTGCCCATTAGCAAAACAAATAAAAAGAGGATTTCAATAAACTGAGTGAATTTCTATGTATTGTTATTATACGATTGAGTAACAACTTGGCTGAACACAAGATTCTAGGTTTACCTTTTCCTCAGCACTTTGCACACATTGCTCTATTGTTTTCTGGAATTGAATACAGTTGTGGATGCCAGCCTGGATTTTTCACTCACAGAGGTGATTTGCTTTTTCTGCCTCCCTTTGTGAGTTTTTTTTTTAAATCTTTGAAGTTTAATAACTTAAACAGGTTATATCTCAGTGACCAATGTAGTAGTATTCTTTTTGTAACTGAGTGCACTCCTTTGAAATGCATATTAAGTCCTTCCTTCATTCCAGGAAAATTGTCTGCTACGTCACTATAATGAATTTTCTTTTTTCTCAGAGGGTCGCCAATTATCTTTACTCGAGATCGTCTTTGACTCTTTCCATATCTAGTATCTGGCTGCTATTACTGAAAATCTTGGGAGTTTTTCTCTGCTTATGTGGTGATTAGCTCAAGCCTTTCTCTATGTTAATAATTTGATTTTCAATAGTATTTATTCTTCTATATGATTTACTTTTTTCTCCTAGTCTAACAATGCAAGTATTTTGGGCTTCAGTTTCTTTTCTTTGCTAGTCAAATCATTATGTTGTTTTATTATCTCATTTTTCCTTTATTGGTCTATTTAATTCATGTTCTTATAAAGATATTCCAGAATAAATTGCACAGAAATAGTATAAGGAAAGTTTCTTTTGTTTCATGAGTTAAATATTCTTCCAATTTGATTTCTCCTTTTCTTTTCTTTCATATATATATATATGTATATGAAATATATATATATTTATATGTATATATATATGTATATGAAAATATATATATTTTGTTTTGTTTTTTAGTTGGAGTCTCACTCTGTCGCCCAGATTGGAGAGCAGTGGCTGCTGGGCTCCAGCGATCCTTCCACCTCAGCCTTCCGAGTAGCCGGAATTACAGACGTGCACTACCACGCCCAGCTAATTTTTTTTTTTTAATTTTATTGTAGAGATGAGGTCTCACCTACCCAGGCGGGTCTCGAACCCGCGGGCTCAGGCAATCCACTCATCTGAGCCTCCCAAAGGTGCAGGATTACAGGCTGAGCCACTGAGCCCGGCTTCCTTTCCTATTTGTATTATGTTCTTTTCTATTGTTCTTGTTACTTAGGTGTTTAGCACGGTTGCCATACAATAATGTCTTAGTATCTCTTTGTGGTTCTATGGATAGACCTTTTAGTTGACTTACTACACTTGAATACTCCTTGCCCCCTTTACTGTCTTTGGATATATGTTTGTCTTCCACCACAAACCTTAATTTAAAGCATTCTATCTACTCTTCTGTAGTCTGAAGATAAGAGAAGAAGGCAGAGAAGAGCTCCATTGGTGACCTAGGCAGACCTTGCTGGAGTCATGAAATGCTTTCTAACTCCAGACACTATCATCAGAATTGACTATTCTAGCAGGAATGTATCCCCTTGGTTTAACTCTTAACTCTTCATCCAGTGTAATAAAGGAATTCTGTAAAACAGTCCCTAATGACTTTCTTCTGAGATTCTGCCTTGTAAGTGGGTTTCTCAGTACTGCTTTCATACCTAATTGGTTGGTATTGTAGAAAATTGTCTGTGTTTAGTTTGACTCCCTTCTCTCGCCATTTGTGATAATAGTAGTGCATTGAAAACCATCCCACAAATACCAGAAGGATTGTTTACTTTCTTTAGTTAAAAACTTATTTTTTGTATGACATGAAATTTTACACCTCTTTATGCTTATTTACTGATTTGTGTTTTTTTTTGTAATTGTTTCTAGGATCTGATGACACAATGTATAGTCACCTCCCAAAGTTCCTTTCTTGCATCTTTCACCCCTCTAAATTATAAGTTCATTGAAGGCAGAAACTATGTTGTTTGTTTTGATTCTCAAAAAATCATGTCTCATATACTGTACACATTAAAATTGTTGAATCTGTTGGAACATGGAGTTTCTTCAACGATCTTTATATATTAGATTTTTTTAGATTAGAAAATATAGTTTATTTAGAAAGTAAATGAGAGAGAGAGAGAGGAAGAGAGGAGATTCACTCCCCAAGGTAGGGGAGGGAGCGAAAGCTAGGAAACACGGTAATAGTGGCTCAAGCTACCACATGGTCAGACTATGCTTAGCAAAGCAACGGTGGCAACATTAGATCTTTTGACTTGTTCATCTTACAACATGAGGACTATAGTTAATAAAAATGTATTGTATTCAGAACTTATGCTAAATGAGATTATATCTGTTCTTGCCACAGCTAGGGAAATGAGTAAACATGTAAGATAATGGACATGTTAGTTTTTCCACTATAACTAACATTATATATATATATATATATATATACACACACACACACACACACACACACACACACACACAACATACATATATAGTATAGCATCATGTTACATACCTTAAATATACTCAATAATATTTATTTACTTAAATCATTGTTCGTATTCTAAAACAATTTTAGTTAGCTTATTTAGAAATAAAATTCAAAAGGAAAAAAGGAACTCTTTATGCAAAAAAAGTTCAACAGTGGACAAGAATGAATGAGATAAACTGTGGAACAGGGAGCATTAAACAATCAAAATGTATTCTAAATACAAACATCCAATTTATTTTTCAGTATTTTATTTTTAAAATTGTAGGCATCTTAAGTTTAGCTGTACTTGAAGAAAATTTAGCCTATTATTCTGTGCTTGTAGTGTTTACCATTAAGTTATTAGTAAAATAGTTTTTGTGAGCCCTGACTGATGTTTCACATTTCTTCATAGGTTTTTTGTTTTTTTTTTTTAATCAGAGCCTCACTCTGTTGCCCAGCCAAACTGGAGTACAGTGACACAATCACAGCTCACTACAGCCTTGACTTCCTGAGCTCAGGCAATCCTTCCATCTCAGCCTCCTAAGTAGCTCGGACTATGGGTGTGTGCCACCACATCTGGCTAATTTTTTAATTCTTTTAAAGACAAGGTCTCACTATGTTGCCCTGACTGGCCTCGAACTCCTGAACTCAAGCACTCCTCCAGCACTGTGAGGAGATTACAAGCATTAGCCATCATACCCGGCCTATTTATAGGTGTTTTTCTATATGATAAAGAGATATTTATGAGAATGGATGCTGAAAGAGATTATCTGGTATTCAGTTATTGCTCTGCCACTTACGAGTCATGACATTGGCCAAGATAGTTAATCACTGTGTGCCTCAGTTTCCTCCTCTATAAAATGAAGATGACAACAGTATCTATCTAATAAATTGCTGTGTAAAAATAAGTTAATATATTGAATATACATAGACAGTGCCTAGCATATAGTCAGTGCATTAAATGTTTTACCTATTGTTCGTAGTAATAGAATCACTGATTTACCAAGAGTAAGTAAAATAAAATTGGTGAAAGAATAACTTTCCATTAAACACAAACCCCGAAAGATTTAAATGTACTTTATTATTGCCCAAATATATTATCTCTTCCTTTGTGCCTCACTATTTAATATGAATAAAATATTTTACTTTCTACCCAAGCAGTCATCAAATAATTTATATATTTATGAGAGCAACATTCAGAAACAATTATCACTTGATATTGTGCTTTGCTGAACATACTAAAAATAATAATTTGAAATGGTGGATTTTCAAACATTGAAAATTGTCCCTTAAAGGAAAGAACGAGTGAACAGAGATGGACTGAGTGACTTTAGTTGAGGAAAGTATAAATTGTTACACTATCAGAACCAAAGGTTACTTACTAATGCCTTAATTCAAATAATATGGCACTTGTGGACATAGAGTCAGTGACTTTGCTATTAAGTACTATGTTTTGCAAATGTATTATATATAAAATAAAGCAAGTGAACTCTGTCCCACATTTTCCAGAGTAATAAGCACAGATGAAATTGTTATTTATAATTGACTGATAATATAGATCAATTTCTTGTATAGACTTAATGGAGCATTATATTAGTTTTCATTCCCTGAGTCTATTTAGGACTGCCTCTGTAATAAAATACTTTACAAATGATCTTTGGGTGAAATGAGTATATTTCAATACCATAAAGAAACATATTCTATAAGTTGTACAACTCTTACCTGAAATAGGGCTTGACCTACAGTTATTAATCAATAAATAAGTACTTTGTTCAATGATTATTATACATAATTGATATTTAGCTAATAATAATATTTTAAGTAACATTAAATTTTCTGAGGAACTTGGAATGTTACGTTTCACATTATTTCATTAATTACCCCAGCAATGTTTTTTGCATATGATATGAATACATTTGAATAAAAGGTATGAAAATATAGACCCTTTACAATCTTCTCTCTTCTCTTCTACCTTTCCTCTTCTTATTCTCCTTCTCTCCCTTTCCTTCTCTCTCTGTCCTTCCTATGTTTTTCTCTTCCCCGTCTCCATCTCCTGGCTCACAAGATACGGTACAATACTCTGAAGATGGATAACAAGGATGCTGCTAAAATAAGTAAGGAAGCTCTCTGTTTATTATAGAAAATGGTTCCAGTTCTTTCAAATCTAATTCCCTGGACTTATCAGAAGAAATGCAGCTAATTGTTCAGATATCAAGATACACAGTGAAGAGAAAATAAATGGTATCTCATCATCCACCAATGAATACAAAGTTACCCTCTTTGGATTTTAGAATATATATATACATATAACATAATTTTCTGTTCTTTAAAATAATTTCAATGATTCATTTTTAAAACTTTAATTGATTTTCAATGCATATTTTACCTTGGCTTTTATATAATGAGAAATTGCTCTGTAGTCAGAAACTATAGGATGGAATTCTTATCAATGCAATGAATTAAAACACAATTCAACAGGTTAATCTGAAATATTTAATATAGATTTGACAGCAATGTATTAGATGCAAATAACTAATATTTTAGGCACTGTATCATATTCTGCTTCCTAAAAAACATTTTAAATTTTTAAAACCTCCGGGCTCGGTGGCTCAGCCTGCAATTCTGCACTTTGGGAGGCCGAGGTGAATGAATTGCCTGAGCCTGCAGGTTCGAGACCCGCCTGGGCAAATTGGCGAGACCTCATCTCTACTATAAATCACAAAAATTAGCCGGACATGGTAGCGCATGCCTGGAGTTCCAGCTATTTGGAAGGCTGAAGCGGAAGGATTGCTGGAGCCCAGCAGTTCGAGGCTGCGGTGACCGGGAATGTGCCACTGCACTCCAGTCTGGGTGACAGAGTGAGACTCCAACTCAAAAAAAAGAAAAAAAGAAAGAAAATTAAAACCTTCATATATAATGGACACAAAAACAAACAAACAAAAAAAACCACCTGGAATTTGCTTATCAAAAATTGTGTTTATTGTTGTATATTTAAACTCCAGTCACCTTCAAAGTATTCTCCATTTGATGCAATTCACCTATTGAAATGCTTTTTCCATTGCTCAAAAGTATTTAACTCATCAATTTTTATGTCTTTTAGTGCTTATGCCATTCTTTGTTTCACGTCTTCCACATCTGCAAAAAGTTTCTCTGTGAGGACTTTTTTCATCCTGAGAAACAAACAATAAAAAAGTCACTCGGGGTGAGATTGGGTGAATAAGGAGGGTGAGGAATGGGGGTGTCATGCCTTTTTTGTTCAAAAACTGCTGAACACTCAGCAGATATGGGCAGGTGCATCTGTAAATTACACATCATGAAATGTGCAAACACATTGAAAGAATCTCAAAAAAAAAAAAAAAAAAACCTAATTGAAGCCAAAATGCAATCTCTCATAACAATGCTAGCTAGGACACTGATGGGTTCCTAGAATGCTCACCTAGTGGGGGAAGCCTATATTACAAAGGGCTCACCCTACAAAAAATAATTGTTTTTGGGGGGAGTTCCTCTTTCATTATGATTGTTAAAATGGAATTTGGGAAGCAATGTAGTTACAGTTATTGAACATTTGATTTCATGTTGAACTTCTTGGAAATCTGAGTGAAAATAAATTATATATTTTCCATTGTCTGATAGAAGTGGCATATCAAATTTTCTACAAAGTCAAAATTTTCCTGGATTTAACTATTAAGTTAATTTATTATTTTTGCCTTACAGGGAACATGTATATGCCATGCTTTCCAAATCAGTTTTTTTTTTTTTTTTTTTTTTTTGAGTTGGAGTCTCACTCTGTCGCCCAGACTGGAGTGCAGTGGCCGCTCCTGGCCACCGCAACCTCAACCTGCTGGGCTCTAGCGATCCTTCCTCCTCAGCCTTCCGTGTAGCCAGAATTACAGGCATGCGCTACCATGCCCGGCTGATTCTTTGATTTATTGTAGAGATGAGGTCTCGCTGCCCAGGCGGGTCTCGAACCCGCGGGCTCAGGCAATCCACTCACCTCAGCCTCCCAAAGGCGCGGGATTACAGGCTGAGCCACCGAGCCCGGCTCCAAATCAGTTTTAGCAGCAAGACAGACGTGATTATTTTGGTTGTTTTTCTTTTATCTGCCCTGATTGAACTTGAAAGCTGAATATTAAAATGTAATACATGATACATATTTGTGACTATCTGATGATCTCACTTGATAATTTAAATTAAAACCCAAGAATCTCATAGACTAGATGTTTCTCTTGGAGTTGCTTTCTTTAAAAATTATATTTAGATAAGAGTTGAGTGACTAACAGTTTTTGTTGTCACTAAGATGTGAAAGACCTTTACAATGAAAACTACAAAATACTGCTCAAAGAAATCAAAGATGACACAAACAAGTGGAAAAGTATCCCATGCTCATGGATTGGAAGAATCAACATTATAAAGATGTCCATTCTACCTATGGCAGTCTACAGATTTAATGCAATATCCATCAAATTACCAGCAACATTCTTCTCAGACCTAGAAAAAAACAATATAGGAATTCATATGAAAACACAAATGACTAAGAATAGCCAGAACCATCCTCAGCAAACAAAACAAAACAAAACAAAACAAAACAAAAAAAAAGCAGGAGATATCACACTACCAGACTTCAAACTTTACTGTAGAGCCACAATAATCAAAACAGCTTGATATTGGTACAGGAACAGGCATAAAACCAATGGAATAGAATTGAGATTCCAGAAGCAAAACCTCAATTTCTCAACCAACTCATCTTAGACAAAGCCTCCACCACCCACCACTGGGGAGAAGAGAACCTACTCAGCAAATGGTGCTGGGAAAACTGGCTGTCCACATTCAGAAGATTCAAACAAGACTACTATCTATACCCATATACAAAAATTAACTCCAAATGGATCAGAGACCTAAATGTGAAGTCTCAAATCACAAAAACCTTAAAAAATGGAGGACACACCCTTATGGAAATTGGAACTGGCATCCAATTCCTGAACAAAACCCGAAACCCACAGGCCATAAGAGATAAGATAGACAAGAGGGACATCATTAAACTGACAAGCTTCTGCAAAGCCAAAGAAACCATCAATAGAGCAGGGAGACAGCCCACAGCCTGGGAAAAAGTATTTGCCAACTCCAGGTTCAACAAAAGCTTAACATCTTGGATCTACAAGGAACTCAAACGTGCTGAAAAGAAAAAAACAAACAACCCCATTATAAAGTGGGCAAAAGATATGAACAGACACTTCTCAAAGGAAGACATCCAAGCAGCCAACAGACACATGAAGAAATGTTCAGCCTCACTAATCATCTAGGAGATGCAAATCAAAACCACACTGAGATACCACCTAACTCCAGTCAGAATGGCAATTATCAACAATTCAAAAAATAACAGTTGCTGGAGAGGGTGTGGTGAAAAGGGAACATTTATACACTGTTGGTGGGAGTGTAAACTAGTGCAACCTCTGTGGAAAACAGTGTGGCGATTCCTAAAAGCTCCAAATATCGACCTCCCATATGACCCTGCAATCCCCTACTGGGAATATACCCTGAAGAACTCAAATCACCCTATGAAAAAGATACCTGCACACGTATGTTTATCACAACATTGTTCACAATAGCATGAACCTGGAATCAACCATGCTGTCCATCAAAAGAGAACTGGATTTTAAAAATGTGGTACATATACATGACGGAATACTACACAGCCATAAAAAAGAACAAAATCATGAATTTCACAGCAACCTGGATGGAACTAGAGTCTATAATACTGAGTGACCTCTCACAGAAACAAAGATCTGAGTATCACATGTTCTTACTCATATAGTGGGCCTTGAACACCTATCGTAATACTATAGGAAAAGGATTGACAGTGGGAAACTATGGGGGGAAGGGAGGGGAAGGGAGATGGGATTAAGGTTGTCAATATCTGTCTGGGGACAGGGAGACACCCCTTATCAACAAGGGTGCCGGAATGAAACATATTTGTGTACCTAACCCTTAGCTGTACCCCACAATACCAAAATAAAAAATATGATTAATAAAAAAAGTATATATATTCCATGGTATTTTTTTCATCTTTGTGTTCAAGACCTAGCACAAGGCTTGGCATAGAAAACGCTTGTTAAATATTTAGAAGTTGAATAGTAACTGCTTTGTTTATGTCAATTGAGTATAAATTCTCATAGTCTTGAAATGGATGGATTGACATTCACCATGAGAGTTTAAAGATCTGACACTTAGGTGGGAGACCGCCTCACTGCCCTTGAAAGTAGGTCAAGGTTGCCAAAGAATGACATCATAACTACTCAAGAACCTGAACCAATGCATAATTGAGTTGCCAACATTCCATACTGCAGCTGGTATAATGTTCAAGAGTGATGGTTACCAGCCCTGACTTTTTTGAAGGTTGTCGAGATGAGCTGCATGCATGCTATACCCCCACCTAATGGGACAAGCTGACCTCCCGATTAGGGTTATTTAGTATTGTCAAACGCAATTTGAAATTAGTTTTTAGAGGCAGCTAAATATTGAAAGTACCCAACATGAAGCACAGTGTCATTCATATCTGAGACTATAATTTTTAAATTTAAAAATTGGTTGAGTCACAAGTCATTTCTAATAAAACTTGATTGTTCATACTTAAGCAGTGAAATTGTCTCTGAGGTTAAATATATTTGTAAGGAACATCTAAAGTAGTAGGCCACAGTTTGGCCACATCTAAGTTTTTCCAATATTTTAAATGTAAATTTCAAATATACAGAAATATTAAAAGAATGTGCAGTGAACAGTCTTGTACTGATTTTATGAGTTCTATATAATATTTTTATATATGTGTTGTATTACAGGTCTATCCATCTATGCAACTTGGTCTACATTTATGCTCATCTTTATTTTGATACATTTTAAAAGCACTTGCCTAAATTAGTGCAAATGCTTCAACATACATAGGATCAACTAGAGTTCCATAATAGTATGTGAATTATGTTGCAGGGGTAACTTTACACTAAAATTCAGAAAACTTAAGACTACCACATAATGGGTTACAGAGAATATCTATTTTTGACTCATGTGACTATTCAATATACATACAGGAAAATATTTATTAAGCATTTTTGTCACAATCTAGGGACTATAACCAGGTGATCAACTGCCTTTCACTTTAAAGAAAATTATAAAATGTAAAACTGTCTTGAATACAAGCAGCTCGAAATGCAATTGCTTTATTTATCCAATTTGACAAACAGCTTTCAAATGAAAACACGAGAGGCTGTTTTTAAGTGGAGACAAAAGGAATCTACACTCAGAAGTTAAATTATAATAGCCTTCTCCTTTATTTAGCTGATATAATACTGAAGACATATCTTGACACATTATATATCTGAAGGTCTGCTGGAAGTTATACAAAATGTACCAAGAAAAGAAAATGTCACATATATTGATTTGTAATGTATATGTGTCAAATCATATTACTTGAAATTGTACAGCCATAAACATAGACGTGTGTGTGTGTGTGTGTGTGTGTGTAGCCATATAATCAAGGAAGTGAGAGAAATATCAAGTATAAAAGTTTGTCAAGAATCTAGTATGGTCAAATAATGAAAATAAGAAATGAAGAAGGCTCTCTAGAAAATTACCCATGTAATAGATGATCAAGTTTAGCTCAAAGGATCATCTGCTCTACAGCCATGGCCCCTTTTGGCTATTTTCCCCCAAAATGGTATTGTATCAAAAACTATCCACAGTCTGGTCAATGGTCACAAATGAATCATTGACTTGAAAATTCTCTTCCCTTCCAGACCATCATTTAGAAATAAATCTATTTAAAATTAACACATACCATTATGTATCTCCAGGCTTTTTCTTTTCTTTAAAATGACATTTAAATAATGCTATTCACATGTTTATTTTAACATACACGATTTTCAATTTCACACAATGCTAAAGCTCAGGCATATGCAGTTTAATTTTCAATTTCCTTTCCAAGTTTGAGGAGGAAGAAACAATAATCCTAACAACGTTCGTAAGATACTAACTATGCATGTAGTAAAAAATGGTAAAATGGATAATGCATATTGAATCAGAAGACCAGAATTCTAGATTCTAGCATAGATTTTGCTGGAATGTTGTGTGGTTTCAATAAAATCACTTCATTCCTCTGGGTCTAATTTCACTTGTAAAATAAAGGTAATTGGCTATAAGTAATTACAGGCTCTTTCCAACTCTGAAGTTCTATTATTCTAAGAACAATTTGTATAGGCAGGCTTTCTTTGATGTTTTTTTCTCTTCGGTAATTGTAATAGATTATTATACCATCCAAGAAAAGGCACTAAGTTTTCAATGGTAGTTTTTTTTTTTAAACCTGATCAGTAGATGACGTTAACATAAGTTTATATTGGCTCATGTTCTAGACTTAATGCTAGAAATATTTTTATGTAGGTTTGAGTTTGTTCAAGCAGGCATATTTAAGAAGTCTGATGCAAAATGACTATTTTGAATGAAACATTTAAATCAATAATATTAAGGTATTTGTATTTGTTTAAGACACATTTTGCCAAATAGCTTTTCTTCATAAATTGTTTCACTGGCTGACCAACTATTAATGAAGCTTTCCATCACTCAGTGTGGTAAAAGTCAAATGGATTTTGTCATCAGCTAAGCCATCTGTCTACTCGTACTGTTCTGCTATTTTTCCTTTTTATTTTTGAAACTCTTCACCTTAAATTAGAAATGGAGGAGGAGGTAATTAGTAAACAAAAGTATAGCAGAATTTAACATGCTTTGATTATTATTTAATGTACAGGCAATATGAGATATAAATAGCATTGCAGATATGTTTGTATTCATTCAAGAGTTTCTTATGAGCTTTTATGGAAAATATTTTATATTTTCATACTGTATAGGTACAGGAAAATGCATTTGCTTTAAGTCAAGTTAGGCACTGCATATTGCAGAGATACAAATCTTCCTAACCAAAGAAAAAGAAAATGCCACATTGCTACCTGTTGTTTTCATCTAAACTGAAGAGAGTGCCCAGGACTCTCCATCTCCAGAGGGTTTAGATTCCCTTTACAAAGCACTGAAAATAAGGCTTACCAATCTTTTGTCTATCTATTGTAAGCCAAATGCTTATTTCCCATGCCTTTACTGGGGAGCTAGCTGCCTGAAATGTGATGTTTGAAATGAGAGAGAGTGAGAGAGGAAAGCCAAGGAAAGGAAGCAGAAATACATGTTGAAACGAAAGCCCCCTAGAGCTATCTCCCATGTATTACTGAAAACCGTAATTTGATGCCCTTGACTGATGGCTACCTATTCCTTTCTTAAGCATATAGTGTATGAGAAGCTCTATTTTTCAGAAGGCAGCCCATCCAATAGTTGGGCACCACCAAAATTATTAAGAAACTAATTTTCATGCAGGGAAAAAGTGTTTTCTCTTTGTCACTTTCCACCAGTTGGTCCTGTGCTGCCTAGTTTAAATCTATCTTGGTTTTTACTTGTTAACCTTTCAAATATTTAAAGATTTTTTTTAAAGCCTCCTTGTTAGTCTCCTTTTCTTTAGAGTAAGCCTGTGCAGTTCCTTTGGTGAGACTCTATGTTTTCCTGACTCCCTACCCTTCTGGTTACTTTTCTGTAAAAGTCCTGAGACTTCCCAAGTTGCTATTGTATTAAGAAACTTAAATGAGTTCAAAACTCTCATTTGTGTTGTCTGTCTTACAAACTGATAACACTTTGCAATGAGATAACTGTTACTACATCAAAAATTCAATTGAACCAAAGACATTGAACCACCCAGGTGCCCACTGACTGTGAACTAGATAAAGAAAATGTGGTACATATGTACCATGGAATACTATGCAGCCATAAAAGATAAATTGTATCACTTATAGCAACATGAATGCAGATGGAGGCCATCATCCTAAGTGAACTATCACAGAAACACCCCAAATTGAATACTGTACATTCTTACTACTAAATGGAAACTAAACACTGGGTATACACAAGCACAAGGATGGGAACAACATATGCTGGGGACTACTAAAGGGGGATGGAATGGAGGGGGAATAAGACCTGTAAAACCATCCTTCAGGTACAGTGCTCACCACCAGGGATGGGGGAGGCAGCTCATCAGAATCCCAAACCTCCGAATCATGCAATATACCTATGTAACAAATCTTCAATGTACCTTCTGATTCTAAAATAAAATATAATTACTAACAAATTCAATTAAGGAAAATATATGATGTTACTTTTACATTACATATTTGAATTTGAATTTTACAATGAATATATGTTTATTTTGTGATCAGAAAATAATTTTTAAGAAATATTGGGCATGTCCGGGCATGGTGGCTCAATCCTGTAATCCCAGCACTTTGAGAGGCCAAGTCGAGGGAGACTGAGGCAAGGGGATTGCTTGAGACTGTGGGTTTGAGACCAGCTTGGGCAACATGGTGAGACATTGTCTCTACAATAAATCAAAAACTTAACTGGGCTTGATAGTGAGCGTCTGTAGTTCCGGTTGATGCAGAAAGATCACCAAAGCCCAGTGGGTCATGGCTGTGAGGATGCCACTGCACTCAAGCCTGGGTGAGGGAGTAAGACTCCAGGGAGGAGGAGGAGGAGGAGAAGGGGAGGAGTGGGAGGAGGAGGAGGAGGAGGAGGAGGAGGAGGAGGAGGAGGAGGAGGAGGAGGAATACCTGACCACTGGATTCCTTTCTTCACAAACAATGGGCAGCATTACTGGCCTAGAAATTCTCTTTCCATATGACGTGACTCAACTGGTGCTTAAGATTAAATGCAATTAGATTTATTTTAGCATCTTCCTGACTGATAGGAATAAATCTTGCTGTATATGGGTACTTTAGGCTCAGAGGCTGTCATTTTTTTAAACTATGTTCTGTGTACTTTTCAGTGACTGTTATTAGAAGTCATCCATCTGTTTTTTTCTTTTTCAAAAAATCCAAACAAATTTTTAGGCACAATGACCTCAAATTCTTTAGTATCATACATTTGCAAGAGCATTCTATCTTATTCTATCAAAAACAACAACAAAAAATTTCCCTGAAAAAAATATTCTTCTACTAGTCTCAAGGATTTCAACACAATGCTGAATGAACATGTAAAGCACTCTAATTTTCAAGTAAAAAATGTGGCAGAGATAGAAGCAAACTCCTTGAAGAAGCTTATCAGTGGAAGGCCATTAGTAGATGGGCACGCCTCAAAGCAGAAGCATGTGTTACTCAACTTTGTGTTCCCTGAACCCAGTGTAATGCCTGGCTCATAATACAAGCAGCTAGAGGTAGGTCAACCAATTATCAGCTTTGGGTCAGAGACTGGTGACTTGCGCTTCTTGTCTTTCCTACCTTTTGATAAAATAACACAGGCCTCTGAGTATTTTAGTGCATGGATTTAAAAAGGACATTCGTAATTTTGAATAACTTTTTCTTGTTATTTAGTTATAAAATAGGGAATTAACATAATCTGACTTGCTATATATACATTACATAGTAAAAGAAACAACTGCCCAAGCTGCTGACTTATGAACCCATTTTGTTAGATGGAAGAGACCTTGGCTTGGCAATGCTTCTGAAACCCCCCTGGTTTAATAGAACATGGTACAGAAGGAGATTAGGAAATGTTCTCATCTACTTGAAAATCCAATGGTTCAGTCACAATGGGATTGATCTCCACCTACTTGGTACACGGGTTAAGTGAATAGAATTCAAACCTTTGCTTAAAGGAGGCAGACATTCCTGACTGTTCCAATATCCAAGCAATCTTTCAATAGAGTCCCTGGAGTAAAAGGGTGTTGTAGGCATACCTAAAGGATTAGGATGTTGAAGACTTTTCCCCAAAATTTCAGCTCATGTCTGTTTTTGAACACTGCAGGTCAAAGAAAATAATGCAATAATACAAGTTACATATAACTTCTAAATAATCAGGTTTTCAAATGTTTCTAGAGAAAATTTGTGATTTAAACTTGCAGTAGAGTCATAGTTATATCAATTTATAATGATTGTTATATAAATTTATAATGATGTCATTGGACTATATAAATGTTGGAAAGAAAGAAAATAATTAAATTGGGTTAGGCATACAATTTATACTCCACTTTTGCAAGAACCCAAGATTTAAACATGGTTGTGTATCATAGTATTAGTTAGAAAATTGTAGCGAGTCATTGAAATATGTATTGAGTGTCTACTATGTGCAACCACTAAAAATATTCAATGACCTTTTAGTACCTAACTTGAAATATTACCTGCTATTCTTTTTACTGGTATTCATGTGATGGCTCACATACTTGCAGCATAAGATGTCACTTAATAGCTCTTTCACTGAACTCAAAACAATGTTTATTGTGTTACACCATGTGTTTCTTTTAAGCAAGCTCTGCATTTATTGTATACATTTTAATATTTATTATCTTTCAATGTTCCTGTAATAAATTATGCGTTAAATAAATGTGTACTAAATGGGCAAATCTATGAATGAATGGTCTCTTATGGAGTAGGCCATATAATTCTGCGAAGAACCTGGAAAAACAAACCACATTTAAATGTCTGTGTTCAGCATGAAGAAATTCAGGTTCCTCATGAGTAACAATTATTTTAGAAAGCTTTTCTAGTGTATGGCCTAGCACCTAGTAGATAATTTATTTGTGGTTTTTAGTATAATATTTTTATTGAGTCACATTTCCTAAATTGATTTTCAGAATCAACTCCTGAAGAATGATATGAATTTCATGTTAAGTCCTTTCTCCCACATCTTCTTAATTTTTTTTCCCCAAAGCTTCTCTTCTGTTACTTGGAATAATGCACAGAATGGCATTATTCTTACATAATAAAATAAGTAGCCACCATGGCCATAATGGCCTAAAAATTTCTTAAAGCAAGCACAGCTAGAATAATAGTTATTCACTGAGAACCATCTTATAGTGGCACTAAGAACACCCAAATGAAAGAAATCACAAGTCTCTGAAGCCTACCAAGTATATATATCTGAGAGTCATATATCCTAGAAGAAAAGCTGAGAAGCTGAATAGACATTTTGCTAGCACTTCTGGGCTAGTATGACAAATTTGGAACTCACGGCCTTCTGATAAAAGAGTCCAGGGGATTGAAGTAATGAAAATTACAGTTTAGGAGTTGGACCAAATTAAAAATAAACTGACCTCACATCTTTAGATTGTCTAATTCCTGAGGTTGAATTAAGATTATCAATGATAGCTATTGCTGCTAGGTGCTTGACAGACACTTGCCATCAATATTTGAATACAATATTTTTTATTATCAGTACAATATTTTATTTGTACAATACTTTAATAAAATATCAGTCATACAATCAAGAATACCTTATAAGATAAGGAAATGCAATAAAAACTAAGAGAAACAATACACAATATAAACATAAATATAATAAATGTAGATAATGTAGTTAACAGATACAAATGTAAAATTAACTATGGTCACTATTTTCCAGATAATCAAAGACAAAGTTGGGGAGGAGGCTTCTGGTTTGAGTAAGATAGGATAATCATACATCTCTCTATGTGTCACTGAATTCATCATAGAAAACTAGACAGGGGAACAGTAATTATTTGAGAACTCTGAAGATTAAATATAAGCAAGCAGATAAAGGAAGGATCGCACAATTTTATGTACCATTGAACCAGTAATGAGTTTACCATTTTTTCTACTCTGATATCCCCTGGCCTGAACTCAGCACATTATAAAATTTGTAAGCTTTACAGTGCAGACAGAAAAAAAACTCATTAGTCTGACGCAAGGATCAAAAAAAGAAATTCTGACAGCTCAGAGAAAATAAGGGGAAATTTCCATTTTTATCGACTCTAATTTTTTCTGGTCTCTTATAACCCTGCCCTCAGGAAATCTCTTGATGGGGATAGTGTAACATCAAAAGTAGCTGGGAACAAGAAGCTGCAAGACCCAAAATAATTAGTTGTTGAGAATTTTGACAAAGAATAAGAAACTATAAAGGAGGATCAATTGTAGCTTATAGAAATAAAATGCATACATACCTACAAAAAACACAAATGACAAGTTTATAAGACAGTAAGTAGTTCAAAAAACTAGTAAAAGGTCAAAGGAAAATATTTAAAATGAAGAATGGAGAAGCAAAAAGAAAAAAAGGTGTAAAAAACATACAGAAAAGAGGGTAAGGAAATTTAGCGAAAATGGTAAAGTCTAATGTCATGTAATTGCAATCTCAGTAAGAAAGGAGACTGGGGGAAAAGTAATATTTGAAGAGATAATACCTGGAAGATTTTTTTAAAATAATGACAGACATTAAAAATTTCACTTATGAAATCTGCAAAAGTTAAGAGAGAACATAAAAAAGAAAACCATAAAAGTAGACAAATTACAGTGACTGGTGAATAATAAACATGTTTTTAAAAATCTTTTTACAAAACTTTTTGCAAAATATCTGTACAAAATTTTAAAAGAAAATCTTACAAGCAATCAGAATAAAAGAGATTTCCTTCAGAGGAGAAAATATACTGACATTGAACTTCTCATTAGAGACAAAGCCAAATGACAATTATCCAAGTTTGGATTCCATTAAGGCTGACAAGGGGGGCCTTTGGTCTGCAGGATATTTACTAATAATAAGCACCTGTATCATGGAAATGAAAGAAAGAGTGGACAGAGGGAAAAATCAAACTAGCCCAATTATGCTGTAGTGAACCCCAGTGGAATTTAGGAGAATACAAAGCCCAGGACAGTTGTCTTGCCATAATAGCTGGGGCTTTTTGCCCCCTACTGCAATTATTAATGGGATGTAGGCTGCTCCAGGACAGGAATACCCTTAGGTAAAATGAATCCTTGTAGCTGAATAAACTTTTATATTTCAGAGGACTGGAGACTGGCTGCTGGCAACAGAGGCAACAAGTCTTGCCTTGAAGTCAGATTTGGCATCGAGACTCATGTTTCTAACAATACATTTTTGCTTTGCCCAAACACATTTTTCATATATATTCTGGAATATGCATGCTGAATCCCCAGTAAATACCCCCCATGTAAGCTCTGCTCTAGAAAACTTAAACTGAGACAGATTAAACATGCATAGTATGATAAAATAAGAATTTGGAGCTAGATTACGGACTGTATGACTGGCAATGAGGAATTCAGATATTTATTAGGGCTCAACACATGTAGAAGGAAATATGGAGAATTTGGAGGAGAAGCTGTCAATTTGTTACGCGGATCCAACAAATCCTCAGCTAATCTCATAAAAATCTGTGACCTCCACGATTTGGTCCAAGTTGAGCCAATGGGTTGTCGCTCACTCTCTCTCTCTCTCTCTCTCTTTCACTCTCTCTCTCCCCCCCATATCTCTCTCCTTCCCTCCCTTCCTTATCTCTCTCTATTCCTCCCTCCCTCCATTTTCTCTTCCCCTCCCTCTCTCCCTTCTCTTTCTGTCTTCCTCTCTCCCTCCCTTCTCTCTCTCTCCTTCCCTCCTGCCCTTCTGGCTGTCTCTCTCTCCCTTCCCACCTCTCTCTTTCAGACTCCCTATTTTGCCCAGGCTGAGCTTGAACTTGCAATCCTTCAAACACTGCATCCTGAGTAGCTGGGAAAAGCAGGCCCATGCCACTGACTCAGATGAACTGTGGGACCGTGTCTTTGCATTTCCACTTCAGTCCTTGGGAGTATCAGTTGTCCAAGAAGAACACACTTTGTCAAAATGGCTACCTGCACTGCACTGGAGGCAAATTGTGAAGATGCCGACAACTTGAAGATATTTGCTGTCAATAAAGATATGTATTCCCTTGATGGGGATATTTGGGTAGCACATTGCATTTTCCACCATGACAATGAAGTGATATCTTTAAAGAACTCTAAGAAAATAACTGCCAAACTAGGACTTCATGATCTCTTACTGTATAATACAAAAAAGAAGGTAAAATATAATTTTTTTTTACCAAGCAAAAATTGAAAAAACTTGTAATCAGCATATCCACTACAGTTGACCCTTGAACAACAAGAATTTGAACTACATGAGTCCATTCATATGTGGATTTTTTTTCCCAAAAAATGTGATTTAAAAAATACAGTATTTGAGAACCCATGTATATGAAGGGCTGACTTTTCATTTACGCAAGTTCTGCAGGGCCCATTGTAGGATCTGATCATGTCTGGGTTTTTGTATATTTGAAGATCCTGGAACCAATCTTGCACGTACACTGAGGAATGACTGTATCAACAAATATGCTTAACAAAAGGAAAATGATGCCATATGCTAGCTTAACATTGCAGGAAGAAATTGAAACTACTCTTTCATTTCTCGAGACTTTAAGAATGAATCCATTTTCCTTATACTTTCTAGTTTCTAAAGACTGCCTAAATACCTTAACACATGACCTCCTTTAATTTTCAAAACAACAATAGCCAGGTAATTTTTTATCATGCTGTAATTATTCATGCACAATAGCTTTTTTACCTCTTTTGTCCACATCCAATGCCTCTTGTGATTATATCAGGCCTACCTGGACAATGCAGGTTAATTTTCTCATCCTAAGGTTAACTGATTAGCAACTTTAATTGCATTTGATACCTTTATTTTCCTTCGTCATGTACTATATGTTCATATGTTTTGTGATATTATGTAAACATTTGTGGGAAGCAACTATTCTGCATACTACAAGACAAAACATGTATTAATATCAAACTAGAAGCTGAAAAAAGAGACATAGTATAGCAAGAGCCATTACACAAAACATAACTAAAAATGAGTAACAGTATAAAAAGAGAGAAATATATATATGGAACAGAAAAGAAGTCCCAACACAGACTCATACACGTATAGTTATTTGATTTACACAGATGTACAGCAGTGCAGTGAGAAATTTATACCTTTCTCAATAAGTGATTCTGTGTCAACTAGGTACTTATGAAAGTAACATGCATCCTGAAAGCCACCTTACAGCCTAACACAAAATTCAACTCCAGGTAGACTGTATTCTTACATTTTCTTCCTAGAATATAATACATAATAATATTGTCATGATATTAGGATAGATAATCTTTTAAATAGACATAAAAGTCACTAATAATATAGGGAAATACTAATAATTTTATTAAAGTAAACATATTCTATTAAGGTAAAAATATTCATTAAAAATCACCATGAAAAGAATAAAAAGACAATCACAGAGTGGTAGAAGAACATATTTAACAAATGAAAATTAGCTAGAATATGTAAAAACAAAACAAAAATAACTTCTATAACTCAATAAGAAAAATGGATACATGACTTTATAGACACATCATAAAAGAATATCCAATGACAAATGAACATATTAAAATGTGCTCAGTCACACTTTTTATCAAAAATTTCTAATTCAAACCAGGTTCAGGATGACTTTTAAAGGTATGACAGAAGAATAGGAAACAGATATATCATCCCATCATAAACAACTAGAAAAGTAGATAAAATATATAAAACATATGCTCTAAAAGATTATGATATTTGAAAGAAGGGAAACAAATTAAACCTATGATCACCCTGGATTTTTGCCTTTATGCATACACTGGAGCATAAAGCAGGTAGAGAAAGTCATACGAAATAAACAGTCTCTGAGTTAAAAAAAATAATAATAATGGAGTTTGGAGAATGTTAGGTAGCTGAAATTTGCAACATACAGTTCTGGGGAGTAGAGAGATATAGAAAAAAAGAACATCAGACATCACATTAGCTGATCCATTTAGCCACTACTAAATAATAAGTGTTGCATGCCTAGGGTGAAACTCCATGAGTGATGTTGAAGAATTACCTGGGAACTATGATTTCTACTGTTTTCAGAGTTCACACGGGCTAAGGCACATTTAAATTCCAACTGCTCAGAACATAATATGCCTGGTGATTATTTAGGGAATTTGTTAAAGATCCCAAATGTATCATCCCTTAGGAGTAGAATTTACCTATCTCTACAGTAGTCTACTCCAGATCTACACAAAGTTCTAAAAGCTTAAAAAATATAAATTGAACTACAAGTAGCTTGTCTACCATGCTAAAATTAAATACTCTTTAAAAAGTCAATAAACTACAGCCAGTTACATAGAACCGTAATAGCCAGTAGTCAATTAAAACCATGATAAGGGGAATCATTTATTATTAGAAGTAGACCCAGATATGAGAGATATAGTGTATTCTTCAGGTAAGAATATTAAAACAGTTATTACAAATAAGTTCAAGTAATAAAAGAAAACAATATTGTGAGGAGATAAACTGAAGATAAAAAAAGAATAAACTTCTAAAGAAAAGATTATAATAGCCAAAATTAAACATAATAAATAATTTATCATCCTTATACTAGAAATCACAGAAAAAAGATCCATGAACTTGAAGATATATCAGGGAACACTTATTGCCTTCCAAGGAATAATGATAAGAATTACTACATTATTATCAGAACTATGGATTCCAAAAAGACAACAGAATGATAGCTTTCAAGTGAAAAATGAGAAGTTCAATCTGCGAATCTTGAGTTCAAAGGATAAAAAAATAGAGAATTTTTCAGACAAACAGAAATTGAATCTGTTGTCAGCAAGCCCATACAACAGGAGACATGTCAGAAAATTTTAAGCTGAAGAAAATGGTAACAAGTAGAAACTCAGATCTGAAGGCTCCTGGGCAAGATGTCGATGAAACAGGTTGGACTGTGATAGTCTCCACAAAAGCAAGTGTCCATAAAGACTCTTTGCATGAGTGGGTGTATGCCAGTGGGTGAGTGAAAGTTCGTCTGAAGGGACACCTAGGACTCTCCTTTGAAGGAAGGTGACCGCAGCCCACCACTGCCCTGAGATTGGAGATCTGGACTTGAAGGATCATCTGTCATTCTCAGGGCTCTCTTGAGAAGAGGCTGCACAGAATAGTTGTCCCTTGCCACCTGGCACTCAGCCCATGCCATCACCTGCAGTAGCAGATTGGCACAAGCAGGAGGAACCATGGAGAAAGCAGGTAATGGAAATCTGGAATAAAGCTCCAACGCTGGTGACGAGACACCCATGAACACCATCTTCTCAGTTCCAGGACTGGATAGAGACTTGCACTGCCCCACCCAGTTCTGCTCAGCCTCCATCTTAGGACACAGAGGATATCTTCTCATCAGACTCAGAGAAACAAATGCCCCTCTCTCATGCTGGAACAGGCACAGACACATCAGACCTGAGTGGGAGACTTGACAACAGCAGCAGTGAGTAGGGTGAATCCATTCTTCTCCTACAGTAGTCCATGGGGCATATGAATCACACTGAAAGCAACCCTGTCTGCCTGTCCTGAGAGCAGAGGGGAGGGGCTGGAGACCAGAGCCACTCCCTAAGGCAGAGGCCTGAAAGGAACCTGGACTCACAGAAATAGCCACAGAGCAAGTTTCTTTTTTTTCTCATTATTTCCTTGTTTGTTTTTTGTTTTAGCTTCTTTTCTTTCTTTCAGTTTTTGTTTATGGTTTTGTACTTGCTTTGTTTCTGTTATTTTAATTTTTTTTTAATTTTGTTTATGTATGGCTATTTTTGAGGGAGAGTGCACCAATGGGGTTTTTTGTTTGTTTGTATGATTGTCTGTATGCTTTTGTCTTTTTTGTTTTTTCTATATTTGCTTGTCTCTCTGTTTATTTGATACTTGGAACTCATGTCTATTTTCCCTCTTCTTCTTCTCCGTCTCCACCTCCCTTTTATCTTCCTCTTTCTTCTTTCCATTTATTCCCTTTTCCTACCTCATTTTGCTTTCGGGGGCAGACACATCCACTGCATGGACAATTTGTAAGGCAGTGGGAAGAACATTCCAGGGGGTCCACACACCTGTCAGCAGATACTGGGATCTGCAGATAACTTCTGAATCACAGTCTCTCCTAAAATCTCAAAACTGCAAAAAGGAGTTTAGTACAGCAGTTCAATCCCTGCTGTTCAGTCCCACCCCCAGTCCAGCTTCAGAATTGAACAAAAACCAGAGACTCTACATAAAGTAGAATAGAAGATTGAGCAAACAGAAATAAAAGCTATCCCCCCTTTCACTGAACAACAGAATTAAAGAAAAGCTTTTAAAAATGGTGAGGAAAACCTACACAAATGAAGAAAAACCAAAGGAAGAATATGAGTCTCACACAGACTCCTGGGAGGTCAGTCACTGAGAATACAGATGTCAGAACTTAAACAATGAAGAGCCCCCGGAATGACTGGTCTCAAATCACAAACCCAGATACCAAGATATTAATAGGGAGGATAAATAAAAATGAGAAGAGACAAGAGGATGGAATGAAGAAATTAATAACTGAGATAACAGCAATAAAGAATATAGTGAAGGAAATAAACAGCAAACTGATAAGCAAGAAAAGCAGAATTAACCAAACAGAGGAAAGAATCTCAGAGCCCAAGGACCAAAATATGGAACTAACCCAAACTGTTAAAAACATAGAAAAGAATCTTAAAAAGACAAAATGAAGCCTCCAAGAGATGAGCAATTATTTCAAGAGACTGAACCTAAGATTAATTGGAATCCCTGAGGCAGATAGACAGAGACTATAAACATTCCATGGAATTATCCAAGAATACTTCCTTCATCTCATCAGTGACACACCCATTCAAACACAAGAGATTCAGAGACTCCTTGCAAGACAACAAATGAGAAGACCAACTCCTAGACACATAGTAATTCACCTACACAAAGTAGGTATAAAAGAAAAACTCCTAAAGGCAGCAAGAGAGAAAGGTCAGACTACCTACTGGGGAAAACTAATAAGAATAGCAGCAGACTTATCTACAGAAACACTGCAGGCTAAGAGAACTTGGAGCTCAGTCTTCAAAGTTCTCAAAGATAAACAATTTCAACCAAAAATTACCTACCCAGCTAAGATAAGTTTCATCAGTGATAGAGAATTAAAAACCTTCCTAGACATTAAATCCCTAGAGTTTTTGCTGCCTAACTCTACAATAAACCAACTCTACAATAAACACTTAAGAAAGTAGTAAACACAGAAGAAAGGGGGGGAAATGGCAATGTTTTTCCCAAGAATGCAGGAAAACATTGAAAACATACATGAATTAACCCAAAAATCAAAAGAAAGACAAAATCAAATAAACGGAAAACAGTAACAACAAAAAACTTTATAAGCACATCATGAAAGGTACACATCATGAAAGGGATAAACTTTCAAATCTCAATAATTAGACTGAACATGTATGAACTAAATGCACCACTGAAAAGACATAGAATGGCAAATTGGGTAAAATATCATGCGGCTACAATATATTGTCTCCAAGAGTCTCACCAAAATGGACACTCACACATTCAAAGTAAGAAGAATGGGACACAAAACATCAGGCAGACAGGACACAAAAGAAAGCAGGAATTGCAATCTTAATATCAGCCAAAATACCCTTTAAGTTATCAAAAATTTAAAAGATACAGAAGGTCACCATATAATGATAAAAGGTTCAATCCATCAACAAGAAATATCCATCCTAAACATATATGCATCCGATATAGGAGAAGCAATTTTCATAAACCAGCTTCTAGGTAAACTAAAAAAGATATTGACTCTAACACTGTCATAGCTGGGGACTGAAACATCTCACTCACAACCCTAGACAGATCATCAAGACAAAAAGTCAACAAGGAGATCCAGAACTTCAACATGATGCTTGACCAAATGGACTTAATTGATACCTACAGAACTCCACCCAACAACCATGGAATATATATTCTACTCTTCACCACATGGAACATACTCTAAGATCAACCATGTCTTTGGCCATAAATCAAGCTTAAACAAATTCCATAAGATTGAAATTCTGCCATGCAATTTCTCAGACCACAGTGGAATAAAAATAAATATCAATGCCAAAAAAGTTTCCCCAAGACCCACAAAGACATGGACACTAAACAGCATGATGCTAAACGACTCCTAGATCAACATGGAAATCAAAACAGAGATTAAAAGATACATGGAGGCTGGGCTGGTGGCTCAGCCTGTAATCCCAGCACTTTGGGAGGCCGAGGTGAGTGGATTGCCTGATCCTGTGGGTTTGAGACCCATCCAGGCAACTTGGTGAGCCCTCATCCTACAATAAATAAAAAAGTATCTGGGCGTGGTAGCACTCACCTGTAGTTCCAGCTACTTGGAAGGCTGAGGCAGAAGAATAGCCGGATCCCAGCAGGTCGAGGCTGCAGTGGCCGGGAGTATGCCACTGCACTACAGTCAGGGTGACAGACTCCAACTCACACACACACACAAAAAATATGTGGAAACAAATGATAATGAAGAAACATCTTACCCAAATCTCTGTGATGCCTTGAAAGCAGTCCTAACAGGGGAATTCATATCTCTATAAACACACGTGAAGAAATTGGAACTATCACAAGTTAACAGCCTAAAAAATCACTTAAGGAAGCTGGAAAATCAAGGTCACCAAAACCCTAACTTCTGCAGAAGAATACAGATCACCAAAATAAAAGCCCAAATTTGGGACATAGAGGACAAAAATATAATACATAAAATCAATGAAAACAAAATCTGATTTATGGACCCCTTGCTAGACTGACAAGAAAGAGAGAGAAAAAAATCCAAATAAACAAAATCAGAAATGCAAAAGATGAAGTCACAACTGACCCCGAAGAATTACAAAAGTTCATCAGAGATTACTATGTACAATGTATGGAAACAAACTCGAAAACCTAAATGAAATAGAAGACTTTCTTACATCACACAACCTCCCCAGTTTGAAACAAGAAGAAATTGAGATCCTAAATAGATCAATAACAAACCAGGAAATCAACTTTGTCTTGAGAAAAGTTCCTAAAAAAAAAAAAAAAAAAAAGCCCTGAACAGATGGCTTTCCAGCAGAATTCTACAAAACATACAATTAGGAGTTGACACCAATCCTCTTGAAATTATTCCAGGCAATCAAGAAAGATGAAACTTTACCCAAATCATTTTATGAAACTAATGTCACATTGATACCCAAATTGAGTAAAGATTCAACAAAGAAAGAGAACTACAGGCCAACATCCTTGATGAACATAGGTGCTAAAATTCTCAACAAGATTCTAGCAAACTAGATCTAACAACACATATCAGAAATCATCCACCATGACCAAGTAGGCTTCATCCCTGGGATATAGGGCTGGTCAACATCCACAAGACCATAAACGTAATTAAGTACACCAACAGATGTAAAGACAAAAACCACAAGATTATATCATTAGATGCATAAAAAGCTTTTGATAAAATCCAGCACACCTTCTTGATAAAACTGCTGAGCATCTACAAGAAACCCATAGTGAACATACTGCTACACAGACAGAAACTGAAACCATTTCTTCTGAAAACCAGAACAAGACAAAGGTGCTCACCCTCATCTCTCCTGTTCAACGTAGTATTGTAAGTCCTAGCTAGAGCAATCAGACAAGAGAAGGAAATAAGGGATATTCAAATAGAAAAAAAGGGGAGTTAAGTTATCTCTCTTTGCAGATGACATGATTCTATATCTTGAAACTCAACAAAAACTATCAAAAACCTCCTTGCAATAATAAAGTACTTTGGTAAAGTCTCAGGGTATAACATAAATGTGCAAAAGTCAGTTGCATTCCTTATAAAACAATAAACAAACAAAAACCCAAATAAAAAAGAACAGTCCCATTCACAATAGCCACACACACACACACAAAATGAAATACCTTGGCACCTTCTTAACCAAAGACGTGAAAGACCTTTACAACAAAAACTACAAAATACTGCTCAAAGAAATCAAAGATGACACAAACAAATGGAAAAATATTCCATGCTCATGGACTGGAAGAATCAACATTGTTAAAATGTCCATCCTATCCAAGGCAATCTATAGATTTAACATAATACCCATTAAATTACCAGCAGCATTCTTCACAGACCTGGAAACAACAACACAGGAGTTGATATGGAAACATAAACAACCACGAATAGCCAAAACAATCCTCAGTAAAACAAAACAAAACAAAGCTGGAGGTATCACACTTCCAGACTTTAAACTTTATTATAAAGCTACAATAATCAAAACAGCCTGATATTGGTACAAAAATAGGCAAATAGACCAATGGAACAGGATGGAGATTCCAGAACCAAAACCTCAATTTCTCAACCAACTCATCTTCGACAAAGCCTCTACCATTAACCACTGGGGAGAGGAGAGCCTATTCAGTTAATGGTGGTGGGAAAATTGACTGACCACATGCAGAAGATTAAAATTAGACCCCTACCTAACACCATACGAAAAAATCAACTCTAAATGGATTAAAGACCTAAGCATAAAATTTCAATCTATAAGAATCTTAGAAAATGCAGGAGGCTCTCGTATGGAAATTGGAGCTGGCAACCAATTTCGGATCAAAACTCCAAGTGCTTATGCCATAAGAGATAAGATAGACAAGTGGGACTTCATCAAATGGAAAAACTTCTTCAAAGCCAAAAAAAAAAAAAAACTATTAAGAGAGTGGGGAGACATCCCACAGATTAGGAAAAAAATATTTGCCATCTGTATATCTGACAAAGGCCTAACATCTAGGATCTACAAGGAACTCAAATATTGTTTTTATGGACGCCAACACAACATCCATTCTGCTAGCCCATGGATCAATTAGTAATTTCAACTTTCAAGTCTTATTAGTTAAGAAATATATTTTATAAGGCTGTAGCTGCACCTAGATAATGATTCCTCTGATGGATCTGGGCAAAGTAAATTGAAATCATTCTGGAAAGGAATCACCATTCTAGATATCATTAGGGACATTTGGGATTCATAGGAGTAGACCAAAATATAAATGTTAACAGGAGTTAGGAAGAAGATGATTACGGTCCTCATGGATGACTTTGAAATAATCAAGATTTCAGTGATGGAAGTAATTGAAGATGTGGTAGAAATAACAAGAGAACTAGAATTAGAAGTGGAGTCTGAAGATGTGACTGAATTACTGCAATCTCTTGATAAAACTTGATCAGGTTTACTTCAACTTTTATCTTTCTAAGTAGTCTCCAGTTAGTATTTTTTTTTTCTTCTGCCTGAGGAAATCATGGGACTTAATCTGACTGAATTTTTCTCCAAACTGCCTCTTATTAATGTTTCATATTATTCTTATCTAGAATTTTAAAACATCTTTTAAATATACATGTTTTGCTAATTTAGATTTTAAAAGCACATAGATTTACCAACAAGATGTTTTTTAGATTCATAAACTTTGATTTTAAAGAAGTTTTAGGTTTATAGAAAAATTGAGCAGAAAGTAGAGAGAGCCTACTTTCCTATTATCCCTTTCCCTTATAATTTTCCCTATTATTAGCATATTGCATTAGTGTGATACAATTGTTACCATTTGATGAACCAATATGTACACATTATTTTTCACTAAAGTTCATAGTTTACATCAGGTTTTGTCTTAACAGTTCTGTGGATCTTGCCAAACCACAATGCTTTGAATCCACCATTGCACTATTATACATAAGAGTTTTACCACCTTAAAAAAAATCCTACACTTCACCTATTTACCCTTTTTTCCTCCCTTTTAGCTTCTGACACTACTGATCTTTGTTCTGTTTCTCTAGTTTTGCCTTTTTCAAAATGACCTTTGGCTGGAATCATACAATATTAGCTTTTTCAGATATGCTCCTTTTACTTAGCAATATGCATATAAGATTCTTCCCTGTCTTTTCATGACTTGATAGTACATTTCTTTTTATTACTGTATAATATTCCATTGCATAAATATGCTGCAGTTTTTTTATTCATTCAAATAAAACAAACATGCTGAATAGAAAAAAAGCAAACAGCCCCATTACAAAGTGGGCAAAAGATGTGAATAGATACTTTGAAAGAAGACATACAAGCAGGCAACAGATATATGAAAAAATGCTCCGCCTCACTAATCATCAAAGAAATGCAAATTAAAACTACATTGAGATACCACCTAACTCTAGTCAGGATGGCCATCATCAATAACTCAAAAAACAACAGATGCTGGAGAAGATGAGGCAAAAAGGAAACACTTCTACACTGTTGGTAGGAGCGTAAACTAGTACAACCTCTGTGGAAAACAGTTTGGCAATTCCTAAAAATTTAAAAATCAGCCTTCTATGTGACCCCCAATCCTCCTTCTGGGAATATACCTGGAGTAACTCAAATCACTTTATGAAAAAGATACCTGTATACGTATGTTTATTCCAGCACTATTCACAATAGCAAAAAACATGGAATCAGACGTGCTGCCCGTCAAAAGACTGGATTTTATAACTGTGGCACATATACATGATGGAATATTATGCGGCCATAAAGTATAAAATTATAAACTTCACAGTAATTTGGATGGACTTAGGGTCTTAATACTGAGTAATCTATCACAGAAACACATGTTCTACTCATAACCTTACCTTGAACAATTATTATAATAGTATAAAAAACGAATTGGCAGTAGTGGCGAACTCGCAGGGAAAGGGAACTAGGATTGGCAGCAATGAAACTGCCGGGGGAGTGGGGGCACACCTCATCAACAAGGGTACATGCATAATGAATATTTGTATTACTAACCCTGACTTGTACCCTACATCTTTAAAATAAAAAAAATTTGCATTTCTCTGATGATTAGGAATGCTTCTTCACTGCTGTTGGGAATGAAAACTAGTGCAGACTCTTTGGAAGACAGTGTGGCGATTTCTGAAAGGACTAAAAATTGACCTTCCATATGACCCAGCAATTCCCCTATTGGGAGTACCCGGAGGAACTCAAGTCATTTTACAGAAATGATACTTGCACATACATGTTTGTTGCAGCTCTATTCACAATAGCAAAAACATGGAACCACCATGCTGCCCATTGAAGCTGGGCTAGATAAAAAAAATATAGTACCTATACACAATGGAATACTGTGCAGCCATAAAGAAGGACAAACATATGGACTTCGCAGCAACTTGGATGAATTTAGAGTGGATCATACTCAGTGATCTATCACAGAAACAAAGAACAGAGTACCATATATTCTCACTCATAAGTGGACCTTGAACAATTATCATAATACTATAAGAAAGGGATTGACAGTAGTGGGAAACTGCCCGGGGGGCGGGGGGGATGGGATTGACAGAACGGAAACTGCCAGGGAAGTGGGGGCGGCACATCCCATCAACAAGGGTACCTGCATAATGAACATTTATATGCCTAACCCTGAATTGTACCCCACACATTTAAAATTTTTTAAAAGGAAAAAAAATTTTTAAAAAGTCTATATGTTCCTATGTGATTATTTCTATTTGTATGTACATACATATATAGTATATATGAGGGGAGGCAACCCAAAAATGGAATTTATTTATTTAAAAAGTATATTCTTACATGTTTAAACTACAATCAACTTCCAAGTATTCTCTATTTGATGTAATACACCTATCTGAACCTTTCACTGCTGAAAACCATTTTTAAACTTGTCAATTTTGATATCTTTTAGTGCTTCTACTGGTATTTGTTTCACCTTTTCCCTATCAGCAAAATATTTCCATTTGAGGACCTTTTCATCCAGAAAAATAAAACAAAACAAAACAAATAAAGATACCCAGGGTGAGATCCGGTGAGTAGGGAGAATGGGGGTGAAAGGGAGAATGGGGCACAGGGTTCATGCCATCTTTGGTAAAACAAACAAACAAACAGCAACGACAAAAAAAAACCTGCTGAACACTCAGTGCAGTGTGGGCAGATATTCTTATAAATCATCCATTATGAAATGAACAGATGTGCTGAAAGAATCTGAAAAAAAAAATCAGTGAAGCCAAATACAGCGTCTCACAACAATGCTTGCTAGTACACTGATGTGCATGGGTTCCTAGAACAGTCACCTACCAGTAGAAATCTGTACGGCAAAGTACCTGCCCTGCAAAAATTTTTTTCAGTTTTGTTGGGTCCCCCCTCCATGCATGTGTGTGTGTGGATTTTATAGTTAAAAATCTCCCTAGAAAGTCATTTTCCTATTAAGTTAGTTTCGTGGTAAATTCTGTCAAACAGTTAAAACATATATAAATTACAAAACACTTTCATTTTTTTTTTTTTTTGAGTTGGAGTCTCACTCTGTCGCCCAGACTGGAGTGCAATGGCCGCTCCCGGCCACTGCAGCCTCGACCTGCTGGTCTCCCGTGATCCTTCCGCCTCAGCCTTCCAAGTAGCTGGAACTATAGGTGTGCGCTACCACACCCGGCTAAATTTTTGATTTATTGTAGAGATGAGGTCTCGCCAAGTTGCCTAGGCAGGTCTCGAACCCGCGGGCTCAGGCAATCCACTCACCTCAGCCTCCCAGAGGCATGGGATTACAGGCTGAGCCACCGAGCCTGGCTGACAAAACACTTTCTAAAGAATTTTATGAAGTCAGCATTATCCTAGAAGCAAAATCTGACAAAGATATTGCAACATAAGAAAACAATGAATCTGTGTCACTGATAGATATAGATACAAAACATCTAATAAATTAGTAGCAAAGAGCATCCAGTAATATTTCAAATGACTAATGCACCATGACCAATCTAATGTCATACCTCAAGGAACTAGAAAAATGTAAACAAACCAAACTCAAAGTTAGCAAAAGAAAAGAAATAATGAAGATCAGGGCAGAACTAAATGAAATTGAAATTTTAAAAAAATACAAAAGATAAATGAAACAAAAACAAGTCCTTTGAAAAGATAAATTATTAGACCACCAACTAGATTAATTAAGAAATAAAGAGAGAAGATTCAAATTAGCTCGATCAGAAATGAAAATGGGGAAATTATAAATGATATGTCAGAAATACAAAAGATAATTTGAGATTATTTTGAACACCCTTATCCAAACAAACTAGGCAATGTAGAAGAAATGGATACATTCTTGGAAACTCACACCCCCTCAACCTTGGGTCAGAAAAAAATAGAAACCCAGAGCAGAATAATAATGAGTAACCAGATAGAAACACTAATTAAAAGTCTCCCAACAACAGCAAAAGGTCAGAACTTGACAGACTCACAGGTGAATTCCACCCCAGATCTTCAAATAAGAACTGATATCAATTTTACTGAAGTTATTTCATACGACTGAAGAGAGGATGAATTCTCCCTAACTCATTTTGTGAAGTCATTATCACCCTGATACAAAGCCAGGAAAAGACAAAACAAGAAAATTAGAGGCCAATATCCCTGATGAACTTAGATGCAAAAGTCCTCAACAAAATATCAGAAAATCAAATTCAACACTACATTCTAAAAAAATACACCACAATCAAGTAGGTTCAACAAACACAAGTCAATAAACATGATCCATCACATAGGCAGAATTGAAGACAAAAATCACAGGACCATTTCAATAGATGCAAAAAAATAGCATTGGATAAAATTCAATACCCCTTTATGATAAAAATCCTCAGCAAAGTAGGTATAAAAGAAATATTCCTCAAAATAATAAAAACCATATACAACAAACCCACAGTCAATGGCATCCTGAATGGAGAAAAGTTAAGTGCATTCTCCTTCAGAACTGGAAGAAGGCAAGGATATCCACTTTCACCAGTCCTAATCAACACAGTGCTGGAAGTTCTAGCCAGAGCAATTAGCCAAGAGAAAGAAATACGGTATCCAAATTGGAAAATAAAAAAATCAAACTATCTCTGCCTGCTGACAATATGATCTTATACATAAAAAATACTAAAGGTTCCTCCAAAAGACACCTGGACTAGGATGAATTTGGTAAAGTTTCAGAAGACAAAATTAACACTCACAAATCAGTAGTACTGCAATACACCAATAGTGATCAAGTTGAAATCAAATCAAGAACTCCATTTTATTGACAATAGCAGCCAAAAAACTAAAATACCTAGGAATATATTTAACCAACAGGTGAAATATCTCTGCAAGGAGAACTATAAAATACTGATGAAAGAAATTGTAGAAGACAAAAGTAAATGGAGAAGTATCCCATCCATGCTCATGGGTTGAAAGAATCAACATTGTTAAAAATACTTATTACCCAAAGTAATTTACAGATTCAAAGTAATCCTTATCAAACTACCAACATCATTTTTTCACAGGATTAGAAAACAATCCTAAAATTCATATGGAACCAAAAAAAAGCCCAGAATGTCAAAGCAATCTTAAGCAAAAGACAGAGTTGGAGGCATCACATTATATGACTTCAAATTATACTGCAAGGCTGTAGTAACCAAAAAAGCATGGTGCAAGTACAAGAGCAGACACAGATCAATGGAACAGAATAGAGAATCCCCAAATAAAACCAAATATCTCAAACCAATTGATCTTTGACAAAGCAGACAAAAATATACACTAGGGAAAGGGCACTTTATTTAACAAATGATACTGAGAAAATTGGAAGCTACATGGAGAAAAATGAAACTTGATCCTTATCTCTCAACATATAAAAATATTAGTTGGGCTGGGTGGCTCAGCCTGTAATCCCGGGCCTTTGGGAGGCTGAGGTGAGTGGATTGCCTGAGCCCGCGGGTTCGAGACCTGCCTAGGCAACTTGGCAATCTCTACAATAAATCAAAAATCAGCTGGGCATTGTAGTGCGCGCCTGTAGTTTCAGCTACTTGGAAGGCTGAGGCGAAAGGATCTCCAGAGCCCAGCAGGTTGAGGCTGTGGTGGCCGGGAGCGGCCATTGCACTCCAGTCTGGGCGACAGAGTGAGACTCCAACTCAAAAAAATATATATATATACATATGTATATATATATATATATACATATATATATATACATATGTATATATATATTAACTCAAGATGAATTAAAAATTTAAATTTCAGTTCTGAAAACATAAAAAACCTTGAAGAATACTTAAGAAAAACTTTTCTGGACATTGGCTTAGTCAAATAATTTGTGGCTAAAACTCTAAAAGCAAGTGCAACAAGAACAAAAATAAATAAGTGGAACTTTATTAAATTAAAAGCTTCTACACAGCAAAATAAATGATCAATAGAGCAAATAGGCACCTACAGAATGGGAGAAGACATTTGCAAACAATACATCTGACAAAGAACTAATATCTAGAATCTACAAAGAACTCAAGCAAGTCAGTAAGAAAAAAACAAAAGATCCTATTAAAAAGTAAGCAAATGACATGAACAGACACCTCTCAAAAGAAAACATGCAAATGCCTTACATACATATGAAAAATGCTCAATATCACTAACAATCAGGAAAATGCAAATTAAAACCCCAATAAGATAGTACTTAGAATTGACCATTATTTAAAAAAATCAAAAACAATAGTTGCTGGAATGGATGTGGTGAATAAGGAATGCTTATTCACTGTTGGAGGAATGTAAATTAATACAACCTTTATGAAAACTGGTATGGAGATTTGTCAAAGGATTACACATAGATCTATTATTTGATACCTCAACCCTACTACTATGTATCTAACCAATGGAACAGAGAACTTATATAAAAAAAGACACCTGTACTCACATGTCCATTACACAATTCACAATTGCAAAGATGTGGAATCAGCCTAAATGCTCATTCACTGAGAAGTGAATAACAAAGAATGAAATAATGTCTTTTTGCAGCAACTAGGATGGAATTGGAGAGCATCATCCCATGTGAAGTAAGACAGGAACAGAAAAGCAAACACCACATATTCTCACTTATAAGTGGGAGCTAAACTAAGGATCTGCAAAGGCATAGAGCATGGTATAATGGACATTGGAGACATCAGAAGTGGGGGAGGAAGGAGCTGAAGGTTGAACAATTGCCTACAGAATACAAAGTACACAGGTGGGAGTGGTGGGTACACTTAAAACCCGAATTTCTTCACCACTATACAATGCAACCATGTAAACAAAAATTATGTATACCCTCTAAAGCTATTGAAATAAAGGGAAAAAAGGAAATAGAAAGAAGAATAGAAAAATAAAAAGCCAATACCGTACACAGTCTCCAAAAACTTAATACTTTCCCCTAATATCAGGAACAAAACAGAGGTCTTCTCTCACTACTCTTATTCAACAATTGTAATGGAGGTCATATTCAATGTTACTAGAGATGAAGAGAAATTAAATATATATGAAATAGAGAAAAGAAAGTCGTAAAACTTTTTATTAGTATATAGCATGACTGTGATTGTAAAAAAATCTAAGAATCTACAAAAAAGTACTAGTAAATAAGTTTACCAAGATCACAGAACAGAAAATTATATGTAAAAATTAATTATATTTATATAACTGTCAACAAACAATTAAAATTGAAATCAAATATCATTTACAAAAGTATAACAAAAATTTGCAACAACTTAAAATTAATAATGACAAAATGTCCATTAGCAGTAGATAGAGTAAATTTAGTATATTTGTACACTGAAATGATGTCAATAAAAATGAACAAACTGTATTTACAAGCAATAACACAGATGAATCACAGGCATAATACTGAGTGAAAAAAATTCATTTAAGTTTTAAAACAAGCAAACTAATCAAATGATAATAAAAGTCAGAATATGGTAGACCTGCACGGTATGTAATGTATGGAGGAAACAAAAGGAGGTTTTTATTTATTCGCCTGAGCGATGGTTTTATGGGTGTTTTAACTCTGTGGAAAATATACCAATGTATATACTTATGGGTTATGTACCTTTATATGCAAAATATAATTTGAATAAAATGCTAAATATTTTTAGCTTCATGTTTTGTAAAACTAATATGAGATTTTAAATAATTTAATTTAAAAAATTGTTGTATTTCCCTTTTGTCTTTCAGCAAAAAGTAACTTCATTACTATCTTTCTTAATTGTTTTTACTCTCAAATTTTGGAGAAAATGCTTATATCATCTTTTATTTTTCATAAATCCCTTACTCCTTAAACAGTAACTGAATCCACATAGCTGTATGGGCATTGAGTAGTTTAGCATTGCTTATTACTCCTGGGCTTTGACATTATAAGATACATTTTAAAAATATAAGGTAAGAAAAAAGTAAGGATCATCCCCCTTCCCCCATTTTCTTATTTCACTCAGATATAATTTAGATAACACAACAGTCTCTGGCACTAAAGAAGTCTGTCTACTTAATTTACACTCCTGAGTACTTTAAACAGTGAAATGGGAAAAGAAGAGAAAGGATATAATCAGATAATGTTACTAGTGAGGCTTGCACATTTGTGAATGATGCTGAATTTTAAACAAAAAAATTCCATTAAGTATTAAAAGACAATGGAAATCTTAATCTAATGTATACTATGTGGAACCATTTAGATACCTAGTTATAAAGTGCAGATGGAGTTCAAGTGATTACAAGTAGACTTGGAGTGATTGCACACTGCAGTAGGTACATAGAGAAGCAAACTACAACATTGATAAGGAAATAGATGGAAAAGAAAAAATCAGAAATCATATACTGAGAAAGTCTGGTCTCATCTACATTGAAGTAAATTGCCAAGGTAGTATGGTTGGAAGAATGACTATGTAAAAGAAAAATAAAACTTCAAGTAAAGATGTAACCAAATTTACTCAGTTTTAAAAGCACAGGTTTTACCTTCTCAGGCAAGACTTTCAAATTTAAATTTGCTCTTACAGTAAAATAGAAAGATAGAAAAAATTTATGATAACCTTATTTACAACTTTTATATATATGTATAAATGCAAGCTTTAACTTGCAAAGGGTTAGATAATATTGATTCCCCAGTGGACTGAAGAATTGAAGCCAAATCATCAAAGCTTGTAATCAACACTGTGGAGAAATAATCAATAGCCCAGCTCCTACCCACCAAACTGTTATTTCTATTTATGTGATTCAGTTCACAGAAAGGAGTGGGTAAGAATAAACACACTTCATTTAACAGCGGGCTTTGTTTACTTCTAAGCTGATAGCAAGTGTGTAACTCTGATAATAGTTTTAATTCCTTTTTAATTTTCATAACTAATGTACAGTTTTTCAGGCTTTCTCCTTCCCAGAAGAGAATGTGACTTGTTAGAGATTATCTTTTGGGGGGACTTTGGTTTGCTAATAATGAATACAAGAAGGACCCCCCCCAAAAGGAATTATTTTTTGGAGGGTGGGCCTCTTGTAGAACAGGCTTTCCTGGCTAGGTAAGTGTTCAAGGAACCCTTCAGCATCAATGTACCAGCTAGCATTGTTGTGAGAGGCTGTGTTCAGTGAATTCCTTGATTTTTATTTTTTAATTTTTGGATACTCTTTTAACAGCCTTGCTCATTTCATGATGTGGTTTACAGTGCACCTGATCACATCATGCTACACGTTCAGCAGTTTTTGACCAAAACAGCATTACTTGCATGTCCCAACCTCCCCCATTCACCCAATCTGGCCGCAAACAACATTTTTTTCATTTCCCTGGATGAAAAAATTCCTCAAAGGGAAACATTTTGCCTATGTGGAAGAGGTGAAATAAAAACAGCAAAAACACTAACAGGCATGAAAATTGACGAGTAAAAACACCATTCTGAGCAGTGGAAAAAGTATCTCGACAGATGTGCTGCATCAAACGAAGAGTACTTTGAAGATGACAAGTTTAAACATGTGAGAATAAATACACAATCTTTACAAATAAGTTATGGGTGTTTTTTGGGGAGGTCCCCTCTCGTATACCATAAAAAATTCTTAGCAACCTTTGAGAAAGTCTGTGAAAGGTACCAAATTTTATATTCTAGGGAGGCTGCATTTTTTAAAAGCAAAAAAAAAAAAAAAGACTTCAGAAATGATTTTTATTTTTAAAAATTCAACATGTATCTTTTTTATAATTTAAATGCTTCAAATTTGTTTATATATTGGCATTTAGCATAGGGACATCAGTTAATTACATTTCAAAATATTTTAAACTAATTATTGGAGTTTAAAAAAATATGCATTCACATTCTTCCTTGAAACACGTCATTTGTGATTTTTTACTTACTTATATTTTTGGAAGTAATTTTTGTTTGTTTTGGACTTACAAAAAGATTTCCTTAAGTCTTTCTCTAATATTTTTGCACGTATTTAATGTGAGTTTTTAAAAATATTATTCATATTTGTACCTCTGCCATATGTGAATTCTAATTAGGTTAAAAGGAAGCTGCTTTACATACAGAAAAGTAATTGCATTGAAGGCAATTGAAGTCAACCCCACAGAATTCAGATAAATATAAACTTTCAGTGTTAATTCTGAACCACAAAAAAGTAGTTCTGTCAGTTATGTTATATCAAAGACAAGAAAGAAAATAATTTTCACTATATATATAGAAGGGTAGCTGTACGCATCATGCTGATATCACATTTATGTCTATCTATCATAAGGATTTAATCCAACAATACTATTAATCTGTATGGAATTCTAATAAACAGGTCTATTTTATCTCTGTTCCCAGGTAATCTTCTTCTTCAGCCTTTTAGTCCTTTTACATAAACTGACCCTAAGCTAACAGACTACTCTTGTTCATTTAAAAAAAAAATAGTACCTACTCACTAGTGGGACAGTGCCCAGTACAAAAAAGATGTTAAAAGATGTTACTTTGAATGGGTGAATGAATAAGTACATAAATGAATAAAGAAAGCCGTTACCCTTTGGAAATGCTTTTGGAGACACAAAGGTCATCAGCCAGAAATCTACCATGAAAAAGGTTTATAGTCTGGCATGTTCAATGTGACTAAAATGTATACTTTCTTGATAGAAAACTTAGGAAGTTAGAGAAGAGCGAGCTCACTTATAGCTCTGGGGTGCAGAGAAGACTTTACAGAAGGTATTAAATGTAAGACTATCCTTGCTGCTGAGCAGATTTAATTAGTGTGGAGAGAAAGCAACAAAATTTGGTGCAATGAGAAGAGCATGAGAAAAAAATCAGGGAGGAGAGAAATATTAGAAAAGACACTCCAAATAAATAATTTAATGTGACCAAAACACAGGCTGGCCATTGGAATCAAAGATAAGTTAAAAATATTTATCTATGGATAAATAAAGAGATGTCTTAAATATCAAACTAAAGGATTGGGAGTTATTTCTATAGTAAATGAAGAACCATTAACATTTTAAGGTGGAAAGTGGATGGAGAGTGGTTGGCACAATCAGCTTCCACTGCAATAAGGTTTATATTTTTAAGTAAAAGGTATTTTAACTTCATAATATCTAGTTGTAAGAGATAATGATTAATTTGAAAAAAGATACGTCTCAAATTTCTGCCACTTCAATCAAGTCAATGAGATGTAGAAAGAGTTAAAAAGAAAGAAAGAAAAGGAAAGAAGGGTCAAACGATCAGAATTCTGAGTTGACTTTTGCCACTAATCAGTTCTGTGACACATGATATGTCATTCTAGGAACCAATATGCATTTTTGTAAATGAGGAAATAAGATACACAATCTCCTAGATTTACTATATGTCTTTTTAGCACTAATATATTCAGTTTTCAAAATCCTATTATCAGTCTTAGCCCTTTACCTGGAAACACCCTTTTCCTTGACTTTGACATTTGCTAAAAATGACTATAGAACTGCTAAGATTAGTCCTGAAATACATAAAGGAACTTATAACTTTAGGCTTCTTAATTTTGTGTTATTCTGTTTATGTTGATGAAGTTTTGACTTAAACGATGTTTTATATCCTTACTAATGATCAGTTTTAGATAACATATTTATTTCATAGTTAGTATTGAATATATCATACTCTGCCATTCTAATAATGGAATAATTTACATGAACAAGTATATGCTTCCTAAAATAAAAATTTATATACTAGATATGCATATATACACATTATGTCTCTGTATATTTTCATTATATAAATACAGTTTTATGGTATTATGCAGACTTATAGTGGACTACATTCTCTATAGTTTTATTTTTGCCAAAAACATACACATGAACTAAAGTCACCTAAAAGGGATATGAATGTTTAATGGCCATTAGGTTCTTTTCCTTGATTGGAAGTGATAGACTGGAAATATCTGGGAAATAGTTTTACTCACTTCATTAGTTTTTAGAAATTAGGAGTTGTTTTTAATAGCCCTGAATGCCTGTCTGCCTTGTAATATTCGGTATTGGATTTCTCATGGCAAGGTACAAAATGCCTTGAAGTTTAGTTGTAGACAAAGATACCCAGGGGAAGACATTTAATTCCATGTGTCACAGCAAGCCCACACATCAGTTTGTAGAATTGCTTCTTGACTAAGAAGAAGCCTCATGACTTGAATCTCAAGGGTAATTCACCAAAAATTGCCATTACTGTACAGTTGTCTTGTATGCCTAGCACTTACTTACAGTCATCTTTATTTCTGAAGAGTTTTGAAGAATCAAGTCAGTGTCATTTGTTTCCTCTGCCATCTTAAGAAGTTATCATTGCTATTTGAATATTTGAATTTCAATAAGAAACATTGTATGTTGCATTTCTATCTTAATGTTCTCTTTGGATATCTTCTGACTACAGACCTCAGTAAAAGGGTGATATGGAGATAATATAGAGCAAATCCCTTAATCTCCCAGGTCCTCTCTTTCTAAAATGGCAAAATGGGCCAAATGAGCTAGACTTGCCATCAGGGTACATCCTGTGGAGCTCAGCAATTAATTTTAATTCATTATATCTTACTTTGAAAATAAAATATACCATAAAACACTAAACATTATTGTTAAATATTCAGAGTGAGGTTTTTTTTGTTTTCTCTAAATGTATTATCATGTTGTGTGATTGAATGTTAATAATGGGAACTCTGTGGGATACAATTTCCATTATTCATGGGAGTAGCATATATAATGTGTTGTGGTGAACATACTGGGCAATGTATTTTTACCTATCAGTACAATGGTTTTTGACAAAAACTTTCTCTCCAGGTAATGTGAAATGAGATGCTTTAGGCAGCTATTTCTTTTAACAACTCTTCATCTGATATACAACTTTAGAGGAAAGTTTCTGCAATCTGTGTCAAACCTTTTGTCTTCAGGGAGGCCAATTCACCTAAAGCAGACCTTCATATCCACAAATGAACGGGAAGGGCTGGAAGGCAAAAAGGCTTTGCAGAGAAGGAAAAAGAAAGTGGCATAAATCAAGAGAGATAAGTCAAATATATCATAACAGGGTTGAACATAGAAACTTATACCAACGAAATGAAATACGCATGAAATGGGCAATTTTTTTTTTTTTTTTTTTTTAGGCAAGAACCCTCCATATTCTGAATGATTTGAAATTTTGTGTAAAAAACTTGCATTAGGAAGATGCCATATTTTTTAGCGGAGGTGTTAAGAGTAATCAAACTGAAACTACAAAATAGATACACAACGAATATAAATAAGTAGATTTGCATATAAGGACATAATTTATTGGAAAAATTTCTAAGGCACATTTCAGAATTTAGTTTTCTAGATAATCATTGTTGACTATATGTGTAAACAACATCAATTTACTAAAGGTAAAGTTTTAGCAAATATTTCCCATTGGGTACAAAGGTCCGTATTTAAAGAACAATCCCAGATTTATATTGTGATTTACTCAGAAGTTCATGAGTAAGACAATCAACACTATACTGAGGGGAAAGATTCAAGGAATCAAAGGCATTGGCTGCTGTAAGATATTTCCCTAAGATATGCCAGTGAAAAGATATTTTTCAGTTTTAACACTACTCCTTTGAGTAAAACCACTGTTTCTCACATACTCCTATAAAGAGCCACCTAAAAGGTAGCAATTACTCTGACTGCCTCAGTCATTTTGCTTCTTAGAATTCTTGGAAATGATGATATAAAACAAGTTTAAGCAACATTACTTATCATGGTAAATTCTGGAAATAGTCTTAAGTTTTCGGTAACAGTAAATGAGGATGTTATGAAATTATAACTTCAACAACCATGAAGAAATAGTGAAAGTAATAATTTAAAAATTTGAAAATTGTAATATGCATATATGTATATACATATGTTTCAAATCTATAGTTATATACATTCAAACATATGAAAAATAAAATGAAAAACTAAATTCTGTTTAGAAATGTTTAAAATTATGGATTGATTTTAGTTTCTATAATGTTTTAGAGTTTTAATTATGTTTCATGATAAAAACCTTAAGATTTTTAAGGACCCAGTTAACACACTAGTACACAAACATAAATGCACTTTTATTATTCAAGGTAGATGTGTTTGGTGCATAGTAGAAAAGTTAATTATATATGAGTACCTATCATGTGCAAGACATAAAAAGTGATTTAATCTTTTATCTCATTTACGTTTTCCAACAAATTTCAAAAAGAATTGCTAGTATTCTTACTTTTAGATAAGAAAGCTAACACTGAAAGAGCCAAATCAGGCAGAATAGATTCAGACTGAGTATTTTCCACACCATCTGTGTTTTCTTCCTATAGTTAGGTAGAATGCCTGGATACATAATAATTTTAGATGGGATATGCAGGGGGATTCCTATTAGATGGTCAATTGTGGTGCAAGATGAGATGTGACACCATTCCTTTTTGGAGGAGGAAGTGATAGAGAAAGGCAATAATGTCAAAGGTAAATTTTTACTAACTCCAATTTATATTTGTAATAATGATTTCAATTTTTTCAACTATTAACTTGGGATAAAATACTCATCATCATATCAAACCAAAGTAAATATTTTAATCCACAAGTACCTTGGTTAAGCTGAGATTCAGAAGCAAGTTTACTTTTTTCTTCTGGGGACAGAGGTACATGAAGTTCAAAGTAATTATGCTAACTGATGTCTCAGGGAAACATTTTGATCTAATATCTGGAAGCATTTCTATTAGAAAAGGCTACTGTTTTTTAGGACTGATTATTAGCATTAAAGAGAGAATACAAGGCAGGAAGATAGTCTAAATATGTGGGTTTGCAGACATTTAGAATTTCACAGTATACAATTATAAAATATTCTCCAGAGAATTAGAAGGAATCTATTTAAGATTCTTCTCATTAAACATACAAAAATCTTAGGTATGTGGGCACCATCAGTCCCTTCTCCTGACTTCTCTGCACATGGGAACCTTTCGTTTTTTTAAATACAGTAAAAGGAAAAGAAAAGATGAAGAAGAGAAAGAAATGAAAAAGGATAGCAACACTCAGCATCCTTAAATATAGCCAAAAGTCTCCTAGTTGAGAGAGGATAGGTACTTTCACATATGAGACAGATACATGAACCAGACATTCCGGGGTCACTTATCTACACTGATCATGTCTGAGACATCTGCCCTGCTAGTTAGTATGATTCACCAGATCTTACGTATTCTGGAAACATGAGAATACAAGGACCCTGACACCTAGGGATGAATGTTGCTAGCTATACTAAACCAACATTGCTTTCATCTTGACACTAATTAATATAAGACTTCCAGAGCCCTATCAACTCAGAGGTTGTGGGAATTTCTCTCTCTCCTCAAAACCATAATCCTCACTTCAATGTACCTTGAAAAGTAAGGTGGGAGGGATGAAAATTAATCTCATTATATTACCAATAAAAGTAGTATAGTTATATAAGTATACATATGGAGATAGAGATGGTTTTGCAAAGGTATAAATATAGACACAATTATAGCTAAAAGTAAAATAATGTATTAAAATACACAAATCAAGCTTTTATTTAGGCTTCTCTTCTGGAGGATAACCATTTAAAACTTTGCAAATACTCTACACTTTAATTTCAGTAATGAATATTTTAAAATGTTGATTAATTTTGCTTCACTGAAAGCAAAACTATAAAAAACTTGTGAAATTCAGCACAACATGGTTGTCTTAGGGTGTTAATGAAATAGGTGATCCTAATTAACATGTATTTTTAACTGGAGCAAGGGGATAATTAATGCATTAATGTTTTTCTTTCCTTTCTTACCACCTTGGTGAATTTTAACCAAGAGATATGCACATACAGATCATATGGCTTTGAAGTAATTTAGAAAAACACTATACAATTGTGAATATTCTATTTTAGCTTCCTAATAGATTATTTTTAAACTTCCCCAACTCCTCTCAACATTTAACTCTTAATCTGAATTCATGACCATTTGTGCAGGTTGCTTCAGGAAAAGCACAATTTTGAGTATTTTTACCTACTTTTTCCCCATTGGTTTAATTTAATTTATTCTGCTGATCATATTCTGAAATTTAAATTACTTGATTTTCATTATGTAGAAAATGCTAGACAATCTTGTTGAATAAGTTATTTGACAAAAACAAAACAAAACAAAAATGCCAAAGTACAAAACTTAGGGAAGATAGACCATTAAAAAGGAAAGGCAAAAATAGTCTGTAACATGAATAAACTAATGCTTATTGTAATAAAATTTTATAATTTGTTTAAAAGAGATATTAGTGAAGCTGAATTATTTCTAAAGTATTTTCACAAATGTATTTTCAAATTATTGATGATGTGATAATGATTATATCTACCAGAACTCATCATAATTAATTTAATTCATTTTAGCTAGTAGAAGTTTGAATTTTTATGCTCAATACAGTTATTTCTAATCTCCATAAAATTAGGCTTGAGTTGACATTTGTTATAAATGATTTATTTCTGTGTGTGGGCTTTTATAGTATGCATAAAATATATATAATGATTTTTAGGAAAAAAATAGAAATAGTGACTTCCTGGTACTAAAGACTGAGGCATTAGAAAATGCTAGTAGGTCAGCATTAATTCTCAGAAAGCTTATTAGAGCAGTTGCAAGTACAGAATACAGAGTTTAGCTAATCATACATATGGCATATATGCTGTATGAATATACCATATATGTACATCTATCAAAACACTAGCCTGCTTTTCCCGAGAGAGCCATCCTTAACCTTTCAGTGTGGAACAATAATGCAGAAGGAGAAACTAAGGCAGTAGTATCCTCAGTAAAGCTAACAGCTCTTTCATCACCTATTGCTAACAGTTGGGGATCTAAGTTGTTACTCAGTTATTTCTTACTCATACCCTTTTGTCCTCCGGTGAATGGCTGTGTTAAGACTAGGGAGACAATATAATTTATCTTTCAACTTAGGACAAGGAAAAAAATTGAGAAGGAAAGGAAACCCCTTTAACAATATACCAGGGCAATTGGTATACACCAGGAGCATTTCAGGAAAAACAGGGATCTATGGTTATTCTATCAATGATCCACTTACATTTAAAATTTAACTACATCCTATCATCAGACAGATAACTTCTATTCCCAAATATACTGACTTCTTTCTATGTTTGTGGAATTTTTTTAATTTGAAAGATTAGTTGACTTTATGTTTACTTCAGGACAGTCAGCCAATATGGACTCTAGATTTATAAGTGTTAGCTCTGAGCTCACAGGTGTCTTGTTTGGTAATTTAAGAAATATTTATGACCTTTTCTGTCAAATGTGGCAAGTTATTACCTGTAAATTGCCAGATGTGTTGTTTAAAGTCTCCAGATGGATCAGTGTTCAGCTGCTGCTACTATAATTTCATGGTATGTGCTGTCTTATCGTTCTTGAGAAATATTCTCTTCCAGGTGGCAATTTCTTTTCTTTTTCCTAAATTACAGAAACATTTTAAGCAAGTCAATGAACAGCTTATTATAAGAGTACTATTGTGGTACTAAAGAACTAATGTGAAGAAAATGCCCCACATGCCCTTGTTGTTGGACCCATTTTTTGCCCTAACAACTGAATAAGCTAGGTTAAAAGTTGAAGTTAAAAACCGTTGTTCTATTAATTCTCATTACCATAAATCAAGGCAAAATTAAACACTGCAGTCGAATATCATTACTCAGGTTGGTTCCTTCTCATAATTTGGACTTCTTACTCACAAGTATCAAAGACATATGTTCTGAACACACTCTCTAATGTGGCCTCTCTCATTTAATCTCTGAAAATAGACATTACCATTTAATTTTAAATATAAAATGATTTATAGTTCTGTGATCATTTATTTAATTGCATGTCATTTCCTAAAATAACTTAAGGCCCCTGAAAGGTGAGGGAAGGGATTGGAAGTGGAGGCTGGGAACTTATTTGTTTGTTTTGTGAATATAGTGGAAAATCAAAAACATGTGACATGGATAACTAAATGATTAAATGACTGAATAAGTGTGATGTGTTTTTGAAAGTCAAGGACTTGTTTACTTGGGACATTTCACTTTTCATTGTGATGAGGTTGCCATGATAACGTTATACAAATTTTTCCTTTTGATCCTGTCCTTTCCCTTTTATTTCCATTAGTCCATTACTTAGATATTAAGATTCTGACTTTCATACCTGTAGTCAGAATTGTCTGTCATATATTCAGTGAGCACAGAAGCCAAACATCAAAACTGCAGCTATTTCCATGGTCCGCGTGAAAAGGAGTCTGCTGCTACTACTAACCCAGCCTCCTGACCACAGCTCACTGGACAGAAGCAATATGCAACTCATAAAAAATTCATGTACAGGTTTGTCAGTGGCCTTCATAGTGGCATAATTCCAAAGCTCTGCTCAAATAAGGAACACGGTGATTAAATGGAAAATCAGATAGGGGATACAGATGACTGGGTTTAAATGGGAGAGTAAAGAGGACCAGTTGATTGGTGCTGACAGAAGCAGATGAAAAGCAATTAAATTCTGCTGTTGAGGGGTTCATAAGATAATCTATTCAGTAGAACTTTCAAGGATCCTGGGAAACTATCATGAGACATAGTTACCCTCCACCTCCTGTCATTTCTGAGAGGCCCGGATGTTTATTTTTCCTTAGGTTTCTCTGAGACCTGACCCATGTGATCCTGATGGTCCAAACAATACATTTTCTATTGTTGAAATAACCTTAATGAGTCTCTGTTTCTCATATATAAAAGAGCCTCATATAATCCTAAATAATATAAAATCCTACCAATTTATATTTGACTTAAAAATTATTTCTGTATCTTGCATATGAAAAATGATCTACCAGACATTATGGGAAACCATAACATTTTAAACAAAGCTTTGAAAATTTGTGGGGGACATTACCACCTAATCTTAATTTCAATTAGGGGAGGAGAAAAATGTCATTTCTCATATTCAGGCAATAAACCCAGAATATCAAATCCCACTGCCCTTCTGTTTCCTCATCTTCCTCTGCTTTCTTCTTTCTCTTCCCTCCCCCCCCTTTTCCTCCTCTTTCTTTTTCCTCCTCTTTCTGTTATTTTTTGATTTTCCTCTTCTTCCTCCTTCTCCTTCCTTCTTCTCTTCCTCTTTCTTCCTCCCTTTCTGATTCTCAGATACTGATTACTATTTGCCTAGGCAAGAGTATTAAGTGTTACTATGGTTTAAATCTCTGGCTATTATTTGTAGTAATAATTAAACTAAAAAATGATGATGTAAACAAAAAGTTACATGCAAGATTTGTTGCAGGACATTTCATACTCAGAAAATAGATTGTGCTTAATGTGTGTATCTGTCCTTGATGTGTGCTTTTGTACATATTGCCAGTAACTAATTACTGAATATTAACTGTAAACATAATGAAATGAACTTGGTATCATTAACTTTTTACTAGTGTACCTTTGGCCTTTGTTAGTAGGTTTGTAATAGCTTAATGCAAAAACTTACTTATGAAAAGAGCCACTTTTTATCTAACTTCTAGACTTGCTCTGTAAAGAAGAATACTACAAAGTCATAAGATAGCTACTATATTTTATTACCATTATATTAACATTATCATGACAAGGTTGAAAATTCAATACAGGCAAGATTTGTAAGTTATCTTTCAAATGTATCTCTTAATTGTAAGTAATAATTAATTTTGAAGTACATTAGTATGCCTCCAAATAGAATTTTAAAATGTATTCTTATGTAATTAAAATGAAATAATTCATAAGGCACGATTTTTATATTTTATAGAAAAATTAATCTCAAAGTTTTATCTTCAGGCTAATTAAAAATGTTTTATTTCATTTCTGGGTTAACTACTGAAATTTAGAATCCATAAACAGACATAATGAAGGAAATACTTTTGTTGTCTATGAACTTCTAAATCAGTGCTGAATTCATGAAATGTTTGTTTGCCAATGGGATACAAAATTAAAATCATCACACAGAGGGATTTTTACACCATCCAAAATAAATTGTTCCTCCTTAATTTATTTATTTGAGGTAAAATATCTTCTAAACTTTATTTTTTGTACCATGAGCCATTAATTGTCTGAAAGTTTCTAAGTTTTATTTTTTTCTGTTAGCATTTTGCTGACAAAAACAAACATTTGTAGTAGTAACCATCAGTATAAAAGTTGAGGTGGGCTCTATTTCGTTTAGGCATTTAATTTTAAAGGTTGAATTAAACTGCGCTGTGCAGGAAACATTGTGTCATTGGTATTATTGCATTCAGTTAAGATTTTTAAAAAGTTGTGATTCAATGTTTCTTTAATACAGAAGTTTTTAGTGCCTTTTAAAGCAAAGTTTGTGTATTCTAGTCTGCTCCCTAAGCCCTACTCGTTTGCAATTCTGTGCTAGAATTGAGTGGTAAATAAACAGAGGAGTCTGTCTCTAAATTCTTCCGAACTAGTCTATATTCATCCACTGCATTCTTCCTCTGCCACTTGCACTCTTCATGTAAAACAAATGATCTTGTAGAAAATGTAACTCAGATATCACTCACTACTTTAAACACAATAAAAAGTTCTTATTAAAATTAAGATGAGAAATGAAATCTTGATATGGCATACAAAGCCCTACATGGGCTAACTCTATTTCTTCAGCCTCATCTTTTGCCAGTCTTTTCCAGGTTCGTTCAGTAGATTCCAGCCACAATAGCTGTCCCTTGAATTTACTAAGCATTTTCCCAACTTGAAGTACCTTGTATTTTTGTTCCTTTTACCTGATAGCCAACTTCAGATCTTTGCTTAGCTGATTCTGTCTTATCACTCGTCTTGATTCAAATGTTACTTTATCATAGCATGTTTATAAATGTACACTAGACTTTTTTTTTTTTTTAAGAAAGCAGGATTTATTGGGAGGACAGAAAAGCTCCTACAGTGGGAGGGGACCCAGGGGGTTGCCCTAGACATTTTTAAAGGTTACAGCTTGAAGTCTTTTCCCCTACAATTGGGAATGACCCAAGTATGCTACCTATGACAATTACTATTAAGCATGGCACTAGCGGTACCAACCAATTAAATAAAACAAAAGTGATACACAGTGAAACAGATGAGAATATCATATTACTTACAGTCTATGTAATAGTATGCATAGAAAATCTAAAATAATATGAAGATATATCACTCAAATTTAAAAATTTTCAAAATCACTGGTATACATGATCAATATATAAAAATCAATTGCATTTCAGACTTCAGGTTTTAGACTAAGATGAAATAAGTGAATGTTCCCTAATTCTTGATTTTAAACCAATGACACTGATTTTAGACTTCTGACCTTAGACAATAAATTGATGTTGTTTTAAGTTACTACATTTATGATACTTTTTTGTTACAGCAACAACAGGAAAATAATAAAGCCACTTACGTTATTTTTAAAAGTTACTTTTATAGGAAAACATCTGAATTTATCTAAATGCAAACTCTGTCTTATTAACTTGTTTACTTTTCTTTATTGCGTATATTGCTATCAACAATCTTCTTCTGTGTGTTTTTATTTACTTATATATGGGTTTCTCCAGCCCCCAACAAGAATATACAGTTCTTAAGGGCAAAAACTGATTAGTTTTGAATGAATGAATTCTGCCATCCTTGGGATTTTTTTGCAATTCTTTATTTCCTTTTGCCTTGTCACTTTTTCAGGTTCCTTTCTTGGCAACCCAATTTGGGCTTGCTCTCTGTGTATCTGATGTTGACATTTCTTTAGTTCATAACTTAAGCATAGTATATCTAAGTCAAGGATAAGTATATCTTTGAAGTATTCTTTAGTGACCTGGCAAACTAAACAGAGGAGTCCAATTCCTGCATTATTTCCACCCAAATGGAGATGCAGAATTGATCTCTTTGTAATTATTTTCAATTTATCCAAAGGCATAAGCTAGGTCATGTCAAGGTCAATTTGTTCTGTATGGAGAAAATATTTTGTTTCCAAATGTTTTATAGGAACGAGTTTATAATGGCTTACAGAGGCAATTGTTAAATATTCAGGAATTTTGAGAGTAATTTGTTAAACTGACAAGGTAGAAATAATTTGCACCACAAAAATTGGCAAATACTACAAATAAGAGCATTTTCTCTCCCTGTATATAGTTTATCAGCCCAACAGGAAACATATTTTTCTTTCTATGACTATCTTCAGTTGATTTATTTTTTAGATATAATTTTTAAGTTGTGGGGTACAAGTCAGGATTGAGTGAATGAATGGTTCACAATAAGTGGTTTAGCTACAGGTGAAGTTTTGGGCCTTCCATTGGATCTCACTTCACCTGGATTAGGATCAGGCACCCATATTGATGTTATGTGTCTCCTCCCCCACTCCCCTGACAGTGTCCTGCTACTGCCGATCCCTTTCTTGTAGTATTATGATTTCTGCATTGAAGCAAAGGTAACTTTACTCTTGACCTCATGAAGTAGTGATGGGATTTCTTTTTTGTTGAAGATATATACACACCTTAAAATCTGACCTGTTATCTTTACAAAGTTCAGGACACCCATGAAAGTTATTGTTAAAACATGTAAACATTACTGGTAAGGTACGTGAGGAAGGAGTAAAGTTCAACTTTAACTTAATCATACAGGGCTGCCCTGGATGTCTTGAGATACCCTGCTTTGACATGAAGTATCGAAACAGGGCAATAGTCAGGTCAGGTCAGAAGGCACATGGCTTTAGTAATCTAGTCTCATTGGTTAAAGCAATAGGATCAGCAGTGCCCTATTAATTGCCCATAAGAAGTAGCTTTTTGGCATTTTAATATAGCTGAGTTTGTGGTTTACCAAGTTAGAACATTTCATTTTTCATTCAGAATTCACACACAATGGCAACAGCAGTGTTAAAAGATTTTCTTGGTGCATAACCACCACGGGAGAGCTGAAGTGGCACATATCTGCTAAGGGAGACAGCTATGAGTGTCATGGGAGTCCTCAGGCACAGTCTTTCTAAGGTATATAATGAATCAAGGACAGCTGGCATGCCATGTTTAGCATTTCTCCTTTCCTTAAAGTTGGAGCCTCTTGAATCCCACTTGCAAGTAAGAAAGGCCATAGTATCCAAACGTCAATTGCTAATTTCCCATAGAAGGCACTGAAAAACTGTAGTCCTTCACATGCACACCAGACCAGTCATCCTACCACAGTTGCAACTGTGGCCCAGCATATCATTGCAAACGACTGGGGATCTGACAGACATTGAGTCTAATCTGACAGTCATTTTCCAATCATGAAAAGTACCCAGCTCCATGGTAATTCTGGAAGTTGGATCTCACTTTTGCCAGCTTTCTCCTTTCCCAGTGACTCTAAAGTACTGATTTTTTTTCCCTTCTACTTTCCCATAGAAAGATGTAAGCTTCATTCAAGAAAATACATGCTGGCAAGGATCAAAGCCTGAGACACTGTAATTCTGGTAATGAGTGATTATGAGGCACAATTACTACTCCAAATGGACAGAGTTGTCCTCCCCACCTAAACACACAATCTATGTGGTGGCATATTTGCTCACCCTTGTACTCATAACGCTTCTCACAGCCCTTAAAATATACTTGGTGCTCATAAAACTCAGTTGAGAACATGAACAAATGAATTCCTCAACAAAAGAAAGGGGAGACTCTTTTTTGAGTAGATTATTAGCATTGTCTCAGACATAAAAATGTAAGTTCATCCTATCAGCATCATTAAAAGGTTAAGATGTATCTGAACTTTAACTTAGAAGTGTCTTTCCTATAATAGGCAAATAAAATGAATATGCTTACCCCTTGCACTATGGCCTGGGTAGTTGTGGAGTTATCTTCTAGCCCACAGCAATATTTGTTGACAAAATTTAGAGATTTCCAGAGTGTTCACACTAGGAGAATGTAAATAGGAAGGAAGAACTGTTAAGTAAAAGGTATAGGAAAAATGGTGTAACATCTTTAGAAAAAAATAGGGGTTAATAATACTCAGGACAGACCCAACTGGAATAACTAGCAGGAAAAAATTAATTTTCCACATGCATAGGTTAAAAAAACGGCATAAGAGAAGAAAACAGAACTGATTTTGGTTTTGGTTCTGTCATTAACCAAATGATATAGAATTAAGTTAGTCCTGTAAATTATCAGGATATCACTTGTCTCATCTGTAAAATAGAAACCTAAGATGAGTAAAAGAGATTGCAAGAGAAAAAATATTTCAAAATCACTCTGTAATGTATTTTAGGATTTATTTATTTGTTCAGTAATTACTTATTGAGTCTAAGATTTTCAGGAGATGGTAGGAGAATTATACGAGTAGAATGGTTACTTACTTTTCTTTTTTAGGATTTTATTTATTTTGTTACTTCAATAGCTTGAAGAGAGGGGACAAATAGCTCCGTTCTAGGCTTTCAGTGTGCCCACCACCCTCATCTGTGCACATTGCACCTGACAGGTGATTTCTTTGGCCTTTCCCTTCTGAGTCTCCAGTGCCCATTATGCCATTCTCTATCTCTTTGCATATTCTTATTTTATCTTCCACTTGTAGGTGAGAATATGTGGTATTTTGTTTTTTGTTCCTGAGTTAGCTATAAATGTCCAACAACTGATCCTATTGAAAACACGGTATATAAACATTGCGGAACACAATTCAGCTATCAAAAAGTATGTTTACTTTTCAAATGCATTGATTTTATACCTCAGTGCTTTTGAAATCACTAGAAATGAAAGTAATACCAAAATTGAAGAAAGGCATGCTTATCAATGTAAATATCATTTAACAAATGGTGCCTCCTTTTCAAACATGCTTACGTTTGTTTAGAATAAAGACAGAGACAAACTATTTTTAAACTGCTCTGCCATCGTTTTACACCAAGGCATTGTCAATTGGTTGCCTAAAGGAAACAGAATATGTATCTATCAATCATCAGTCTATGTTGGCGAAAGTGAACTAATAAATCTCAGTGTTTCACTAGCTGCCTTAAATGAAAGCACATTTGAATTCTTTGGGTATGTCTTACACACTTTGAAAGAGACAGATATGTGTATCTTGGGACTACTTTTATTTATTGTGTCAACATCAACTTATTAGAAAGCCTAACCTTCTGACAACTGTTCTTAGGACTGGAAATAATTCTGTCTAGGTTAGAAGTTAATCTAAAAAAAATGCACCACACCTTGTTTTTGAAATCTGCTGCATAACCTCAAAGATTTTCTAACCTCAGAGTTAGTAAATTGAAGAGATGAGCTTAAAATAGCATTCTTACTTCCTGTGTGAGTTTCTACTATCTCAAAAGACACATCATTATGAAGAAGATAGGACTCAGGTGGTAGGGCAGGGTCTTTTAAGAGAGTAAGAAATCTGTATTAAATAGTCTTTAGTCAATATAATATTTTCTCTTTGCTATTCTCCACCTCCTTCCTTCTTCTCACCTCACCATTGATTTATTTTAGTTCTTGTGAAAAATAAGCAAAAAATATAAAGAATGGCAGGAATTCAATTCATAATTGAGGCTCAGGATTTACTATAGGGTGGAGATTGGCCACCTTTCACATCCTGGTTCAGAACAGAGTAGAAATTGATTCCTCTGCATTTTGTTATGGAGACACAATATTCTGAGCCAAAATATAATTTTAAATTCCTTACTTTGAATTTCTTGCTCATTTTCTGGTTTACTTTATACCTTTAACTATATACACTTTCCACCTTCTCTCTGCTGACCCTTTCATCTCTCTCTCATCTCTTATTCCTCTCTTAACTCATCCCTCTTCCTATGCACATAGTGACCCTGTTTAATTATTAACATGACCTACAGAGTTAAAAAGCAACAGGAAGAGTGATCAAAGTTCAACCAATCCATACATGGCACATCGCAGATTTTACTTTAAAAACCTTAAATGCTATATAATTTTTTAAAATACATTTCAGCATGAGGATTGTTAATAAGGTCACTTGAAGATATGAAGAATTTATTAACACCATGTACGTGTTCTATATACCCATTTTATCAACTTCTAAAATTTAATATGTCTCAAAAATAAAAATGATGACCCAAGGTGTTAAAAATAAAGACAACCAACTTTAAAAGGAGAAACAACAATAGGTGACTATACTCAAATATTTACCATAACCTGCTTTAAATTCTGTGTAACTATTTCTTACAAAACTCTTAACCTTTTGAAAATGACAGTCCTGATATGGACTGCAGATTATAATGGTCTACAATAGAACAGAGAATGTAAGCTTATACCAGACTTGGAGAAATGTGCTTGAGGGATTCTGCTTATGCCTCAGAGCATTATGAGACAATTTCATCAGTCTCACCTTATGGGATTCTGAGCACACAAACCATAGTAATACATTCTTTGAACAAAGTGACCTTTAAATCAATATTATTGGAAAAGTAACATTTGAAAATCGTTATTTCTTTATTTCATTACTGTATAGGAATAATTCATCACTCTGGAGTTTGGGGTTTTTCCTGCCCCATTTTCTTGTAACCAGGGATAGAGGGGGTGATCTTGTTCCCTTCTATTATGTTTTAATTTACATCTCTTTTCTGTAGGTTCTAGAATGTTTTAATTTACATCTCTTTTCTGTAGGCTCTTTTTTGGGTTTTTTTGTTTTGTTTTGTCTTGTTTTTTTGTGTTGGAGTCTCACTCTGTTGCCCAGACTGGAGTGCAGTGGCTGCTCCTGGCCACCACAGCCTCGACCTGCTGGGCTCCGGAGATCCTTCCGCCTCAGCCTTCCAAGCACTACCACACCCGGCTAATTTTTTGATTTATTATAGAGATGAGGTCTCATCACGTTGCCCGGGCAGGTCTTGAACCCACAGGTTCAGGTAATCCACTCACCTCAGCCTTCCAAAGCACGGGATTACAGGCTGAGCCACCGAACCCGGCGAGGCTCTTTGATTTGACCCCAGCCTATATATATAGTGACATGACACAGTTTTTTCTTTCTAGATATGAGAATTTGACTAAACAGAAATACGTTGCTTTGAAACAACGAGAAAAGTCAATATATAAAGTGTCATGTTATAGTTTAATTTAAAATGCAATATTTAGTAGCCTCCAACATTACTGCTCAGATTAACATGGCAAGATAAGTTAAATCATAAGATTTTGTTGAACATAGGTATAAGCAAAGCCCTAGGAGAAGCTTAGACCATTTTGAAAGTTTCATTAAATGATGTCTTCCTCATTTAGCCATTACTGCAGTTTAAAAAAAAAAAAAAAACAGTTTTCACAATCTCTAAGTAATATGTGCAATAAGAGAATGTGACTCTGATGTCCCCTCTTTGTAAAGGACTATTTTAATGTGTATGGGCTCCACTGAATTAGCCTGTTCAGTATTCAGTCCTGAGGTCTACTTTTCTTCCTCTTTATCTGAAAATGAAGACACCATCATCTCCAACTTCTGGCCAAACTCATTCTTTCTTTTCTCCTACTTTAATGACTTGTAGCAAATAAGCAAAGACTCTTAAAAAATGTATTACCCTCTCAAAAGAGAAAAAACATTTGGGATAAAAGTTCATTTTATTAGATCACACAGTCACCAAAGTCACTAAAAGTGGTATGCAGACCTGGGTGAATCTAAAAAGAGTATCTAATTCTTCACAAGAATCCAATGCCCATTCATTTGTATCAGTGATCTCTCCAAGACCTTTCTGCCTGAACTGTCAGGACTTGCTTTAAATGACTTCCTCTCTCTGAAGGCTTTTGAGAATGATGTTTTCCTTCTTAGCTTAAAAAAGAATAAAAACAACAACATCCTCTTTTTTTGAAATATCGCTCACCTCATTTATACTGTTTTATTTCAGCTTGCTTCTCTTTGTTGACCTTGAATACAGACAGCTCTATGGCCAAATCTGTGGTCTTTTATGAATGATTGTTACAAAAAAAAATTGTTAGAATTGACCCTCTTACAGAAACTTAGACTAGGAAGTCTAATTTTCACTCTAAATTATTATAGTTCCCCTTGGTATAGTTTTGCTCTTGAGAGTCTCTAAATTTTAGAAGGTCATCCTAAGGCCAGACTACTGCATGATTACACAAAGTGGAGCAATAATCAACTATTTCCTCTAACCCCTTCACTGAATTACTCCTCTTATCTCCAAATCCAATCAGAATGACTAAACTTTGATCAATCCCTTCCTCTTCCAACAGTTTTTTTCATTTCCTTCCCTGAGAAAACTCTTAATTTAATTAAACTAAATTAAATTAATTTAATTTATTTGAACCATCTCCCCACATTTTTTTAAAAACAGAAACAAATATTAGAACATTCTTTTCCAAGTCTCTTTTCTTACTTTATATGCTTCCTACTTCTGTTCATTCACCTTTTCTCATTCTTTAGCTGTTGATATCAGTAATATTATTCTCACCTCTACTTCAAAACTAGAAGCAGAACTTGCCATGTTTATTTCAGCAAATTTTCTTACAGTCTTTTCTTATCTTTGTTGTACAACCATAATTGTTCTTCTGCTTCTAAAGTATAATCCATTTCTCCAAACTTTATTTTAATATCAATATTGATTGACCCAAAATCTCCAGGAGATCACCTTTTACTGGAGGTGATCATTTCACTTCATCAAGAAATGAGAACATTAACGTTGTTTTCTCTTATGCTTCCATAGTCGGCTAGACATTTATTAACATAATCTTCTTTTGTAACTCTCATTACATTTCCTCCCTGCACAAATATACTCAGACCTAAGCATACACATGTACAAGTCTATAAAGAAGAAGCCACAGGTTTTGTTTTTATTTTAGTGCCAGCTCATGAAAATGTAAAAGAGGTATAAAAGAGGCAAAAATAGAAAAGAATAAAGTCAGAAATACTAAGATCTGGAACAAGGAACTGTGTCCAAGAAGGAACAATAGCTAGAAAAACTTGACAAAGATCCAACAGAGAAAAACTGGATAAATTGTTTTAAACAATTGAAGTAATAATAAGGCTAAAGTTGTAAAAAGCACAGTGCAGTTTTTTAATGCACTAACATCAATAGACTGTCATGGCTTCATCTTGCTCTGTGAGCAAGTTGATGCAGAAGTTCTTCATTGTCACATCTAAGCAATTTTTAAAGACTGATTATATATCTGTTTTAACAAAACAATTTTTAAAGGTAGCAAATCCCCAAAAAGAAACTAGAAAATTACAATATATTCCACCATCATATTTTACATATTTTAATAACTCAAGCAGCTTCACTTTGTATTAAATCTTACCTATCACAATCATTTACTGGAAGACCTCTTTCTTTTTTTCACTATGAGGCTATTCTCTGTGAAGCTGAACTAACATGTTGAGTCTGCTTGATACCATCAAATGAGCAGCTTCTAAATATTAGATCTAGAAAAAGGTTTAAAAAAATCAGATTATTGTTATGTGTATGGCCACTATTATGATTACTATCCAAATTGTATAAAATTAATCATTGAGAGAAATGTGTCCCTACACATTACCTTAGGTTAGTTTTTCGTTCGTTTTTAAGGCTTTCTCTCACCCCATATCTGCATCTCTGTTGTTTCTATGCTTCTGGTCTTCATTTACCCTCTGACCAGTTTATCTTCCTTTTCTCAATCCTGTCATTTTGTATTTTTATCTTCCTACAAGTTCCAGTGCCTGAGATACAAGTTGTTATGTTGTTAAGGTGAAAAAGATCAATATCATTGTTGAAAAAAATCTCAGCAATGCAGTATTATTAGTCTGACATTTTTAATCTATTGAATATTTTCTGAAATTAGGACTGGGTGCTATGTAATTTAGTTTTCTTTTTCTTCTTCTATTTTTTTTTTCTGAAGATGATTATATTCAAAGTTACAAGCATGCAGCACTAAAAGACCTGATAAATGCAAATATTGCTTGAATTCGAATATATATGCTATTTATGGTGGGAATACGGAATTTACAAAAAAATATAACAACTAGAAATGAAAGTTTCAAAGACAAAGTGATATTGAGTTAGGGAAGGATTTTTTGGCATAAGGTAATGCATTGTTAATGATACATTGTATTATTTATTGAGATTGGCTTCCATTTTATCTCTGGCTTGATTTTGCATCCAAGAAATTTAGCACTTCCAGTCCCAGTTCTCTAATACAGTTGCTCTTGTAAATCACGAAAAAACCAAACACAATTTTTGAAAGAAGGCTTACCACAAATCAGCAGCTGTGTGTTGCAACTGACAAGAAGAGACAAAAAAAGGTATATTATCCTATTCAACTGCATTGTTCTACTGAAGATATCGTGACTACTCCCAGTTAAATCAGGAATAGCAGAGGATTTAAAATTTGAGACATTTTCTCATGTTATTAATGTTATCTGATGGGAGAAGGGTACTAAACTAATGTTACCCAAGCGTTCAAACATTTTCCTAAAATCTGTTAGCTAATGTGACAACAATTTCTTCAATGATGGACTGCATATGTGATGGTGGTACCATAAGATTATAATGGAGCTAAAAAATTCTATCATCTAGTGACATAGATGATGCTGACCCTATGCAGGCTTAGGTTAATGTGTGCATTTGTGTCTTCGTTTTTAGCAAAAAAAATTTAGAAGTAAAAACAATAAAATCGAAAAAGTTTATTGAATAAAAAAAGGAAACTTTTCAAAGGAAGACAATTTGAAGAAAGAAAGCTGGTTGTATGTATTTAGCGTAGCATAAGTGTGTACAGTTTATAAAATCTATGGCAATGTCCAATAATGGTCTAGGCTTCACATTCACTCACCACTGATATACGAACTCACCCAGAGCAACTTCCAGCTTTATTCATGATAAGTGTCTTATACAGGTGTACCATTTTTAATTTTATACTCTCTTTTTATTGTACCTTTTCTATGTTCCAATACACAAATACTTACCATTGTGTTTACAATTGTCCACAGTATTAAGTACAGTAAGACGCTGTACAGGTCTTACCGTATTCATGTATAATATATGAATTATACATTATTGTATTCATGTATAATATATGTGTGAGTGTGTGTGTGCATGTATAGTACTACCCAAACACACACACACACATACATAAAATGTGTGTATATCTTACCCTTTCCTCCTCCTCAAAACATCAGAATGGGGTACATTATGCTGTGGCAAAAAATGACATCAGGAGCTTCTAAAAAAATGTTTTTGTCTTCTCTCACACATTTTGTATTAGTTATAGCTCTGATCCTATCATCTTCACAGGAATGCCCAGGCTCACAGAGAAGTGTATTTGGAAAATCCCAAGATTTATAGGAAAAGGAAAAAAAAAAAGTAACATGCTAGCTGGTTCTTCACTTTTCTGCCCAGAATATGACACTCAAAACTTTTACTTAAGAATCAAATGTCCACACCTGAATACAACAGGGCAGGAGTGTATAATCTTCTCTCAGGGCAGTTCTCTGTAGTGGGTGACAATGGAATATTTTGCAAAGAATAATGGCTTCTATATTTAATGTATTAGAAATGTGTATCTACAGCATTTTTTGAATATTTTCTATAATTTCATTATGAAGTTTTTTCAAACATACAGCCATGTTTTAAAAAATTGTGTGCCGGGCTCGGTGGCTCAGCCTGTAATCCCTCGCCTTTGGGAGGCTGAGGTGAGTGGATTGCCTGAGCCCGCGGGTTCAAGACCTGCCTGGGCAACTTGGCGAGACCTCATCTCTACAATAAATCAAAATGAGCCGGGCGTGGTAGCCCACTCCTGTAGTTCCAGCTACTTGGAAGGCTGAGGCAGAAGGATCGCCGGAGCCCAGCAGTCAAGGCTGTGGTGGCCGGGAGCGGCCACTGCACTCCAGTCTGGGTGACAGAGTGAGACTCCAACTCAAAAAAATAAAATTAAATTAAAATTAAAAATAAAATAAATTGTGTAATGAACTCCCACATGCACACCATCTAGGTTCAGGTTCTACTGTTAACATTCTACTGTATCGTATCATTGCATACCTACTCACATATCATCTCTCTTGTCCATTGTCCAAAGTAAATTGCAGACATCACTTTCCCCTAAATATTTCAGCATGCACATCAGTAATGAAACTGCAGAATTTACAGAAATTTTTTAGATACAATTTATAAACAAGGTGTACAAAAATATGTATTCATTTACTGAATTTTTATAGATGCATACACCTGTATAATTCAAACTCCTTTCACATTATTAAACATTATTACAACCTCAGGAACTTCCTCAGGTCCTAGCTCAGTTATTCTCTTATCCTACCTATCTTCAGAGACAATCATCTAACCTATTTTACCAATTATAGAATTTCACATACATGGACTAAAACAGTAATTAATATTTTGTATACTTTTTCATTCAGTATGCTTTATTATCTATATTGTACTTATAGTATTGTATGTATCTACCTTTGTAGTTCTAATTATTATTCAATTGTATGAATATTACACAATCTGTTTATTCTAATGTTGATAGATATCTGGTTTATTTAAACCTTTGAGGAATTTTTAATAAAATGGCTATAAACATTCATGTACAAGTTTTATGTAAGGAGATTTTAAGTAACAAATTCAATTTCTTTTATAAATATAAGGCTATTCATATTTTTTATTTGTTTTTATCTTATATCATTTCTGGAAATTTATATATATATTTTTGTTTTGTTTTGTTTTGTTTTGTTTTTGAGTTGGAGTCTCACTCTGTCGCCCAGACTGGAGAGTGCAGTGGCCGCTCCCGGCCACCGCAGCCTCGATCTGCCCGGCTCCGGCGATCCTTCCGCCTCAGCCTTCCGAGTAGCTGGAACGACAGGCGCGCGCTACCATGCCCGGCTAATTTTTTTGATTTATTATAGAGATGAGGTCTCGCCAAGTTGCCCAGGCGGGTCTCGAACCTGCAGGCTTAGGCAATTCGCTCACCTCAGCCTCCCAAAGGCGTGGGATTACAGGCTGAGCCACCGAGTCCAGCTCTCTTTTTTGTTATTAATCTATCTTGCTTTCGTGAATCATTTTGTCAATCTCAAGTTAATTAATCAGTCCATCTCACTTTGGTTGAAATTAAGAACTATTTTTAGATTTTGTTAATTCTCCTAATATTCTGTTTTTTTATTTTTTAAATTTCTATCTTTATCAATTCTTTCTTTTTATTTACTTTGAGCATTCATGTTTCTACCCTTCTTCTCCTTCTCCTCTTCTTTTCCTTCTTCTTTAGCTTCTTAAAGTAAAGACATATATCTTTTATTTGAGAATGTTTTTCTTTTCTAGTAGAAGAATTTACGCCTATGAATTTCTCTCTAAAACTACTACACCCAACAGATTTCATATATTGTATTTTCATTATGGTTCAGTTCATTATATATTTGACTTCTCTTGTGATTTTTTTTTTTGATTCATGAACTATTTCAAAGTATTGTTTGATTTTTTTAATATTTAGGGTTTTTTGATAGCTTAGTTGGTTTCTAAATTAATTATATTGAAGACAGATAATGTATTTTGTAGATTGCAATTATTTTCCATTTATTGATTTGTTTAAATAGAATTTGTTCTATCATGGTACCTTTTCTAGAAATTCATATAAATACAAAATGTGCAGACTTGGGTATGACTTCTTAATTCAACAAATATTTTTAAGAACCATCCAATTTTTTTTGTCTATGATTAATTTGCTCTATTTTGTTGGTAAGTAGCAGTTCCCTATATAAATATACCACAATATGCTTAATTTATTCATTTAGTGATAGACATTTGGGTTGTTTCCAGTTTGGCATAGTAGGAATAAGTTGCTATAAACATTTGTATACTATTCTCTTAGTGGATATAGGTTATTTCTTTTGGGTAAATACTTAGGAAAGAAATTATTGATAAGATCAAAAGGTAAGAGTATGTTTATGAGAAACAACCAGAGTTTCCCAAAGTTTTTATAATATTTTACATCTTCTCCAGAAATTTATGAGATTTACTACTACTCATCAACAGCCTCACTAATATTTTTAATTTTTGTGACTATACTGTAAAGTATCATCACATTATAGTTTTAGTTTGCATATCTTAGATGAACCTAATCTTGAGAATAATTTCATATGTTTATTGGCCATTCATATATCATATATTTTGAAGTGTTGAATATTTGCCTATTCACTTTGTGTTCTTTTATTATTGTTACTGAATTGTATTCTAGATACAGGTTCTTTGCCATGTATATGTCTTACAAATATTGCCTCCTTGTATGTAGCTTACCATTTCATTTTCTTAAGATGGCATCTGAAGAGCTGATTTTTTTTTATTTTAGTGATTCAAATCTTTTAATTTTATGTTTAATTATTTTGTGTACTATTGAATAATATTTGTTCATCTCAAGATCATGAAGATATCTTCTAGATTTCCTTCAACAAGTTGTATATTTACATTTGTCTATGATAAATTTTACTTTTTATGCACAGTTTCAAGGGAGGTCATTGGTTCATATTTTTTTCATATAAATATTTAGTTGTTCCAGCAGTATATGTTGGTAATATCATTCTCCTCCATCATGAGATACCTTCTTGAAAATCAATACCTTCTTGAAAATCAATAGACCATATATACACAAGCCTATACCAGGATTGTCTTCACAAAAACACCTTATAGTCTTAAGCCACAGCTTTCATGCAAGTATTGAAATAAGTTAGTGTATATCTTCCAAATGTGTTCTTATTTTTTCGGAATTATTTGGTTTATCCTAGGCTCTCTGCATTTCTATGTTGAGCTTTAGAATCAGTATGCTGTTTTCTATGAAATTTTTTAAAATCTACCATGATATTTTTTAGAAAGTGTGGTGACTCTGTCAATCAATTTGAAGATAATTGACAGCATGATAAATTATAGAGAGTAACAAATTATTTACTATACTCTCTTAACAGATAGAATCAATTTTCCCTCCCCTTTAATCTGGTCTGGCATAACCAATAGAATGCTAAAGAAATGATGTGATATAACTTCTATTGCTGGGCCACAAGAAATCTAACAGATTTCACCTGAAAGTTTGGGCTTCCATATAAGATGCCTGATTACCTTAAGACATCCACTCTGGGCATCCTTGTCTTATTTCCAATCTTAGGGAGAAAATGTTCAATATTTTACCATTAAGTATAATACTAGCCACAGGTTTTTCATATATAGTGTCTATTGTGTTTGATTGAATAATAGCCTTCCCCAAAGATCGTCTCATTCTAATTCCTAGAACCTGTGGACACATTACCTTACATGGCAAAAAATAATCTACAGATGTGATTAAATTAAAACTTTTGATTCGAGAGAGCACTCTGGGTTATCCAGGTATGGTCAATGTAATTAAATACAGTCACTATAAGTGGGATGTAGGAGAATCTGAGTGAGAAAAATAAATGCATGAGGACAGGACTAGAGGTTAGAGTGATGTGCTTTAAAAATAGGGGAGAGGATCAGGAACCAAGGAATGCAAGTGGCCTTCAGCGTGTAGAAAAGGCAAGAACACCTCAGAAGTCTTCGTATGGAAAACGATCCTGCTAACACCTTCATTTTAGACTTCTGACCTCCAAAACTGGAAGATAGGTTCTTGCTGTTTTAAGCCATTAAATTTGTGATAGTGCAGCCGGGCTTGGTGTCTCAGCCTGTAATCCTGCACCTTTGGGAGGCTGAGGTGAGTGGATTGCCTGAGCCTGCGGGTTCGAGACCCGCCTGGGCAGCGAGACCTCATCTCTACAATACATCAAAAAATCAGCCGGGCGTGGTAGCGCATGCCTGTGGTTCCAGCTACTTGCAAGGCTGAGGCGGAAGGATCGCCGGAGCCCAGCAGGTCGAGGCTGCGGTGGCCGGGAGCGTCCACTGCACTCCAGTCTGGGCGACAGAGTGAGACTCCAACTCAAAAAAAAAAAAAAAAAAAAATTGTGATAGTGTATTGCAAGTACAATAGAGAACCAATGCAGATTTAGAAATAGTTATTTATAACTGAGATTAGTTATTAAAAATCATTTTTAGAAATGTTATTGAAAGACTGATATGGAATAAAAATAGTAACACTGAATATTCTTGTATTATTCACAATCTTAGAGAGAAGTTTCTTAATATTTTATCATTGAGCATGATTCTAGATACAGGTTTTTCATATATGTCTTTTATCAATATTAGAAAGTTCCCTTACATCCCTATTTTGCTCCCTTGTATCACAAATGAGCATGATTTTGTTAAATGATTTTTCTTTATCTATTGAGATGATGACATGATTTTTCTCTTTTGTTAATATGATGAATTTCACTAATGACTTTAGAATTGTACTGAAGATAAACTCCCATTTAGTCATGATATAATAGGTTGTTTTTTTCATACAGTTCTAGTTTGAATATGTTAACATTTTGAGGAGAAATTTTGCTTCTATATTTATAAAGAATATTGGCCTACAATGTTGTATTACACCTTTACATGGTTTTAATGTTAGGTGATGCTTGCTTCAGTATATAAGTTGGAAATTTTCTGAGTTTATGTAAGTTAGCTTGTTTTTCCTTAAATGTTGGTAAAATTTGGAAAAACCTTCCATGATTTTTACTGTGGAAATGATTAAGACTGAATTAGCTTTTGACTATAGGCCTATTCATTTTTGTGTGTAAATTGTAAGCTGTAAATTTTTAAAAAGTCAGTTTTATCCAAGTTATCAAATTTATTGGCATAAAGTTGTTGAAAAACAAAATTTTTTTTTTTTGCATGACCAGAATCTCCTGAGCAAAAGCTATCTAAACCTGGTTTAAAGGATGAATGAAGAGCAAACGAATTCTGGACATTAGTGATAGGTAATAGTGGCCTCCAGAGACATTTGTAGGTTTGTCTCCATTCGAGCCACTTATTTGCATTCCAAATATAATGAACCTAGGGACTTTCCCACCACAATAGAACTTATTTAAGATTCATAGCAAAGGTCATTCTGCTCCTCCATAAGAAGGAGGGGTAGCTCTGACATAAGTAGTAGTACTATAGAAGCTCTGAATTCATATTTTTTAGTTCCTAATCTTTGTTATGAGATACCTCCCCATGCATATAGCTACCCTCATTGTATTGCTCCATATGGGATAAGGTGTACTTTCTAAGTAAATAATTGTATTTTCTTTGATTCAGATCCTTATATTTTTTATTGGGATAAAATTAATAAATATAAAAACTTTAGTAATGTTTTTTCATATTATTTCACTATTTTCATTTCCACATCTATGGGATCTGTAGAGTATTATTTCTTCAATTCTTATTGATTGTTTGTGTTTTCTTTCTCTTTTGCTTTTCCCTTTTATAGGTCTTGCTAAGGGTTTTATCCATTTTATTTATCTTTTCCAACAACCAAATTTTGGCTGTATTCATATTATTTATTGTTTTTTGTTTTACATTTTGTAGATTTTTGGTATTATAATTATCTTTTTATAATTTACTCCCAAGCATGTTCCAATTGTTGACTACTCTAATTTGCTCTTCTTTTCCAGTGTCTTTGGTGGAAACATAGATCACTACTTGTAAACTCTTCCTTTTTTCTACTATATATTTAAAGTTATAAATTGCTCTCTAAGCAATACTTTAGACTCATTACACAAATTTTTATATGTTGTGTTGTCACTTTAATTTAATCCTTTTCCAGTATTCTTTTATTTCTTCTTTAATATATGAATTAATAGAAATGCAAAATTTAATTTCCAATTGTTTGAGGATTTTTCTTGATATTGGTTTTTTTAATATTGAAAATGTATTGAGACATAGTTTATAGTCCAGCAGACAAGTACATCTCATGAATGTTTTATAAACACTGGAAAAGAATATATATTTTGCAGTCATTTGTTATTAAGTTTGGTATATGGCAATTAGATCAAAGTTGCTCAAAGTATTGTTCAAGTTATGAAAAATAATCGATTTTGACATGGTATGGTAGCTAGTGCCTATAATCCCAGCACTTTGGGAAGCCAAGGCAAGAGGATTGCCTGAGCCCAGGAGTTCAAGAACAAGAACATAGTGAGACATCATCCCCCCTACCCAAAAAAGTTAAAAATTAGCCTGTGTGGTGGTACACAACTACAGTCCCAGTTACCCAGGAGGCAAATGGATCATCTGAGCCCAGGAAGATAAGACTATGGTGAGCTGTGGTTTACTGCTGCACTCCAGCCTGAGAGACAATAAGACCCTGACTCAAAACCAAAAATTAGTTAATAATAATAATAAATTTTGTTCCTGTTTTTATGGGTCAGAATTTCAGGGATGGCTTAACTGTGTCCTCTGTTCAGAGTGTTACAAGGCTGCAGTCAACATTTCAGACAGTGCAAACTCATATGAAGTCTGGCTACAGAAGAATTTACTCCCAAGCATGTTCAAATTGTTGACAGAATTTATTTTCTTGTGGCTATAAATCTGAGGACTTCAGTTACTTGTTAGAAGCCATCTTCCACTAGTTGGGTCTGCTTGCATATCCCTATCATGTGCTCCTCTCAGGACACAATTCACAACGTGGACTCTATTTCACCAAGACCAGCAACAAAATGAGAGCAAATGTGTGAGCAATATGGAGTCTTATGTGCCATAATGTAATCATGAGAGTGCTAGCCTATCACCTTTGTCATATACTATCAGTTACAATCAAGTTACAGGTCCCTCCCACAAGGGGAATTGTATCACAGTGTGAATACCAAAAGGTGAAGATAATTAGGATAAATTCAGGTCTGTCTGTCAAAAGACTTCCTTTCTGATGATTTTTGGTCATTGTTCTAAGGCTAAAACTATACGCCCTTAATTTATTAAAATTCACTTAGAGTCAAGATTGTATCTTTCACATTTTATACTTCCTACTTCCAACTTCACAATTGCAAATCTTATAATGGTATGATTCTATTAACCAGTCTCCTGAATCTTTGTGCTATTGTTTTAGTATCTTCATATTTATAAAACCAACTTTATAACACTAAATACTTTTAAGACAAGTAGTTTTTTAGAAAAATTATGAGAAAAAATAGCTATTTATCCACTCATGTATAGTTTCTAAAGGTCTTCATTCTTTCTCATGTATTTAATTTTTCAACAGGTATCAGTTCCCTTCATCCTGAAGAACATCATTTAGCATTTCTTGACTTGCAGATTTATTGGAAAGTAATTCCCTCAACTTTTAAATAACTGAAAATGTCTTTATTTTTCTATTAGTATTTGAAGTATATATTTGATGGATGTAAAATTCTAGATTGATTTCTTCATCACTTTAAGATGCTTTATTTTCTTCAGGCCTTCCTTATGTCTTACATAAAGTCATTCATCACTCATGTTATTGGTTCTCTCTTGATGTAGTGCAGTCTTCTTCCTTTTTCTTTCTTTCCTTCTTTTCTTTTTCCTTGCCTACTTTGAAGTTTTTCCCTTTTTATTTGGTATGTAGAAATTTGGCCATAATGTTCCTAGATGCAGCTTATTTTCTCTTTATCTTGCTTGGATTTTACTGACATTCTTTAATCTGAGAGTTATTACATTTTATTAACCTGAAAAATTTCAACCATTTCTTTTTTCATCATTTGTTCTACATTCTCATTTTTCTCCCTCTGTTGAGGGGTATAATCGCATGAATGCTAGTCTGTTTGACAATGTGTTACAGGTTCCTGTAACATGATTTATTTTTATTCAGATTTTATTCTTAATCCTTCAGATTGAATATTTTTATTGATTTGTCAAGTTTACGGAGCCTCTTTTCTGTCATCCCCCAATATGAAGCAAGTGATTGTATAATTTTGTTTCAATTATTATAAGTTTAATTCTAGAATTTCTGCCTGGTTTCATTTTATAATTTTCATTTTTCTGCTGAGATTCTTTATCTGTTCACGTATTAAGACTTAAGTCTTTGATCATAGAAAGCAGTTATTATTTTGTTAGCCTGCATCTGAGAAATCTTAGGTTATTTTATATTAATTGTATTTTTTCCACAAATATGGATCACATTTCCCCATTTCTTTGAATATTTAGTAATTTTTAATTATAAGAATCCAGATAAATTCTGTTATCTTCCTCTAAAGAATGTTAATTTCTCTCTTTCTTTTTCTTTCTTTCTTTTCTTTTTTTTTTTTTTTGCCAACTGACTTCAAAGCTGATCACCCTAAACTTCTGTAGGTTTAGTTGCATGTTTTATTAAGGCAGATTTGAGGCAAGTCCAAAGAGTTTTCCCTCCCCGCTAACTTGGCAGATATTAACCTCCAATCTCTGAGTCTCTTAGAGAACATTATCAGGGCTTGATTTAGGTTTTGTTTCAGGGATTTGTTTGTTTTTTTGTTTTGCCGGGAATTATAGAATATAAACTGGCAAACTACAACCGGCATGCCAAATCTAGCTTTCCACTTGATTTTGTAAATTAAAATTTTGAAACGATGCCTAGTCCATTTTTTAATGTATTGACTATGGCTACTTTTTTCTACAGCGGCAGAATTGAGTAACCATAACACAGACCATATGGCCTATAAAGCCTAAAATGTTTACTCTATCACCTTTTCCTGAAAAACTGTTCACCCTTTCTATGGGACATTTTTCTTACTCTAAAGTTGGGCATTCTGTTGCTTCAAATAAGTATCCAGAGAGTTAAGGAAAGTCTATCCTCTTTGGCTAAACTGGAACTCCATTGTCTCCCATCACTATTAGTATCTGTGCTTTGCTTTCAACTCTGAAGTAGCTGCTCCCTGGTAAACTTATCAGACTTGCCTTGCACTTGTGCAGCCAAGCCTACAATCAATGAGGATTTTGAGATGAAAATTATATCCTAGATTATCCAGGTGAGCCCGATATAATCATAATCCTTATAAGAGAGACGTAGTCAGAAACAGATCAAAGAGGAAAAGTTTTGAAGATGTTGTGCTGCAGATGGAGGATGAAGCAATAAGCCAAGAAATGCAGGTGAAGGCAGAAAAGGCAAAAAACAAGCAGATCATTTTTAGCGCCTTCTGAAGAATCACATCCTTATTGTCACGCTAATTTTTGCTCAATGAAATTTATTTCAGACTTCTGATCTCCAGAACTGAGAGATAATAAATTTGTATTTTTTAAAGCTAATATGCTTGGGAAATTTATTACAGCAGCAATGGGAAACTACTATAATTATCAATAGCCAAATCCTGTGACAACTCTCTCATCTTATTCATTTCTTATCATTCCTTATCTTGGCTCAGACACTGACTTTTGTATGTTTCATCTTCAGGCCTACTTGACTAACCCCTAATCTTGTCGTCCTACCATTAGTTTGCCCTGTAACACCCCACCCAATAAGCCTCCTCCTATCTAAACTTCATGATGATACTAGAGTAGTATTTCTAAAATTATAATCAATTTACCAAATTTCTTATGAAAAACTCTCCAATAAATTAACATACTTTCAAAACAAAGTCACATCTTCAAGGGGTTAGTACAGAAGACCCTAATGCTTTCAGCTGCTTCCTAGTCCCTATTCCCACAACGTACTTATGTCTCTTGACTGGTCACCTGTCTACACTAGCTGACACCCCTGTCATATCACATAATGACCCACAAATGTGCTACCTTTCCCTCTCCTCCTCTACCTGGGACATTCAATTATCTGAGTATCTGCTGAGCAAATGACTGAATATGATTTTCCTATCAATGTGAACTCCAAATTAATTTAATCTTATTTGTTTGATATCCAGACTAGCACACAAAAATAAATTTGCATTCTTAACCCATGTGTAAGATTTCTTTGCACAGGGCAAAATTATTATTTACTCACACTTAGCATTCAAATGCATTCTACTGAACATTCTAATATATATTTTTATTGGTTAAAAATAGTATGTTTTCAGAAAGAAACAAATGACCGTGCAAAACTCTATTGTAGCAGTGTGCATTTGAAGACTGGCTTAGTAAATATTGATTAGCTTAACTACATGCTAACATGTTGGAATTATGAGAGTATGACCCCACTCACTGCGTGCATACTGACTTGACTTAAACTCTTTCAGAAATGTAGTTGTTTGTTCTTTCATTAAAATCTGAAGAACTGGGGGGAGGAGGCAAGATGGCAATGGAACTGGTGAAAGTCTCTGCAAAAGCAAATGTTCATAAATATACTCTGCGTGAATGGGTGTGTGCAGCTGAATGAATGAAAGTCCCTCTGTGGGGAGAATCGGGATCAAGCACCCAGGTATCCCTGGGGAAGGAGGCTGCAACCCACTACCCTGAAATCACAGCTCCCAGAATGCAGGATCATCAGCTATTCTTGAGAGGAGGCAGTAGACATTACTTGCTCCTCAGTCCTGGGCACCTGGACCATGTCATTACCAGTGATAGCAGACCAAGTGCTAGCAAGGGGTGCTGTGGAGAAGGTGCTAACTGAGCCCTACTGGCAGTGAGGAAACAGCCATCGCTGCCATTTTCTCAGTCCTGGAATGGGCAGATACCTGTGTTGGCCCACCCAGCTCTGTTCAGCCTCCAACCTGAGACCTAGAGGCAATCTCTGTACCCCTCTGGGATTGACCATCATTGACCCAGAGAGGAAACTTCAGGAGCAGACAGGAAGAGATGGACACCCCACCTCCATGCTGGAGCAGGCACAGATAGACACATCTGGTCTGAGTGAGGGACTTGGCAGTAGCAGCAGCAACAGCTGGTGAGTTGGGTGAGTCCAGATCAGATTCACCCTCTGCCCACAGCAGTCCATGGGGTGTCAGATCCACGCTAAGAGCAACCCAAGAGGAGGGGCTGGAGACTGGAGTCTTCTCTCTACCACAGCCATGGCGAAAAGCCAGAGCAGTACTTGGGAAAGGAACTTGAAGTTCCAGAAGTGGCCAGAAAGGGAGTTCTTTTAATTTTTACTTTCTCTTTTTTAGTTTATGTTTTAGTACTCATTATGTTTTGGGGGATTTTGGTGTTTTTTAGTCTCTCTGCATATGGGTATTTTTGAAGGCAAGTGCATCATCAAGGTATTTTTTGTTTGTATGTTTGCATGTTTTGTTTGTTTGATTTTGTTTCTGTGTTTATTCATTAGTTGGTATGCCTGTCTGTTTTCCCTACCTTCTGCTCTCTCTTCATCTTCCTTTTTCCATTGTTTTTCCATCAGCCTACTTCCTTTTTCCATTGTTTTTCCTTTTCTTATCTCATTTTGCTTTCAGGGGGCCTGTATACACCCCCATTGTATAGACAGGTTGTAAGGTGGCAGAAAGTGGATTCAGGGGGCCCACACACCAGTCAGTGGATACTGTGATCTGCAGATAGCTTCTGAACCACAGCTCCCCCACACACTTTAGTCAAACTTCAAAGCTGCAAAAAGCACAGTCTCACATCCTCAGTTCAGCTACAAAACTGAACAAATCCAGAGGATCTACATAAGGAAGAAAAAGAAATTAAGCAAACAAAAGTGAAAGTTATCCCCTCCACCACTGAAAAATGGAAATAAAGAAGAGGAAAAATAGGCAAAGGAAACCTATTACAAATGAGGAAGAATCAAAGGAAGAACACAGATCCCACACAGACTCTTGGGAAGACAGCATCTGAGAATACAGACTTCAGAACTCAAACAGTGATGATCCCCAGAATGACTGGTCTCAAATCACAAACCCAGACATTAAGGTATTAATAAAGACAATTAATAGAAATTAGAAGAGACAAGAGGAAATAATGAAGGAGATGATAACTGAGATGATGGCAATAAAGAACACAGGAAATGAAATAAATAACAAACTGGCAAGCATGGAAAGCAGAACTAACCAAGCAGAAGAAGGAACCTCAGGGACTGAGGACTAAAATATGGAAGTAACTCAAACAGTTAAAAACATAGAGAAGTTTTAACAGATCAAAGTATTCAAGAGATGTACAATTATTGCAAAAGGTCAAATCTACAATTAATAGGCATTTCTAAGGAAGACAGAGAAGCAGAGACCATCATGGAACAAATATTTCATGAAATCCAAGAAAACTTCCCTCATCTCTTCAGAGATGTGACCATTCAAACACAAGAGATTCAGAGAATTCCAGCAAGATGTCAAATAAGAAGGCCAACTCCTAGACACACAGTAATTCACCTACACAAAGTAGGATAAAAGAAAAAAAATCCTAAGGACAGCAAGAAAGATCAGACTACTTACAGAGGAAGACCAATTAGAATAGCAGCAAACTTATCCATAGAAACACCACAGGCTAGAAGAGACTTGAGTCCAATCTTCAAAGTTCTCAAAGATAAACAATTCCAACCAAGAATTTTCCTACCCAGCTAAGCTTCATCAGTGATAGAGAATTCAAATCCTTTCCAGACTTCAATCCCTAAGAGTTTACTCTCCCTCCAGATCAATGCTACAAGAAATGCTTAAGAAAGTACTAAACCCAGAAGAAAGAAAAAATAGAATAGCCACACTCTCCTCAAGAATGCTGGAAAAAGATTGAATCACACACATATCAATCCAAAAATAAAAAGAAAACCAAAAAAACACATGAACAAACAAAGAACAACAAACCCTAAAAGAATCTCATGACAGGGATAAACTCTCACGTCTCAATAATTAGGTTGAATGTGAATGGACAAAATGTACCACTGAAAAGACAGAGAATGTCAAAGTGGATTAAAAAAAACATGATGTAACAATGTGCTGTCTCCAGGAGACTCATCTCACCAGAATGGACACTCATAGACTTAAAATAAGAGGATGCAAAACAAATTTTTAGGTGAACAGAACACAAAAGAAAGTAGGAGTTGCATTCTTAATATCAGACAAAATATCCTTCAAGCCATTGAAAATTTAAAAATATATGGAAAGTCACCATATAATGACAAAAGGTTCAATCCATCAGCAAGAAATATCCATTATAAGCATATATGCACCCAAAAAAGAAGTACCAATCTTTATAGGGCAGTTTCTAGGTAAGTTTTAAAAAGATATTGACGATCATAGCTGGGGACTTATATACTTCACTATCAACCCTAGAAAGATCATCTAGGCAAAAAATCAACAAGGAAATCCTGAACCTTCACTTGATGCTTGTTCAAAGGGACTTAATAGATACCTACAGAACACTCCACCCAAAAACCATGGAATGTACATTCTATTTGCCACCACATGTAATATACTCCAAGATTTACCACATCCTTGGCCATAAATTAAGCATAAAAAAATTGAATAAGATCAAAATACTGTCATGCACCTTGAAACCACAGTAGAATAAAAATAAATATCAACACCAACAAAACTACCCCCAAATCCACAAAGATACGAACACTAAACAGCATGATGCTGAACAACTCATGGGTCAATATCGAAATCAAACTAGAAATTAAATTATTTCTGGAAACAAATGAAAATAAAGACACATCTTACCAAAATCTCTGGGATGCCATGAAAACAGTACTTAGAGGGGAATTCATTTATTTATGAGCACACATAAGGAAAATAGAAAGCTCACAAGTTGCCAGCCTAACAAATTACCTAAAGGAACTGGAATGACAAGACCACCAAAGCTTTAACTTCAGCAGAAGAATCCAGATCACCAAAGTAAAAGCCCAAATACAGGACATAGAAGACAAAAATATCATAGAAAAATATCAGTAAAACGAAGCTGGCTAGTTGAAAGAATAAAGAAGATTGATGGACCCATAGCCAGATTGACCAAGAAAAAGAGAGGAAAAAGCCCAAATAAACACAATCAGAAATGCAAAAGATCAAATCACAATAGACTCTGAAGAAATACAAAAAATTAGCAAAGATTACTGTGTACACCTGTATGGAAACAAACTCAAAAACCTAAATGAAATGGAGGATTTTATGACATCACACAACCTCTAAAAGTTAAAACAAGAAGATATTGAGACACTAAATAGACCAATAACAACCCAGGAAATCAACTCCATCATAAGAAAACTACCCACAAAAAAAGTCTTAGACCAGATGGCTTTCCAGAGGAGCTCTACAAAACATATAAGGAGGAGATGATACCAATCCTATTGAAAGTATTTCAAGCTATTGAGAAAGACTGAACTCTCCCCAAATCATTTTATGAAGCTAACATCATTATGATACTCAAACCGGGTAAATTTCCAACAAAGAAAGAGAACTATAGGACAATATCCCTGATGAACATAGATGTAAAATACTCAACAAGATTCTAGCAAACCTGATCTAATAATACATCTCAAAAATCACCCATTATAACAAAGTAGGCTTCATCCCCAGGATGCAGGGCTGGTTCAACATCCACAAGATCATAAGTGTAACTAAAAACACCAACATATGCAAAAATATGAATAACATGTTTATATTATTAGACACAGAAAAATTTTCAATAAAATCCAGAGTCCCTTCTTGATAAAAAAAATTGAATACTTCAGCATAGAGTAAACACCTCAAAATAGTAAATCATCTACAATAAACCTACAGCTAGCACATTGCTAAATAGAAAAAACTTGGAAGTATTTCCTCTGAAAACCAGAACAAGATAAGGCTGCCCACTTTCACCCCTCCTGTTCAACACAGTGTTGGAAATTCTGGCTAGAGCAATCAGACAATAGAAGGAAATCAGAAGTATCTAAATAGGAAAAGAGGAATTCAAATTGTCCCTCTTTGCTGACAATATGTTTCTATACCTTGAAAATCCAAGAGAATCTGTCAAAAACCTTCTTGCATTATAAAGGACTTTGGCAACATCTCAGGATAGAAAGTCAACATGCAAAAGACCATCACATTCTTTTACACCAACAGCAAACAGGCACAGAGCCAAATAATAAGTACATTCATATTCACAGTAACAATAAAAAAGATGTAATATCTTGGTATCTTTCTAACCAGAGAAGTGAAAGACCTTTAGAACAAAAACTACAAAACACTGATCAAAGAAATCAAAGATGACACAAACAAATGGAAAAATATTCATGCTCATGGATTATAAGAATAAACATTGTTAAGATGCCTATTCTACCCAAGGCAATCTACAGATTTAATGAAATACCCATTAAATTACCAGCATCATTCTTCTCAGATCTGGAAATAATAATACAGAAAATCGTATGGAAACATAAACAACCACAAATAGCCAAAACAATTCTAGGCAAAAGAAGCAAAGCAGGAGGTGTCACACTTCCAGAATTTAAACTGTATTATAAGGTTATAATAATAAGAACAGCCTGATATTGGAACAAAAACAGGCATATAGAACAATGGAACAGGATGGAGATTCCAGAAGCAAAATCTCAATTTATCAATCAGCTCATCTTCGACCACCACTGACGAGAGGAGAACTTATTCAGTAAATGGTGCTGAAAAACTGGCTGACCACATGCAGATGATTAAAACAAGACCTCTATCCAGCATCATACACAAAAATCAACTCTAAATGGATCAAAAATCTAAGCTTAAAACCTCAAGCCATAAGAATCTTATAAAATGCAGGAGTCACCCTGATAGAAATTGGAACTGGCAATCAATTTCTTATCAAAACCCTAAATGCCCATGCCATAAGAGATAAGATAGACAAGTGGGACTGCATCAAACTGAAAAGCTTCTTCAAAGCAAAAGAAACCATCATTAGATCTGGGAGGCAGTCCATCGAATGGGAAAAAATATTTGCCAACTACATGCTGACAAAGGCCTAACATCTAAGATCTACAAGGAACTCAAACATGTGAGGGGAAAAAAAAATTCCTACTAAAAAGTGGGCAAAAGATATGAATAGATACTTCTCAAAAGAAGATATACGAGCAACCAACAGATACATTAAAAAATGCTGAGCCTCACTAATTATCAAAGAAATGCAAATTAAAACCACACTGAAATACCATCTAACCCCAGTCAGTATGGCTATCATCAATAACTAAACAAACAGCAGATGATGGAGAGGATGAGGGGAAAAGTGAATATATCTACACTGATGGTGAGAGTGTAAACTAATTACAACCTCTGTGAAGAATAGTGTGCCAATTCCTGAAAAATCTAAAAATTGACCTTCCATACAACCCAGAAATCCCTCTTCTGGCAATATGCCCTGAAGAACTCAAATCATCCTATGAAAAAGATAGCTGTGCATGCATGGTTTTTTGCAGCATTAGTCACAAGAGCAAAAAACATGGAATCCACCATGCTGCCCATCAAAAGCAGACTGAATTTTAAAAAGTATATATACACAATGGAATATTATACAGCAATAAAGGACAAAATTATGAACTTTACAGCAATGTATATGAATTTAAAATCTATAATACTCAGTGATCTAACACAGAAACAAAGAACTGAGTACCACTTATTCTCACTCATAAGAAGACCCTGAACAATTATCATAACACTATAAGAAAGGGATTGGCAATAGTGGGATACTGCCAGGGAGTGGGGCACACTTCTTCAATAATGGTACCTGATCTCAAATCAGGTGAAGTGGGAACAAAAATGAGGCCCAAACTTTACCTGTACAATGATCATTTGTGTAGGTAACCCTGATTTGTATCCAACTTTGAAATTTAAAAAATCTGAAGAGTTGATAATTTCCCAATCTTCTTTAAAATTCCATTCTGGGTTCCAGTAAGATGGCAACAGCACAGGTGGGACTGTGAGATTCTCCAAAAGTGAGTTTCCATAAAGGCTCTTACTTTCCTTCCCCCAATGCCTCGTCCACTGCCAGCTGCACTGATCCGAGGTGTGGAGACCCTGGGTCCCATGCACAGCCAGCTACCATGGCCCTTCTGCAGCTGCTGTTCTACTCCAGGTGGCCCCAGGCCCCAGCCAGTCAAGTAGAGCTCCCAGATCTCTCCCTGGCTACACCGTCTCACCCGGCCCCAAGCCACCTACCACCACTGGAGGAGGACCTCAGATACTGCCTTGTGGAGATCCGGGTTCCCTTGCTGGCTACACTGATCTGCCCGGCATTCAGCTGCTGTCTGCTCCCTCCCTGGCTGGGCACCCAGCCCAGTCGCAGGCTGTGGGAGCCCAGGGAGGCCCTCCACACCCACCACTTAGAACTACAGGTTTGACTCCCTCCTGGGGTGCCCCACCAGGCCCAAGGCCACCACTGCCCATGCAGGCCCCCCAGCACCTGTGCCTCCAAGTTCTGCGCCACTACCCAGGCTGAAGCATGCAAAGCCACGGCCAGTGCTCGACCCTCGAAGTTCTGGCCCCTGCCCTGGGTTCTGTGTCCCTGCCAAGCCCCATCTCAAGTCACCATCGCTCAAGGAGGCTTTAGGAGCCCATCCCACAGAGATACCAGCTCCATTTCAGGTTGAAGTGCCCTGTGGGGGACCCAAAGTTGCTGCCACCACCCACCACCCACCCTATCCACAGACCGGATGAGTGGAAAGAAAGGACGAGTGGAGAAAAAGGATCAGTGAAAGAGGAGCCACCCACCACAGCCATTTTCCAGGCAGAGCTTTGCATTGCCCAACCCATCTATGAGCAACCTCCACCTTGGTTTCTAAGGTAACCTTGCCAAACAGGAGACAAAAGGTCTTCCCCTACACTGAACCAGACACAGGCAACTCAGTCCTGTGGCAGACCTCTGAAGCAGCAAACCAAGGGAACCAACCCAACCTATGAGTAAGTCTATCTGCCTGCAAAGGGGAGAGGCTAGAGATCAGAGCTGAAGAGACTTTAGACACTCAGGAAACACTCCAGAGCTAGTCTGGTTTCTTATTTTGATTTTTTATTTTATTGTTTTGACTTTGTTTTGCTCACTTTGTTTGCTTTTTGAGTTAGACTACTGTTTGAGTTAGGGAAAAGCACAAATATAGGCATGATTTTATTGGATTGTATTTGTGTGATTACTGGTATGCTTTAGGCAATCTTGTTTGCTTTTTACTCTTTTCTGGTCTTGTGTCTCTTTTCATTCATTAGGTAGTATGTATGTCTATTTTCCCTCTTACTCTTCTCTCTCTCCAACTTCCTCTTGACCTCCCCTTCTTCCATTATTTTCCTTTTTCTTACCTCCCTTGGTTCCAGGGAGCAAACCTAAACCTCACTGCATGGACAGATTGTAAGGCAGTGGGAAGTGGGTTCCAGTGTGCCCATACACATGGTGGTGGATACTGGTATCTGCAGATAGATTCTGAATCACAGCTTCTCCCTCAATTAAATCTCAAAACTGCAAAAAGTACAGCCCCAACTTAAAGTTCAACCTCAAAATAAACAAAGCCAGAGGACGCTCATAAGGAAGAAAAGAAGATTGAACAAAAAGAAGTAAAAGCAGCCCCACATTCTCTGAAAAACAGAATTAAAGAAGGGGAGAGAAAAATCTACATAAATGAAGAAAAACCAAAAGAAGAATATGGGTCTGCACAGATCCCTGGGAGGTCAGACACTGAGAAAACTGACTTTGCAATACAAACAATGAACAGCCCACAGAATGGCTGATCTCAAGTTACAAATCCAGATATCAAAACATTAATGGAGAGATTATAAAGAATTGAGGAGAGACAAGAGGAAACTAGGAAGGAGTTGATAACTGAGATAGCATAGTAAAGAATACTGTTAATGAAATAAATAACAAACTGATAAGCAGTAAAGCAGAATTAGCCAAACAGAAGAAAGAATCTCAGAACTTGAGGACCAAAATATAGAACTAACCCAAACTGTCAAAAATATAGAAAAGAAGCTTAAAAAGACAGAACAAAACCTTCAAGAATGAGCGAATACTTCAACAGACTAACTCTAAGAGTAATTGGACTTCCTGAGGCAGAAAGAGAGACAGAGTTCACCTTGGAACAAACATTCCATGAGATTATTCAAGAAAACTTCCCTCATCTCATCACTGATGTGGAAATTCAAATGCAAGAGATTCAGAGAACACCTGCAAGACAACAAATGAGAAGACCAACTCCCAGACACATAATAATTTGGCTAAACAAAGTAGGTATAAAAGAAAAAATCCTAAAGGCAGCAAGAGAAAAAGAGCAGATTACCTGCCATGGAATACCAATTAGAATAGCCACAGATTTATCTACAGAAACCCTTCAGGCTAGGAGAGCTTGGAGCCCTATCTACAAAGTTCTAAAAGATAAACAATTTCAAACAAGAATAACCTACCCAGCCAAGCTAAGCCTCATCAGCGAGGGAGAATTAAAATCTTTCCCAGGCATCCAACTCGTAAGAACTTACGCTGCCACCAGGTCACCTCTACAAGAAACACTTAAGAAGGTATTAAACACAGAAGAAAAGGAAAAAAGAACAACAGTGTTCTTCACAAGAGTACAGGAAAAAGATTAAAAACACACCCGGACCAACCCCAGAACCAAAAGAAAGACAACAAACAAACAGAAACAACCACATCAACTCTATAAGAACCTTATGATAGGGATCAACTCTCACATTTCAATAATTAGCCTGAATGTGAACGGACTAAATACACCACTGAAAAGACATAAAGAATGGCAAAATGGATAAAATATCACCAGGCAACAACATATTGCCTTCAAGAGACCCATCTCACTAGAAAGGACACTCATAGACTCAAAGTAAGAGGATGGGAAACAAATTTTCAGGTGAATGGAACAAAAAAGAGAGGAGGAGTCACAATCTTAATCTCAGACAAAATACCCTTTAAGTTATCAAAAATTTAAAAAGATACAGAAGGCCACCACATAATGATAAAAGATTCAATCCATCAACAAGAAATATCTATCCTAAACATACATGCGCCCAACATAGGAGTGCCAACTTTCAAAAAGCAGCTTCTAAGTAAACACAAAAAAGATATTGACTCTAACACTATCATAACTGGGGACTTTAATATCCCACTCACAACCCTAGACAGATCATCAGGACAAAAAAATCCACAAGATCCAGAACCTCAATGTGACTCTTGATCTAATGAACTTTATTGATACCTACAGAACACTCCATCCAATGACCACAGAATATACATTCTACTCATCGCCACATGGAAGGTACTCTAAGATCGACCACATATTTGGCCATAAATCAAGCATAAACACATTTCAAAAGATCGAAATTTTGCCATGCACCTTCTCAGACCACAGTGGAATAAAAATAAACATCAACACCAACAAGGTTCCCCCAAAACCCACAAAGACATGGACACTAAATAGCATGATGCTAAACAACTCCTGGGTCAATGATGAAATCAAAACAGAGATTAAAAGATACCCGGAAACAAATGAAAATGAAGAAACATCTTACCAAAATCTCTGGGATGCACTGAAAGCTGTAGTAAGAGGGGAATTCATATCTCTACAAACACACATGAAGAAAATGGAAGGATCACAAATTAACAACCTAACAAGTCACCTAAGGAAGCTGGAAAAGCAAGACCACCATAACCCTAACTTCAACAGAAGAATCTAGATCACCAAAATAAAGCCCAAATCCAGGGCATAGAAGAAAAAAAGATAATTCAAAAAATCAATGAAACAAAAAGCTCGTTCTTTGAAAGGATAAACAAGATCAATGGTTCCCTAGCTAGACTTACCAAGAAAAAGAGAGAAAAAGCCCAAATAAACACAATCAGAAACACAAAAGATGAAGTCACATCTGACCATGAAGAAATACACAAGATCATTAGAGACTACTATGTACACTTGTATGGAAACAAACTGGAAAACCTAAAGGAAATGGAGGGCTTTCTGACATCACACAACCCCTGCCTAGGTTGAAACAAGAAGAAATTGAGACCCTAAATAGACCAATAGCAATCAAGGAAATTGACTATGTATAAGAAAACTACCTACATGAAAATAGCCCTAGACCAGATGGCTTTCCAGCAGAATTCTATAACACATTCAAGAAGGAGCTGATACCAATCCCACTGAAGTATTCTAGGTGATTAAGGAAGATGGAACTCTCCCCAAATCATTTTATGAAGCCAACATCACATTGATACCCAAGCCAGGTAAAGACCCAGCAAAGAAAGAGAACTACAGGCTAATATATTTGATGAACATAAATGCTAAAATTCTCAACAATATCCTAGCAAACCGGAACCAACAACATCTCAAAAATCATCCATCATGACCAGGTAAACTTCATCTCTGGGACGCAAGTCTGGTTCAACATTCACAAGACCGTAAATGTAATTAAATACATCAACCAACATCAAAGCAAAAACCACATAGATTATATCATTAAATACAGAGAAAGCTTTTGATAAAATCCTGCACCCCTTCTTGATAAAAACCTTTAAACATCTAGGCATACATGGAACATACCTCAAAACAGTAAAAGTCATTTATGAGAATCCCACAACCAGCATACTCCTAAACAGACAAAAATTGGAGCCATTTCCCCTGAAAACGGGAACAAGACAAGGATGCCCACTCTCACCCCTCCTGTTCAATATAGTATTGGAAGTCCTGGCTAGAGCAGTCAGAAAAGAGAAGGTGATCAGGAGTATCCAAATAGGAAAGGAGGAAGTCAAGCTATCTCTCTTTGCAGATGACATGATTGTGTACTTTGAAAACCCAAGATAATCTGTCAAAAGCCTCCTTGCACTGATAAAGAACTTGGGCAAAGTCTCAGGATATAAAATAAATGTGCAAAAGACGATTGCTTTTTTTTTTGAGTTGGAGTCTCACTCTGTCACCCAGACTGGAGTGCAGTGGCCGCTCCTGGCCACCGCAGCCTCGACCTGCTGGACTCTGGCGATCCTTCCACCTCAGCCTTCTGAGTAGCCGGAATTACAGGCATGCGCTACCATGCCCAGCTGATTTTCTTTTTGATTTATTGTAGAGATGAGGTCTCATTGCCCAGGTGGGTCTCGAACCCGCGGGCTTAGGCAATTCACTCACCTCAGCCTTCCAAAGGCGCGGAATTACAGGCTGAGCCACCGAGCCCGGCTGACAATTGCATTTCTTTACACCAATAATAAACAAACCAAAAACCCAAATAAAAAGCACCATCCCATTCACAATAGCCACAAAAAAAATGAAATACCTTGGCATCTTCCTAACCAGGGATGTGAAAGACCTTTACAATGTAAACTACAAAACACTGCTCAAAGAAATCAAAAATGACACAAACATGTGGAAAAATATCCCATGCTCATGGATTGGAAGAATCAACATTGTGAAGATGTCCATCTTACCTAAGGCAATCTACAAATTTAATTCAGTACCCATCAAATTACCAGCAACATTCTACTCAGAAAAAACAATACAGCAATTCATATGGAAGCACAAACGACCAAGAATAGCCAGAACGATACACACACACACACACACACACACACACACACACACACACACACACACACACACAAGCAGGAGGTATCACAATACCAGACTTTAAACTTTACTATAAAGCTACAATAATCAAAACAGTTTGTATTGGTACAAGAACAGGCATATAGACCAATGGAATAGAATTGAGATTCCAGAACCAAAACCCCAATTTCTCAACCAACTCATCTTTGACATAGCCTCCACCACCCACCACTGGGGAGAGGAGAACCTATTCAGTAAATGGTGCTGGGAAAACTGGCTGACCACATGCAGAAGACTCAAACAAGACCCCTATCTATCCCCATACACAAAAGTTTACTCTAAATGAATCAGAGACCTAAATGTAAAACCTCAAACCATAAGAACGTTAGAAAATGCAGGACACACCCTTATGGAAGTCAGAACTGGCATCCAATTTCTGAGCAAAACTCGAAATGCACAGGACATAAGTGATAAGATAGATAAGTGGGACCTCAATTAACTGACAAGCTTCTGCAAAGCCAAAGAAATCATCAAGATAGCAGGGAGACAGCCCACAGACTGGGAAAAAGTGTTTGCCTGCTCCATGTCTGACAAAGGCCTAACATCTAGGATCTACAAGGAACTCAAATGTGCTGAAAAGAAAAAAAACAAACAACTCCATTACAAAGTGGGCAAAAGATATGAACAGACACGTCACAAAAGAAGTCATACGAGCAGCCAACAGATACATGAAGACATGTTCAACCTCACTAGTCATTAAGGAGATGCAAATTAAAGCTACACTGAGGGTTCGAGACCCACCTGGGCAACTTGGCGACACCTCATCTCTACAATAAATCAAAAATCAGCCGGGCATCGTAGTACATGCCTGTAATTCCACCTCCTCGGAAAGCTGAGGCGGAAGGATTGCCGGAGCCCAGTAGGTCGAGGCTGTGGTGGCCAGGAGCGGCCACTGCACTGCAGTCTGGGTGACAGAGTGAGACTCCAACTCAAAAAAAAAAAAAAAACTACACTGAGATACCACCTAACTCTTGTCAGAATGGCTATTATCAATAACTCAAAAATTAACAGATGCTAGAGAGAATGTGGTGAAAAGGGAACACGTCTACACTGTTGGTGCGAGTATAAACTAGTGCAGCCTCTGTGGAAATCAGTGTGGTGATTCCTAAAAGCTCTAAAAATTGACCTTCCATATGACCCCACAATCCCCCTACTGGTAATATACCCTGAAGAACTCAAAGCACTCTATAAAAAAGATACCTGCACACGTATGTTTATAGCATCATTGTTCACAATAGCAAGATCATGGAACCAACCATGCTGTCCATTAAAAGAGGACTGGATTTTAAAAATGTGGTACAAATACACAATGGAATATTATGCAGCCATAAAAAAAGAATAAAATCATGACTTTCGCAGCAACCTGGATGGAATTGGAGTTTATAATACTGAGTGATCTCTCACAGAAACAAAGATCTGAGTGTCACATGTTCTCACTCCTAAGTGGACCTTGAACAAGTATTGTAATACTATAAGAAAAGGATTGACAGTGGTGGGAAACTAGGGAGGGCAGGGAGGTGAAGGGAGGTGGGATTAATGGTAGTCAATATCTGTCTGGGGATGGGGGCTACACCTCATCAAGAAGGGTACCTGCACAATGAATATTTGTATACCTAACCCTTTAACTGTACTCCCCAATTTTAAAATAAAAAATACGTTAAAAAAAATAATAAAATAAAATTCCATTCTGAAAGTTCTTGTGCTATAAATTATATATAAAGAAAACAAAACCAACAATAATAGCATAATCCTACCATAAAATTATGAAAATAGAGAGTAATACATAACTCGAACAAGGATAAGGAAAAGAAAAACGTGGAAAAGACTGAATAAAGCAATAGGACTTGTTTTGAGTTCATAGTTTAAGAAGAAATCCTAGGGCAATCACAACAAAGGGGTTAAAATAAATAATTGTTTATAAACATGAAGCACTAAAGTGTATTCAGAAACTTTTCTATTTTTTTATTTTATTAGAGCATGGGACATGTGTGTATGCAAGAGATGGGGAAATCTGGGCAATTAGAAACTAGTGAAATAGGGAGACATTTGGAAGGGCTTATGAAGCTAGTAAACTGCATTTATCTTGTAGAAAACAGGGATAAATTTTCACAGTGGTGTAACATGATAAAATGTGTCCTGTAGATAATAATTCGTCAGCAGGGTAGGAGTATGAAGATTTGGCAACATTGAAAACAGGAAAACATGAGAACATTTAATAGGAATGGAGATGAGGCAATAAGTTTATGACGGAGGAATATGGAACTGGAAATGGAATTGGTGGGTTATACTGGATAAATATTGGAGGATTATTATGGTAAGTTATAGTTGAAAGAATGTGGACAAATCTGCAGTTCAGCCATTTATTAACGATGTGATATAAACAAATTAATGAAACCTTATGAACCTCAAGGGCTAATGATACCTACCTAAACCTTTGTTCATGGAATAAGGTAGACAGAAATCACAAATCAAGGAACTTGCATTGCTTATGGTCATAGGTATTCATTAAATGATCATTATTTGCATCATTCATATACATAAATACATAAAATTTGGCCACTGATTCGATATAAGAAGTATAAAAGAAGTAGAAATCTAGGATGAGTCTAGTTTTCTGGCCTGTGTTTACTGATGACTACTGGTCACATTTACTAACATAGGCAATGATGAGTAAGAATAGATATTTTCGGCCAAAATGTTATAAAAATATTTCTAATTTTTCTAACTAAAACAATATTAATTTGAGAAACACATAAATACTGTGGTTTTCTTCATAATCACCTTTTTACAACCTTGGTTTATTTTGCGGTAGCACTGTGGTATAGCAACCAAAAATATAGATTCTGAAGTTAGGATGTCTTTGTTCAAACTTTAGTGTGTTCAAATCCCAGATTTACTAGTTGTGTAATCTTGGGCAAGTTTCTACACTTCTCTGAGACTCTATTTCCTGATTTTAAAAATACTGTAATAAGAGTATCCATATCAGAGAGTGATTGTGAAAATAAAATAACATTTGCAAAGTGCTTTAAAAAGTGTCTCTTTCTTCTAAGAGCTGCAGAAGTGTAAGATATTTTCTTGAGTTACTTGTTGGTCCTATAAGGAAATTTTCCTCAATTTCCTTTCTCCTTCTACATCTTTTCCTAACCCCTTTAATTAAAAAAAAAGAAAGAGCCGGGCTTGGTGGCTCAGCCTGTAATCCCGCGCCTTTGGGAGACTGAGGTGAGTGGATTACCTGAGCCTGCGGGTTCGAGATCCGCCGGGGCAGCGAGACCTCATCTCTACAATAAATCAAAAAATCAGCCGGGCGTGGTAGTGCATGCCTGTAATTCCGGCTACTGGGAAGACTGAGGCAGAAGGATCGCCGGAGCCCAGGAGGCGAGGCTGCGGTGGCCAGAAGCGGCCACTGCACTCCAGTCTGGGCGACCGAGTGAGACTCCAACTCAAAACAAAAAAAGAAAGAAAAAAGGCAAAAGTTTAGTTGGGAACTTAGAAGTTTCTAACATTAAGTTAGTGTAACAGGTCAAGAGACATGATAATTTTACAGAGCAACTAGATCTGATGCATGCAAAACATCATGCATTTACTTTGGGAGCAGTGGAGTAGTTAGTATAGCTTCTACACTTGACAAATGAAATTTCATATGCATAGGAAATTTACAAGGTAAATGTTGGTAAGATTTACAACGGTCAGAAGTCTCAAAAATGAAACTTTCTGTCCAAGAAGTTTTTGATGCTTTTTTTTAACTTTATTTGAAATATCTAATAAAAGGAAATTCTTATATGCCTACATCAAAATGTCAACACTTTAACATAGGTTTGTAAATAATATAGTTTGGCACAGAAGCATCTATATAAATTTTTCAACACCTAAATATACAATATTTTATCTTTGGGTAAGTACAGTTACACTAGTGAAGAGAGTTTTATAGTCTTAAATATATGATAGCTAGCAGTTTTAGGAACCCAATAATTTACGGCTGCACAGAATATAACTTTTAAAGAATACCACCTACTATGAATTTTGTGGAGAAATATCAAATTTGGAGGTCAATCCTGTAATTTATAGTAAGAGTAAATTACTTAGTATCTTAAGATTTTCCCTTTCAACTCTAAACATACCTCTTCTAGACACCTGAGGACAGAATTATAGTTCAGAGGGAGCCGTGGTTAATTACAGCTCTCAGCCAAAATGTCCGTATTTTGACAAATAGGGTGACTTGTAATCTATTCCAGGCCCCAACTCCTACATCTTTGGCACTTCAACATTCCTAAGTGTGTCCATTGAACCTCACCAGGTTCTCTAGAGCATATTTCATAATTGGCATAAAGTTTAATATTTTAAATATGTATCAAGAATATAATTAGTAGAGCAGCTTAAAGTAAGAGTATGCACAAATGGCAGGTTCTGATTTTTAGATATTTAAAAGAAAAAAATAAGATAACAAATGCACTTGTATGTTTTCAGATTAAAATAATGTTTCATAAGATTTTCTTCAAAGCTGACTTTAGATAAGAAATAGAACATTCTAGATAAGGTCATCTTGTACCTTTGTCTGTTCATCTGTCCTTTCTCACTCACCCTGATATGCATCCACAATAACAACGTGTATATGAAAAGTTCCAGACCATACACAAGTTGTTATAACTTTCAGACATATGCAGATACACTATATTTAATATACTTTGTTTTAAAAGTTTTGCTTATGTGTAAATTCCATTAGAATGTGTATATTTTTCCACAGTTGAATTTTTTTATGTTAAGATGTGTTTTTCATATGTTTTTGGTGTGTCTTTGAGAATTATTAAAATTGGTACATAGTTCATTAGTTTAAATGACTATAATTCTTTTTAAAAAATCTATGCATTACCTACAGGAGATTGACAATATGGATGACATCAGATTTTTCATCTGAAACCATGGAGACCCAGAAGAATATAGCACAAAATGTTTAGATACTGAAAGAAAAGAACTGTCAACCACCACTGTTTTGTAAAATCAACTCTTATATTCTAATATTTTATGATATGCATGGATATATTTATCAATTCTATAAAGTGTATAATTGATCTGTCTTTTTCTATTTTTAATTTTAATTATGTAGATTTATAAAAAGAGTTGATACCTGAAAATCAACTTCTTTCTTGTTTTAAATGTATACTTGGCTATTGTGGACATTTATACTTCCATATAAATTTTATAGCCAATTTATCAACTTCTATGAATGCTATTTGGAACTTTAACTGAAGAGTTATGTCGCTAAGACAATGAGTCTTCCCAGCAATGAAAATACTTTATCTTTCCTTTAATTTAGGACATACTTTATGTTTCAATAAGCTTTATTTTTACAGAGATTTTACACTTTATTTAAATTTATGTCTAAAATCTATAAATCTATTGTTTCTCAAATGAGCTTCAGTTTGTAATTATTTTGGTTATGTATTTCTTACATATGAATATGATTCAATATTTGCATATTTTACATAAAATAAACCCTAAATACAAGGAAACCATGTCACCCACTGCTCTATCAAAGAAGCAGGGTTACATTCTAAAACTGGGGCAAAATTGAGAGCATTATAATTACTTGGAAAACAATGCAGCAGTATTCAATAAATCGCCTTCATTAAGATCAAGAAATGTTTGAGAATTATTTTGATTATACCAATGCTCTTATCCTTAGAAAAATAGCCCTCTCTAAAATGTGGCTTCAGTGTATTTAATATATTACTAATATATTTTGTTTCCAGGAATTTACTTATTAAGAGAGCATCTTGCCCAAATTAAAAATAATGGAAGAAGTGGGGAAACAATTATGGGAAAATTTCTGATATAACACTGCTGAGATTTAGTGAAATAGTGTTGTGCAGTTTGTCAGTGATCTTTGAATAAGTGCATTATACTCACATTTTTTGAACTTCTAAATGTATGCAGTCATAAATGTAGAAGACCAACCTCAACCACAAATAAAAGACCTTTTAGAGAGCATGGAATAAGTATTTCTAACTTTTCCAAAGAATAATCTGAGTAATTTTTAGTCAATCAGGATTTCCTAATCAACTAACGGAGAAGAAATAATCATTATTATACTCTGACTTGTTCACGTTTAAATCTGTGAATGTTAATAGGAGAACAATTGGCTTAAATAATCCTTTCCTAACTCTCTGTCTACATACACAAAAACTCAATTTATTTCTTGTATTTGAGTTTATGTGATTATTTATCTGGCCAATTTTGGGGAACATTATTATTTTGAAAAATCTTGCTGTAATGATGTTATCTATATCGTGTAGAGAGATGATATTTTACATGCCCTAGGCCTGTGTACAATGGGAATTTCAATCTGTTATACATGAAGTTTTAACTTTACCTTACAAATTTTAAGAACTAAAGAAAAGATTGGTATTTAGCTATAGGAATGACCAAACTGACTCCTTTATCTATCCCTTCTAAGAAAAAATTATCAATTATATCCTTCCTTATTTTTCCACATGGTTGCCAGTGTCCCCTACACTGGATTAGACTAGTTTTGATTTATGCTTTCCCCTGTTGGTAATAGCCTCTCCAGAAATAAAGATACTGAAAAGAGTAATGTGGAATATTATGGAAAGACAAGCAGGAGAAGACGTGAAAGGAAAGTAGAAAAATAACTGTTGGAGAGCATCTATTTCAATAAAATCATTCATCATTGAGAAAAAATCTAAAATATTGTTTCTCTTTAGGAGAAAAGAAAGCATAGGCCCTGAATTAACTTTCTCAGGTCTACAAATCCAGGAATAGAACAAAAAATTAAAATCAGGACTCTCTAACTGAAAGATATAGGCTCATTCACTTTAAAGTTTTTTATGACACGTATCTTAGAAATCTGGGTACGTGGAATGATTTTGGTGGTCAAAGTGTTTTGGAGTCACTACTGACATTTAATGGGTGGTGCCCTAAGATAATGTCTAGAAATTTTTCAATATTACACAATAAGGAAATGATTTGTGTGCTATGTGACATAAAATTTTCCCCAGAGATTATCATAGAAAACTACCTGTTCATAATTACAAACCTAACTCTGCTTTGCATATAAAATGAAATATTTTTATAAGTTTAATATATATTGAATTTTCCAGAAATACAACACTGCATACGTCAGGGAAAGATTATACTTTGTTTTGTTTGGGAATTTCCCAAAAACTTTTCAGTATTTTGAAGATCTCTTTGTTTATGGCATTGATACTCATGGTATTTAACTTGCCAGAGTCATTTAAGTCACTTGTATCAATCTGCAATTATAGCTGATGTAGTCATGTGCTTATTCAGTCCTCATATTAAAATGTCAGGTATAAAGAAAACATCAGAATATCCCACTGATTATTCTTGTCCTTCTCCTAAATACAACTTTGTTCATCATAAAATGTTTTCAAGAATCTGGCTACATCACTATGTCAACTAGTATAGTTATTTCTACTTGTTTTAATAATGACACGTTTTACTATAAATTCTTTTTCTTCCCATTATCATTGAACATTACATTAAGACTTTAAACTGATGTATGAAGGTGGCTTACAGAAAGTATTCAAGATATTGAAAAGTTCATTGGTTTTCAAGTGGTGGAGAGCCACTGCTTTACATCATGATGTAAATTGTGTAAATTGTGATGTAGTCTGTTGCTGAGAAATTTCTAGGTTTACAAATTATGGAACACAAATTAAAAAGTAACCACCAGTAAGCACCAACGTAGCTTGGGTGTTGGAAGGGAATCTCTAACACTCATTCTAGTCTCTCTGATTGTTAAATGGGTACTTCAGTCAGGCCTTTTAGTTGAACTGGAATTAAGATAATAGTAATTAATTTTTATAAATAGTAATTTTTATAATAGTAATTAATTCAAAATAGCATATTATAATATTTTTATAATGGCAATTAATTCAAAAATAACATATGGGTAATTTCTACTTACAGATATACAAGAGTAAACTATCTGTAGACCTGTGGGAATGTGATCTAATGTAATCTATCTTGTAATGTCCCATGTCTATTGAGAAGAATGTGTATTCTACTGTTGTTAGAAGAAAACTTAGTGTCTGTTAGGTCCATTTGGTCTATAGTGTTGTACAAGTCAGTTATTTCCTTATTATTTTCCCTCTGGACATTCTATCCATTATTAAAATTGGGGTATTAAAGTCTCTGACTATTGACATACTATTGTCAAATTTTCCCTTCAGATCTGTCATATTTGATTATATGATTAGATCCATTTATGTTGGATGCATACATATTTACAATTTCATATCTTTTGGGGCACCTTCTCTTAGTCACTATCCTCACTTATGTAACCACTATCTTCTCTTTTAACCCTTTAGATTAGTTTGCCAATCGTTATAATTCTACTTTTTGTACATTTGTATGTATCATTTTGTTTTTCAACTTTATTTTGTAGATTTTTCAATAATTTTTATGCAGCTTTTTGTTGTTATATAATATGCTATTATATTTATGTACCCAGCTACTATTTATTGATATTTTTTGACCTTTTTTGTAAAATTCGAGTCTTCTGCCTATTTTTCTATTTGGGTGCCAATCTTTCTTTTAATTGATTTGTAGGGATTTGGGGGTATTCTTGATATCAGTACTTCTTCAGCTATATGTATTACAAATATCTTTATTTAAAAAAAAAATATTTGTATAATTTTATGGGGTACAAGTATAATTTGTTGCAAGGACAAACTGTATAATGGTGATGTCAAGGTTCTTTTAGTGTATCTATAAACAGAATGATGTCATGCAGAGTAAACTGGTCCCCATCTCTCACTATGCACAAAAGTAAATTCAAGATGGATTAAAAACTTGGAGGTAAGATTTAAAATTATAAAAATACTAGAAGAAAATCTAGGAAAAACTCTTCTGGGCGCTAATATAGGCAAATAATTTATGACTAAGATCTCAAAAAGACGCAACTATCTTTGATTTTTGATGTCATTGTTAAAACACTAGTTTTAGCAGTGTTGTGTTAGAAATGATAACAACTGGCTCTTCAGAGGTAATGAAAGTCCTTATTTACAATGTTTGATGATTTTTGTGGTGGAAATAGTCCCACCATGGCTGATTCCAGGTAGAAGCCTGATGTCAATAAATTCATCAGGTTGGGAAGAGAGGTGGAGTAGCACAATATTATATAGTACTTTTACCATTGAAATATAAAAAATGCAAATAATCTCGAGAGAATAAATAATCATAAAATAATTAACAAATGATGAGTTACATTTATTACCTTTAATTTTTTATTTTAGACAACTTGGCGAGACCTCATCTCTACAATAAATCAAAATGAGCCGGGCATGGTAGTGCGCGCCTGTAGTTCCAGCTACTTGGAAGGCTGAGGTGGAAGGATCGCCGGAGCCCAGCGGGTGGAGGCTGAGGTGGCCGGGAGCAGACACTGCGCTCCAGTCTGGGCGACAGAGTGAGACTCCAACTCAATATATATATGTGTATATATATATATATATATATATATATATATTCATTTATTTATTTATTTAAAGGTAAAGTGGTTTTTGCTTCCCTGGATAAATTGTGTAATGGAGAAGTCTGGACTTTTAATGTACCCATCATCCAAATAGTGTACATTGTACCCTATATGCAATGTTTCATTCCTCATCCCCATAACACCATACCCTCTTCTGAGTCTTTAAGATTCATTTTAATACTCTGGATATTGTTGTGTATCCATAACTTAGCTTCTACTTCCAAGTGAGAGCATGTGGTATTTCATTATCTTTAATTTTAATATAACTTATTTAGGTGCAAGTTAATATAGTTAGATTTTTTTTGACAATGTTTGTGTTTAATAGTCAGCTCACCAAATTCTAGAAAATTAGCTGTTGGTTTTCAGCAGTCAATACAAGCCAGCTTTAACACACCACTAAAGTCTGCTTACCGTGTAACCATACTTTCTGTGAGCTTTCTTTTAAGTAAGCAAGTATATCTTTTTATTAGTAATGTTTTAAATAATATTTTATTGAAGCATAACAAACAACAAATATACAGCTGAATGTATTTTCACAAAGTAAACACAGCCATGTAACTGTCACCCAGATTAAGATATAGAACATTACCACTCCCAGAAGCCTCCTGAGTACCTACTCTCATATATTAACTCACAAAAGTAACCACTAATCTGCCTCCTATTTCCACTGATTAAAGTGTTTTGGAACTTCACATACTTGTGTTTACATTCTTTTACTGTTTAAAAAAGTTACTATCTATACTTCATATAGCATTGTGTACTTTACAGAAGACTATAATACTGCACCTCACCAAGAGTGTCCCCAAATGTGAGTCAATACGGAGATGGTACATAAGATGATTTTAGTATTACAAATGCATTACCAAATAATGGGAAGAAAGTTCCTCTTTTTAAAATTCTTATTCGTTCTAAGAATCACTATTTCTTTTCTTTTCTTTTCTTTTTTGAGTTGGGAGTCTCACTCTGTCGCCCAGACTGGAGTGCAGTGGCGGCTCCCAGCCACCGCAGCCTCGACCGGCTGGGCTCCGAGCGATCCTTCCACCTCAGCCTTCCAAGTAGCCGAAATTACAGGCATGCGCTACCACGCCCGGCTGATTTTTTGATTTTATTGTAGAGATGAGGTCTCGCTGCCCAGGAGGGTCTCGAACCCGCAGGTTCAGGCAATCCACTCACCTCAGCCTCCCAAAGACGCGGGATTACAGGCTGAGCCACCGAGCCCGGCTTCATCACTATTTCTTTATCATTGTTTCTCTTTACATCAGAGGAAGCACAGCCTGATATTGTTAAATCCTTAGTATCTCATACTTGCCTGTTTTCTTTTTGACAATGAAAAATCAGGTGTCAAACTAGCTTCACTGCCAAATGTCTCAAGCTGAAATCTAATTATATCATTTTGTTTTTCTTGATTTACCTTTATTTTTATCTTTTATTGATGAAAATAGTCATTTCACATGCATAGTAGTAATACAAATTTCCTTTCGAAACAATGGCCTTATATATAAAAATTAGTTGATTTCATGAAATTTTATAACTTCTAGTACAGTTGATACTTGCATATGGTAAATGTTTTATTGGCAGTACAACTAATGAGTAACATTTGAGAAACTCTAATAGTAAAACCTACTATACTAAACAAAAGCAATGACACAGAATAATGCCTGAGACAAACCAGAAAAAATAAACAAAGCATTTTTTTGCTTTGTAGAATTGCATTCAGGAGGTCTATAGACAGAGGATTTGTGCAACGTCCAGGTCAGGGAGCTTCAGCATTGCTCTCTAATTAGTTGAGGAAAGTTTCCTAGAGGAAATAGCTTTCAAAAGTAGTCTGCTAAATTTGGTGACCCTCAATCAGTTCTAGAAAAATTTGCAAATAAAATGTCACCTGTCCACTGTTATTGTCAATAGAAATATTTAGCTAGGATGTATATCTAATAGCATATGTAAAACTGTCTCATATTTTAAATAAATGTGCAGTATGTTTTATTGAGCATATCTAACAGGTATATGGATGATATATTGGATTGCTTTCCATGAGGAATACACAATGCCAACTTTTCTGATCTATACCATAATTATTGCGTAGGGATAGGATTATGACTGTGGGGGATGTGTTAACTGCCTGAATTTATAAGCAAATTCCTTCCAGAATAAAATCTTCTGGTGCATCTGTTATATATTTAGGTCTTTAAGAAATATAGTTTAGTGTGAGCCAAGCAGGTGTGCAGTTCTCTCACCCATGAGATCATATAAAATGAAAAGTTCATGACTGTCCACAAGCTCACAACAATGAGAAACAAGGAAAGGGACACCCCTTCACTCACGCCAACTGAGTTTAAAATCCTTGGCTCTCATAGGGAATTTATAAGTGGACTAGTGAACTCAAAACAAGAATGCACATTCTGGCAAAATAGTTGAGTTTTTTTCCCCCCCAGCATTTTGACATTGGAACCATAATCAGAGCAAGAATTTTGATTATTGATAGTGAAATGAAAACAAAAGAGTGACTGACTTTTCTTCACTGGGGATGAGTACCTGTGTGTGTGTAATTTTCTCCACTTTTCGATCACTCTTTCTGTTCTAAATATCACATGGTACGTTTTCACGGGGACTGAGATTTTCTCTTTGTCTTCTCATGGCTGTGTCTGTTCTTAAACTTTTAACTCAGCAATTTTCTTATAACTTTAGTTAGTTAAATCAGTTCAAGTTCTTCCTCTCCAAGAGAAATGGAGTTTCAAGACATTAGAGTACAGAAAAAAGAAACACCTTTAAATTTTTAAATTGTGTGTGTGGGTTTTTAACCTCTGTGCTTTTCTCTTAGTATCCTCATCCCAAAAGTGGAAATTTCTAGAATAACAGTATAATTGGGAAAGAGTCTATGTTTGGGTTTAAAGGTGCACATGTTCAATAAACGTGCATCTCAGAATGCAGGTGTAAAAAAGTCACTCTTCAATGCACCCTCCCGACATAATGACATACATTAGTAGCAGAAAATAGCTACTAGGGGTCTTAAGAGTTTGCAGTGAGAGCACGGAGGAATTCAAGGGTCACCCCTTCTTTGTGCCTTTGCTCCACTCTCCTCTATTTTGACACCTTTCTGAGTTATCTGCTAAATAAACCCTTTGCATAGAACTGTCTTTTTTTAATAAAGAAGAGAAATGTCTATTTAATTTATTTTAATATGTGACAGCTATTAGATACAGAACTGCTTTGTGACCTTTTAAGTGTTAAACTCAATTGTTAAAGCACCAGTAGGAAATAGTAAAATTGGTCATTCTGTTGTTTCAACTCAGCATAATCTATAGCTGGTTCTCTTTCTTCCTAATAGCTATGTGTGGGATGTACAACACCCAGTTTGCTTTTATTTTGCAGTCACCATTGGCTCATTAGGCTTCCAATATGTGAAATAACAGAATATGCTTTACTGGGGCAGCATATAAGTAAACCCCCTCTATTACACCAACTCCCAGAGCACTTTCCAAACATCTGTAAAGGAATTTCTTAACCAGTGATTCATCTAGCCACATCTGGGGCCAGTCAAAATTAATAGTGCTTACTCATCACAAGCCAAAGTTATTTGGACACTGGGATAGAAACTAGAGAGATAGATCAAGTTTATATTTTCATAGAAATTTAAAGTATGCGCGATTTTAAAAATCAAGGATACCTGCTATTAAATTTCTCTGGCAATCAAGAATCTCTGATTTATCTCTGATATCCTGAAGATCTGATATGATAAAAAGAAAACAACTGTCACCAGCAATTTTGAGCTACTGGGTCAATTTGTCAGTTAATATATTTAGAAGTTGCTCCCATTGCCTTCACATTTGTAACTCTGGCTTCAGAATCAGAATTTTAAAGTTATAGACATATTCATGTCTCTTTCTTAGAGACATATTGTAAGAAAAAGGAACTTCAGAGATAATTCTCTTCTTTCACCTCTTACCATAGTAAGCATTTGTTACCATAAACAAAAGGAAAATGCTAACAAAATGAGTTGACATTTGATTATTATTCTAATCATTGGGGAAACATATCTTTAGTATCTATTTGGCATAATGATCTTTACATATTGATTTAAACATAGTCCTTCTCTTTAGGGAATTAAAAATCAAGAAACACGGGGATATTCAAAAAATATAAAAGCAATGGAATTCAAGAGTGGAAAGTTTAAACATGATGCTTATTCATTAACTGAGAATTTGGGTTTAAAAAATGTCTTTAAAATTATCTAAATGACAAATAATTTAGACACCAAAGCCCTTAGCTTTATGGTTATTTTAATTGCAATTTCTATATTCCTTTCTTATCTCTTATATTTTATGTTTAAATTGATATAGTAACAGTTACCCCCCCCCAAAAAAATAGCCCTACCTTTTATGGTTTTTTAAGCTAGGCTAAGAGTAGGAGACACTCAGAGAAAAGCAACAAGAAAGCAAGCCATTCAAATAGAGTGGAGGGGAGAACTGCATGAAAACTCAAGAGAAACATATTGAGATATTAAATAGTAATTTCATTCTTATGATTTTATTTTTTTATAATTGAAGGGATTTGTGTGATTTCTGATGAGTGTCAGAGAGACAAAGGGTAAGAGGAAGAAAAGGAAAGAAGGGAGAGAGGGAGAAAGGGAAAGAGAGAAAGAGAAAGAGAGAAGCCTACTGACAGTCAAGGTTTAGACTAGGAGAAGCTAGAAGCAAAATAATAGAAGGAGACTGCATCATGTCTTAAGACAGCTGCTGGATATTGAAGCTATCTCCTAGCAAAGAGCTCAGTGAAAATGTCTAAAGATGGAAGACAAAGTGCTTTTTTGCATTTTTCCTGGCTGCCAATACTACATAGCATTTTGAATAAAAAAGATATTGTATAAATCTACTAAATAAATACAACTTTGGCAATGTATTTCAACTGTGTTGAAAACCAAAGCACTTCAGGATACCAAGTAGTATTAAATCAAGAAAATGAACTTTTCTACATATAAATATATTCTATTCACATCAGTCATTATCCATACTTCACAATGATAGTCTGATTAATCGTACATGGAGTAGATCTCCCAGATGCCAGCCAGATGTTCAAAGAAAACTAATGTTGTTTGACTTAAGGAGAAAAGTATAAATCATATGTACTCTGAATACATAATGGAACAAATGGAAAGCATCCCATGTGAATTCCATACTTATTCCATAATTCTATTTAAATTAAGGATGAGAGAGAAAATACTGTGTAAATTCTAGGCCAACAATAAAAATAAAGGAGAAAAAAATCACTTAAGTATAGTAAATGAACATAAATAGCTGAATATTCTTGTTACAATTTAACACCAATAATATTTTTGCTGTTGTGTTAATACTTTCATTCTAAAAGACAATTATTGATATTGTGCATTCCACCACTGTTGGAAGAAAATTCCATGAGTGCAATTTAGCAGGCAAAGAAAAACAGGAAAAAAGTTAAATCCCCAATTAAATAAGCCTACAGACACAGATAAGAAGAAATATTCTCTAAATTTCTAACAATCCAAGGTTATAAGGTTCATCAGACATTGAATATGATAACACAATGTATCAAAATGCATACCTGAAATGAATATTAAAGTAACAGGGTTGGTTTTGCTTTTGCTTAAAGTTACTGTAAATGATAAGAAACTAGGTTGCTCTTTTCCAAAATAAATCTCTAAATCTCCTTTTTGGTAGGCTTGTCTGATCCTGTAATTATCTAGACTTTTAGGGTTATAATAAAAATAATTTAAATGAAAACAGCATTATGATTTTTTCCCCCAAGTTTAAATGAGAAATAATAGAAGAAATAGAATGCTCTAAAAAAGAAAAAGGACAATCAGTGGTAGGCTGGTAAATTTATAACAAATAAGCATCAGAAAAAAAAGGTCTAATTCAGTGTTTGCTAATTTCCATGGTGTAAATATTCCCATCATTGACAATTTCAAGCTACCACTGTGTTGCCAATAAACCCAGAGTGAGGAAAAATTGTGCAAAATTAGCTCTTGTGAACACTGGCTCCTGCACACTACTGAAAAACCATCTTATTTGCTCATGGAATAGATCTAGTAATCGTTTGTTAAGAGTCAAAGTTTCTTTTAAATCAGGTTGCAGATAGCAAGTTGGGTAAGTAGGTGGAACATATGTATATACATAGTAAAGTATGCTGTGATTCATTTGATTCGGTAACAATAAATGTTGCAGGATGTAGTATTACTATTATTGTGGTGAGAAAATTTGTTGCGGTATGCAAAAGAAAAATGAAAGGCTGCATAAAAACATGCCTCAGTGGTGGAAAATTTTTACAATCTGATCCAAAAGTAGAATTTAGCCAGCTTACATTAGGTTTGCAGCTAAAATGATCAGAATTGGCTATCCATTATTATAAACCTAAATCTCTATTTTTTAATTTTGTTTTCTAGTTACAAACAGTAATGTCTATTTTTCTACAATTACATGTAGACAGATTTCAGTGAAATTGTTTGCAAAGTAAGACCATCTAGTCTTCTTTATTTTATGCTATGCTGTGCTATGCTCTTCTATATGTATTTACTGTGACCTTAATAATAATGTGTTCTGATTCTCCCATACAGTATGAAGGATATTTTTTAAATGGGTATTGTCCCTTTCTTTTAAAAATTTATAATCTTAATTATTATATAATGTATATACAAAAAAATCAAAGAGATTGAGTACATGCCAGATTTAAAATTGAAGAATTAAAAAAGAATAAATGAGTGTTTTGTATCCTCTTCAAGTATGCAATATTTTAATATATTAGGACACAGAAACTAACCTCAATCCTAGAATTATATCATATAGTTTTCATTTATATTTAAAATATTATCTAATATTTAATCTATTCCCTAAAATTAGACCATTTTTTTCTTCTTTGTGAATGACTACATGCTCAACACCTAGGTCATAAATAAATAGAAATACAATGTTAAAAATTTGAATACTTTCAAGTAATTTTAAAATAATTTACCCATCTATTTATATTCCATAACTAGGTTTTGTAAAATATAAAATTTTCTCAGTTCCATATAAGTTGTAAATTAGAATTTTGATAACTGAAAAACAAATAAGCCTTGATTTTCAATATCTTTTGACAGATGTATGACTTTTTACCATAAAGTTAGACTTAATAGATAAAAGAGATGGAAACAAGTATAGAATTTAAGGTAGTCACCATTTTGCTCTAACTTTAGTTTCTCCTGTGTGAACTCCTTAGGCTATCAGTCCCTTTTCTTCCTTTGGATTTATAACATTTCATAACACTGTATGAATTACAAATCGAGATGTACTGTAGAGACGGCACAATATTGATTTCCTAAGACTACAAGCATCAATTTTACTTACAACGACTTTCAGAAATAGCCTGATTCTTTTTTTCCTAGTCTGTTTAATGTGAATGAACTCATGTCATGACCTCTCCTCATAACTGTTGGTATATTTTTTTCTCATGATGCACTAGTGTTCTTTGCTTTAACTCATCTCACCACAAGACACTGCATTATTTTGATATTTATTTTAGCTGTCTTTGAAGTTCCTGTTGGCTCATACTTTTTACCAAAAAGTGCAATACATTTTATCTTTTGCCAAAAATTGCAATACATTTTGTAACAAGGGTATCTATGTACGATCCACATAGTTAACAAAAAATACTTCAGAATTTTATTTTTATATTAACAACGAATTTGCACTATTAAATGATGAAAACACAAATTGATAGTGAACTAGAATACTGAGTTCAGATCTCCACAAGAGAATGGTTCCTGTGGCTAAAATATAATGTTTTGAATGAAAGAACCCTACTTAGACAGCTAAGACAATTTTGAAAAACGTAATTAACACATATGTTAAAAAATCTGGGAAGGCCTCAAACAGCAACTCTTTCAAAGTCATCATGTTTAAAATGTAGGTTTGGGGAGTTTGCCCCTCAGTCATACAGTCAGGATGAAGACCTTCAACCTCCCTTAGCCAGACGTTGTTCTCGGGACTAGATTGCTTCTCCCAGACTCTCCTTGCAGTGTATAAGTAGCAGTATGAGACACAGTCTTTTCCAGACACTTTGAAGGGACTGAGAACCTCTTGACTCATTTCTTCTAAAAGTTGTATGACAAGAGAGTGCAGCAGAGCCAACCTAGTGCTTCTTAGATTGGAAAACAGAAATACAAATAGAACTTTTTACTCTCCTGGGGTTACTCCTCTCTTCCTTTTAGACTTATGAATATAGGCCAACATAACTATGTACTGTCATTTTTTTCTATCGGAATTTATTAGTAATATTTTATATTTTCCTAAAAAATAGTTGAAAAGCATGTACTTTGCAACCAATAGTTTTCTTCTACTGTCATCAGGAAAACTAATAACTGTAATACAGACATAATTATAACTTGAAAGTTTATTACTTTATATATGTCTGACATTGGTAATATGTTTTTAATCAATCTTTTCAGCATTATATTTGAAATAAAATTGTAGCTCGAGTAAAATTGGAGGCTATGGAAAGCTTAAAAAAAAATAAGGGAACCATCTGTTAACTTGGGACTGTGATATGCAAGGTTTCAGAAGCAGTTGTCACCTGACTGACATTTTGTGCCTCTAGCATTCTTTAGTGTAGACGAAAGACGGACAATTTGTCACTTGCTCTTGACAAGGAAGAAATTATCATAGTGCATATTCTACCAACTGAGATTAAAAAATAAACTCTTTTAATAAAAATAACTGTAAACCATGAATATTTAGTACTTTTAGAGAATATGTCTTTAATTTAACCATCAAATTTGTTTCTTGTACATACAAAAGAATTGACATTATCAAGAGGCACTAGAAATATTCAAGGAGATCAAATTCTCCTACTTTATGTTTTGATATGGATCTATCCATTGGCTATTTTGTGGATACTAAAAATGACCTTGCATTCACCTTGGGAATTTTTGGTACACCCTTGAACTTGTTACTTAGGCTGTCTAGGCCTCTTTCTTTATCATTCATAAAATGCAAACATAAAAAAAAATACTCAATAGTGTTACTGAAGATATTAAATGAGATAAAGTATGTAAAGAACTTATAATAGTTTCTGGAGCACATTTACTCTCATATATTTCTCAATGATGATAATGACAAAGATGCTGATTGATATGCCAATATGTGAACTAAAGTTATATATGCTGAAATGATCTTAATTCCCATATAGAATGGGAATCATGCTTGTTGACAAATTTTTTTTTGAAAGAAGAATTTGTTGAGAGGACAGAAAAGCTCCTACAGTGTGAGGAGACCCAAAGGGGTTGCCTATTAACAAATTTTGATTGAAATCCCTTTCAGAGAATATCTACTTTAATATGCACAAAGAGTTGAACTAGGCAAACTTTAAAAGATGAGATTGTAAAACTAAATGTCTACCTCAATTAATCTTTTTCTCATCTTAATAATTATACTGATAAATAAATATATAATTAGCCGGGCTCGGTGGCTCAGCCTGTAATCCTGTGCCTTTGGGAGGCTGAGGTGAGTGGATTGCCTGAACCTGCGGGTTCGAGACCCGCCTGGGCAGCGAGACCTCATCTCTACAATAAATCAAAAAATCAGCCGGGCGTGGTAGCATGTGCCTGTAATTCCAGCTACTCCGAAGGCTGAGGCGGAAGGATCGCAGGAGCCCAGCAGGCGAGGCTGCGGTGGCAGAGAGCGGCCACTGCACTCCAGTCTGGGTGACAGAGTGAGACTCCAACTCAAAAAAAAAAAAAAAAAAAAAAGCAAACGCTGCTCTGTATGTGTTGTCACTAACTAATAAATAAATTCTTTTATGATTCTAAGGGCAAAAATATTCCCATTGCAGATAATACAGCTCCTTTTCCCAAAACTCTTAAATACATTAAACTCTGAATGCATAGTGGGAAACATGCCTCAAAAGCATCTTACACCCAGACAATTCTCTACGCTTTTTCCAAAAAAAAAAAACAAAACACAAAAAAACCTGGGCCTGACTCAGTGAAAAACGTAATGAAGCAACTCAAAATTGATTGTCAAATAAGGCAAAAAAACCAAACCCATGCTCCCAATAGAAAACTAAAGTTTTGGAAAGGTTATTTTTATTATTTCACTATCTATTGATCTAAGTTCTGAAAACATATATGTTGTTTTCAATAGCAGCAGCTTTGGCCATAACCCTAAAAGTTTCTTCAGGGATTTAGATGACCATGTGCAAACATTTCAAGCCAGACCAACAATCTTACATTCCTTCCAAAGATCCAAAACTTATCCCAAGAGACAGCACACTATTTAGTTGAAAAGATAGTTCTGATTCCTAAAGAAAGGACACAGTAATGAAACTATTTCTTCCCAATATACACGTAATACTTCCTGCTCAAAGGGACACCTTCAAGGTTGTTAGACTTAAAAATGGACTTGCCTTACATAATGGTCTCTGTGGTTTTTGTGTCCTGATTTTAAGCAATGTGTTTTATTTTTAAAACTATTCTTGTCATGAAAAATAAAAAGCCATATATCCCAGAAGAAATTCTTAAATCAGGTCAACAGGTACTCCTAAGTACTTATTAAATGTTCAAGGTTGTACCAAGAACTATTATCTGTAGTGAGAAGCTGTACTCCTATAACTCCTTTTAATTCACCAAACTGCCCAATCTAGTGGAACATTAAAGGCACACCTTTAATAAAATGTAAACTGCATCAAATGAAACAGACCATTTGCTCATCCAATTTTTAATCTATTTTTATTTTAAAGCATTGTTCTTTATTTTTTTATTTGCTCATTTGCCATTTCCAGCACATACTTCAGATCTCAGCTCTTTTCCTGGCCAGTATATTGAAAGTTCTACCTCCTCTTAAACTTGTCATTATTTTTCTCAGTGAAAGTGATAATTATATAAAATTATCTTATGTAATTACTTTTAATTTTCATATTCTTTCTTTTTCTACCTTTTTTTTTTTTTTGGTCATTTTAAAAACTCTATAAGCCTCTGAAAGCAGTGTCATGATCTTTTATTCACTGCTATATTTCAGCATCTAGAAGAATGTCTAGTAGATGCTGAATAACTACATATTTGTAATACTCCTGAGGATACTTGCGTTCTTGTATATGCCTTTCCTAAATTCAGCTTCTCAAGATTACTTTCTCTTTTTTCAGAATATACAGACTGACTGAAGATCTTAAAAGAAAAACAAAAGATGTTTCATATTCTGATAAAACTACAAATTGTTCTTCTAATTCATAAACCAGTTCAAGTGGGTTCATGCCATTTATATTTGTGTTCATTGTCACAGCAAATTTAAAACTATAAAAATAAGAGTAATAATAGTAAATCCAACAATAAATATATTTTCTTTGAAAAAACTTTTTTTCACATATATCAAGTATATTTACTGACGCCTCTCAAAGAAAAAACTGCAAAAGAGAAGCAGCTATAAAACACTATCCAGATAACTAAATTTTTGAATTTTGGTTGTCTATTGGAAATACATGCTGTGTTTATGATTGAATTAGGGCAGAACAAAAAACAGACTGTCATATCTTAGTTTTTTAGACCTTCTACCAATCTGATTCCCTATCTTTAAATCATAATTAATAAATCAATGGACATTTATTTAAAATCAACCCTGCCATCCAGTCTATCAAGGTTTGAAATCGCAATGACAGTTCCAGTTCTTGCACTTGTAGAATAAACAATGATTTGAAATAAATATAAGGGCTATTATGACAAAGATTCAACATTTAATGGGGAACAACTGATTCTGCTTCTCACAAAAGAGTAGTCATTCATTCTTATACTAGTATACACTTAAATATTTATTGTATCAACCCTATATATTACACACTGTATTATCCTGTAAGATCTGTCTTAATGAAGATATATACAAATTGCAGCCTAGAAAGAAACTGAGTATTTAAAATACAGTTGTAGTAAATACTAATATGCAGAAGTGCAAGAAAATACTTGAACTATTCACCCATATTGACAAATCAGGATAGCTTCTGAAAAGCGCATAATTTCTACTCTGAAAGCTGAAAATTGAATTAGAATTATAAAGTAATGGCAAGATATAGAGTGGGATGTAGTAAAAAAGGACAGAGTTAACAGCAGGTTGATTATCCAGAAAAAAGAGAACTTAACACGTTCTAGGATCTTGAAGTTGAGAATACATGGAGCATATCACATAATTGAGATATTGATGAGAAATAAAATTGGGAAACAAGCAAAGGTCATATTATAAAGAAATTGTAAAGTCATGTTAAGATGATTTTTGAAAAGTGAGTCTGAGTTTACAAAGGAAAGAGAGAACAAGCATTCCCAGAAACAGAGACTGCATCATGCAGGCATTTAGTAAAGAGCAATTAGGTTAATAGACAGGAGCAGCCGGGCTCGGCGGCTCAGCCTGTAATCCTGCGCCTTTGGGAGGCTGAGGTGAGTGGATTGCCTGAGCCCGCGGGTTCGAGACCCGCCTGGGCAGCAAGACCTCATCTCTACAGTAAATCAAAAAATCAGCCGGGCACGGTAGCGCATGTCTATAATTCCGACTACTCGGAAGGCTGAGGCAGAAGGATCGCCGGAGCCCAGCAGGTCGAGGCTGCGGTGGCCGGGAGCGGCCATTGCACTCCAGTCTGGGCGACCGAGTGAGACTCCAACTCAAAAAAAAAAAAAAAAAAAATAGACAGGAGCTTAGTGACTGATGAATAGGCATGGAATGAACATGAGATATAAGCACTAAATCTTACTTACCACTTCAGTCTAAACGAATTATCTTATTTGAACATCTTTATTCTTTATTGTCTTAAATATTTATTACATATTAAAGTCATATCACCTTTCTTTCTATATTGTCCGTTATGTTAATATCTCATAATTTATTATAAAGTGTCAGCTCCTCAAAGACAAGAATTATCTAGCAATGGGCTATGATGCCTAATGGATACTTATTAATTTTCTGATATAATAGATGGTGAAAATCCAACATTGGAAATAGTATTATTAAATTTCTCTAATAATTTTCAGTTGTTGATATTTCTTAAGGGCAATAGAAGCAACCTATCGAAAAGTCATCCCCCCCAAAAATTGTAACCATCAGCTATGTTCTTGCCAAGAATTCCTACAAAGATATAAATATTTCACAAAACAGAGTTTTGTTTCATTGCTAAGTTTCTAAGGATATGCATGTAAATAAACTTTCCTTCATAACTTTCTACGTTTATATATATTATACAAATGAATATTCAGAGACAGGTTAAAGAGAAGCAAAAAGGAGCCTGCAACACATATGCTATTTGGTTAATTTAATCTAACTCTATGGCAAGATGTGCTGCTAACTCATACCATTTTTGTGTACATTGCATTGCATCTTCAAGCTGACTGCATTCACTGGTTATACCTATTTTAGGTGAGATCGCGTACATAAAATGTATGCAGTATGAGTTTTTAAAATCATTTATATAATCACTAATTAAGGTAATTATTACCTTTCAATCAGGTCAATTTGTCATAGTGAATTCTATTACTGTTGGCAGAGACCAAAATAATCTGAATTATAAGTTTCCTCTCCTTATTAGTAACCACATATGAACTTTTTTCTTTTTCATCTAAATTAAAGCTATTTTCCCTTTCTCAAACTTCTTTTTTTTTTTTATTTACCATAGAAGCAGTTTATTTTGCTAGGAAAGTAAACATTTCCACTTCTCAGTACTTATCTAGCAGCAGGGAACCATCACATCAGATAGCACACTGTTCAATTAACATCATCCCTTAATTATTTCTTTTTTTTTTTTCCAAAGGAATGTTTCTTTTTTTTTTAATATTTTTTATTATGGTTTTGTGGGGTACAGTTAAGGGTTAGGTGTACATTTACGTTTCATTCAGGCACCCTGTTGATAAGAGGTGTTTCCCCTTCCCCAGACAGATATTTGCTACTGTTAATCCCATCCCCTTCCCCCCCTATAGTTTCCTAGTACCGTCAGTCATTTTCTTATAGTATTACATTGGATGTTCAAGGTAAATTATATGAGTGAGAACATGTGATACTCGGATCTTTGTTTCTGTGAGAGGTCACTCAGTATTATAGACTCAAGTTCCATCCAGGTTGCTGCGAAATTCATGATTTTGTTCTTTTTTTATGACTGTGTTGTATTCCATTGTGTATATGTACCACATTTTTTAAATCCAGTCCTCTTTTGATGGGCAGCATGGTTGTTTCCAGGTTCTTGCTATTGTGAATGACACTGCGATAAACATACGTGTGCAGGTATATTTTTTATAAAGAGTGATTAGAGTTCTTCAGGGTATATTCCCAATAGGGGGATTGCGGGGTCATATGGGAGGTTGATATTTAGAACTTTTAGGAATCGCCACATTGCTTTCCACAGAGGTTGCACTAGTTTACACTCCCACCAACAGTGTAGAAGTGTTCCCTATTTGCCACACCCTGTCCAGCAGCTATTATTTTTTGAGTTGTTGATAACTGCCAATCTGACTGGAGTTAGGTGGTATCTCAGTGTGGTTCTGATTTGCATCTCCCTGATGATTAGTGAGGTTGAACATTTCTTCATGTGTTTGCTGCTCAGATGTCCTCTTTTGTGAAGTGTCTGTTCATATCTTTTGCCCATTTGATAATGGGGTTGTTTGTTTTTTTTCTTTTCAGCACGTTTGAGTTCCTTGTAGATCCAGGATGTTAAGCCTTTGTCAGACCTGGTGTTGGCAAATATTTTTTCCCAGTCTGTAGGCTGTCTCCTTGCTCTCTTGATGGTTTCTTTGGCCTTGCAGAAGCTTGTCAGTTTAATAAGGTCCCACTTGTCTATCTTCTCTCTTATGACCTGTGGGTTTCGGGTTTTGTTCAGGAATTGGATGCCAGTTCCGATTTCCATGAGGGTATTTTCCTTCATTTTCTAAGGTTCTTACGGTTTGAGGTTTTACGTTTAGGTCTCTGATCCATTTGGAGTCAACCTTTGTGCATGAGGATAGATAAGGGTCCTGTTTCAATCTACTGCATGTGGTCACCTAGTTTTCCCAGCACCATTTACTGAATAGGTTCTCCTCTCCCCAGAGGTAGGTGGTGGAGGCCTTGTCGATGATGAGTTGGTTGAGAAATTGAGGTTTTGCTTCTGGAATCTCAATTCTATTCCATTGATCTATATGCCTGTTCCTATACCAATACCAAGCTGTTTTGAGGATTGTAGCTTTATAATAAAGTTTGAAGTCTGGTAATGTGATATCACCTGCTTTGTTGTTGTTGTTGTTTTTTTTTTTGCTAAGGATTATTCTGGCTATTCTTAGACGTTTGTGTTTCTATATGAATTCCTGTGTTGTCTTTTTTAGGTTTAAGAAGAATGTTGCTGGTAATTTGATGGGTATTGCATTGAATTTGTAGATTGCCTTAGGTAAGATGGACATCTTCACAATGTTGATTCTTCCAATCCATGAGCATGGGATATTTTTCCACTTGTTTGTGTCATCTTTGATTTCTTTGAGCAGTGTTTTGTAGTTTTCATTGTAAAGGTCTTTCACGTCTCTGGTTAGGAAGATGCCAAGGTATTCCATTTTTTTTTTTTGTGGCTATTATGAATGGAATTGTGTTTTTTATTTGGGTTTCTGTTTGTTTATTATTGGTGTAGAGAAATGTGATTATCTTTTGTACATTTATTTTGTATCCTGAGATTTTGCCAAAGGCCTTTATCAGTGTAAGGAGGTTTTTGACAGATTCTCTTGGGTTTTCAAGGTACACAATCATTTCATCTGCAAAGAGAAATAACTTGACTTCCTCTTTTCCTATTTGGATACCCCTGATTGCCTCCTCCTCTCTGATTGCTCGAGCCAGTACTTCTAATACTATGTTGAACAGGAGGGGTGAGAGTGGGCATCCTTGTCTTGTTCCAGTTTTCAGGGGAAATGGTTCCAATTTTTGTCCATTTAGGAGTATGCTGGCTGTGGGTTTCTCGTAGATGGCTTTTACTATTTTGAGGTATGTTCCACGTATGCCTAGATGTTCAAGGGTTTTTATCAAGAAGGGGTGCTGGATTTTATCAAAAGCTTTTTCTACATCTAATGATATAATCATGTGGTTTTTGTTCTGACATCTGTTGATGTATTTAAATACATTTATGGTTTTACGAATGCTGAACCAAACTTGCATCCCAGGGATGAAGCCTACTTGGTCATGATGGATGATTTTTGAGATGTATTGCTGAAGCTGGTTTGCTAGGATCTTGTTGAGAATTTTAGCATCTATGTTCATCAAAGATATTGGCCTGTAGTTCTCTTTCTTTGTTGGATCTTTACCTGGCTTGGGTATCAATGTGATGTTGGCTTCGTAAAATGATTTGGGGAGAGTTCCATCTTTTTCAATCACCTGGAATACCTTCAGTAGGATTGGTATCAGCTCCTCCTTAAATGTCTTGTAGAATTCTGCTGGAAAGCCATCTGGGCCAGGGTTTTTTTTTGGTAGGAAGTTTTCTTATTACATAGTCAATTTCCTTGATTTTTGTTGGTCTATTTAGGGTCTCAATTTCTTCTTTTTCCAACCTGGTAGGTTTTGTGATGTCAGAAAGTCCTCCATTTCCTTAAGGTTTTCAAGTTTGTTTCCATACAAGTGTACATAGTAGTCTCTAATGATCTTTTGTATTTCTTCAGGGTCAGATGTGACTTCATCTTTTGTGTTTCTGATTGTGCTTATTTGGGTATTTTCTTGTTGTCAGTCTAGCTAGGGGACCATCGATCTTGTTTATCCTTTCAAAGAACCAGCTTTTTGTTTCATTGATTTTTTGTATTATCTTTTGTCTTCTATGTCCTGGATTTGGGCTTTTATTTTGGTGATCTGGATTCTTCTGCTGAAATTAGGGTTTTTGTGGTCTTGCTTTTCCAGCTTCTTTAGGTGGCTTGGTAGGTTGTGAATTTCTGTTCTTTCCATTTTCTTCATGTGTGTTTGTAGGGATATAAATTCCACTCTTACTACAGCTTTCAGGGCATCCCAGAGATTTTGGTAAGATGCTTCTTCATTTTCATTTGTTTCTAGGTATCTTTTGATCTCTGTTTTGATTTCATCATTGACCCAGGAGTTGTTTAGCATCATGCTGTTTAGTGTCCATGTCTTTGTGGGTTTTGGGGGGACTTTGTTGGTGTCAATGTTTATTTTTATGCCACTGTGTTCCAAGAAGGTGCTTGGTAGAATTTTGGTTCTTTTAAATGTGGTAATGCTTGATTTATGGCCAATTACGTGGTCGATCTTAGAATATGTTCCATGCAGTGATGAGTAGAATGTATATTCTGTGGTCTTTGGATGGAGTGTTCTGTTGGTATCAATTAAGTCCATTTGGTCCAAAGTCACATTGAGGTTCCGATTCTCGTTGCTGATTTTTTTGTCCTGATGATCTGTCTAGGGTTGAGAGTGGGGGGTATTAAAGTCCCCAGTTATAATGGTGTTAGAGTCAATATCTTTCTTTAGTTTTCCTAGAAGTTGCTTTATGAAAGTTGGCACACCTATGTTGGGTGCATATATGTTTAGGATAGATATTTCTTATTGATAGATTGAGCCTTTTATCATTATGTAGTGGCCTTCTGTATCTTTTTTGATTTTTAATAGCTTGAAGGATATTTTGTCTGAAATTAAGATCGCTACTCCTCCTTTCTTTTGTATTCCGTTCACCTGAAAGTTTGTTTCCCATCCTCTTACTTTGAGTCTGTGGGTGTCCTTTCTAGTGAGGTAAGTCTCTTGAAGGCAATAGATTGTTGCCTGATGATATTTATCCATTTTGCCATTCTATGTCTTTTCAGTGGTGCATTTAGTCCATTCGCATTTAGGCTAATAATTGAAATGCAAGAGTTGATCCCTGTCATAAGGTTCTTATGGAGTTGTTCCTGTTTGTTTGTTGTCTTTCTTTGGGTTCTGGAGTTGGCTCATGTGTGCTTTTAATCTTTTGCCTGTACTCTTGTGAAGAATGTTGTTCTTCTTTTTTCTTTTTCTTCTGTGTTCAGTACTTTCTTAAGTGTTTCTTGTAGAGGTGGTCTGGTGGCAGCGTAGGTTCTTAGGGATTGGATATCTGGAAAAGATTTTAATTCTTCCTCACTAATGAAGCTTAGTTTGGCTGGGTAGGTTATTCTTGGTTGAAATTGTTTCTCTTTTAGAACTTTGAAGATAGGGCTCCAGCCTGTCCTAGCTTGAAGGGTTTCTGTGGATAAATCTGCTGCTATTCTAATTGGTCTTCCCTGGTAGGTAGTCTGGCCTTTTTCCCTTGCAGTCTTTAGGATTTTTTCTTTATAGCTACTTTGTTTAGGCGAATTATTATGTGTCTGGGAGTTGGTCTTCTCCTTTGTTGTCTTGCAGGGGTTCTCTGAATCTCTTTTGTCTGAATTTTTTCATCCTTGATGAGATGAGGGAAGTTTTCTTGAATGATTTCATGAAATGTTTGTTCCAGTGTGGTTTCTGTTTCTCTCTCTGCCTCAGGAAGCCCAATTACTCTTAGGTTTGGTCTCTTGAAGTGATCATTCATCTCTTGCAGGTTTTGCTCTGTCTTTTTGTGCTTCTTTTCTATGCTTTTGACAGTTTGGGTTAGTTCTGTGCTTTGGTCTTCGAGTTCTGAGATTCTTTCTTCTGCTTGGTTAATTCTGCTTTCCATACTCATTAGTCTGTTAACCATTTCCATCACAGTATTCTTTACTGCTGTTATTTCTGACATCAGCGCCTTCCTATTTTCCTCTTGTCTCTCCTCAATTTTTTTAATTCTCTCCATTAATGTCTTGATGTCTTTGTTTGTTGCATGTGACCAGCCATTCTGGGGGCTCTTCAATGTTTGTGTTCCAGAATCTGTTTTCTCAGTGTCTGATCTCCCAGGGGTCTGTGTGAGACCTATATTCTTCTTTTGGTTTTTCTTCATTTGTGTGGTTTTTCCCCCTCCCTACTTTTTCCTTCCCTCCATGTCACCATCTTCTTTAATTCTTTATTCGGGGTAAAGGGATTGGTTTTACTTCTGTTTGTTCAATCTCCTATTCTTTATATATGCCCTCTTACTTTGTTCAATTCTGGAGTTGCACTGTAGGTTGGGGTGGTCCTTTTTGCAGTTTTGAGATTTACTTAAGGGGGAGCTGTGATTCAAAATCTATCTGCAGGTCCTGGTATTCACTGACAGGTGTGTGGATAAACTGGAACCCACTTCCCACCTCCTTGGAATCTGTCCGTGTAGTGGGGCTGTAGGTTTACTCCCTGAAATAAAATGTGGTTAGCAGAAGGAAGAGAATGGAGCAGACAGTGGGTTGAAGAGAGGGGTGGAGAGATAGAAGAGTTTTGGGGGAAACAAATGTGTGCCAACAAATGGAGAGAGAAACCTATACTGAAACAGATAAAAACAATAGACCACAGCTACTGACGAACCAATTCCCATACAAAAAAAAATAAAACATATAGTGATGTTAACATACAAGCTAACCAACCACCTTATTGGTGTGCTGGTCCTCTATACAAAGATATGGTTTACAGAGAGAAGAAAAGAGAAGAAAAGGAAGAGGGAAAAAAAGGAACAATACAGTAGGAATAGAATTAAGTCATTAAACTAACAGAATCAATGAAGCACACTCTGAGACTTTTCGTTTAAGTCCAATGTCCTTTCAGTTCTGATTTCTAGCTTTCTTTTTAAGCAGGTAGATTAGTTTGCAGTTAGGGTCAGTTGCCCCTGGTCTGCTGTGAAAGACAGTTCAGATCACCCTCCATTCACCACTCAGATCACCCTCCATTCACCACTCTGGCCTATGTCCTTTTCAAGCTTGTTTCTCCCATTTCAGTGTTGTTACTTTGAATCGCCAGCATGTGGTGCTATCTCAGCTGCTCGCCCCAAAGATGGTGGGGCTGGACAGGAAGCGACAGAGACTGGAGCTGGATGCCTGCCTCAGGGCACAGGCAGGGGACTCATGGCAGGCAGGACGTCTCGGTCGTGGGAGAGGTGACAGCAATCCCAGCAGATCTTCCTGAAGGGGCTTCAAGGACTGAAGTAGTGGATTGCCTCTGACCCGGGTGGTGTGATGTGCTACTGGTGGCAGCTGCAGTGGCTGTGGTTGCAGTGGCTGTGGCTGTGGTGGCTGCGGCAGCAACGGCGGCATCGGCGTCTGCGCTGCGGTGACTGTCCAGTCTGCTGCAATGTCCCAGCGGTGAAAATGGCCGAGCTCCATATGAAGAGCAGGCTGCGATTTTGGGGTCCACAGCCCCCGGGGCGAGAGCCAGAGTCCCACTGCAGTTCTCCTTTGCAGAGGGTTTCACAGACCAGGTTGCCCCATCGCCATCTTGCCAGAAGTCCCTCTCTCAAACTTCTTAATGATATTTTAATTGAGTTTACATAAACATATCTCATCTGTTAAAGATACCTCAGCCAACAGATGGTGCTATGTATAACATTTTTATGATAGTGTATAGTATTTTAAAATATGTATTACAACTGAGCTTCAAGTTTAATTACATTGTTAGAAGATATATATGAAAATAAATTTCCTGAAAATATATGTTTCATAAAGCTTGTAAGATGTGAAAAAAACTGCAAAGTCACTAAAGAATGTTAGAGTTGAGTCAGGGGTCACAAGCTATTCAATAACACATACAAATTGTCAGAGGTTTGGAAGTTTCATGTTCACAGAAATGAAGCTTAACATTTGATGTGATTTGGCGGGGTCTGGAATTGATCAACAGTCCTCCTCTGATGCCAACTCTATATTCTGAATATACCTTTTTCTGAAATCTTTCTGCCTCCAATATGCTGCCTCTCCAAAACAGCCTAATGTGACTACCACAATGATCTTTCAAGGCCATCTTTTTACATTTAGCAATGGGAAATGATGGATGGTCATTTAACAGCTGACGGCAGAATTCAAGTTTCTGATTTCTTAGCCTGAGCTTCAATTATTTAATTTCAACTTACTTTTAAAGCTTTTGGTCTATCAATTCCCTGCAATATATATTCATATTCTATAGCTCTGTGATTATGAACTTGTAAGGTGCTGTGGCTAACTCACTTTGTTGTGGAGATTCCTGTCAGCACAATCTGGATATGCAACCATTGATCACCAGTCTTATATGCCATTTTTTTCTGTTAAGCTTTTCTGACCACAAAGGCCATAGATAAACTTGTCCAACTCTAAACTCTTCTAACACTTAATATTAATGTGTTTACTTTAACTTGATCGCACATTGCTTTTTGCTGTATTATTTTTTAACAGAAATAATTATGTTTCTAGGTTTTTAAGTAACCTGGAAGCTTGGTAAAAGGTACATCTAGTGACATCAGCACAAAAAAAATGGATTCAAATAATCATTTTCAGTTGGGTTTTGTTCTTTTAGTAGCAAACTGATATACATCATCTATCAATGTATTTTCAGTCTCATCCTGAAAAAAACATATAACATATTAATTATATCTTTTTTCTCACTTAGATTGCATAGAAAGTTGTTGTATTTAGTTTTATTACTTTTTTTTATTCTAAAATGTGGCAGGATAGATTACTTACTGCTTTTGAGCAAATGAGTATTTGTAATGAGAAGAAAGGGAACTAAGAGATCAGATAATCCCAAGATCTATTTTCCAGAAAGAAAGCACCCAGTATTAGGCCCAACAAATATATATCATTTGTTAAATACTGACACAGCAATACACATGTTGAGAAAATATGTCTTTAAAATGGGTTGAAGTTGCAGCATCCAGTGTGTTAGAAAATGAGTAAACTTTCACATTTGAATTTCAATAGTTATGCTAAGCTTGAAAACCATATTGTAGGCATTTCCATTTGGTTTATCCTCATAATTCCTATTTCTTTGTTGATATTCTACATTAGTTGAGACATTGTCATAGTTTTGTTTAACTCTTTAAATATCACTCTCTTTAGCTTTTTGTTGTTTGTTTTTTTGGTCTTTTTTTTTTTAAGTCAGAGTCTCACTCTGTCGCCCAGGCTGGAGTATAGTGGCACTCTCATGCTCATGACTACCTCAGCCTCAACCTGCTGGGCTCAGGCAGTCTTTCCACTTCAACCCTCCAAGTAGCTGGAACTACAGGTGCACTTCACCACACCTAGTTAATTTTTGATGCACTGTAGAGATGAAGTCTTGCCAAATTGCCCAGGCTAGTATCGAGACCCTGGGCTTGGGCAATCCTCTTATTTCTGCTTCCCAAAGTGCTGGAATTATAGGTGTGAGTCACCATGCCTGACCTTAAAAGTAGTTGTGATAGCTGATTTGCAGTCTTTACTTGCTAAATTAAATATCTGTGGGCAACTAATGGTAGTTCCTACTGAGCATTTTTTTAAAATTTTTGTTTGAGTTTGCCACATTCTCTCTTTCTCTCTGTTTTCCTTTGCCTATCTCATAAGGTTTTTGTCAAATATTGAAAATTTTAGATGATACAATTTAGTAAATCTAGGTTTTGATTTTTTATCAAGAATTGTTATTATGCTTTGATTTGTATCCTTAGTAATTTCTCTGAATTGAATATGTGAAATCTCTTTTCCCTGCAACATGAATTTTCAGGTTTTGATTTTTGTTGTTATAGTTTATTTTTAATCCTGGCTTCATAAAGATTTCTCTTGCATCTGAACATCTTGGTGTTTAGCTAAAGATTGGTCAGAAGTTGTATTTAAATACGTTCAGCCAGCATACCTTTCACTCTTTGCTGATAATCTCTGTGTGGCCTGGGGAACATATTCAAATTTTAGACTATTTTCAATTTTGCCCTGACTCTTGTTTTATGCCATGCTTGCTCACATCTTCCCTGCATGTAAAGACAGGTTCTCTTGGCTTCCCTTGGTTGTATGAGTGGCTCAGATCTCCTTTAGTATCTGCTGTGCATAAGCCTAGTGTTGGGTCAACCCAAGATATGTAGAGAATTTGTCAAGGTCCCCAGAGCTGGCATGATTCCTGAATCTCCCTGGAAATTCCCTGTCAATTCATCATCTGTAAAACAGGATTCCAACCTTAGGCTAATAAAGTTGCTGGTCCTGCCTGTTAACTTGTTACTGAGATCAACACCTTAACTGATAGTGCTTTACTTCAGATGAGCCACTTTTGGCAGTAGCATCAAGACTATTGATTTTCAAAGTCTACCCTTCATGGTTGAACTCATTTGCCAAAACAAATGAGTAGGAGTTTCACCAATAAGTAGGAGTTTCACCAATAAGAATGCCATATACTCCCACTAGTCTTATTCAAAGTTTAGTCGTTTTTATGAATTAAATACTCTGTTATTTGTTGTATACATTTTTTCTATTTTCCAAGTATTTCCATTGTTGTTTTCTTATCATTTCATACAGCTTTATAGTCACTTGTGGCAAGAATTTCCAACCTTCTAATGCCATCGTGGCAACAATGAATTAGTTCTCTTATTTTCTCTAAAGGTTATTCCTATTAAATTCATCAATGGGCAGCCTGCCAAATAATTATTTAATTTTTTTCCTTCAATTTGAAACATAAATTGACACATGTAGTGTCTTTACTATCGAGATTAAAAAAAATTACCTATTGCGTTTTGATAATTTAAGAGTGTGTGGTCATTATTGTGATTCTGTATTTGATTTAAATGCAATACATTTTCACCCCTTTTCTTATTTGAAATTTATCTTTCCATTTGTAAGCTTATTTATATGATTTATACAAACTTCCCTCCTGATTAGAAATAAAATAAGCCATATCTTATATTTCTTTCTCTCATCACAATTATCAAAAAGAAATTAAAATACATTAGAAAAAAATTGGAGACCATAGTACTTTAGAAAGTGTTATAATTTACTACTTCATCTTTCTGAGGTTTTAATTTATTTTCAAAGAGGGGACTAAAAGCATACTCTGCATTTTATTTCTGTTTTAGACTAAAAGTAATTTATTCAAGCTTTTACATTCATTTTGTAGAGACAGAAAATTGTATGGTGCTTTGCTGGTGACAATTTAAACTGTTGGAATCCATGTACCATTTAGCTAACATTTATTAGATCAACTTTATTGGAGTCTAAAACATCATATATAATTTCCATGATATTGTATGGCCCACCTTTTTTTCTTTTCTTTCCTATTAGAAAAGAGGTTTAAACTGTTGCCCAGGCTGGTCAAACTCGTGGCTTCAAGAGATACTCTCAGCCTCAAGCACTCCTCCAACCTCGGTCTCCCAAAGTGTTAGGATTACAGGTGTGAGCCACTGTGCCTGGTCTCGAATTTTAATTTTTAAATTTTGTGTTTGTGCATATTTGACAAGTGGTTAGATAATAACTACCTGCTGTATTTTAAGAGGTTTTTTAGAAAAAAAAATATTTATTTGCTAAATTATAGTTTTTCATTACTATTTTCTTAGTGCAAAAATATAACATTTAAAATGACACAAATTTATAAATTTCTATTTAATCTACTTTATAAGAAGCAAAATAGAAAATGAGAAAAAATTACTTCAAGAGCATACAATAATTGTTATTGACAGACTAAAAGAAAGATACTCTCTTCAAAATAAAAATGTGAATGGTTAAATATATTTTTGCAAATTTTAATTTTGTTGGTTATATTTTAATATATTGTGGTAAATAGTATAAGTAGAATTCTGATTTACTTTAAATAAAGTTGAAAATTATTATTGAAAATAATTTATTATATATAATATATTGTTGAAAATATATGTGATTGTCAATATACATATTTGTATATAATTTATATACAATATATATACATAGAAACATTTGCTCTAGATTAGGATTTTACAAAAAATAATAATTGTCTTAGCTATCAAGCATATTGGAAGTATATATTTCACTAATCTTAAATTTATCCTTTTTCATCAAGTCAGAATTACACACCATGCTCTAAAAATACATCTGTGAAAGTTTTCTTTTAATCTAAGATGGTAGAATTACACTGAATGGTTTAAAAGTAAATGATTCATGAATTTACTGACAAAGAAAAAGTGGACTTAATATTTTATAAGTGCAATTATTTCTAATAAAGCTAGTTCATGTTCCTCTTGCGCTGAACTTGGCTTCCAGAACCCTTTGGACAATTGGAAGCATTAAATCTACCATCAGAGGGCAAAGAGCTGAAGTCATTAAGGATATTCAAAAGCACATGCCAATATACTAAAGGCAATTCAACCCAAATTTAGAAATCTTAGACATTGGTATCATTTTAGCTCTGCAACACTCTTTCAGATGAGTGCATATAGTATATTTTTAATGACTGTTTTGACACTTCAACGTCATGTATTAACTTAAGATATGAGAATTAATCATCTTAAAATATTTAGGAAGCAAACAGGAATTAGAATATTTGATACTTGGGTCTATTACTATCTATGTCCAGGAAGGTGTTTATGATACAGAGTTAATGAAGTACTATTTGTCTTTAAAAATCGTTATTTTACATGTCAAAAATAAATGGGAGCTTAGGAATTGATTGTGATATTGTTTGAGTTACTGTTTTTTGAAGGACTGTAATATATTTTAATATAATGATTATTTGATCATTAGAACTGTGCACACTATAGTGTCTGAAAATGAAAAAAAGAATACTTGCTACAACTGCCTTACCATTGACAAATTATTGCTTTTATCACCCCAAAGTACCAATATAAAACTGAGCATCAACAAAAAGTTGAGTAAAAGACGTCCAAAAATTGTTATAATACTTCAACTATTAATTTATTGCTACTATTTATACCTCAGTAATTTGCTCTGTTGTGTATTTTTATTACTAGTATGAACTTGAATTGAGCTTCATAGTACAATTTTATAATCTATTAACTTAAATTTTGAGTAAAAAGTCATAGGATGAAGTAAACCAATATTAAAAGATATTGCACCACAGCAAAATTTTTAAAAAGGCTTCACTACTAGGGTTATGCTTATAAGAATTTATTAGCAAATATTCTACGCTATATGGTAACTTTGATTTATAAACTGCAGGTGTTCCATTCCACTTTTCCAATTATTTAATAAAAATATTTTTATGACAAGGATTTTCCCTTATTCTCTTTCAGCACATTTTTGCTTAAGTGGCCATTACCTCATCTAGCCACTTTTGTTTAAATTAATTTCAAAATAGCATCTGCAGAGATGTTCATTCAGTCCTGCTTAGAATCAGGAAGAGAGGCCTGAATAGACAGCTCCCTTCAGCATAAAGTTTCTATAAGTGGATCTATATAAATACCCTTGAAGAAAGTGTCTAATCAAAGCCCTTTAGTACATTTCTTGGTCATCTCATTAACTACTACAAGAAGAGCTGGTTGTCAAAGTGCCCCTCTGCCCTTACCACAATTTTTCTCCCTTTTGCTCTGTCAAAGACTGCTGTGTTTTCTGTAGAGGATGCTGTCCCATTTCTCTGATGCTGGACTGAAGTGGCACATGACTAGCAGTGCTCAGTAAAGAGATATAGAGTTTTTGCCAGCTGCTCTCTTGCTTCATACCAAAAGTCATAAATTCTTTATCGAAATAACCATCACTTCAAGGGAATTCTTGGTTAGGAGCCAACTAGGGACAGTGAATGGAGTAGATTTTTAAACTGCAACTTTGAAGCTAGCCATGGAATCTTAACTTGCCATAATCTGGAAGTGGCCCAAACCAGAAAGAATGTCAGTCAGCATAGAGCCCCACGGAGCCCAGGAGGTTGGGAGAGAATACTACTGTCTTTAGACAAGATCTTGGCCAGGCCCCTGTAAAGCTCTATTACGGGAGATATTTTTACAGTTAGAAGTTGGTTTCAAGATATGCATTAGATAATGAAGGATAGCTCATATCCCTTCTCCCTACAGAGCACAGACTAAACAAACTCAGTATTCTATACCTACAAAAGCAATAACTAATGCTAGACAGCATTAATGGGGCTTATAAGGAGAGGGTACAGGCACAGTGTCATTTATAGGCACAGAAGTCAGCATAATTTGTGATTTCTTTTTACCATAACATGATGTGAAAATGGTGACAAGTAACATTCATTAAGCACTTAATATGTGTCAGTCATTATGCTAACAGCTTCATGTGTTATTGAAACAGGAAAATGCCATATAGCCAGATGTGGTTCTGAACACTTTATTATTTCATTGAATATTTACAGTAACTGTAAATATTATCATACCAATCTTTCAGATTAAAAACATGAGTATTTGTTAACTTTGGTTGGGCAGGCATTGTTATAAGTTCTTGATAATAATTAGCTAATTTGATTATCTCAACACTTAATAAAGTGGATGATACCCAGTATTAAGATCTAAAATACAGATGGGAAAGCTGAGGCAGAGAGAAAAGAAGTTTGCATAGCTAACTATTTAGCTAATAGCTAAGTTTCCTAGTTATTTTAAGGAAATAAAGCTAGGATTAGAACCTAGGCGATAGGATTCCAGAGGAATACATTAAGATACAGAAAAGTCAGGTGACTTTTGTGGCATCACACAGTTAGGAAGGTACAGAGCCAGGGTTTAACTCAGCTCTTTCTGATTTTACAGATTATACTCTGAACCACACTATTTTATCTTGTGGCTGAGAACTGAACAAATTGGCCAACGCTTGGCAAGCATTTGACTGTTACTAGGGATGAATATTTTGAATTCCATTTTATGAGAGAAATAACATTTGTTGAATGTTTATCATAGAATAGGTGCTGTGCTAGCAATTGACATCCCTTGTCTGTTTTCATCTTCCTAAATGGAATTATTGTCCCCATTGTAAAGACAAAAAATTTAAGTTCAGAGAAGTTAAATAACATATCCATATTGGCAAAGCAGATCTGTCTTCTTCTGGTTTTGTGATGCAATGGAAAAAGCAAAAGCCTGAACAGTTGTTGAAATACTGAACCTGAAATTGAGCTTGCTTAGAGCTGCTGAACAGGCAGAGAAGGTCTTCGGGACTCTATATGTGCCTAGAGAGCTAGACACCCTGGCATCTTGCAAGATGGACCAAGGAGGGATCCAGGGTTTACTCACTGTGTCAAGGCATGCAAAGTTCAGACTCACAACCTTCATAAAGCCTCTGGTGCCTTCCCTTCTGCTGGAAGCTTACCCTATAGCACCAAGATCAAAAATCGGTCTCCACAGGCCTTTTTACACAGATTGTTACCAAAAAAAAAATAAATAAACAATCTAAAATCACAAACACTGCTCGGGATGAGGGAGGAAAGAAAAGAGACTTGACTGCCCTGGCTTATTGCAGGAAAGACAGGTTGGGCTGCAGCTGGTGCATGGGAAACTCATTACGGTCACTCAAAGCCTTGGTAAGTACGGTGGGTAATCTGAGAGCCCAGCAAGAAGCCTCCTGGACCAGTAGTCAATCACTTTGCTGTCGGAGCGAAGCAGGCAGCACAGACCACAGCAAGGCAGCAGATTAGGCCCTAGTAGTCCACATGTTCAGCTAAGTGGGAAAACAGGAATGGAACATGATTAGCAACAATGGTATCAGCAGCGCAGAAGAGGATGATCTTAGGTTTTACTGAAGTGAAAAGAATGTTTGACAAATGACTCCTGAGAGAAAGGTCACTCCACTATTAATATTAGTGAGAATCCTGGCATAAACAGAATCCCAACGGAGGAGTCAGCTGAAGAGATTGTAATAAAGGAGCAATATATAGTAGTGAGGGCAAATTTAAGAGAATGCAAAATTAATGTTGAGCTACCCAGCAGCCAATAGCAACCTAAAGGTACAAAAGGAGAAAATGATGCTGCTAGTAATCAATGAGAACTCAGGTGAGTCTATGAACGGATGCAGCCACTTTCAGAACTGCGATGTTGAAACTAGGAAGTAGCGAGAGAAATATTCCCTAACTTGTTTTTCCTCCTGCCCGCTGATCTCTTGCCAATGACTCCCATTGGTGAAACCAACCTCAAGCACATTGGAAAGGATGCCCAAGTGATGCCATCTGTGCAATCAGCTGCTCAGGGCACAGAGCAGGAAAGAGATGGGCAAATGAATATTTCTGATTGGGCAAACATGTTAGCCATCTACATTGGGAAGGAGTCCCAGTCTTTGGAACTGTGGTCTCACATGCGAATATCTATGAGGAACAGATAGGTATGCAAATAGGAAGAGGTAGCAACTGGAGTGGATGATGGACTGGTGAGCATGTGACCATCTAAAAGGGCATGAACACCACACAGGTAACTTCCTTCCACCCTTGGGGACATGTGGATCCAGCACTGCTAGACGATCCATTTTTGGAAGTAAAGCAAAAGGTCCAGATTGTTACATGCTATCACCTTCATTTTAAACACTGGCAATCAATTGTTAAAACAATTCAATTTGTTGACGGCCAAACAAAACACATCTAAGGGAGATTAATCTCACTTTTTGGGAGTGAAGCAGAGCATCGAGGTTATTATATCAATTCTGGTTTTCAAATATTGGCAATTAATTGAAAAAAATTATCTGATGACCAAATAAAGCACATCTGTATTCATCCCTGCTTCACCTCCTAGTCCAAGTGTGTCCAATAACTCTTGCTTTTCTACTCATATCTTCTATACTCACTTCTCCTCCAGACGTTGCTGAGGCAACCAGCTCCTCAGAGGAGAACCTGAGGTACGTTTGTTCAGTAGAACTGAGTTGTTTTCACTTTTCTGCCCCAAGTCTTTTCTGACTGCTCAGCATGGTACACTTATAGCAATCACTCAATACTAGAGGCTGAGCAGTTGAACACATTGACCAGTATGGTACCCAAGCTAGCTGATACTCACTCCACTTTCCATGCCCTTGGCTTAGTAATCTCAAGGTCCACATGCACGGCTCATGTACTGTCACCCACAGTGGTGGATAAAGGATACAAACACATCCTTATGTTGGCATCCTCTTTCTTCTGGTTTAATTTTCCTGAATCCTCCACCCTTGGATAGAATATCAAACTGCCCCTAAACAACCCCTTTCTTAGGATCCTCTTTCTGGAGAAACTCCTGCTAAGTTTCCACCATTCTGCATGATTCCACCATTCCTCTTTCTGGAGAAACTCCTGCTAAGATTCCACCATTCTGCTTAAAAAAATTTTTAAAGGGCCCTCTCACTTTATCTAAAAGACATTTTATGTTTACAGTATATTTACTGAATATTCTTGTCAGAGGATCCTGCCCAGTCCTGATTTTAAAGTATTTAAATAGATATGCTGGGAGAGAAGGTAGAAAACATTGTACATTTGTGGCCAGGGATTGACCCAAGTTAGGGAATACTTTCTATAAAAAAAGTATGAATTTTTGGTTATAATTTTACCCTTGATCCCTTAAAAATCAATAGGAAATTATCTTTAAATATTTAGTTTTTTATGTCTTTAAGTGTTGATTCTTAAAGGGTTTTGGACACTTTTAGAGAAGGGAGCACACATACACATACTAATATCCTTTATAATAACATACACTGGGTTACTGAAGACAGCTCAGCAAATAAGTATGTATATAAAGAAAATAAGATACTCTAAAGTGATTTATGTTTATATGGTCTGTATCAATCAATTAATCTTATTAATTTATCCAATTACTCATACATTCAATATATATGTGTCATGTGTTTTATATACACTAGGCACTTTGCTATACTATGGGATTATCACAGTGAAGTCAAAAGCTATATCCCTTCCCTCAGAGAATCCACAGGCTTCTTGGTGAAAAAAGAAGTTAAGCATGCACAAATCACACACCAATAAATATATGTTTATCACAGAAGTATAAAGCATTCTAAGATTACATCAACTATAATCCTACCCCAAATTTAGGAAATGAGGAAAAGTTTTCATACAAAATTAATTTTCAGCTGAGATCTTTAGGAACAGTCAGTTAGCTAACTGAGGAGTAAAAGGAAAGATAGTTTTCAGCAGAACAAACAAAGACTGTGAGAAAGCGTGCTGAGATGATAGGATTATGATGGGGAAGTGATGTGGGTTTTTTTCACAGGACAGGCAGGAAACAGGTCATGGAGGCCATGTTATGCATGTTAAGGAATGTGGTCTCACCCCATCTGGCTTCGAAGGAGGAGGGGACAGGAACTCCCAGGGTCTCTGGGCTTTTCATGTGGGAAGCCATGGCAAAACCCAGCATCCAAGGTCAGTCCTCTGCAAAGAGAGGCAGGTGCCAGCTGTTGGAAAGAAAAGCACACAGACAGCATGGTAAAGCTGGGAGAGGGGATGGGTGGGGGGATAGTTACACCATAACAGTACAAATGGACCCAAAGTCATCTGGGTGAAATGCAAACATTCACTACAATGGTACTCACCAAGTTCAAATATATGTTAATCATTATAGTCATCAATAAACAAAAATTACTTTTGCAATGATTTATAAAAAAGTCATCTGATTATTTACAATTATTTTAAACTATTTTAAAATAATAAAAATTCTTGCTACCACAGAACATACCTAGAAAAACCACAGCAAGATAGCCAGTAGTCACTTAAAGCTGAAAATTTTGAACACTATGGGATTTTTAAAATTTATTTATTTTCTTTTTTTGTAGAGAGAGCCTGTATTTCCCAGGCTGGTCTCAAACTCCTAGACTCAAGCAATCCTCCCACCTTGACTTCCCAACGGCCTCACCATGGGAATCTTCATCTTCAGATTTCAGGCCTCCTTAAAAGATCACATTATCTTAGTCCACTGAGGGTTTTATTAATCTCCCTCACTTTCTGTATCTCAAGAGTAAAGATCTTTGCTGGGCTACAACCATGAGATACCAAAACACAGTTATGGACAAACAAGCTGCCAATCAACCAGTTAAAGTTACAAGCAGTTTGTTTGCACTGGTGCATAATAGGGTCTGTGGCCACATGTTGAAGGATATCATGCACTTGCAAATCCCTTCCTGTATTTCAACACTGCCATTCTCTCTTGCATCTCCAAATCAGCTTTTCACTTCCATTGACAGTGTGCTCTAGACTCATTCCTTGTTAGCCCCAATGCTGCTATCTTTATATCTTGGACTCGAGGCAAGAATGGCACCTAAGATGCAAACGTTAGGAAGCCCTTCTGGGACCCATGTTGGTGACAACTCTGCCTTTGCACAGATTTGTGAGTACCTCCTTGAACTCTGTACTCTTGGTGTCTCATGTCTCTCCCTCTTGGCAGAATGCCAGCTCTATTGAAACGTATTCAAGAAGTAGTACAAAAACAGGGAGCACTTCATGCTGACCAGAAAGGATTTTTCATATTTCCTTTTGCATCCAATGATGTATTTCGAATCATCAAATTATTCACATTGAAATGTATAAATTTCAAAGAGGAAACAGCACAAAATATATCCATGGTGACATTAAGGAAATGCTGGAGAGCTCAAACCTAAGCATGGCACAGGTACCTGTGTAAAAGACAGGACTCAGTTCTGTGTCTTCCTGTGATGTCACATGGTGAATTTGGACACCTTAAAGAGTCTTTAGAAAATTACTCTGCTGTGTTTGTGCCATTCCTGCATTCGTTTATGCAACAAAAAGTCTTTAGCACTTACCACATGCCAAGCACTGTGCCCTGTGCTGGGGACATGGAGATGAACGAGACACTGCGGGTCTCATTTCCAACAGTAATTTTATCCATTCTCCTGTCACTATGGAAATGACAGGCCACTGTGACAGAGGGTTCATAGAGAAAAAAGACTCTTTTTGTAACACATCCCATGTTCTGTCTTTTTAGCATCACAGTTCTTTGTGGGAGCCGAACTGACTAAAGAGCAATTTTCAAGTAGCAGATTGAAAATGAGACATGACATGTATAGTTTGCATGCAAAAGTGCTGATAACCACTTGCCAGGTTTTAATAATGACTAATAGTTGGAGCGATTAAATCAGTCCCAGGAAGAATTGGTAGACTGCATACTACTCTTCTAGAAATGAAAGAATTCGCATCACTTGTACATAGGCATTCCGTGACTTGGGTGTAATCATTAAACTTCATTTTAAGATAAGTGATTAAAGTCCAAATTGTCAAAACAGTCAATCCCAGTGATCAGGAACAGAAACTCTGGAATCAGACTGGTTGGGGATGTTGCTTAGCTTGGTCACTTACTGCCTACTGCACCTTGACAGGTTACTTAATCCTCTGTTCTTCAGTTTCCTCATCTGTAAAATGGTTAAAGTTACAATGACTACAATTTCGTCGGGTTCTTATGAGAAATAAATAGGTAAAAATTATAAAGTTCTTAAATCAGTGCCTGGAACTTTATAGTACTCAATACAATTCCTTGACATAATTATTACTACTTGTAAAATATAAATAATATACTCTTCACTTTTCTTATATAATCATATATTTACCCAAGTAGGTAAAGCGCATTAAAATAAACTAAATCTAGAACAGTGTTATTTTGATTATTTTTAGTGTGGCAAAATATATATAACGTAAGATGTGCTGTTTTTAGAATCATTTTAAAGCATACAATTCAATGGTATTAATTGCATTCATAAATATTTTCATTACCTGAAACAGAAACTCTGTAGTTGCAGTTAATAAGCAATTATTCCTTATGTCCCACCTTCTTCCAGAGCCTCATAACCTCTAATTAGTTTTCTGTCTACAGGTGTGCCCATTCTAGATATTTCATATAAGTGGAGTCATACAATATTTGTCCTTTTGTGCCTGGCTTATTTCACTTAACATGTTTCCAAGATTCATCTATATTATAGCATGTATCAGAACTTTAATTATTTTTATGGTTGAATAATTTTAATGTGTGTGTATATAACGTTTTGTTTATGCATTTATCTGTTGATGGACACTGAGATATTTTCACTTTTTGTCATTGTGAATAATATTACAAGGAGCATTAGTGTAAAGGTATCTGAGTCCCTGTTTTCAATTCCAGGGTGTATATAGCTAGTAGTGGAATTGATATCAGGGTCATACACAGGGGTGCCAAAAAAATGTATATACATTTTAAGAGATGTTATCTATGTATTGCTTTTCATAGTTGAATTAAATTATGGTAGCAATATGTAGTATGACGTTCATTCAAAAGATGGCATTAATCAAATGAATGCTAGTATCACCATGCAATGGGCAGGACAGTCAAAGAAAATAGCAGAAGCCTGGTTGTCATTTGAGGAGTGTAAGATTGTTTTGAAGTGGTATTTAAAATTTGAGAATGTTGTGGAAGTGCAGCGACTATGGAGGCATGAGTATGCGACAGAACCTCCAAAATGCAATTTGCACGCATTTGTGATGAGTTTGAGACACATGGTCCTGTGTGTGATGTGCATAAGGGAAAATTCAGGAGGCCTCACACAGCAACAAGTCCTGCTTTTTTGGCATGGTGTCGGAAAAGTTTATACACTTGCCACAGATGTCTACCAAATAATGTGCACCTCATATGATTGCAGAAGTCAGTCGTGACTTGTATTCATCTTTTGTTATCATATATATTAAGTATTATAATTTTAATACAGAGTTTTCCTTTTTTAAAATGTGTATACATTTTTTGGCACCCTATGTAGTAATTCAGTGTTTAGCTTTGTCTTCATTTGGAATACTATAACAAAAATACTGGGTGGCTTAAAAAGCTAGCATTTGTTTTTCACAGTTCTAGTGTATGGAAAGTCCAAGATCAAGGCTCTGGCAAATTAGGTGACTGGTAAGGTCCAATTTCTGCTTCATGGATGGCTCACTATGCCTTCACATGGTGAGGGGCTTTCTGGGGTCTCTTTAATAAGGGCATTAATACCATTTATTAGAGCTCCAACCTTACGATCTAAAACCTTTTAAAAAAATCCTACTCCCTAATACCATTACATTGGGTGTTGGGATTTTAACATGTGAATTTGGGGGGACATATTCAGTCTATATCAAGCATTTTAAAGAATGGCCATACAATTTTCTGCAGTAGCTGCACATTTTGCCTTCCCACCAGGAATTTCTCCACATCCTCACCAACTCTTGTTATTTTCTGATTATTGTTATTATTAACATTCTGAAACTTTTAAAGTGATATCTTATTGTGGCTTTGATATGTATTTACTTATAATTAATAATATTTTTATGATTAATAATATTGAACATCTTTTTATGTGCTAACAGGTTGTTTATATATCTCTTTTGGATGAATGTATATTAAAGTACTCTGCCCATTTTTTAATTGGGTTGTTTGTATTTTTGTTGTTGAGTTGTAGAAATTCTTTATATATTCTGGATATCAATCTCCTATCAGATATATGTTCTGCAAATATTTTCTTCCTTTCTGCAGGATGTCCTTTCACTTTCTTGATTGTGTCCTTTGATACACTAAAAAAATTAAATTTGTATAAAGTCCAATTTTTTACTTTTTCTTTTTTTGTAAAGTTTATGAAAATTTACTCCTAGCTATTCTAAGAATTTTATGGTTGTAGTTCGATTTAATATAACAAATTGTTTTTTTTGTTTGTTTTTTTTGTTTGTTTTTGAGATGGTCTCATTGTCGCCCAGATTGGCGTGCAGTGGCCGCTCCCGGCCACTGCAGCCTCGACTTGCTGGGTTCCGGCGATCCTTTCGCCTCAGCCTTCCAAGTAGCTGGAACTACAAGAGCGCGCTACCATGCCTGGCTAATTTTTGATTTATTGTGGAGATGAGGTCTCAGCCAAGTTGCCCGGGCGGGTCTCGAACCCGTGGGTTCAGGCAATTCACTCACCTCAGCCTCCCAAAGCTCAGGATTACAGGCTGAGCCACCGAGTCTGGCTGTAAATTGTTTTTTAAATAACTCATATGCTATTAGAAGTAAGTTTTTCACCAAGAATGATCAATGTCAGTACCCTCAGCTCACATAAGTTGAGACAGGGGTACTATGTGCATATACTCAGAGCACCCTTCCAGGATTATGTGTGGCTGTAGCTTCCAATCTGATCTTTAAACATCCTTTGCACCTGAGAGACTCATATTGTGGTAGCTGGTCAGCTCTTGTTGAAATAAGACTACAACAAAAGGTTAGTACTACTAAAGTCTAATGATAAGCAGATTTTGACCTTTAACATGCATTTTGAGTAAAATTCAAGTAAAACTTTCATTGATTCAAAGGACAGAAAAATGTCTATAATTCCACAGTATTTTAAAGATAGATATTCCTCCAACATAGAAGTTTTAAAAGTTATGCAAAATCTCAATAGCTTAGTGTTTCTCTTTCATGAATAAGCCTTCACTTACCAAGAAATTTATGTTTGAAGTCTATTTAAAAAAAATTTCTTGAACATATTTGAAAGTGTCTTGATATTAAAAATAATAATTAGTACATGCATACCTCAAAGGTATTGCAGGTTCAGTTCCTCATCTGTGCAGTAAAGTGAGAATCACAATAAAATAAGTCATTCAAATTTTTTTGTTTCCTAGTTTATATACAAGTTATGTTTATACTCTACTGTTGTCTATCAAGTATGCAATAGCATTATCTAAAACAATGATGCATTCACTTTAATTTAAAAATGCTTTATTGCTAAAAAAAATAAATGCTCCAATTGTCTGAACCTTTGGCAAGTCCTAATCTTTTTGATGGTGGAGGGTCTTGCCTCTATGTTGACAGCCACTCACTGATCAGAGTGGTGGTTGGTGAAGGTTGGAGTGGCTATAACAGTTATGAAAATAAGACAATAATAAAGTTTGCAGCATCTATTGATTCTTCCCTTCACAAAAGATTTCTCTATAGCATGTGACGCTGTTTGATAGTATTTTACCCATCATAGAAAGTCTTTCCAGGTTGGAGGCAAGGTTCTCAAACCCTGCCATTGCTTTATCAACACAGTTGATGTTATATTCTAAATTCTTCGTTGTCGTTTTGATAATATTCACAACATATCCACTAAAAGTAAATTCCAATACAAGAAACCGCTTTCTTTGCTCATCCACAAAAATCAATTCCTCGTTCATTCAAGTTTTGCCATGATATTATTGCAATGCAGGCAAATCTTTAGATGCCAATTCAAATTCTAGTTCTCTTGTTATTTTACCATATCTGCAATAACTTATTCCACTGAAGTGTTGAACACCACAAAGTCATCCATGAAGGCTGGAATTTACTTCTTTCAAACTCCTGTTAATGTTATATTTTGACCTCTTTCTGTGAATTATGGATGTCATTAATGGCATATAGAATAGTAAATGCTGTCCAGAAGGTTTTCAACTTACTTTGCTCAGATCCATCAGAGAAATTACTATCTATGGCAGCCATAGCCTTATAAAATATATTTCTCAAATATGAGTTGAAAGTCAAAATTTCTCCTTGATCCATGGGCTTCAGAATGGAAGTTCTGTTAGCAGGCAAGAAAGAAACATCAATTACCTTGTATATTCCCATCAGGGTTCTTGGGTGACCAGATGCATTGTCAATGAGAAACAATACTTTGAAAGAAATCCTTTTTTCTGAACAGTAAGTCTCCATAGTGGGCTTAAAATGTTCAGTAAACCATGTTTTAAATAGATGTGTTGTCATTCAGAATTTTTAGTTCCATTTATAGATCACAGGTTGAGTAGATTTAGTATCATTTTTAAGGTCCCTGGCATTTTAAAGCTGGTAAATAACCGTAGGCATCAACTTAAAGACACCAGCTGCATTAGCCCTAAGAAGAGATTCAGCCTGTCCTTTGAAGCTTTGAAGCAAGTCATTGACTTCTCCCTAGCTATGAAATTACTAGAAGGCATCTTCTTCCAGTAGAAGGATGCTTTAAGTGGAAAATCTGGTTTTTAATGTAGTCACTTTCATCAAATTATCTTAACTAGATCTTCAGGATAACTTGCTGCAGATTCTTGATCGGCAATTATTGCTTTAACTTGCATTTTTATGTTATGAAAACTTCTATGTTATGAAAGGAAAGGCTTCTTTCTTTAAACCTCATGAACCAACCTCTGCTAGCTTCAGATTTTTCTTCTGCTGCTTCCTCAACTTTCTCAGCCTTAACAGAATCGAAGAGGGCAATGCCTTGCTCTGGATAAAGCTTTGGCTTATGGGAATATCGTGGTTAGTTTAATCTTCTATCCAGGCCACTCAAACTTTGTCCTTATTAGCAACAAGGCTGTTGTGCTTTATTATCATTTGTGTTTTCACTGTATTAGCACTTTTCATTTCCTTCAAGAACGTTCCGTTTGCGTCACAACATGGATTACAACAAGGCACAAGAGGCCTAGCTTTCAACCTATCTCAGATTTTGACATGCCTTCCTCACTAAGTTTGATCAGTTTTACATTTCAAGTGAAAGATGTGCAACTCTTCCTTTCATTTGAAGACTTGGAGACTGTTGTGGGATTATTAATTAATCTAATTTCAATATTGTTGTGTCTCAGGAAATAAGTTGCCTCAAGTAGAGAGAAACAGGAAAACTAGTCAGTGGAGCAGTCAGAACACACACATTTATTGTTTGCCATCTTCTATGGACTCAGTATGTGGTGCCCCAAAACAATTACAACAGTAACATCAAATATCAAGGATAATAGATATTCAAAGCATATTTAACAATGAAAGTATTTGAAATATTGCAAGAATTATTAAAATATGACAGTCAAAAAGTGAGCACATACCGTAGGAAAAAATGGCACTGATGGATTTGCTTGATGTAGGATTGCTGCAAAGTTTCATTTCTTAAAAAATGCAGTGTCTGGAATACCGCATGTTCTCACTCATAAGTGAAACTTGAACATTAATCACATTAGCACAAGGGAGGGATTGGCAGTCACTGGGCACTACCAGAGGAGGAAGGGGAGGAAGCATGTAACAAGACAAAGGGTACCTGGTTCCAAACCAGAGGTGAAGGTCAGTGGGAGGCTCAAACTTCACCTTCAGGCAGCCTACTTCTGTTTTTAATCCTTGCTTATACTCTACTTCTCTATAAGAAAATACAATTTTAAAAAATGTAGTATCTGCAAGCATAATAAAATGAAGCACAATAAAACAAGGTATACCTGTAATGCTATTAGAAATTAAAATATTTCACAAGACCAGGTACATTTGCATTAGAGAAAAATATTAATTTATCCAAACTAAAACATGGTATAAGATAACTATCTTCTAAATATTACCAGTCTAATTAGCAAAATAAATAATGCATTTCAAATGAGCTATTGGATAGTTTATTTCACTTATGTTAGCTCTCATGTGTCTTCCTTTGTTTTCTCACTTCTTTCTCTAATAAACTTTGAAAACTTTGAAAAAATAAATAAATGAACTATAAGAGTTTCTCTGGTAATATTTTCTTAATGACAATATGAAGGCTTAAATTTGCATGATGAATTTAATTTTTTTTTTTTTTGAGTTGGAGCCTCACTCAGTCGCCCATACTGGAGTGCAGTGGCATTTGACTTATTACTTAATATTTTATAGGCTTTTGGAAGATAAGACCATCAAAAGCATAAGTTTTTATACCCTAATGCCACAGTATAATTCTTTTCAGATAATAGACATTCAAAAAGCATTTACTGAACAAAATTTATAGTCATAGCTAATTAGCAGTTAATAAATACTGATGATTGAATGAAAAAAGCACTTTGGAACAAATAATGCATTGTAGGAAACAAAAGTAAACGCCAATTAAATAGCTTAGAAAAAAACATAAAAGGACACTAATTTTAATATATGTTAATGCTCTGCATTAATACCAAGTCATCTTCTACATATTATATCCAATAATAAAGTTAATTCTCCAAAAGAATAATAAGGTAACCATAGAAAAAGTGCTGCCACTTAGGTAACAACTCTTCTAAGATATGCACTGACTTTATTACACACCACCTTGTGTTCACTGTATAGTTTGCCTGAATTCCTCATAAGGAATAGCAGTTTGGATAAAAAAAGAAGAAAACTTGCAGAATGGATATAATTACTTCTATCTCAGAGAATGAGCTTTGGAATCATACAGAGTCAGTTCCACAAAAGTAGAACAAGTGAAGCTCTAAGTTCAAAGACTGGAACTGGTGGTGAGTCTTAAAAGACACTGCCTCTTTCCTCCACAGGATTATTTTTGAAAGTATATTTTACCAATACTTTGAAGATTTATACTTATTTTACTTCCTAGTTCTTTACAATGGTACTATCTTTTGTCAGATAAGCTGAAGCAAATCTATAATTGGAACTGTTTAAAAAAGAGGCTATGGACAAAATATTTTAGTTTAAAAATACAGTTGATTAAAAAAAAAGAAACCCAACAATAGATTCAATGTAATAAGGGGCTTTACGTAATTATATTATCTTTTTAAGCAAAAGGTTAATTACTTCTCTGATTTGACCGATATCTTGGCACATATATTCCTAACCTTCTATGGAAATTCCTTCGGCACTTGAGGGAAAGATGAAAAAAAAATTTCCTTGGGTTGATTTTACTTTTCCCTAAGACAGAATCTCTTAGCTTTCATCTTAAGTCTATCAACCTGGTTCCTTCTTTAAGAAATAAATGTCTTTTTAAAATGACAAAACTGTGCCTTTAACACCTATAACGAGCTTCATTGTGTTTGAAGCAGGGTCTCAAGTTACTACTATGAAAATGGAGAGGAAGTTACAGACTGTGATGAGAATTTATATTAAATTAGATCCTTCCTAAACTGGTAAAAAGCATGAAAAAAAATGAAAATAAGGATTAATTGTGCCAGTCATTCATCACTTTAGAGCTATATTTTTTAAATATCCATAAAAGTCTATATGGTCCAGAAACTATTCTCATTTTAACAATATTATGCCTCTGCAGATCTCATAATATAAATAAATATTTTCAATGAAAGTTCACTTTACATAGCATGGAACAATTAGATTTTTAAAATATTCTGTCTTAAGTCACTTTTGCCTTGCCCCAGTGAGTGACTGGGATTACATTGAATATATAGTGCATACTTGAATCATGAAATTTTCCATCAGTCTTCTTTAAAATCTTGGCATGAACTGCAACTACAAAATAATTGTGTGCAAGGCAAGTGATCTTTAAAATCATTTCCCAAGAACCTTTTCACTTTTGATTAATACTCTTTCCTATTTTCTGCTTCAAAACACTGCTTCCTAGAGTCACAAGTTCAGATTATGGAGTGCCTTTGAGCTGCACTCTACTGGATAAAAATAAGTGTTAATCCAGTGAAATCCAAATTCTGTTTTTTCAGCATCTTTAGGTTATCATGAGCAGTGCAGGGGTGCTATAAAGTTAATTTTCTGTGTGCATACAAAGTGCCAACAAAAGAGTTAAAATAACATTTTACAAATCATATCATGTTTCCTCTAATCTAGCTCATAAGATGGTTTTGGATGAAGTACATATAATGGCGAGAGGTCAAGAGTTCACTCCAAGCTCTTCATAAAACAAAACAAGAAACAAGTTCATTCTAAAGGCCGGTGGATTTATGTTCACTTAAGTAATCCTTATGGTTGTTACTTAGATTTCAGTAACATCAAAAATTACTCTTTATCTTCTTTCTTGTACTCCCTTTCTTAATCTCCCCTTGCCATATTCTGTACTAATGTTTTAAAAAAATCAATTTGAGTTAAATGCTCCCAATTTGTTAGGAAGAGTCAACAATATATTGAAAAACATGTCTCCCTCATAGTCAAGAAACACCTATGACAAAACCGTGAAGTTCAAATGAAAAAGGAACCAAATTTTTCATTTCTTCAAACCTTTTGCTTATATTCAGTTCACCTTCTTCCTCACACATGTGCCACCACTTCCAGCACGGCCACCCATACGCAACAATGCTCAATGCACAAAATTCTTTCTGAGAGCAGGAGTAAGGAAAGCAATTAGAAAGAGACTGTGGGAAACACCATAACATTGTTTTCAAAACTTAAAATGCATGGTATAAATTTAAATTGTTCACAATTACAATATAATGTCAGTTTTTCCCTATATCTGATAGAGTATGAATAGAATAATGTTTTTTTTAACATCCTGAGAGGTCTCAACACCCTTTTTTAAAGTACAAAAGCTACCAAAAAATAGTGATGACAGTAAAGCATAGATTAAAATGAAAGACTTCAGCTCTGGGTTTTTATGTCGACTCTTCACGTAGCTGACTCCCTGTCCTTGGACAACTCACTTAAAAAATCCCCAATTTATGATTACCCTCCTTATTTTGAAAATGCAAAAACTGAAGCTTGGAAAGTTTAAGTCCAAGTTAGCATGAGACATAACCATAATTTGAATTTGGGTATATCTAAATGCAAAATTCATGCTCTTTTAAATTATTGTGCCATGACCATTTCTTCATTAGTACACAGAATATTCTTCCTGCATATAAAACCTTCTGTCTAGAGTCTCATACATGTCAAAAGCTCAGGAAATGTTGTCTATTAAGCTATGTTAGTCAACTTGGCTGGACAAGGCAGTTTGGTTTGAGATGTAGAATAGCAGGAGATGAAGAGGAAAAGAAAAGGTTGGCATTAGTTAATGTGAACAGAACTCCTTGTACAAAATTTAAAAGGTTAATTAGCCTGATGTAATGATTTTTGAAAACCCCTAGTCAAGCTGCCATAAATATGTCGAAGTATGTGACTTCTGTGTATGTTTATGTAATTTTACCCGAAAGATGAGCAATTATTATTCATATACATAGACTATATTTAGGTGCAAATGAGATTTCCATGATTTAGCAAGTGTCTGAGGTAATCATTGTTTTGGTGAACACAGACCTGAGAGGCAGAGTCTTGGCAGATGCAGCTGAAGTGAGGGAGAGAATTTCAATCTCCCACAGCAGACTTGTCCCAGCAAGAGCTGGGTCCAGGACAATAAAAAATAAATGTGCAAAGCACTTTATAGACAAAGATTCAAATCACATTACGTTACATTAGAGGCTTCATGTAAGACTGCAACTTTCTCTTGAGAAAAAGAAGAGCTTTCTATGAAACTATATGCTATTTCTTTAACATTCTTGCTTGTTACAAAGAATTTTGTTCATAAATCCCTAGCTTCTTCTAGTGTGTTTCTATTATGACCTTGTAACAACTTATATTTTTCAAACTTTCTTATTTTATTTTTGTTTCATAGAGTTTTAGAATGCTTTAATCACTCTAATGTAGGTAGAAGAATAGTAAGTCTTAAGTATATTGTTATATTTTTAAAATTACAATTTGTAATCTATTTTACAATAAATGGTTATATGGAATACAATCTAGTTAAATGGAATAGAATAGAGTCATTCAAAGGTCAAATTAGTAATTTTATTTAAGTGAATAACTTAAATATTATGTACATTGCCTAGGTTTCCTCCAAGGAGAAAAATGGCCTGATTCTTTTTTCTTCTCATTACACATTTTTTTAAAACTGTAGAAGAATGGCAAATTATAATATTTGTCCTGTTATTTTGACTGCACTCTCAATAAATTTTGTTGACTAACTTCTTAGCCCTTTTTGTTAAAGAGCTTCTTCTAAAATTAGATATGGCTTTTTTTTTTTGTTAAAGAGCTTCTTCTAAAATTAGGATGGCTTTCACCATTCTCATACAATGACTACAAATAAAATTATAAACTTTAAGTAATTATGTAGTAAGATGATTCACTTCTGATTTATGGGTTTAAAGTTATGGGTATTTTTAGATAATTAAATGAATAAGTCAACTAAGGCAGGATAAAGCAGTGTGATACATCGCACTGTTTTTATTTGAGATAGTTTTGTGATGGACTTTCTTTTTCTAGAAAACTTCGTAAAACATAGACAAATTTTGACATTGGAAATATGCTTATATTTTATGTTGACAACAGTTTGTCATCTCTAGTTTAATGAATGTAGGAAATCTTCCAAGACTTATTGTTTCTGAATGCACTAGTATAAAAAAATTGATTTGCAAGGGAAATACTCAACATAATGAATAAGGTAGCATTTGTGCAAAATTCAAAAAACTAAATGTTGTCTACTGCAGTCTTTTATAAATATTTATAATACTAATTACACAAATTTGTCCTAGTTTGCTAGGCAATGGCTAACCAAATCTCATTTAAAAAATGGCAAATCTAGTAGGCAGAATCATTATTATATCTATAAACTAAGAGTGGAATAATATTCAAACAGCGTATATGAAGCATCTTTATATACATTATCAAAGAATGTTAACTTAAAAGGAAAAGGCATTTTATAACATTTTATGGTATGTAAATCTTAAAGGTAAACTTATGCATAAAAATAGATATAAACACTCATTCCAAACATTTTTAGAATACAAACCAGGCATTTCAATGATCCTACACCAAGGTACAGTCTTTGAATGCTATGCTATGTAGTTGCATTTAATTTGTAGTAAAGAAATTTCAAATTGGTACCAGAGTATTAATCAGTTAATTGTTAGAATTATTAGTCCATTAGGTCAACTATGTTGTATCCTATTTTCCTTACTAACAATAACTTGTGAAATTTATTTAACCTCTCTTTTCTTGGTTTCCAAGTGTAAATATTAGAGACTAGTTTGCTTAAATCTCAGTTATTAAGATATGATATTATTTGGCCACTAGATATAACTTTATTACTAATTAACTTGCACTATAACATCAGAATATCACTCAACTTCATTGATGTATGAGAAAGTAAGCAAAGTGATGTATATGATTTCTTTCAGTTCTCATTTTTCATGCTACCGTCAATTTGTTGGCTCACTAGTTTTTTGGATTTTTTTGTTTGTTTGGCGGGTTTTATTTATTTATTTTTTATTTTGTTAAAGTAGAATTTATTAAGAGGAAAGAAAAGCTCCCACAGTGGGAGAGGACCCGAGGGGGTTGCCCTGGTTTGTTTTTAATTTACAATCTAGATATAACAGCCTGATCTATAGTCTTCCTTGCAAGAGGTCAGTCTCCAGAACTCTGAATTAGTAATTAGTAATTTTAAAAATTAGAAATTCATCCCTTGTATTTCAAACAACATCAAAAACAATAAAACGACTCTCCATAGAGTAGGAGAAAACATTTGTAAATCATATTTAGTAAGGAATTTGTATCCAGAATACATAATGAATTCTTATAACTCAATACTAAAAAACATGAAATCACACATTTTAAAAACAAAGAAGCATTTCAGTAGGCATTTTTCCAAACAACATTTCATAGTACTTGATCCTGTAAATATTCTAAAAGCCAAAAATTGAATTGTACACTTTAAACAGGTAAATTTTATCTCAATAAAGCTATTACAAAATGCATTATTTTCTTTCTGCATTTGTACAATCCCTACCCTAGATTATTTGATTATTCTTTGTATTTATTTAATATTTTTGGTTTTTTAAGTATGATTTTATTTTTCATGTAGAAATAAGCCATCTTGAATATGCTTTTGAATGAACATAATATAATATCTGTAGAAGAAACTTTATAAGAAATCAGATTTGTGATTACATGTTCTAGGAAATAGCAATTTTCCAGATTCATATTAGATTTGTGATTAGTCTTTTGTATACTTGTATACCACGTCTAAAGATTTTTAAATGTAATTTGGGAAAAATATATTAAACTAAAATGCTAGAATTCAAATATTCAGAAAGACTAGCTATCATAAGATTGAAACTAAGTTAAGTTTTACGGTTAAAAAAGCTAGTGAACATAAGGTGAGAATCCTAGAATACCTGAAGAACCTCTTTGATTGAAAACTCATCTACTGAAGTCACAGAAAGGGAGAGAAATGGAAAGTAATATATGAACATGAGCCAAAACATAGAAACACACTTCAGGTTCTTTTCTTAAGAGTAAAAGGGAAGAGATGGAACAAAGCATTAGATGATTGATTTTCCTAACTGCCATATAGTAAAAGTAATTTGAGATGACTTCTTCATAATAAATGAGAGACTCCTGAAAAAAAATACTATCATCAGTCATGGCATACATATTCCAGTCTGGGATGTGTAGTAGAGCACACAGGTTAAAAACAGCTCTGAAATTAGACTATGTTGAACCCTACATTCCTTACTAACAGTAACTTGTGAAAATTATTTAACCTCTCTTTTCCTTGGTTTCCACATGTAAATATTAGGGATTAGTGTCCTTAAGTCTCAGTTATTAGGATACCATATTATTTGGCCATTAGATATGGCTCTATTACTAATTAACTAGCTATAACTTCAGAAAATCAGTTAACTTCATTGATGTATGAGAAAGTAAGCAAAGTGATGTGTATGATTTCTTTCAGTTCTCATATTTCACACTACCATCAATTTGTTGGCTTACTAGTTTGGGTTTTTTTATTTTGTTTTGGTTTGTTTTTAATTTGCATTCTAGGTATAACAGTTTGATCTATAGCCTCGCTTGCAAGAGGTCACTATACAGAATTCTGAATTCTGTTCTCAAATTTTAGTGGCCAGAACAGCCTCGGATAGACTTCCAGTGAGGAAAAAGTCCAAGGAAAACATTTAGAAAAACACAGACCTATCTGTGATAACTTTTTTAATGTGCCGAATCGGCTGTATTAACTTCGAGTGCTGAAGGAACTATAGCAGCCTTTTTGTAGCATGCACACATCTTCTTCTGGTATGTCTGTCAAACACTTAGGTGCTGCTGTGAAAGTAGCTGATTCTAATCCATTCACTTTAACAAAAGTGGTGGACCGGACTTAAGCAGAGGAAACCCTTCTAGAAAGACTTAGAAACTCCCCTTAGCCATGGTCCAACATTTGTTGGATTACTACAGTTTGTTTTCCCTTTGCAGGCTCTTACCTACTTCATTGCCTATGACAACAGCTTCAGTCAATGGCCTTGGAGTTTCAGTTTGCTTGTGACCTTCCCTTCATAATATCTTGCCCTATGGATTCAACTTACTTCTCTGCAATCATGCAAATCAGTTCCTTATAATATTTTGATAGATATACATAGAGAGAGATTGATAGATTGATAAATGTATCTACTCTATATCAGTATATCTATATTAACTCTTTTTTTTTTGTCTACACAAACCATTTCCAGAAGGTCTGAAAAATGCTTCTTTTCCTCTTTGCCACCCACTTTCTTGACCGATCTGCTCATGGCAAGTATTTCCTTCCTAATGATACAAATCCCCTGACTTAGTTTTTTGTAGCAACCCAACTAATGTGAACCTAATAGATAAATAAGTAAAAGAAGATATCCAAATGTAAAAGGTCAAAGAACAATCACTTACAATCCAATAGATACAAATTCAAATCTTATTAACCTAAACTTCCCTCCTGAGCTATAATCCTTATCCTTTATTCATAACATCACTATTCTTAGGGCAAATATTAGCAGTTGAAAGATAAGGCCTTATATTTTCCATACAATTTGGAGCATGCCATTAACACTAAAGAAGGATATATAGCTTATAATACCCATGTTCTATCAGGAATAGAGAAGGACTCAAAATAATCCAAGCAGAAGTCTCTTCTGGAGCACCAACACTTCTAAAAATATCAATATTATTTCAACTTCTTTCTAGCATTTATTCGCATTCGAAGTTTTCTAGTCTGTTGCTAATATGGACAAAGAGTGTAAAAAGAAAATGTTAAAACCAAAAAAGTTATGTTTTTGTACCTAAAAGGGAATTTCTAGTGGTTACAATTCCTGTACTAAGTGGAGATTCCATTAGCTTCCATGTGTATAGTTACAATCTTTTCTTGGCCATAGATTTTATGGCACCCATAGTACCTCATTTGTAGATGCTTGGTCACAAGAAACAATTGAGAAGAAAATGGAATTGGTGTGTTTGGATCCACATTAGACCATCATCGTTTCTAAAATAGTGACCTATTCATGGTCAGTTTATAGTCTTTTCACTATCAGTATTATACTACATTTCTATGGATTTACAAATTCAAATTGATTTAAACTCAGTGGAGCCAGTCTTTATTTTGGGTTGCTGAAGTTGTAATAGTGGCCCATTTACATTACTTTGGCTAAATTTACATATTCAATTGTAATAAAAGTATCCTTAGGATAGTTTCTCTTGTGCTTTTAATTCATTATATTAATCATCTTTTGAGCACATGGAAGAGTTTTCAGTGAAGAAAATTCTGGAAAAGATGTGGCTCTCAAGTTCTACAATGTTGCCTATGAAAAAAATGGTCCTTGTGTAATCAATTTTTTAAAAAAGGTACTGAATCTTCATCTAGAAAAGAACTATAGAATCCATAACTTGTAGGAGTCAGAATAGTGTTCATGGAAGAGCTACAAAGATGATTAACATGATTGCCTGTAAAAGCCATTTTAGAAACTAAAATGACAGAGACTGTTTTGCCTGGAAGAGAATAGCTTATTGATGATCTTCAAATGTATAATTGGTTTCACTGCAGAGAATGCTGACCTGCAGTTTTCCATCTTTTCTGAAGACAAGACCAAAGAAAAAAGACTTACATTGGTAATGAACATTGTTAATTACTGAAAAGATTCAGACTATAGCTCTTCTTCTCTACAGGCTTATGAAAAGCAAATGGTTTGGGTTCAAATTGGAGATAATGAAATAATGAGAGAATGAGATAATGAAAATTGACCTCTGATAGCTTTTATCAAGGTTTGTTAACAGAAAACAACAGCTTAAACAAACTTTTGAAGAAGTCTACATATATCTCCAAAATAACTCTTGCAAATTGAACCTCAATGACAAGTAACTGGCAGGGTTCTCAAGGATGCAAAGGAATATTTTTTGTTTAACTTATCTTAATAAATAAAGTGGAAATTTGTAAACATGATTTACTACAGATACTATTTTAGAAAGCTCTGGTAAATTACCCTAAGTTAAAAGACATATTTAAAAGAGTAAGTGTCTGATGTCACCTTATGTATTATGGGAGGCATTCATATTTCTATATAATTTGTAAAAGCAAGCCGGGCACAGTGGCTCACACCTGTAATCCCAGCACTTTGGGAGGCTGAAGCAAGAGGATTTCTAAGTCCTCAGATCTGAAACCAATCTGGGCAACTTGGCAAGACCTCATCATTACAATAAATCAAAAAATTAGCTGGACATGGTGGTGCATGCCTATAGTTCTAACCACTTGGAAGGCTGAGGTGGAAGGATTGCCTGACCCCAGCAGGTCAAGGTTGTGGTAGCCATGAGCAAAGTGCCATTGCATTCCAGCCTGGGTGACAAAATGAGATTCTGACTCAAAAAAAAAAAAATTGTAAAAGCATTTTTAAAGTTTTAGCTTGGCAGGTTGCTGCAAATAGAATAGATGCTGTAAAAAAATAAATCCAATAACTGCAGTGTTTTAAAAAAGATTGATTCTTGTCCTTGAGAATTCCAAATTTAAGAGCAAATCAGATTAGTGAATACTTAATTGCATTCTCATTTTTTTAAAAAGGTATGCTTCCAGAAAGATAAATACAGTTGTAGGTACACAGATAATAGAGTTACAGACTTTACTTGGAAAAATAATGTTTGGAGTTGGTAAAATTCAGCATTCCTTCATGATAAACAAAAATCTCAACAAACTGGGTATAGAAGAAACATATCTCAAACTGACTATATATAACAAATCCACAGCTAATATCTTACTAAGTGGGTAAAAACTGAGAGCCTTTTCTCTAAGATCTAAAGCAGACAAGGATACTCACTTCATCACATTTATTCAACATAGTACTGGAAGTCCTAGCCAAAGCCATGAGACAAGAGAAAGAAATAAAGGATTATTTATTTCTAATTTCCAAAATGAAAGGTTAGAAGTCAAATTATTGCTGGTTGAAGATGACATAACCTCATATCTAGAAGAAGTTAAAAACACACACACACACAAAAAAAAAATCTTGTAGAACAGAAACAAATTTAGTAAAGTTGCAGGATACAAAATCAACATTCAAATATCAATACCACTTCTATATGCCAAGAGCAAACAATCTTCAATAGTTACAAAAAATAATAATAAAAAAATAAATTTTACCAAAGACATCAAAGAGCTGAAATCTCTCTACAATGAAAAACATGAAACATTAATAAAAGAAATTAAAGAGGACACAAAACATAGCCCATGTTCATGGATTGAAAGAGCTGATATTGTTAAAATGTCCACTTTCCCAAAGTGATCTACAAATGCAATGTAATTCTTAGCAAAATATGAATAACATTCCTCACAGAAATAGAAAAAATAATCTTAGAATATATATACAATGAAATATTATTTAGCCATAAAAAGTGACATCCTGTCATTTTCAGCAACCTAAATGGAGCTGGAGGTTATTATGTTATGTTGAGTGAAATAGGTAAGGCACATTAAGACAAATATTACATGTATGTGGGAGCCAAACAAATTAATCTTGTGGAAGGAATTAGAGAGCAGAATTATGGTTATCAGAGGCTGAGAAATGTAGTGGGGTTGGGGAATAAGGATAGGTTAGTTAATGGATACAAAAATACCATTAGATAGATGGAATAAGATCTAGTGTTTGGTGGCACAATAGAGGGACTGTAGTTAACAATAAGTTATTGTATATTTTAAAATAATTAAAGGAGTGGATGCGAAATATTCCCAACACAAAGAATTGATAAGTGCTCAAGTCAATAGGTATCCCAATTACCCTGATTGGATCATTACACCTTGAACGATTGTATTAAAATATCACATGTACCCCATAAAATGTACAACTATTATGTATCCATGAAAATAAATATATATATGAACACACACATATGCACACATTATATATGTAAATATGCATATTTACATATATCTACGTGTGTGTGTGTGTGTGTGTGTGTGTGTGTGTGTGTGTGTGTATACATACTGGGGGTGCCAAAAACATATACACATTTTAAGAAATGTTGTATATGTATTACTTTTCGAAGTTGAATTAAATTGCAGTACCAATGTGTAGTATAACATTCACTCAAAAGATGGCATTAATTAAATGAATGCTAACATTACCATGTGATAGGCAGAACAATATTATCATTTTAATGAAGTTTTATCATTTCTTAAAATGTGCATACATTTTTTTTGGCACCATGTGTGTGGGAGGGTTAATCTAAGCATGCTTCTTAAAAAAAAAAAAAAAGCCGGGCTCAGTGGCTCAGCCTGCAATCCCGTGCCTTTGGGAAGCTGAGGTGAGTGGATTGCCTGAGCCTGCGGGGTCGAGACCCACCCGGGCAGCAAGACCTCATCTCTACAATAAATCAAAAAATCAGCCGGGCGTGGTAGCGCATGCCTGTAATTCCGGCTACTGGGAAGGCTGAGGCGGAAGGATCGCCGGAGCCCAGCAGGTCGAGGCTGCGGTGGCCGGGAGCGGTCACTGCACTCCAGTCTGGGCGACAGAGTGAGACTCCAACTCAAAAAAAAAAAAAAAAAAAAAAAAATCAGTTTTTCAACACAAAAGAGAGGTGGTAAGCTAGGTGAAAAAAAACCCATAAAGGCATGGAGGAATGAGAAAGGATCCTGTGCCAAAACGTGTGAACAGTTTAGTGTACCTGTAAGGCAGAGTGATCAAATAGGAGCATCAGAATATCTGTTAGAATCAAATTGCAGAGATGCCAGCTAAAGTATTTGGAATTTAAAGTGTTCATAAAAATTTGTGTGCAAGAGTGCCCTTGGTCTCATTACCAGAGTTCTAATTTTTAAGATTATTCTGCTGCAGCCTTCCCAAGGGTTGGAGTTTGAGAACCAAGATACGAGGCAAGAGTAGTCAATAAGTTCATTGTGTGCCTTTGTATCCTAAGCAACCTAAAGAATCCACACAGAATTTTTGTGAGAAAGGCCAATTTGATCACTTCTTTTTAAGTAGCTTTACAAAGTGTTCCACTGTCCAGCTGGATCGGCAAAGAAAATAGTCAAATCTACAAAAATCTCTCGTCTACATTCATTGCACAGCACATTGGAAATGGCTAGATATGTTTTCAATTCCCAAGAAACAGAAGATGTACTTGGGCAGACAAAGTAAGATTGATTAATTTACATGCACAGCTGCCTTGCAGGCGACTGTCATCTACTTGACAGGATGGAGCAGCCTGAAATCCTAAACATGAATATTTCATAACAAGACAGTGAGTCTTACCAGTAAAAGGGATAGAGGGTTGGCGAGGAGGGCAATGAGAGATGTTTATAGTCATGTTGCCACTGGATAAATAATCCTAAGCCTAAAGATAGGTTTGAATGGCAACTCTCTTCAGAAGAAATATACGAGATAGGCTTTCAACAAGTCAATGATATTTAAGTCCTTAATTTTCAAATAATCACTAAATGTTTTTCATTAACTTTTAAAAATTAATGTGAAAAATTGCTAGAAAAGATGTGAATGATCTTCTAGGGCTTAAGAGACAAAAGTGTAATAAAAAAACTAAAGGCTGCAAATTTTTGGAGTGAATTCAATTTTATGGATTTCTGAAACAATGACCCTTGAGAGTGGAGCTCGCTAACCTGCTACGTTTGTGTACAGATCATGTACTAAGAAAAGACTAAGAATAGATAATTACAGGGACATGTTTGAGAGTGAAAATATGAATCATTTGTCCCTAAGATAAACCAATTATCTGCCTTATGAAGTAAATGAAATGATTCTTTTTGGAGTCATACTTAATTGATATAAATAGTGTCATAAAAATAAAATCTTTTTAAAGAACCTACTGGGATAAAAAAAAAAAAACTTTAATAAATCAGCAAACTTACAGATGGAGCAGATACCATTTTGGTCACATCCTTTGTATTATTCTGAGAAGGAATTCACCTTGTAAGAGAAAGTGAGAAATGCCTGAACTGAATTCTAGGATTGGGTAGCTTCCAATTGTCACCTTCTCTTTGCAGTTCTATTTGTCTGTTGAAGAACTATAAATTCCTAGGATATCTTGAATGGATACTCATATATAAATAAAAGTCATCAGTTAATTATCTGGTTTACGTATCACATACTAGAAAATATACTTCTAGTCTAATATTTATCTTCAGAAAAATATAGGAGCAATAGAAAAATTGGTAGTTCTTAAGTAGCATAGGGGGAAAAGATTATAAAGATAATTTTATATATACACATATAATGACTTTATTTTTAGTGTGATCATTGCCACAATAAATCCAAAACATTCAAATAACATTCATGCATATGTATACATTCACTTATTTTCTAACTCTCTTCTGATTTCAAAGCATGGAATACTAACCCATTATTCTAGCTGCAAAGTGTATTTTATTCAAATTATCATTTGATTCATGAATGTATTTGTTGTTCTTAATTTTCTGAGTAATTATCTTAAAACACTTATTTTCTAGGTTATGGGTAAAACAATTATAGATGTAGTATTCCTTCAGATAGAGAAAATATCAGTTTATTTTCAATAGTATCATATAAAAGGAAACATTTTCTTCTTTGATCATTATTCAGTACATGACAACCTACTTTTTGTGAGCACAGTTCTATCTAAAATGCTAATACCTGCATTTGTGTGGTATAAGATGCAACAGAAAATCAAATTTTGCCCATTTGATTATAAAGATCCTTTATTTCTTTATCTAGGGGTCAGTGTCTTACTGATCTAAATTTATTCCCAATAACATTTATTTTGTTTTATATATTTTGAGTCATTAATAAATTATGTTAGCACTACTATATAGTGAAGATAGAAGGTGTCTGTCCTTCTAAAATGTCTATAATATTTTTAAAAACATGCAATTGGAAATACATTACTCATTGTTAGAATTATGGGGTAGGAGTATGTTCCAGATAAATAAACTCCTTAAAAATTATGTCCCATAGCATTCAACTTAGCCTATTTTCTATTGTGTTTTCTAATGAATAATCAAGAAACAGCTGTCTTGAATTTACTGAATTTACTATTTGTGAACTTGGGATGGAAAGAATTTGACATTCAGTTCTATGTGGACTGTAAATAATAGGGTGGAAATAATTCCTAAAAATGTTATTTGAAAGAATTAAATTATTCTACTAAATTATTGTGAACACAGGTTCCATCTTACTTGTATCTGGTGCTGCACATTCTCATCACTTATTTCCATGTTCATCACCACAAACTGCAAATCTACAGCCCAATTCACTAGCAAATGCCAAAAGGTTTCCTTTATCCTCCAAGTGTTACATTTTTAGTATCAAATAAAGGCAGTATCACCTATCGCTTTTATGACTGAGGAGGCTTTTTAAAGTGTAATCTTAAGTTTCAGAACTAACTCCATGAAATTTTCATTTTATAAGAGCAAAAAGTAAGTAAATTAGCTTTTGTCTTGTTCACATATACTAATTACAACTTTTTAAAGATTATCAAACATTGAGTTATATGAATTTTATTCAGCTATAAATGAAGTTCTCAATGTATTGATCATGGTACTTGTCCTTGCTCTGTTCCTGCTTGTCCCCCTTCACCCTGCTGAGGACTGTCCAGCTCCCAGTCAAAAGGGAGAGGCAACCACATTACCAAGTTACTGCCTGACCACAGAAACTGCCTGACAACAGATAACCCCAGTTCCTTTTTGTGCTTCAACCACAGCTGTTTATGGACTGGTTAATGTATACCCAGAAAGTCAAATGGTTGACTCTGTATTCATTTCATCACAATAGGGAGGGAGTATTAGTTAGCTCAGTCTTCAATCAACTAGATGAATTATGACCTAACTGGGTCCCCTTCTGTTTTATCACTAGATCTCTCAATATGCCTAGGAATGTGTGCTACACAGAATAGAAACAATGTCAAGACCTGGCACCTCTCGAAGAGTTTTTACCCATAATCTCAGAAGCAATCAAGAAACAGAAATTTCACATTTTCCCAATAAATATTATATTTAATGACTTAGTATCCATGTTACAAGCTGCATGGGATTCTCATTTTTATTGAGGATATTGATATTTTTAGTGTATCTATATCTTCATACATATCTATCTTCTTATTGGTAAAGATATTAAAGAAATGTTTTATAGAACATTGCATTGTCTTGGAATTTGGAGTTTCTCTGCCATCTTGCACTTCACAATTCTGTGTCTCCTTCTTCTGGATGATTCTCTGATTAGGGAAATCACTTCCAATATTAATGCCCTTTGAAGAATTAATCTTCCTTACATTATTCCTCCCAACTTGTCACTATGGAAGCAGGCAAAACTGTTTCTGGCTGGTTTTTGTAACAGTGGCCATTGTGGGGGTTTAGTTACATGTGTCACATAAAAATAAATAAGTAGAGACTTCTGGTATGAACATAGCTGTTTATGTCAGTCCCTCCCCCCACCTGTTCCTCCTAGAAATTATATAAAAGCAATAAAGATCTCTCCCACACACCCCATTTACAATGAAACTAGAAAAAAATTGTGTTGTGTAACAACTGTGTAAGTCAGTAAGATATCAATTACATATCAAAACTCTTGCATGGTTAAAAACATAAGCAAAGTCAAAACACATAAACATAAATGTATTTGCAAGATATATCTCACCTATATACTTGCTGTATCTCAAGTATAAAAACATTACTTGCCACATAGTAAATAATTATTGAATAAATATATAAATCAAAATTAAAAATTTGGCAAAGAAGAGTTTGTAGTAAGCAAAGTAGATATGGCTTTTATACATATTTAAAGATGCCCAATTGTCAATCATAATAAGATAAATTATTCCTTTTTTCATCTATTAGATTGGCAAAAACCGAAATAATAAAGTTTCCAGTTGGCAAAGTTATGAGGAAAAAATTATTATCATACATCACTGATATACTTATAATTTGTATAATGTTTATGAAGAGCATCTAGCACAAGTACAATGGCATATATCTGTTGATACAGAAGTTCCAATTTGAAAAGAATTCTAGAGATTTAATCATATACATAATGAAGTATGTACAAGGTTATTCATTCCAGCATTATTATTTAAAATAAAATTATAAAAAGATCAAATTCTCATTGATAGGAGCTAAGAATCAATTATGCGAATTATAATATATCCAGTCAATAAGAATATGGTACAGTTGTAGAAAAAATAAGATAACTCTCCTAAGATCTCCAGTATATATGGTTTGATTAAAGAAAAAATCTAAGTCAAGGCAGCTTCCATATTACAATACCTTTTGTATTTAAAAAAACTAGAAAATAAAAATATTTATTTTAGTTATTTTCGTAGACCCAAAGAAAGTTTGGAAGTATTTACAAGAAGTTAAAAACAGCTGTTCCCTATTTGAGTGATAAAAAATAAAATATCAAGAAAGAGATGGGGAAGAAAGATATGAATATATAGTTTTTTATAGCTTCAATTTCTTGAACCATACAAGGGAGTTTTTGATGCAGAAAAATAAATTTAAATTAGTAAAGAGATTGTGAAAAAAGAAAGCAAATGAAGTGTTCAAGTTAATCACAAAATGACACCAAGATTTACAGTAGTAAAAAAATCTCATTCCAGTTGTGGAAGCTCACACCTGTAAGCCTAGCACAGAGAGACCAAGGTGGGAGGATTGCTTGAGTCCATGGCCAACCTAGGTGACATAGTAAGACTTCATCTTTGCAAAAAATTTTAAAAAGTAGCTGGGTGTGGTGGTGCATGCCTGTAGTCCCAGCTACTGGGGGGGGGGGGCTGAAGAGGAAGGATTGCCTGAGCCCAGGAGTTTGAGGTCATGGTGAGTGGTGATTGTGCCACTACACTCTAGTCTGGGGGACAGAGTGAGAACCCAACTAAAAAAAAAATACTCATAAATTAATTAATCAACAAATGTTTACTGAATTACTTCCATTATTCACAATGTTGACAATGCAATAATATGACTCTCTTGGAGCTTATATTTTAGTAACACAAAAACAATATACAAATTAAAAAAACAGAATATCAGATGGTATTAAGTGTTATTTACGAAAATAAAATAATGACTTGGAAGTTCTTTTTTTATAGAATGTACTGATGAAGTCTTTTTGAAATTTATAATTGGAGGAGATAGCTTTTGTACTATGATTCATGTGACAAAAAGGAGGCAGTTATACAAATATAGAAAAAAAAGTATTCCACATGGAGTCCAGCAGGAGCAGAGATTGAAGTCGGGACAAGCATGGCATGTTTGACAGACAGAAAAATGTGCCACGTGAATACAGAGAAATTAAAAAAATTAGAGTGGCATAAATTCAGAGGTAGATTTGGATCCATAACATAGAGCCATTTGTAGCTTTGATGGCTAGGGTGAGAAGTCTGAATTGTATTCTACATGAGATGAGAGCTACTGGAAAATGTTACACAGAGAAACCATGTAATTTGTCTTACACAAATGAAAGACTTAACTCTGTTATCTGGCTGCATATTTTAGGGACAAGAGTTGAAGCAGGGTGACCAGTTTGCCATTCTTCTGTCTTCTAGGTAGACAATGATGGTGCTTCAGCTAACGTGGAGTTGGAGAAGGATGGAAGTATTATGATAATTAGAAGTGGAGTTGGGGGAAAAAAAGGAATCCAATTAATCCTAGGCTTGATTACAAAACTAGATACAGAATAGTTTTAGTTTCCAAAATGAGAAACTGTGGGAAGAAACAGGTTTAAGGTATAGAAGCAGACATTCTAATTTGGACACTTTAAGTTTGAGGTGATTATCCAAGTAGAAATGAAGTGTTGGCAGTTGGACATCTATGTGAAACTCAAAGGAGAAGTAGACTCAGGGCAAACATATTTAGAAATTATCTGTATATAATAATATTTAGGGTGAAATGGCTATGGAGCAAGTGAAATCACCTATGAATGACAATCAGTTTAGAAGATGATAAAGGACAATTTCTAGAAATGAGGAAGAGGATGAATTTCAAAAAATAGAAACAAGGAAAACAATGACAGGACAACATAAACATATAAAAAATAATAAAAATTCCATACAAATAAAAGCAACTAAAATTAAAAAGTTTGGAAAATATTTGCATTAAATGTGATTTTTATACTGTGGTTATTAAAGATTATTGGTGTCTTGCTTTTCATATTAAATAAAGCATAGGATATGAATAAGCAATTTATACAAGTAAAGATTATAAAAACATGGAAAATGCACATTCTTGTTCATTATTGAAGAAGAGTATTTCTCAGGACACATTGTACTCTCCTACAGATGAAATAATTTTGCTTAAATAAATATATTTAAAATTTGTGAGATTGTAGTGAAACTAATACAATTGAACACAGATACTTGTTGTTTTAAATATATATATATAGAAAAAAGACAATATGTTCATCCAATTTAATGCAGTAATTTCACCTTTGGGAATATGTTCCCTAAGGCCATAATTCCACAGAAGAGGACTCCTTATATGCAGAACCAGGTTTTTATTGCAACATTTTTTAAATGGAAGAAATTGGGGAAAAAATCCATACAGCTACATATGTAGAAGTGGTCAAATCCCATGAATAGTCAAAACAATCCTTAGCAAAAGAAACAAAGCAGGAGGTATCACACTTTCAGATTTCAAAATTTACTATAAAGCTACAGTAGTCAAAACAGTCTGGTATTGATACAAGAACAGGCACATAGACCAAGGAACAGGATAGAGATTCTGGAAGCAAAGCCTCAATTTCTCAACCAACTCATCTTTGACAAAGCCTCCAACAACAACCATTGGGGAGAGGAGAACCTATTCAGTAAATGGTGCTGGGAAAACTATCTGACCACATGCAGAAGATTGAAACAGGACCCCTACATACCACCATACACAAAAATCAACTCTAAATGGATCAAAGACCTAAACATAAAACCTCAAACTATAAGAATCTTAGAAAGCACAGGAGACACCCTTATGGAAATTGGAACTGGCAACCAATTCCTATTCAGAATGCTAAATGTCCATAATTTAAAAAATAAGATAGACAGATGGGATCTCATCAAACTAATGAGCTTCTGCAAAGTAAATAAACCATCAAGAGAGCAGAGAGACAGCCCACAGAGTAGGAAACTGTATATCTGACAAAGGCCTAACATCTAGAATCTACAAGGAACTCAACCATGCTGAAAGAAAAAAAAACAAACAGCCCCATTAAAATGTGGGCAAAAGACATGAATAGACACTTCTCAAAAGACGATATGCGTGCAGCCAACAGACATATAAAAAAATGCTCAGCCTCACTCATCATCAGAGAAATGCAAATCAAAATCACATTGAGATACCACCTAACCCCAGAAAGAATGGCCATCGTTAATAAAACAAACAACAACAGATGCTGGCAAGGATGCAGAGAAAAAAGTATGCTTCTATACTGCTGGTGGGATTGCAACTGTTGCAACCTCTTTGGAAAACAGTGTGGCGATTTCTGAAGGAACCAGTAATTGACCTTCCTTAGGACCCTGCAATTCCCCTATTGAAAATATACCCAGAGGTACTCACATCATTCTACACAAAAGATACCTGCACATATATGTATGTTGCAACTCTATTCACAATAGCAAAAACATGGAACCAACATGTTACCCATCCAAGCTGGCCTGGATAAAAAAAATGTGGTACATATACACAATGGAATATTATGCAGTCATAAAGAAGGACAAACATATGGACTTCGCAGCAACTTGAATGGATTTAGAGTTGATCATACTCAGTGATCTATCACAGAAACAAAGAACAGAGTGCCATATGTTTTCACTCATAAGCAGACCTTGAACAACTATTATAATACTATAAGAAAGGGATTAGCAGTAGCAGGAAACTGTCAGGGGATGGGGGGTGAAATTGGCAGTTGAGAGAAACTGCTAAGGAATCGAGGGGCATACCTCATCAACAAGGGTACTTGCATAATCAATGTTTGTATACCTAACCCCGAATTTTACCCCACATCTTTATAATTTTTAAAAAGTGGTCAAATCACAAAAAGTCTATACAGATTGGATGAATATTTCTATGGAATAGAAACCATCTATGAAAAACCACGGAGATGTATAATATAATTGTATTTTTTAAAAGAAGACTAAATAAATAGCATTTGGGTTGGTTTAGTCCATCCCATTCCCATGACCAATTGATAGGTTTTTCTCTTTTGTTTACCTTTCCATTTATAAAATGCAAAATCCCAGAGGATGTGCTTTCTCCACCTTCCCTCAGTGTGAATCTGTACCATTTTATCCAATTGCTCATTTTGTTGACATGAAATTTAGGGATGTAGCTATGAGTTAGGGCTGACATTATTACTGAGCGATCCACACTTGGAATAAGCCTTATTCAGAAATCATGATGGGGAGATCTGATGAGGATCCAGTAAGTCACACTTGGAGGGTTAGCCAGCGATAAGCTGTGGAGTGAAGCTGGGATTGAAAACAGAGATGTGCTCATAAAAGAGGTGGGCAAAGCTATAAAAAAGTAGATAGGTTTGGGTTTGAGTCCTTGAATCTTAAAATGTTAAGTCTGAGAATGGAAGAAAATGATTTTAATGCACACCCCAATACACCATAATGGGCTAGGGATAGAAGTTTTACAGAAGATGTTCTGAGCTGAATGTTTGATTGTTAGTTTCAATAGAAAGATATAAGAAATCTTTTGTCCGCTCAAAGCCTTTTTGGACATTCAAAGAAAATCACTTAAAACTTTTTTCTCATATTTTTTCTCTCCTACCTATTTGTGTCACCTAACCTATCATCTTGGGGTATTCATATTTATCAGAATGCAAACAAATTCATAATGTAATATAACTGGTTGTATTATTCATTTCAGGTAGAATGAGAATGTTGACTCTAGCCTCCTAGAAACCAAACGTTATTTTGAGGAAAGGGATTTTTTAATGGGAAATATGACATCAATAGTGAACAAGTTAAGGAAATATTCACTTCAGGGACTTTTTCAAAGCATCCCCCAAATTACAACATGAAAGATGGCTGTTCTTTTTCTCCAAGGCTGGAGATGCTTTCTTACAGTGCCAACAGAGCAATCATTGAACGTTCCTGTCTTACAGGTGGATCACCAAGAGCATTTGCTTGTCTCTATAAGTGCATCTCTGCCTTCTGAGTCATTTGATCACATTGAAACTCAGTTTCTATTAAGATCCACTGAGTTTCTCCACCACCCCCCCCAAAATTGAAAAGTATACTCTTTATTATCCCACTTGCAAAGTGAACAGTTTCTAACAAAAGAAATCCAAGAAAAGCATCATTAAAATCAGGTCACTTACAAGAAAGATAAATCCAGTGCTAAAGGAATATGATCCTTATTCCCAAATGGTGTTCAGAAGTTTATGATTCTATTGAAAAAGTGATAACTTCAGTTTTGTGGAGATGCAGAGTAAAAGGAGAAAATAGTATGTTAGCTATATTAACATCTCATTGAGTAGGTGTTAGAATTGTCTAACAATAACAAATAAAAAATTAAATGCATATATTTAATATTTTAGTTTACTATTAGGCATTTGCTTTATCATTTAGTATATTAAATGTGACAAAAATGTATTAAAATATTTTATTAAAGTGTGTATTTTACATATCGTTTTTCTATGTAGAAAATACTAATCAGAGTTGCTCTGATGTGATTGATACTGCAATGCATCTCATGTTCTTGGCATCTTTTGTCTTAGCCTGATTTCCTCAGAAATTAGAGCCTGAGGACAAAGGCTTACATGCAACTACTGTTTTAGGAAATGCAATCCCAGAATCCTGACCTGAGGGACAAAGGGAGAGAAACAGAGTTGTTTTTTGGTTTTGTTTTTTTTTAAGTATATCACAAGAATGTGTTATTGAATTGATGGCTATTGGTTGCTTGATCTCTTATAACTGTTCTCTAAGAAAACATATACACTACATCTCAAAACAGTCTATCTGGAGGAAAAAAGTAAGAAGAATATATTCACCAGTTTTTGTCTCCCACTTGGCAACAATTTGTCTTTAGGGCATTTGGGAATCCCCCATACTTTTAGGTTACATATATATATGATAGTCAACTGAATTCCATTGCATGCTGTGCCTTTGACATCCAAAGTACAGCCCTAGGGCAAAGGACAAGTGGTGCAGGGCACAAGCATAGGTGGCCACAGAAGTGGCTGCAACAAGCCATAGACAGGCTAAAAGATGTGAAGTGATGCATAAAAAAAGTGGTTCTTAACCTGTAGCAACCTGGAGGGCTTGTTATGACACATTGCTGGGTGTCATACCCTGAGTTTATGATTCAGTAAGTGTGAGTTGGGACCAATAATTGCATTTCCAGCAAGTTTTTAGGTAATGTGGTGCTACTAGTCCCACACTTTGAGAAACTCTGCCTAAGTCAATAGTTTTTTGCAACCCTTTCACATGTGTTCTCCCAGATTCACTAGTGTATATTACCCAACTCCTGCAATTACTTCTGAATGTGATCTATTTTCTCCAGGCCACAGACTGCACTTTCTCAAATGTTCTATGCTCTGTTTATTGACCTACAAGCAATAAAAATGGGGCAAGGGGAGGTCCTGAGGAGAGTAAATGCTGTCCCCTGAGCTGTGTGCCTCAGGTGAGGCCTTTGTTCAGACTGCCAGAGCAATAAGATTGCTTGTTTCTGGCAAGTGGACAGAGCTGAGCTACTTCTTCCTGTCCAGAGGATTTAACAGAATCTAGAAGATCAATATTCATTCCTCTAAACCAAAAACTTCTTTTCTGTGATTCTTCATTTTGCCTATTCAGCTACCGAGGGTGATGTTTTATGAGAAGATAAAGTAAATCTAAAATAAAATCACGTTTAAAAGTTTATTTTCAGTTTGTTAAGCTCTGTGTAAAAATTCTTGTGTGTAATTTAGACTTTTGAAAACAGTAGGGAAATATTTTATGAAGGTATTAATTAAGCAATAAGTAGATCTGGAGTTCAGGAAACTTGGTATATAGCATAAGCCAAATATATAAATTACAAAAAACAAACAATAGAGACATGATTCTTTGCTTTTTATAAAGATTATCTAAAAGGAGTGTTTTTAGCTCCATTGAAACAAGATAAGTAGCACCAAAAAAATCACAACATATCATCCGTTTAGGAACAAGTCTGTGAAATTTAAAAAAGAGGCTCATAAATACAGAGAAACATCAGTAGGCACATCTCATTACAGCTATTTTACAAGAAGTTTCTCTTGCTGACCTTGTAGTTATAGAAGAGAGGCTTTTCTTGTGGCCCTATGGGAGCTGATTCTTAATTGAGTTAATAATTTAATAATAGATACTATTAGAGGATCTATGAAGTCAAAAGTAAGGAATAAAAAGATTCAATAGAAACCAGAGCACTTGGAAAATTTCCATTCAGTCATTCAATATTTATTGAACACCTGTCTAACACTAAGATCTTTGCTAAGGACTGCAAAGTGCAAAGATGTTAAAAAAATACTTTCACCCTTTAGAAATTCATCGTCTACTATGAGAGATGATGGCCAAGAAAATAATTTGAATGATTTGTGAAAAGGAACTTCTTTTAATTTGAGGCAAGTGTGATGGAATTCCTTTAAGAAATGCCATTTCTAAAATATGTAAGCCAGAATGTTTCTGAACTAAGTAAATCCTATATACATGGTACATTTAATTTTTCAATTAAATAATAAAATATATTTACTTTCATGCATTTCACACACATAATGAACTTCACGAAACACAACTCATTCACAATCAGTGTACCCCTTTGCCCATCTCTCCTACTTCAATCTGACCTTTGTCCAGTCTGTCACATGTTTGACATAGGACTGACGTTACTGTGCAAATGCAGGAGAAAGAAAGAGAGGAGAGAAGCAATGAATTGCACAATAATTGGAAATAAGCTTCTCTGCACTACATGTAATTCTAGTCACTTGTTCACATGAATTGTTTCCTTGGAGAAAAGTGGAGAAGTGGAAATTTTGAACTGACCTGTACTGAGACCATTGCTCAGTCACTCCTTTTGAAAAATATAATCAAACCATAGAAACTCTGTAAGAAAACACATAAATAGGATGCAAAATATGAAGAGAATAAACTCCTAGAAGGGAATTTCTTGCAGAGATTAGTTCATTTTATTTTATCAAAAATTTATATTAGGTTAAAATTAATATTTTAAATATGTGTACCCTCTAAATATTAAATATCATTCATTTTTAAAAGGTAAAATTTATTACAATTAAGTACCAGGTATTAATAATATTATTGGATAAGGGTTATAACCCTGTGGGGACTAAGAGAGAGAGAGAGTAGAAAATACTTTTCCTTTTCTTCTCCTTCTCCTCCTTCTCTTCCTTTATTTTCTTCTACTTCTCTCTCTCTCTCTCTCTCTCTCTCTCTCTCTCTCTCTCTCTCTCTCTCTCTCTCTCTTCTCTCTCTCTCTCTCTCTCTCTCTCTCTCTCTCTCTCTCTCTCTTTCTCTCTCTTTCTCTCCTTTTCTATTTCTTTACTGAAGATAAAGAGCACTGGCTTAATCAAATAACATCCGATTGCTTTGGGAGCTCAGAACACTGCACTGCTGTGCTAGATGAGGTGGTGTGAATTTTTTCCACAAAAAGAAAAAGGATTTCTTCAAGAAGAAAAATCCTCCAGGTAAGAAGTCACATGGATTGGAGATAGAGAACTGATGTGGTCTACCATGCATAATAGTTAGAGATTTTTATTATCAATATTCCTTTTTAACCTTTTGACAGAATTAAAAAGGCAACATATCAGTCATAACCAATTAGAATGAATCAGATGGCTTCTCTCTTAACACCTATCTGAAATGCCAACTGAGGGAGACTTAGAGCATGAGCTCTGAACTGAAAAGTCAAGAAAGAAACTTCATCTTTTTTCAAATGCTTTTTCTGACATTTTCTCATGATTAGGCCTGAACCCATAATAGGGAGAATATCTCTTCCTCTTTTTTTCTGCTTGATTCTATGTCTCTCCTCATCCCATCCTCAAAGCCAATTCAAGACTCAGCAATAACACTCCTTGATTAATATTCTAGTTATTAAATATGTACTAAAACTACTTCGACAGGAATGTCTTAGACTTTATTTAGTTTGTAATATTGTTTTCATAGGAAAATACATTCTAGATTTTTGAAAGAGCAACTTACAAATAGTTCGGGTTGGAAAAGGTCATTAGTATGTTGAATACTCACAAGTGTAAGAAGCTAAAGAACATGGAATTCAACAGTAGCAAAGTCAGCCCATCAAGTTGGGTTTTTCATGACCTGTGTGACTGGGCAAAAACAGTGTGGAGGTAAGCACTGGTTGAATCTTTCGTTTCTTTAAATCTCATAGTAGATAATGCCAAAAGATAGATTATATTTTAAAGGTCATCTTTACCTTTTGCTGATTAGTTCATAGCATAATCTTTTGTAAAAGTCGGTCAAAAAGTAATGAAATGATACTTGATTTTATACTAGAGGAAACTGTGTAAATAATTATGAAATAAAGTAAAAATGTTTATAGCAAAGTCCATGAGAAACATAAAATTATACTAAAAGAATAATATGGATGCATTTTACCTACCGCTTTTGATATTTTGCATGAGAAGTTTAAGAACTTTAAATTCTATGATTGTAATTGTTTTATCATCAAAAATATAGTTGGGATTTCATCAAGATTCATCTATTTTTATCAAAATTTTATAATCAAAACATAACCACAAAGCAGGCTTCCTCCACCTGTTTCCATTGCCATTTTATCTTCAGTTTCCTCATAGTCACCGTCTGACATCTCTCTTATTGATGCCAAAGGTTGTACTTACTACTTTCTTAGAGGTATGTCCCTAAATCTCCTTTTGTTGATGATTACATCCTAGTACTCTTTCTTTTATTTTTCTAAACTTATCCCAAAATTAATAAATAAATAAAATGTTAATTTTAAAGGTTCTTTGTGGAAACTTCAATACTTTTTCTTTCATTCATAAATTTATCTATCATTTAGGGTGGAAGATATTTTCAATAAATGATATTACTGTCCAAAGATATATTAATTGCAGAAGAATCAATGCCTCTATTTCTTTGTTTTTGTGAAGATAAGTGAGGTAGAAACAAAGCAACGTGGTATTTTTAAATTCTTACTCTGATTAGTTGAAAACCAGCACACTGAGTTTTCTGTTTGAGGATGATATGAATTGGGCAAGCTTTGAATGAGGCAACTCTAGCACTCAGAAAGTTTTCCTTCCTTCCTTCCTTCCTCCCTCCCTCCCTTCCTTCCTTTCTCCCTTCCCCCCCTTCCCTCCTTCCCTCCCTTCCTTCCTTTTCACCTGGTTTTTGATAAAGGTGCCAAAGTCATATAATGGAGAATGGATTATTAAATATTTTTTTATATATGTAGGGAGTACAAGTACAGATTCTTACATGCAAACATTCCATAGTGGTGACATCTGGGCTTTTAGTGTACCCTTTACCTAAATCGGGAACATTGCTTGTACCTACCAGGTAATTTTTCAACCCTCACCCTCTCATCTATTATTCTACTCTATATGCCCGTGTGCACCCAATGATTAGCTCCCTCTTATAAGTGAGAGCTCTGTGTTTGGAAAACTTTTCAAAGACACAGAAAACCCCTGCCAACAGAGCAAGTAGTGCAAAGGAAACTGCAGAGAAAAACAATTCCTTACATGTATATGAATAAAAATATTTTTTCTTATTTCAGAGTGCTTACCTCTGAAAATTATTGTTGCTTCATCTAAGCTTACATCGAAAATATATATTAGTTTTCCCATGAAAGAGAAATGTATATTAGAAAAAATATTCCATTCCAACACCACTGTATAGATCCATGAGTATAATGAAATATTAAGCGATGATCCAGCCGACGGCCCTGAGACTTAAGTACATTCTTGAGTCTAGCTAGAAGGTAAGAAGTAAATTCTGTAGATAATACTGGAGAACTATCTCACATTCCAGGTGGAGGAAATTCAATCACCTATTTGCTTTGTCAAAGCTCCAGGTGTATCATATCCTCTCATACTGTCCCATATCATCCTCTCAGGTTCACCTTTGAGATTCTGTAAATGGTTTCTGGTAGAATTGGACTTATGTTATATTGACAGTACCTTGACTCAGACACACTCTTCATTAAGTTTTCCTTTCTTCCTGGGCTTTTCTAATTTCATGACATGGAGCAGTGGTGAGAGACTGCTTGACACATACACATCATGCAAAACCCAGAAATACAGGTCATTGTCTGTACAACTATCCAAGAAAACTTAAAAAAAAGAAGAAGGTGGAGGAGGAGGAGGAGAGACAAGTGTTTTCCCTTAGAGATCTTTCATGGGCAATTTGAGAAATATTCCATTTATTGCCCAGAAGGTACTGATGAGTTCAAACTGTAATAAGCAGTCTGACAATGTATCTTGGTGAAGATTCTGCTTCCTTTCCTGTTCACTCTTTCTGCTGCCTCATTTATGCTCCCTAAATTGATCTCCCGTCATTTTCCAAATAAACCACCTATTCACAAATCCTTATTTTTAGATTGCTTTGAGTGAAAAACCAAGCTGAATTAGAATGGATTCTAAATCTTATTTAGAATACACATAATGATTTTGAAGTAGAACTTTTAATTTTCTAAATCTGCAAGGCCAACAAGACTCATAGTGAAGTATATGTACAGGTACAAGAGAACGAAATCAAGATTTTCTTTAATGCTACCCAGAGCTACATCTATGGAGTTCATCATTAAAAGTTGCTCTTTATTCTTATACTATCCTGCTGGTTTTTTTTTTCTTTCTTTAAACTACTTTGTTTAATCTTAACTTACAAGTGTGCCTCTCTTTTTCTGTTATCAAGGTATCCCATCTTAGGTTGTACTCTCTTGATACCTAAACCTTTTCAAATTCAGTCATCTATTTTCCTTCTGGGTTTTCTTTATTATAACATTTGAACATGAAATTAAATATAATTACCTCATGAGTATGATGAAAAAAAGCTGAGACTCAAAATTGGTATAACATCTGACCCAAGGTACTACGAATGGTTCATAGCCTAGATAAGTCATGTTGTCTATTGACTTTATTTCAAAAGCATAAACTTAACTAAAGTTATTTTCAGAAAACAGACATAACAGTAACAAATACAACATTTCCTCCATGATGCATGTTCATAGTATTTTTTCTTACTCTTTTCCACAAAATCTAGTAATTCATGCTTTCTTTTATGTAAATCAGACTGACATAAATCATTGTACTGTATCTTCTGATGAGCTCATATACTTACAAAAAAACTATTAAAATACTTTCTTTTTTTTTTTTTTTTGAGTTGGAGTCTCACTCTATCACCTAGACTGGAGTGCAGTGGCCGCTCCCGGCCAGCACAGCCTTGACCCGCTGGGCTCAGGCGATCCTTCCGCCTCAGCCTTCTGAGTAGCCAGAATTACAGATGTGCGCTACCACGCCCAGCTAATTTTTGATTTATTGTAGAAATGAGGTCTCGCCGAGTTGCCCAGTCGGGTCTGGTACGAGTCAAATTTCATATTTTACAAGACATTTAATATTATTCAAATAAGAAATAAAGTATTTTGTTATGTTTTGTTTTGTTTTGAGTCAGAGTCTGACTCTGTCGCCCAGGCTGGAGTGCAGTGGCTACTCACAGCCATTGCAGACTCTACCTGCTGGACTCGGTTGATTCTTCGGCCTCAGCCTTCCAAGAAACTGGAACTACAGGTGTGTGCCGCCACACCCAGCTAATTTTTTGATTTACTGTAGAGATGGGGTCTCGCCAAGTTGCCCAGGCTGGTCTCGAATGCCTGGGCTCAGACAATCCTCTCACCACTGCCTCCCAAATTGTTGGGATTACAGATGTGAGCCACTATGTCCTACTAGAAATAGAGTTTTATGAGCAGAATATTCTGATTTGAATGAAGATAATATGCATGCAGAGTAGCACCTTATTGTAATACAAGTAGAACAAGATAATGCCATTTTTATCCAATTTGTTTTGTGTTTGGTTGTTTGTTTATTAATACCTTATGGATTTCAAGTACAGAGGACTGAATTTATCCAACTTATTAGTTTATTGCACATAATCAACTTTGTTCAATGAAAGTTTCTTGCTTTATTCATTCATCTTTAATTCAATCATTTATATCCCTGATTACCACTCATCTTTCCTTCATCCTCAGGCAACAGTTTTAATGTATTTAATGTGTTTTGGTTTATTTAAATATGTTTTAACAAAATGCAAAAATGTTTGATGTAAAATATTTTAATTTACTTAAGTGGTATTACATTATGTATCTCATTATAGCTTCCATTTTTTTTCACTAAGAATTCTTTTTCAAGACCCATCCATAATTTGACTTCAGCTTAGAATATAGAAAGTCATAAAAGAACATTGCTTTCACCCCAACAATAAGAAAAACAAAAACATCTAGAGTTGTTGGGGCTTTGTTTGTTTGTTTACTTTTCAGTTCTTTGGTGAGTTGAGGTCTCAAGGCAATAAGGTAAATTGTATTTCAAAGGATGACAAATTCCTCCAAGGAAAGACAGAACCACAAACCAGATTTTGCCCTGACAAAGCACAGCATATAGAGATGGCATCCACTGAAGTGGGCTAGAAAAAAAAATCTGCAATATTAACAAACACATACATCAGAGTATGGGGTAGTGGAACAGATTAAAATCTCTGCGAGCCTAGAGACACAACTCTGACCCAAAAGAAGTCCTCATCCACTTGCCAGATCTTTCTCATGAGGCTTCATCCAGTGTCTTTGAGAAAGAGCAGAGGTAACAAAGGGTGTTTTAAAAAGCCTTCCTTACTGATGAAGCCATAGAGGTGATAAGCTGCCGTGGAACAGGCATGGAACCCGCAAGTGACTCTTCTCTTGTATAAAGCAAAAACTGTCCTTTCTAGGTAAAAGGCAAGAAATCTTTCACTTGACTAATCCCAGAAAAATGAAAGTTGCCTCTGGGGAAGAAATAAAATAAAATATATCTCTCTTTGGGGAAAAACTGTCCTTTTTCCCATCCCAGGAAAAGGCATACTTATTTTTGTTTTTTTTCCCCTTGCTGTGGAGAAGGGGGGGGGATAATCAGAATGCCCCCCTTCCATTCCCTGAGGCTCAGGGGAACGAAAAACTAGATGTCTCAACCTCCAACACAACCAGACAGAAACCAAGGCATATTAATTTCCAAGAGCAAATACTCTTTTTCTACTGTTTATCTTACTATCTACAGTTCTTTTGCAGACAATGTCCAAAATCTAATAAGAAATTTTCAAGAGGCATAAATAGGCATGAAAAAAAGGACCCACTGTCAAAAGATAAAGAATTCAACAGAACTAGATGCAGTGATTGTGCATATTTTGAAACTATTTGGTTAGGACTTTAGCTATAACAAATATGTTAATGAATTTAGTGAAAATAAAAAACAGTGTGGAAAAAATAGATGGCAAGTTTTAGCAGAAAGTCAGAAACTATAAAAGGAGTCAAATGAAAAGACAAATAGACTTTTCTTGCAAACTGTATACATTACAGAAACTTAGTGAATTATAATGTATTTGCACTAAAATTTTCCAATTGAAATATTGAAATAATAAAGCAAAGAATGAGAAAAACTGAATATTTAAGACCATTAATAAATGATCTGACATATGTATAATTGGAGTCTCAACCTTAGGAAAAAAAATCACAAGAAAGAGATTAGGGTTGAAGGAATATTTGAAAATATAATGGGTGGTAACTTTACAAATAAATGAAGACCATAAACCACAAAGCTGAGAAATTCAGAGAACTCAAAACAAGATAAATATGAAGACTAACACACATAAGCATATCACAGTCAAACTGCTGAAAACCTAAAATGAATAAAAAGTAATAAAGATTGTCTAAACTAGAAACATTTCCTATTAAAAAACAGAGATAATAATGATGTCAGGTATATCATAAACATTATGCAATCTGAAAAAAATAGATTAGCAAATGATAATGAGAGGAAGACAGCCAAGTCAAAACTCAAAAATAAATGTTAAAACAGTTATTAAAGCAGACAAAAATATGATAACACATAAATTTATAACTACAACAAATATTAAGAGTGACAGGTATAGTGAAAATGTAAGAAAATGTATAAACTATATTTTACCTTATTTTAAATACCTGTAAAATACAAATGTGTAAACCAAAATAATAACCATATATTTGGGTGGTTATATGTAAAAAGTAAAATGGATGACAGTGATAGCACACAAAAGGAGAGAGAAAGTGAAAATTGAAGTATGCTCTATATTCTAATGTTGCATGTGAAGTAGTTTAATATTATTTGAAAGTAAACCTTTATAAGCTGTATATATGTTGAAAACGCTACAGTAACCACTAAAAATAGGAAAAAAATGCAACTAATAAACCACTAATAATAATGAAAACATTTAACCCCAAGAGTCATGGAAAGAGGAAAATTAGAATGAAGAACACTTGGGAAAAATTGAAAATAAAAATAAGAAGAAAGATATAAACTCAAACATATCAACAATAGTTTTAAATGTAATTGATCTAAAAACTCAAAAAAAAAAGATAATGATTAACAGCTTTGCTGACAAAACCAATACCATTTATATGCTCTTTACAAAATATCTATTTATGGGCATGTATACATTGAAAGTAAAAGAATGGAAAAAGATATACCATTAAAACAATAATGAAAAGAAAACTGCCATGCCATGGCTATATGCATATCAGAAAAAGCACACTTCAAAACAAGAAATTTTACCAGAAAATAAAATCAACTAATTGATATTTTTAAAATATTCAGCTAAACAATAGTAGTATGCACATTATTTTCAAGTGGACATGAAACATTTACCAAGAGAGATCATAACTTCAGCTAAAGAGCATTACTTAATAAATTTATAATAACTGAAACCATAGAACATATTTTGCCATGACAGAATTATAAATAACAGCAATACATGTTTTTTAAAATCCTCAATTAATCACAAGGGGTGTGTGTGTGTGTGTGTGTGTGTGTGTGTGTGTGTGTGTGTGTGTTTGTGTGTGTGTGTGTGTGTGTGTGTGTGTGTATATATACTTTTTTTTTTTTTTTTTTTAGAAAGCAGGATTTATTGAGAGGACAGAGAAGGTCCCACAGTGGGAAGGGACCCAAAGGGGTTGCCCATCTGGGTCAAAAACCTGGTGCTTATATAGCCTTAAGTCCAAGCTGATTGGCTCACGCTAGCTGTGAGCTGCTGCTACTTTGATTGGTCAGTATTAAGGACCAATCAGCAGAAGGAAGGGGCCTAATGGTGAGCTGATTGATTGCTTTTCAATCCCAGCAGTGAAGACTTAAGCTATAGGGTTATTACTCCAGAGGGTCTTTAATATTAAACTTGCATTTCAGGTTCTAGGAAATTCAATTAAGAAAAAAAGTGAATTCAGGGCCTACACTTTGGAAAGGGGAAACACGATTGACCTTATTTGACAACAATATATTCTCTATATTAATAAAAAAAATGAACAAAATCAAATATGTGCAAAAAAAATTAAACTTGAGTCTTACCTAATACCATACACAAAATTATTGCAAAAGGATCATAAACATGAGTTTAAGTCCTTAATATATATATATATATTGAAGCATACATAGAAAAATATTTGAAGCAAAAAAACATTTCTTAGTTATTAATATGATACCAGGAGCATAAACCATAAAATAAACAATTAAAAAATTCAATTACATCAAAATTAAAAATATATGCTTTCGAAGCTTCTGCTGGAAAATGAAAATATAAGCCACAGATTTGTAAAGCACATATCTAATATAAGACTTATATCTACAGTTTAGAGTAACTGTTAAAACTGAACCTGAGAATACAAACAACTAATACAGAAAGGGCAAAAATTGGTTGTGACACTTCAATACAAACAATAAACAAATAGCTAACAGAGCATATGAAATCAATTCTCAAATGCATTTATGTTAGAAAAACAAACTAAATCTATAAGTCATGAATAAACACCTACTAGAATAACTATAACTAAAAAGTCTGATATTAGGAAATGATAATATAAAAGTAGAGCAACTGGAACTCTTGCATATTCCTAGTGGGAATGTAAAATGGTGTGAAAACTTGGAAACTGGTTTTGCAATTTCTTAAAAAGTTAAATGCACACTTTGTATATGACACAGCAATTCCACTGCCCGGGATTTACTGAAGAGAAATAAAAATGTATGCTCACACAAATATCTGTATCTGTATAAATGTTCATAGAAGCTTATTCATAGTAGCCCAGACCCTGGAATAGCCTGAATATTCATCAGGTGGTGACAGGATAAATGTATTTTGTACTATATTCTATTATCAGGTTATAGTCTGATAAAAGAATACTATTTAGCAATGCAAGTAACTTGATACATTCAATACCAGAAGAATTTCAAAAACATAACGTTAGGGGAAAGAAAACAGGAGAAAAAAGACTATCATTCAGTATGAGTCTATTTCTACAACATTCTAGAAAAGTCAAAACTGCAGGGACAGAAAAAAAAATCAATGGTTGCGTGGGAATGAGTGTGGCAGAAGGCATCAACTGCAAAGGGGAATAAGGGAACTTGTGGGATGATGACTATCTTGAATATATAGAAAATGGTTGTATTCATTTGACTGTAGAGGTTTGCCAAGCCTTCCCAAACTGTACCCTTAAAAAGGTATATTTTAATGTATGTAAATTATTTCTAAATAAACTTGACTTTAAAAACAAAAAAAAAAACTTATTGAAATGAGTACATCTAATTCACTGAAAGATTGATCACGGTATACATTTACTCGCATTTTCTTATAATGACACTCAAACTGCCTCCATCTTCTGACCACTATAAACATCATATAGTTGATACTTTCAGAAATATGTATGAAAATTTCTATGCAATATGTCTGAGAACAGAATTGCTGAGTCATAAAAGGCATACAAGCCGGGCTCGGTGGCTCAGCCTGTAATCCCGTGCCTCTGGGAGGCTGAGGTGAGTGGATTGCCTGAGCCCGCGGGTTCGAGACCCGCCTGGGCAGCAAGACCTCATCTCTACAGTAAATCAAAAAATCATCCGGGCGTGGTATTTCTGTAATTGTAATTGCCTGTAATTCTGGCCACTTGGAAGGCTGAGGCGGAAGGGTCGCCGGATCCCAGCAGGTTGAGGCTGCGGTGGCCGGGAGCGGCCACTGCACTCCAGTCTGGGTGACAGAGTGAGACTCCAACTCAAAAAAAAAAAAAGCATACAAATAGCTTGCCCTCACAGGACAAATTTGCCCACTCAACTGTCTGCATTTGTGGTGTCTCTGGTGTTGTAATCCATGTGGGAGATTACAGAGACTCAGATGAGACCAACAGGCTCTGTCCTGACATCCCATGCCTTTAGCCTCACAAGCTCATCAATACCTTTCCAGCAATGACTTTTTTCATTCCTGATTATTTCTATCCATTTGGTTCATAACTATTGTTTTGTAAATCATCTTCCTACATTATGCTTTCTGTAATTGGCCTTCCTCTATAAAGTTGTAATTCATTACAGTCTTTAAATTTCTTTTAGTTATTTCATTTCTTTTCTCCAATCCATTTCAGGCTTGCTGGTTCTCTAAGGACTGTTACTTTTTAAATTCCAGTTTGATTTTAACATTTTTCTTATATGTTCTGATCAATAATTATCATTTCCAGAAGAAAACAACACAACCCAGCTAGCTGCTTGAATTTTTGACAATTAGTTATCTTGAAAAATGTAATCCTCAGCTTCACCCTAACCTCTTCTTTGTCACAGTTGTAATTGTTTGATTAACATATACAGGTTACATATATGTGAATGTACAGTTGGGAGTTTTTGGCTCAAACTGTTTTTAATATGAACAAAACTAAAGACACTGGCTTTTTAAATTTGCAATTATATAAGCAATTTAATTATCTATTTTATATATATATGTATGTATGTATATATACCCACATTTGTGAAAATTCTTTTCTTTCTGAATAATGTATTTATCAAATTAATCATGGATATTTCTCCCAGCTACTATATTTATATTCTAGGTTAAATTTTCTGCATTGTATGTCACAAATATAGAATTAAATTTTTCTACTTTGCTGTAATTAAGCACAAAAATAATGAGGAATAATTATGATATTTTTATCTGCCATAAAGTCTAAGACATGTTTAGGAATTTTTATAAAGAGAATAACTATAGAACAACTATTTTATGATAAAGGGAAAAGACAATTCCAGTGTTCTACATTACATCTAATGAAGTGAATAATCCCAAACTTGCCAAAAAGCAGAGACAAAGAGATCTAAAGAGTGGTTACTGAGTGACATGTTCAACAAAGAGACAAAGTGAGTTCACAAACTATGTAGAGATTTTAAATTGTTGAAAGCAAGCATTGTAGGCACAGTTGTGTCTCATACATCTCTTCTTCATCCTCAGAAATGTCCTCCACTCCAGTCATTGCAGTGGCAAGTAGCTGAGTGCAGAAGTAACCTGACAGCACTGGGCCTTAGCAGCATGGCTCGTTTTCGCCTCAGCCCTGGGGTTTCTCTGTCCTGGTGGTTTCTTATCTCATTTGATTCCTTAAGGAAACTGTTTAGCCATCTTGATAAATGCACAAACTGGAAAGTATTTGCCAAGATGGTAAAGCAAAGCCATGAAGCAAGTGGAATAGTCTATCAAAAGGTGATATGTGCAACAGAAAGTGAAAGACCCACAGGATTTTAAGGTTAATTGGATAATTTATTGTATTTACTTTGCTTTAAAAATGCACAGAGAGGTGAATTTTTCTTAGAAACTATTAAATACCTTATGATTTAATAAACTGGTATTTACCTGACTACTTTTTATATGTTTCCCAATGGTTGTCAAAAGAAAACAAAAAATAGAAGTGTCAATCTAATTAGAAGAATAAAGTGTTATTGGTGCATTTCCAACAAGAACTTGTCTTCTCATCTTAATAAATGAATATATTAAGACAAATATGAATGAGTATATACTTAACATTTGTTGGTTCGCTATGCCATCAACGAAGTTGAAACCTCCTTTTTATAGCACTAGAGATCTCATTAATGAAAATTATCATTCAAGTCTTATTAACATTCCCACAGCATTATATCCAGCAGGTAAAAAATTCAGCCTCTTTTTTTGTGATAATTGATTGATTTCAGTTCTCCAGATACAGAATATATTTAATCACACAAACATACCTAGAAAATATAACATGAGGGAGAGTTGGCAGAAACTAAAAAGACAACTGTACACCTCCCAAAGCCTTCAGATAATAGAATTATTAGAAACATTATGTAACAATGTAAAATATTCAAAAGGAAAAGGAGAAAGTTTGTTGTTGTTGTTGTTATTTTATTTTTATTTTAATTCAGGCAGTATTTGTGCAGTTTTGTTACATGGATATACTATGTAATGGTGAGGTTTAGGCTTCTAGTGAACCCATTACCCAAATAGTGAACATTGTCAATAGAACATTTTTCAAACTTCATTCCCCTTTCATACTCCCCCCTTTTAGAGTACCCGTTTTCTCTTCTGTCCATCTTTATGTCAATGTGTACTCATTAGTTAGTTCCTACTTAGGAGTGAGAATATGCAGTATTCGATTTTTTTTGTTGTTGTTTCTGAATTATTTTACTTGGGTAATGACCTCTAGCTCCATACATGTTGCTGAAAATGATAGAATTTCATTCTATGGCTGAATAGTATTTCATTGTGTATACATACAACATTTCCTTTATCCTGTCATCCATTGACAGGCATTCAGGTTGATTATATGTATTTGCTATTATGAATAGATGCTAGCAATTGAGTACAAGAGTCTTTTTGATGTAATGATTTCATTTCTTTTGAGCTGAAAGCCAGTAGTGGAATTGTTGGTTCAAATGATAGTTGTAATTTTAGCTCTTTGAGATTTTTTTATACTCTTTTTCATAGGGATTGAACTAATTTATACGCCCACCAACAGTATACAAGCATTTCATTTCCTCTGCATTCTCACCAACAGGTTACTTTTTACTTTTTTGTTTCAGTTAAAGTGCTTCTTTTTTTTCTCATTTTTATTTTAGATTCTGGGGTACTCATACATGTTTGTTACATGGACATATTGTGTAGTGGTAGTGACTGGGTCTCAGATGTCCTGTTCCCCAGATAGTGAATATTGTACTCAATAGGTAATTTCTGAACCCTAATCCTTCTCTTGACCAATCCCCTTATTCGTGTCCCCAGTGTCTATTATTTCCATCCTTGAGTGCAATTAGCACCCACATATCAGTGAAAACATGTCGTGTTTGCTTTTCTGTTTTTGAGTAAGTTCTCTTAGGATGATCTCCAGCTCCATCTCTGTTGCTACAAAGAACAGATTTCATTCTTTTTTGTGGATATGCAGTATTCTATGGTGTATATATGCCACATTTTCTTTATCCAGTCAATTGTTGGTGGATGCTTAGGTTGATTCCATGATTTTGTTTTGTGAATAGTGCGCAATGAACATGCAAGTACAGATATCTTTTATATACGCAGTTTTCTTTTCCTTTGCGTAGATATCTAGTAATGGGAATGCTAATTCAATTTTTAGTTCTTTGAGAAATCTCCATACTGTTTTCCATAGAGTATGAACTAGTTTACATTTCTCACCAAAAGAGTTTTATCCACAACCACACCAACATCTGTTGTTATTTGACTTTCTAATAATAGTCATTCTGACTGGTGTTAGTTGATATCTCATTGTGGTTTTAATCTGAATTTCTATGATGATTAGTGATGTTAAGCATTTTTTTCATAGTTTATTGACTACTTGTATGTCTTCTTTTGAGAAGTATCTATTCAGGTTCTTTGCCTACTTTTTGATGGGATTACCTGGTGTGTGTGTGTGTGTGTGTGTATTTTCATGTTGAATTGTTTTGAGTACACTGTAGCTTCTGGATATTGGTCCTTTGTCTGAGCTGTAATTTGAAAATATTTTGTCTCATTTAGTAAGTTCTCTGTTCACACAGTTGATTAGTTCTTCTACTATGCAGAAAACTTTTAGTTTTACTAAATCCCAGTTGTCTATTTTGGGTAATCTTGCAATTGCTTTTGGGGTCTTTGTTATTTGCAATTTGCAATTGCTTTGGGGGTTTTTGTTAGACTCATGTCCAGCAGAATGTTTCTAGGTTCTTTTAGGATTTTTAAGTTTCAGGTGTTACATTGAAGTCTTTAATTCATATTGAGCTAATTTTTGTATATTTTGAGAGGTAGGAGTCCAGTTTCCTTCAAAGGAGAAAGTTGTTTTTTATGATTTTTAAAAAGTGAACAATTAATAAGAAACTAATACAATGACAAAACTGATTTAAAAAAAACAAGTAAAATTCTAAAATAAAAATTACAATTAATGAATAAGTAACAAAAGAGACAAATATTATTAGATAATTGAAAAATATATCTGAAGAAAGTACCCACATTATAGTTCAGAGATACAAGAAAATAAAAAATATGAAAGTATGTTAGGAGAATTAAGGAACCAATGAAAAGATCTGCCTTCTATTTGTAATCTCAAGAGAATAAAAAGACTGAATGAGGACAATAGTCTTTGTAGAAAAAAATAGGAAACTGTTGAAAAATATCCAAAAGACAGGTGTAGTGATACATCATATTTCTGAACTGAAAAACCCATTATTTTAAATATCTACCTGGTTATAATCTAAAATTTATCTTTTCATATAAATCACAATAAAAAGTGTGAACACTATTTTAGAGGAAATTGTGCATATATACACTAGAAAACATGTAATGTTTAAAAAGTATTATTCAGAGTAGTGAAGAAACTAGAAACAATGAATTAATAAAAGTGTAGGTAAACAATTTTTGCAGTACTCACAGTGGAATGTTATGAAAGAATGGGAAAAATATTGCAACTACATAAAACAATAAGGATGAATATAACGAGGGAAAATATGATTCATAGAGGATAATCAAATGTTTTATATTTTTATAATGCTCAAAACCCAGAAATCTAAGCAACATATTATCCTATGTAAATATGCAATAGTACTATTAAAATCAATAACAAATAAATGATAAGCACAAAATTCAAAGTAGTGGCTAGTTCTGGTAGAAAAGTTAGAAATAAAATTAGGGAAGAACAGATTATAGATATCAATATTATTGGTATTTTAATAGTTTACACATTTGGTAGTGAGCTTATAGTTAATACCAATTAGGAAGCTTTTTAATTTACTTGTTTGTTACATATATTGTTTAATATTATTTAATATTGTTTAATTAATAAAATATTAATTGAAATATATCTTGCACTTAAAACATAGCTGTATGATCGCTCGTTCAAATTCTGTTCTCACTTTATGCAAAATTCCAAAAATATACTTATTCAGAATCACAACAAATCAGAAGCACATTGAATGGTAGAAAAAAAGTTCAAAAGAGGTTGATATAAACTGATATATATACAATGAAGAGATCATTTTTAAATGCATAAAATGTAAACTCAAGGGCTTTGACGTTATTGCCATTAGGCATAGGAGCTACTTAACATAACAAGAAATGGGCTAGCACCTTCCCAGATTTTAGTAACATTTTGGTGTGTAATAGTAGACTTTCCTTTTACAGCCATGAGCCATCATGCTCAGAAAGCTTTGCTAAGCTGGCAAAGAAGTATGCAGCATGATTCATAAGAAATCCTAACTCAAGTTGTTAAAATAATTGTTGAGCATTTGTGAGAATAATTCTTCCTACTTCACTTTTAAGGTCACCTGCCTAGTTCCTGGAGGCATTTCAATTTTTGAAACTTTTACACAGTTTGATTTCAGGCTAATAATCCTATTTTTCTGGGATGGGCACAAGTGGTGTCTTAGCCCATTTTATGATGCTATAAGGGAATACCTGAGGCTGGGTAATTGAAAAAGAAAAAAGGTTCATTTGACTCATGCTTTTGCAGGCTGTACAAGAAGCATGGCACTAGTATATGCTTCTGGTGTGGGCCTTTGACTGCTTCTACCCATTGCAGAAGGTGCAGGGGAGCCCGTATGTACAGAGAACACATGGCAAGAGAAGAAGCATGAGAGAGAGAGAGAGAGAGAGAGAGAGAGAGAGAGAGAGAGAGGAGGGAAAGAAGGGAAGAGAAGAGAAGAGAAGAGAAGAGAAGAGAAGAGAAGAGAAGAGAAGAGAAGAGAAGAGAAGAGAGAAGAGTAGGTGCCAGGCTGTTTTTAAAAACCAGTTCTCATAACTAACAGAGAGAGAAGGCATGCATTGCTGAAAGGGCATCACCAAACCACTCATGGGAGATCTGCCTCCGTGAACAAAGCACCTCCTATTAGGTCCCATGTTCAACATTGGAGATTAAATGTCAACATGAGATTTGGAAGGAGTCAAACAAACAAAACTATAGCATAAGGAGATGGGAAAGTATCTCAGGAAGAAACAATAGTATGGATAAAGGCAAAGTTCTCTTCTCACTTCTCATACTTGATTCTTCACAGAACAAACTGCCTATCATTTCTTTGGAGGATGTAGTCTGTGTCTCCTATAGAATCACATAAAATCCAGTGCCCAGATTCTCGGCAAAATGAACAAGCAGCTCAAGTATCTGTGGTATTTTTCCTCCTTTTTGGCAGCTTCCCTAGTTTCTGAACTTGTGTTTATCTAGCTTTCCTGGAGGGTGGTGTTCTTATCCTACTCTGTTCTCTGCACCCACAAGTTCATTCAGGTTTATCTGCACAAATCACCTGGGACACCAAAATCAAATATTTCTCTTACTGAATCCCTTCACTATGACAACCTGCAATTAATTAATTCAACAATTAATAGTGACCAATAAATATATTCTTATGCCTTCCATGCAATTAAACTCAGCTAGAAAGTAAAAAGAGAGTAATTAAAATTTTCAACTAATGTAAATCATTCTAAGGTATGAATGACTTACTTATCACCGAGGCGTTCTCTTAAGGGTTTTCCATAAGACTTTTTGGTAGAATATCTGGGAAAGATGTTTTCTGAGTGCCCTTTCAGCAGCAATAGGCAAAATTGTGAAGTTTGTCATTTAAGTAATAAAACATTAAATATTATTTTATTGTTTTTATATAATTATATAAATTATGTTCGTTATAAATAGTAATGTTATAAGATGGCATATAACACATGGTATTCATGCATACATAAATTAATATTGCTTTCATGTAGTAAAAACACAATGACCATGAGTCTGAGGATTCTAGTTGCTAAGTTCATACTTTTCTATTCTGTAGATAAGTAACCTTAGTTAATGAACTACCTTGGCCTGGGCTTTCTGTTTTTGCCCTTGTTTTCCATTAGAAATACAATATAGCAGTGTTTAAGAGGTAGATAAAGACCAGGATTTGACTCCCTGTTCTGCCAATAAGTTATTTACTTAAGTTATTTAGATCTCAGTTTCCTCATTGATAAAATAGGAGTAATGTTAAGAGTATCAAATTATTCTTCAGATGGTTGAACTGAACCCTTAATATGATACCTGCCTAGATATGGTAAGCACTCGAAACTTTTATTAACTAAAAAGATATACAAATAAATGCATACAATGTAAGACTTATTTATATTTTAATCTGATTTTTCTTTGATTATTCTGTCATTATAATCTTGATTTCCTCTATTCTTCTAAATAGTTTCTTAAATACTCTCTAAGACACTGATATGGATATAAAATTGTAAATTGGGTAAAATGCCTCCTGTAACTCTGAAAACATGACACTGGAGTTAATAAGACTTAATACTCATCTTTTAAAATAGAGACGTCTCTAGCATAAATCCCTTGAGATCTAGGCTGGTGTATTTTGGGCTGTGTTACATTTCTGATGACCAGGATAAAATGCCGGCTCTAAGATGGGAGAGATGAGCCTTGTTCCTAAAAATGCTTGAGTGACTTGCAAATAGAACCATGGCACATGAGTGACAGCTTTAAAGCTTATTCAGGAAATGTTGACTACTTTGGTCTTGAAAGTCTTTCTAAAATTTTTATGCCATAAAGAAATAATGGAATCATCTTACACAATTAATATTCTAATAAAAGTCCTTATAAACCGTGGAGGCTGCTTTATGTAGAAGTGTTTAGCTTTCCTTTATATTTTCTATGAGTTTCATATAAACATTATTTTATGACAAGTGTGCTTTTGGTTACTGAGAGGAATGTTATAGTTCTCTTTTCCCTGGAAAAAGAGGGAATTGAGCCAAAGGTATACAGGAGAAAAAGGAAAGTGCCAGCTATTGGGGAGGTTCCACGAAGATTCCAAAGCTCCTAGGGGAGACTGAAGTGTTAGGATGATGTTTAGCAGGAACATTCTGTGGTTTGGGTTTAGAGAATGTACTTAGAGATAATTCAGAGACACTGAAATTAAGAGTGGATAGAAACCTCGGAACGTGAAAACATCTTTCCTTCACTATATAAATAAAAGCAAGGGGAGTTGTAAATTGACTAAAATTGGTTGCAGCCAAAATATTAGCAACTTTGCTAAAAACTCCAGTTCTTTCATGTATATAAGTCTATTCGATGGTTTCCTCTGCTTCTCTGGGCTCTTAAACATTGACAAAATTTACATCCATATACTGGAATCAGAAGAGGATTCTGTACATTCTCATAATCAACATAATTCCTTTTTGTTTGTGGATAGTCCATAAATAAGTCAATACAGTTCTGTTATTTATTGAGATGTCAGCCCTACTAACTTAGTTGGAGCCTGGAAAGACAAGCTATAGTTTCTTTCTCTCTTTTTAAAGATTCATTGACCTCATTCAGGGAACACTTCAAGGAGTTTTGTTTGAGTGATCAATACATTTCTATATTTATAATCCTAATCAAAGCCCATCTGCTTTTCTGCTAAAGTGTTGCTCAAAGAGACAGTCACATAATCAAAATTATAAACTTTATTGTATTGATTTTTTGTTCTACTTGTTACTCCGACCACAAAAATAATTAAATATTTTCATTTTAATAACTGTTACTTGACACAAAATCATTTCTTTGGGAAATATTTCCCTAACGTCAGGACTATGGCATCTTATACTCCCAGTTCTGCCATTTCTCATTCTAATTATTAGACTTTAACAAGTCCAAGACTTGTTTTAAATGCTCTAGTCTCGAAACTTAACAGCTGTTCCCCAGGCCATGTATAGAAAGTCAGTCAGCTGCCTTGAGCTGACCTCAATAGCGTAGTCACACAGAGCCAGATCTTGACCGTAGAGACTCCAGCCTCATGTTATTAATACTGCAGGATCATCTATAAATGTGTGCATTTCACCGTTTCACCTGCTGTTGTTTGCTGAGACCAGTGCCTGCTGTCCTTATTCATGCAGCAAACACCTTTGAAACTTAAACCAAATTTCTTTCATTTAAAGATGGAGATACTAGAGATAGTGAATGTTTGAGTCCATCAAAGTGTGGGAAGAGGATTCAGGGAAGAAAAATAAGGAGGACTAGCATGAAGGACATATAACAAAATATAAATGGCATCTCATAATGAAAAAGTTATGCTGCATTTTAATGTGCTAGTCAGTTAAGTCACTACATCTTTCTCTATTACATGACTAGTCACTGCACTTCACATTGGACTATGCACACTTATCATGCGGTTTATAGAGAAGATGCAAAACCAGCTCACTTCTGCCTGCCATATCCAAGCCACTGCTTCTGCTGCCAGTTATTTTCTATATCAGGGCAGTTTTTCCATTTAGGGAGATGAACAGGAATTGAAGGTATCTAAATGTTTAGCATTTTTGCTTTGTATCTGAATATGTGCTCAGGCTAATTTAGGCCATATGGTGTCTTCACGCAGCAATAAATGTGCCCTTTCTGACTTTTAGACTTTCTCAGTTATGAGATTTCTGAATCACAAACTGCAGTTCTAACTGTCTCTCTAAAGGCACTAATTAACTGGCATTCCATTTCTCACAACTAAATGAATAGTCTGTATAAAATTAAAAGTAGCTGTTGAAAACCATTATCTTCATTTTCACTTTTAGTGGAAAAAAAAACTCCTCATAAGTGTGTTATGATTTTACTTAAGCATCTTTGTTGTCTTAGCAGTGACTCGTGAAACAGCAGTTGTTTTTAATCTTAAAATTTACAAAGGTTTTCTTGTGTATTTTTCCCAGTCAATATTCTCTATGTATGTTACACCAATATCAAAAATGTATATTATAATAACACATATAAAATACATTTGCTATTGTAAGTAAACTTATGAATGGCGACCAAACGTATAAGCTAAAAATTAACTGTAAACTTTCCAGAAGCTAAAAATTATCTTATTTGTTTTTCTTTAATGATGTATGTAATTTTTCTGAAAACTTCCCACAAAATCAGTTTTTGAGGCCCTTAAAGAGTAAAACAAAACGAATTCCAATAATAGCATACCACAACAGTGAGTTTCCAATAAATTTGGCTAAAACTGATTATAAAGACATGCCTAAATCTAGCTAGCATAGACATTGAAACTTAATATGCAATATTACTTTCAAAAAATAAAGAGAATATTATGGCAAGAAAGACTTTTGTAGTAGGCATTGCCTTCAAACCGTGACATTATTTGGATACACATTTTGACCAAAAAAAAAAAAAAATGTGGTAACATCTGAGATAACCAGAAATTTAAAGGGTTATTTGGGCCAAAGCATAAATTTAATATCTTCTGCCTAATTTTTAGTATTTATAGCACCTGACTGTCCTATACTAAGATAACTCCAATACCTTCTATGCTAGTTCACTTCATACTGAGATAGCTTTCACTGTTCCATATAATATAAATTTGGGATTTATGTCTGTAGCGCAGTTATTGGTTCTGGGTGCTCATAGTTTCATTAGAGTCAACTTTAATCCTCTTTCATGTGAAGAGGCAAAATATTTGCCCCAACTTTGCATGACACAAGTTTTAGATGAATGTTTTTTCATTGAGAGAAATTTAGCTGGAAGTTGTATATATGGTAGTAGAAGTTGAACTTCTACAAATTAATGAGTTGTCAAAGATAGAACATATCAAAAATAGCTGTCAAGGACAAAAAATGTCAAGGATGGAAAATATTATACCATCACTCTATAGAATCACCGTGTTATGTGGGGTGTAAATAAATATCTTAGCATAATTTAACCATCCTGAATCTAAAACATTTTTATCTTATAAATTCCAAGTATATTCACTTTGGCACATTGTTTACATGCTTTGTCAATTTTCAGTTCTATTATAGCTTAGTGACATATATATAGTGTATATCCAGAGATAGAGAATTTTGCATATCCACAGCTCTCAAATATTCAATTCTAATATATAATCTATGATTAAATCTCATGTAATTGTATCATGTATTATTTTTATTTGACATCTATATTAGAATGTGCTACTATAAGCTGCTATAACAATGAGAAAAAGAACTACAGCAGTTCACATACAAAGTACAGTAAGTTCTCAATTAATATCACTGATAGGTTCTCAGAAACCTCCACTTTAAACAAAATTGCATATAATAAAAGCAATTTTACCATAAGACAATTGATATAAACAGTAGTTAAGTTATTAGAGTATATTTCTGGATGCCAAAACATCATCAAACTTTTAAAGTATGACCAAAATACTGCTAATAATAAGCATTAAAGTAACATAAGCTATACATACGTTAAAGAAAGGTTAATAAAAACAACATAATTATTTACCCAATTATTCCAATCCGAGGTTGAGGGTGGCCAGAGCCTCTCTCTGCAGCTCAGGGCACAAGGTAGACCCCAACGTAGACAGGACACCCTCCCATAGCATTGCTCTTTCACACTGGAACAATTGAGATGCACTATCTTATCTAACGTGTACATCTTTGGGATGTGGTAGGAACCTGAATACCCAAAGAAAACCTACACAGACATGGGGAAAACAAGAAAACTCCACATAGATGGTGGCCCTGGCCAAGAATCAGAGTTTTTTTGTTTTGTTTTGTTTTTTCTCATCAACATAATGACAAGATGACGCTGCACAAAGCAATGTTATTCAAGGATCTGCTATGTATCTCTCTTTTACACTAGCAGACTGGCCAGCTCAGGCTAGAAGGGCATCTCTGCTTCATGAGGTCACTCAGGTCCCTTCTACCTTGTTACTCTGTTATGATTTACAGCATATTGTCCTCATTCACATGATTTAAAGTAGCACACCAATGTCACATCTACACTCCAATCACAGGATGGAAAAAAGAAATTAGATTGCAAATAACTTCACTTTAAGGAGAATGATCCAGATATACAGTTGACAATTTTTTCCCCATCTTAATGGTTTCTTTTGCTTTGCAGATTTTAAGTTTGATGAAGTCCCGCTTGTCTAACTTATCTCTTATGGCACAGGTACTTGGAGTTTTGGTCAGGAATTGGTTGCCTACTCTAATTTCTGTACGGACGTCTCTTGCATTTTCTAAGATTCTTATGGTTGAGATTTTATATTTAGGCTTGTGATCCATTTAGAGATGATTTTTGTATATGGTGAGAGGTACGAGTTCAGTTTCTTTCTTCTGCACATGGTCAGTCAGTTTTCCCAGCACCATTTACTAATTAGAGCCTCCTCTACCCAGTGACTGGCGGTGGAGTCTTTGCCGAAGATGAGTTGATGGAGGAATTGAGGTTTTGCTTCCAGAATCTCCATCCTGTTCCATTGGTCTGTATGCTTGTTCGCGCATCAATACCAGGCTGTTTAGATTAATATAGCCTTATAATAAAGTTTAAAGGCCCTGAGTATAATTCTTCCTGCTTTGTTTCTTTTACTAGAATTATTTTGGCTATTCATGGTCATTTATATTTCTATCAATTTCTGTGTTGTCATTTCTAGGTCTGAGAAGAATAATGTTGGTAATTTAAAGGGTATTGTATTGAGTCTGTAGATTGCCTTAGGTAGGATGGACATCTTAACAACATTGATTCTTCCAATCCATGAGCATGGGATATTTTTTCATTTGTTTATGTCTTGGATTTCTTTGAGCAGTATTTTGTAGTTTTTGCTGTAAAGGTCTTTCACGTCTCTGGTTAGGAAGAGGCCAAGTTATTTCATTTTATGTGAGGCAATTGTACATGGGATTGTGCTTTTTATTTGGTTATCTGCCTGATTTTTGTTGGTGTATAAAAATGTGATTATCTTTTGCACACTGATTTTGTACTCTGATTTGCCAATGTCCTTTATCAGTGCAAAGAGGTTTTTGACAGATTATCTTGGTTTTTCAAGGTATAGAATCAAATCAACAGCAAAGAGGGATAAGTTAACTTCCTCTTTTCCAACTGGATACCCCTGATTTTGTTCAACTAGGCTCATACATGCCAAAAGGAAAAAAAAAACAAACAGCCCTATTAAAAAGTGCGAAAAGATATGAATATGAATAGACACTTCTATTCATGGCTATATTAAAAAATCCAGAGTCCCAGTAATCATCAAAGAAATTCAAATCAAAACCACACTGAGACACTACCTAACTCCAGTCAAGATGGCCATTATTAATAGCTCAAAAACAACAAATGCTGTAGAGGATGTAGAGAAAAGGAATGTTTCTGCACTGTTTGTGGGAGCTTAAAACTGGCACCACCTCTGTGGAAAACAGTGTGGCAATTTATAAAAGATCTAAAAATCAACCTTCCATATCACCCAGCAATCCCCCAGAGGGACTCAAATCATTCTACAAAAAAAGATACCTGTGCATGCATGTTTATTGCAGCACTATTCACCATTTATTGCAAAAACATGAAGTCAAACATGCTGCCCATCAAAAGTGAACTGACTAAAAAAAGAAAGTCGTACGTGTACATGATGGACTATTATGCAGCTGTAACGAAAGACAAAATTATGGACTTTGCAGTAACTTGGATGAATTTAGAATCATCATACTCTGTGATCTATCACAGAAACAAAGAACTGAGTGCCACATGTTCTCACTCATAAGTGGACCCTAAATATTTATCATAATACTGCATAAAAGGGATTAGTAATAGCGGGTCACTGCCAGGGGAGAGAGGGAGAAAGGAGAAGGCACTTAACACGAATAAGCATACCTGATCTCAAACCAGGCAAAGTGAGGACCAATGGGAGGCCCAAACTCAACCTGTAAGATGATCACTTATGTACCTAACTTCTGAATTGTATCCACATGTTTAAAATTTAAAAAATGATAACAACTAAAAATAAGGAGAATGGTCCAGAAATTGAAGATAATTTATTCACATACCATTGACAAGCCCACCATTCATGCACATCTAACTTGAAGTAGCAAGTAGTCTATATCTATAAGTCTATGTAGTCAACTAGAGCTGGTTGTATGGTTGAGGGATAAAAAGGATTTTTATTATTTTAACTAAGGGGATAATGGATCATGGAGAAGAGTTAGGAAATTATTCCACAATTCCCTCGGAACATTTAAGGCAATTTTTTTTTTTAACTTTTAACATTTATCCAAATATTTAACCAAAATTTTAATCTTTCATTAAAGTACTGATTATATGCAAACCAAAATAGAAAATTTGAGACAATTATAAGTAAACTTTTGTTTTTAACAAAGAAAAAATTCATCCTGAAATGCAATTCTTACATCTAAATATTTTGTGCACGTCTATAATTATTTCATTATTTCCTTAGGAGAGAATCTCAGAAGTACAACTGCTATGTCAAGCAGAATATAATCTTTAGACTTTTGATATATGTTACTAAAATATTCTCCAAACTCTAAGCTAATTTAGACTCCAATAGAAAAATGCACTAGGACGCCTTTCCTTCGGTCTTTTTTCAAAGAGTACTATTGAGGTGTAGTCTATATACCATAAAAGTCATGCAGTGACTTTTAATAGATTTATGTGGTTGTGTAAGCATCATCACAACATTAGAACATATCTACCACCCTAAAAGATTCCTTCTTGCTCATTTCCAGCTAAAACCTGCTCCCACCCCCTAGTTTCAGATTAACATTGCTCTCTATCTCTTAGAGATTTCCTTTTGTAGAAATTTCACATAAATGAAATCATCCAATAAATAGTTTCTTGTGCCTGGTTTCTTTCACTATTTTACAATGCTTTTGAGGTTTATTCATATCATAGTATGTATCTGTTGTCTGTTCATCATTATATCTAAATAGCATTCCATTGTGTAAATATAATGCATTTTGTTTATCATTTCAGCAACTGATGAATATGTGGATTGTTACCAGTTTTTTGCAATTATGAATAATACCCCTATAAAAAATGTTTAAGGCTTTGCATGGTCGTAAGTTTTTGTTTCTCTCAATCTTGCTAAGATCTTCTTTACGACATCAATTTTAAATATGATAATACACATAAGTGTGTATATTTGTGTGTGTATTTACTTGTTATATTAAGAAACAATAATTCCAATATTGCCAAGATTAGCAGAGTTTTTCAAAAAAGATATTAATTTAAAGTGATAATTCACATTCCAAAGCCATTTCTATTTTTCCTGATTTTATTCTGCTAAAAAAGAAACATTCTATTGTTTGGATTAAGAAAAGATGACATCTTCTTTCTTTAATTCTTGATACCCACTACATTACTCAGCAACATGTTAGAAAATATTGCATTCTTATTTGAATGTGCTGTATGCATTTTCTTTTTATGTTATAAATTCACATACCTATTCAACAAACTCTTATTATGTTGCCACAATGTATCAAGCACTGTGTTTGGAACTAAGCAAGCAAAATAGAATAGAACATGGGCTTTGCCTTTGTGGAGCTTTATAAACAAAAGAGGCAATCAAGTACAATGTCATTTGTGAAAGAGTAGGTGTGAGGCAATCTACAAAAGGTCTAACTCAACTTTAAGAGGCCCAGGAAGTGTTGCCAGAATAAGGAATATCCAAGTTGAAATCTGAAGAATAAGGGTTCAGAGGTTTCTTTCACCATGTCAGCTCTGGCATGTCTACCTTTATTTTCTCTCTTCTTTCTCTAATAAACTTTGTTTAAAAACTTAAAAAGAAAAAAAGAATAAGCATTCATTATCTAAGAAAAGAGGATGAGAATAATAAATCCAACAGGAAATAATAACATATGCAAAGGTCTTGACTGAATAGAACCTGGTATCTCTGGAAAAATATAGATAATTCTTCTGAAGCAAACCTTTTGAAAGAAAAATAACAACAGAAGGAGCTGGAGAAGCAAGATGGGACAAATTTATGACAGGATTTCCGGCCATATTGAAGACTTGTAAGCCAAATCTACTTTCAGTGAAGTCTTCAGTGTCATTTTTGATAACTTCAATTTATATTATCAAGCCCAGTTAAAATTTAACTTCCCTAAAAAAACAATTTCTGCCGGGCTCGGTGGCTCAGCCTACAATCCCACGCCTTTGGGAGACTGAAGCGAGTGGATTGCCTGAGCCGCGCGGGTTCGAGACCCGCCTGGGCAGCAAGACCTCATCTCTACAATAAATCAAAAAAATCAGCCAGGAGTGGTAGCACATGCCTGTAATTCCAGCTACTTGGAAGGCTGAGGTGGAAGGATCGCAGGAGCCCAGCAGGTCGAGGCTGCAGTGACCGAGAGAGGCCACTGCACTCCAGTCTGGGCGACAGAGTGAGACTCCAACTCAAAAAACAAAAACAAAAACAAAAACAAAATTTCTGGGTCTTTAATCCATGAGGACACATAGTACATGGTTTCACTGCTTCAACAGCACCTTAAAATTCTCATTTAGAATTTTAGAGAGTTAGACCAAAATAATCTTGTCTCACCTATTAGAATGTAAGCTCTTCAAAGCAGTGTACTGTACATGTTTAGTTTACCACTATTTTAAACATTTCATACAGAGGGACTTGATTATGAAATGATTTCAACATACCAGCCTGGGCAACATAGTGATATTTCATTTCTACAAAAAGTTAAGTAAAAATAACCAGGGGTGGCATATGCCTGTAGTCCCAGGTACTCCGGAGCTGACACTGGAGGATCACTTGAGCATAGTAGTTGAAGGCTATGGTGAACTGTGATCATGCTACTACACTCTAGCCTGGGAAACAGAGTGAGACTTTGACTAAAAACAAAAAATGCTCCCAACAAATATATGTTCAGGGAAAGAAGAAAAAAAATGTGTTCTGCAGAGAGTGGAGGAAGATGGTAGTGGAGCCAGTTGGACTATCCGAATCCCTGTGTGAGGAAGGGAGCGTATGGACAATTTTGTGTACATGTTTGTGAGTAAGTGGGCATGTGAGTGGCTGACAGTGGGGACTCAGAAGCAAGTAGCCAGGGCTTTCCTGCTGACGTGATGGTGCCACAGCTGCTATGCTCGGACCCTGGCATTTTCCGGGGTGCAGAAGCCAAGTGCCATTATTTAAAATCAACAAAGCCCTTCCCAGGAAGAAGCTGCTGGGAGTGACTGCCTCCTCTGGATCCTCCTCACCACTACAGAGCCTGGCTGGACCCTGGCAGCAAGGGCTCAGGAGGGAGCACAGCAAGGGAGTCAGAGGCAGAGCCCCACTAGAGAGGACAAAAGAGACACCCTGCCACCATCTTGAAAACTGGGCAGGAAAGTACTCCAGCTTGCTCACCACAGAGCGACAGACCTGATCTCTGTGACTGGTGTGTTAACTACTCAAGGGTGGACTGTAGCCCAAGGGGATAACCTGAAAGTGCAAACTCCGGAGGAATAGGATGAGTGCAGTCTCAGGTGCCCATCCCCTACCCAGATTCAGCCACAGGACAAAGGGTGTGACCAGAAAAGGATGAGAAAGATCCCTGAAGAGATCAATAGTGAATCTGGGGATGACCCACATTCCTCCTCCGCAGCAATCCTCTAAATATCAGACTCACAGGGCTGGGGCAAAATAAGAGGGATGAACTGCTGGGTGTCAACTGCAATAGGAGGACTCTACTCCAGGATAAGTCAACTTGGGACACCCTGCACAAGTACCTGGGGAGGAGACAATCCTGCACCTCTCCAATAGAGGGGATTCCCCCTGACCACACAAGAGTGAGAGGGGAGTGCTAAGCCCCACCCACTCCTACCACCCCCTCGTCCTTTCCTGGGCCACATGCTGGAGAGAGTGTGAATGTGGCCCACAGCTCTGCAGGAGACAGCAGAAGGGATTACCTGTGAGCAGTTGAGAGAAATAATTACACAACCTACCCAAGAGGGCAGTTTTGTTTGTTTGTTTGTTTTTTCCCTTCTTTTTTCTTTGTGCATAAATGTGTATGTGAGGGTTAAATTTGCATTCCTCCTCATCTTTTATTTTCTTTTTCCTTTTATTCTTTCTTCTTTCTTCTTTCACTTTTTGTTCTCTGTTTATGTGTGTATGTGAATGATCAAGTGTTAAACTTTCAGTTTTTCTTTCTCCTTCTCTTTTTTTAGCTTAATGTGTGTGTAAATGCATGTGCAAAGGTTCAATTTGCATTCTTTTTTCTTTTCTCTTTTCTTTTTTCTTCTCCTTTCATTTTTTCTGTTAATTTTATCAGCTTGTTCCAGTTTTTTTTTTTGAAACAGAATGCCTTGGGGCAAACATTCCAGGAGATTATCCAAGAAAACTTTGCCCATCTCACCAGAGATGTGACCATACAAACTCAAAAGATACAGAGAATTCCCACCAGACATCAAATGAGAAGATCAATCCCTAGACACATAGTAATTCATCTATACAAAGTAGACACAAAAGAAAAAACCCTAAAGGCAGCAAAAGAGAAAGGTCAGACTATCTACTGAGGAAGACCAATCAGAATAGCAGCAGACCTATTGATAGAAACACTACAAGTTAGAAGGGACCAGAGTGTAATCTTCAAAGATAAACAATTTCAACCAAGAATTTTCTATTCAGCCAAGTTCATCTTCATTAGCAATGAAGAATTAAAATCCTTCCCAGACATCCAATTCCTAAGAGTTTATGCAGTTTTCAGACCAACTCTACAGGTGGCACTTAAAAAGGTATTAAGCACAGAAGAAAGAAAGAAAGAAAAAAAAGAACACACATGTACTTCCCAAGAGAATAAGACAACACAGAATCACAGAGAATGCATTGCGACTGCAGACTTGAAAACACACACATACATCAACCCAAAAGTTCAAAGAAAATAAACAAAGAAAAAACTTTATAAGAACCTCATAACAGGGTTAAACACTCACATTTCCATAATCTCCCTGGATATAAATAGACTAAATGCACCCTTGAAAAAACATAGAATGGCAAACTGGATTTTAAAAAAGACTCGATAATTTGTTCCATTCAGAAAATTAATTTCACCACAAGAGACACACACAGACTCAAAATTAGTGTGTATAAAATGAACTTCCAGACAAGTGGATCACAAAACAAGGCAGAAGGCACCATCTTAATATCAGACAAAACAACCTTTGCGCTATCAAATATTTTAAAAGATATGGAAGGACACTATATAATGATAAAATGTTCAATTCATCAACAAGAAATATCCATCCTAAATATATATGAACCCAACACAGGAGCCTAGCATTTATAAAACAACTACTAAATAAACAAAAAATGATACTGACTCTAATACTATTATAGCTGAATATTTAAATATCCCACTCACAGCCCTCAATAGATCACTGAAGCAAAACATCAACAAAGAGATCCAAAACTTCAACTTGATGCTTGACCAACAGGAAATTGACTCTTTCATAAGAAAACTACCTACAAAAAAAAAACAAAAAACAAAAAAACACCAAAACAAAACAAAACAAAACCCTGGACCAGAAGACTTTCCAGTGGAATTCTACAAATTATACAAGTAGGAGCTGATACCAGTTCTATTGAAAGTATTTCAGGGAGTTGAGAAAGACAAAATACTCCCCAAATCATCTAACAAAGCTAACATCACACTGATACCCAAACCAGGTAAAGAGGCAACAAAAAAAGAGAACTATAAGCCAATATCCCTGTTGAACATAGACACAAAATTTCTCAGCAAGATTCTAGCAAATCAAATCCAACAACACATTTCAAAAATCATCCACTATGACCAAGTAGGCTTCATTCCTGGGAAGTAGGACTGGTTCAACATCTGCAAGACCATACATCAACAGATATAAAAACAAGAACCACATGAGTACATCATTTGATGCAGAAAAGGTTTTTGATAAAATCCCGCATAGCTTCTTGACAAAAATCTTTGAACACCTGGGCACTGAAGTGACATACCTCAAAATAGTATGGGCCATCTCTGTGTAACAGCCAACATATTGCTAACATATAGCCAACATATAGCTTTTCACCTGAAAACTAGAACAAGAAAAGGCTTCCCACTCTCACCCCTCTTGTTAAAATAGTGTTGGAAGTCCTAGCTAGAGCAATCAGACAAGAGAAGACAATAAGGGGGATCCAAATAGGAAAAGAAGTCAAGTTATCCCTCTATGCTGCCAATGTATTCCTATACCTAGAAAACCTATCTGTCAAAAACCTCTTTGTACTAACAAAGGACTTTGACAAAGTCTTAGGGTACAAAATAAATGTGCAAAACAGTTGAATTATTATACACCACCACCAAACAGGCAGAGAAACAAATAAAAACCTCAATCCATTCACAATAGCCATAAAAAAATGAAATACCTCAGCATCTTACTAACCAGAGACATGAAAAACCTTTACAACAAAAACTACAAAACACTGCTCAAAGAAATCCAAGAAGACACAAACAAATGGAAAAATATTCCATGCTCACGGACTGGAAGAATCAAATTGTTAAGATGTCTAACCTACCCAAGGCAATCTACATATTCAATGCAAAATCCATTAAATTACCAACATCATTCTTCTCAGACCTGGAAAAAACCAACACAGAAATTAATATGGAAACATAAACAACCACAAATAGACAAAACAATTGTCAGCAAAAGAAACAAAGCAAGAGGTATCAAATTTTCAGACTTTAAACTTTACTATAAGGCTACAATATTCAAAACAACCTGGTATAAGAAGAGGTGTATAGACTAATGGAATAGGATAAAGATTCTGGAAGTAAAACCTCAATTTCTCAACCAATTCATCTTTTACAAAGCCTCCACCAACAACCACTGGGGAGAGAAGAACCCATTCTGTAAATGGTGCTGGGGAAACTGACCTCATGCAGAAAACTGAAATAAGACCCCTATCTGTCATCATACACAAAAATCAACTCCAAATGGATCAAACACATAAACATAAAACCTCAAACATTAAGAATCTTCAAAAACACAGGAGACACCCTTACGGAAATTGGAATAGGCAACCAATTTCTGATCAAAACCCCAAATGTCCATTCCATAACAGATAAGATAGACAAGTGGGATCTCATTAAACTGAAAAGCTTCTGCAAAGAAAAGAAACCATCAAAAGAGCAGGGAGACAGTCCACAGAACAGGAAAAAAATAGCCATCAACTGTATGTCTGACAATGGCCTAATATCCTGGTTCTAAAATGAACTCAGATGTGCAGAAAGGAAAAAAACCCAAACAACTAACCCATTAAAAAGTGAGCAAAAGGCATGAATAGACACTTCTCAAAAGAAGATGTACAGGCAGCCAATAGACACATGAAAAAGTGCTCAGACTCACCAATCATCAGAGAAATGCAAATCAAAACCACATTGTGATATCACCTAGCTCCAGTAAAAATGGCCATCATTAATAAAACAAAACACTATTCAGAGCCCTAAAGGCCAATACCTTAAGAAATCAGAAAGACAAGTGGGACCTCATCAAATCAACAAGCTTCTGCAAAGCAAAAGAAACCATCAAGAGAGCAGGGAGACAGACCACAGAATGGGAAAAAATATTTACCAACTGTATATCTGACAAAGGCCTAACATCTAGGATCTACAGGGAACTCAAATGCGCCAAAAGGAAAAAGACAAACAGCCCTTTTAAAAAGTGGGCAAAAGACATGAATAGACATTTCTCAAAAGAAGATCTATGGGCAGCCATCAGACACATGAAAAAGTGCTCAGCCTCACTCATCATCAGAGAAATACAAATCAAAACCACATTGAGATACCACCTAACCCCTGTAAGAATGACCATCATTAATAAAACAAACAACAACAGATGCTGGCAAGGATATAAAGAAAAAGGAACTCTTCTACACTGCTGGTGGGAATGCAGACTAGTGCAACCTCTTTGGAAAACAGTGTTGCGATTTCTGAAAGAACTAGAAATTGATCTTCCATATGACCCAGCAATCCCCCCATTGGGAATATACCCGGAGAAACTCAAACCATTCTACAAAAAGGATACCCGCACATGTATGTTTTTTGCAGTTCTATTCCCAATATCAAAAACATGGAACCAACCATGTTGTTCATCAAAGCTGGACTGGATTAAAAAAATGTGGTACATATGCACAATGGAATATTATGCAGCCATAAAGAAGGACAACTATATGGACTTTGCAGCAACTTGGAAGGATTTGGAGTCAAACATACCCAGTGATTTATCACAGAAGCAAAGAACAGAGTTCCATATGTTCTCACTCATAAGCTGACCTTGAACAATTATAATGCTATAAGAAAGTGATTGGCAGTAGTGGGAACTGTCGGGGGGGTGGAACTGGCAGTTGAGGGAAACTGCTAGGGGAGGGAGGAGCATACCTCAACAACAAGGGTATCTGCATGATCAATGTTTATATACCTAACCCTGAATTGTACCCCACATCTTCATAATAAATAATAATTTAAAAAATCAATCTAGAAAATAAAACAAAAACAATAGATGCTGATGAAGAGATGGACAAAAGGGAATGTTTCTACACTATAGGTGGGAATGCAAACTACTTCAACCTCTATGGAAAGCAGTGTGACAATTTCTAAAAGAACTAGAAATTGACCTTCCATATGAGCCAGCAATCCCCCTACTTGAAATATACCCAGAGGAACTTAAATCATTCTACAAAACATATAACTGCACACACGTATCTATTATAGCACTATTCACAATAGCAAAAACACGGAACCAACCGTGTTGTCCCTCAAAACTGAACTGGATAAAAAAAAAATGTGGTACATATACATGATGGAATATTATGTAGCCATAAAGAACATACAGACTTTGCAACAACTTGGATGGATTTAGAGTCTATAACACTCAGAGATTTATCACAGAAACAAAGAACTGAGTATCACATGCTCTCACTCATAAACAGACCATGAACATTTATTATGATACTATTAGAAAGGGATTGGCAGTTGTAGCATACTGCCAGGTGTGGGGGAGACACAGTATCAATAAGGATACTTGATCTCAAACCAGGTGAAGTAGAGACTGAAGGGAGGCCCAAATTTTACCTGTACAATGACCACTTGTATACCTAATCTTGAATTGTACCCCACATCTTTAAAACAAAAAAGTTAAATAAATAAAATAAACTTTACTTCTAGAAGCACTATTGAACAATTCTCATATTTTTTACAGTAGTATGATTGTGATATTTACTCTATATTCAAATACATATAGAAATCAATTTGCATTTTTAAAAAACAAAGAAATGTGTTCTTTATCATGTAGGTATTGAATAAGCTCTGATGAGTTTTAAGCATTTTTATGTCTTTTGTGAAGAGATCCTATTGTGTGGAGGATGGTGTGAAGAAGGAGCACAGGACTGAGCATAAGAGAATATGCTAATATTATGGACTACTTATTCAGAGGCAGATCATGTCCTAAGCATGTCTTATATTTGATGCCTTTAATTGACATAACTTTATGAAGTATATCCTTTCACTTTTTTCATTTAAGTCAGAAACTGAGTCTGTTTTGTTAAGCAAATTGCTCATGATCACACTGTGTAAATGGTAGGGACATGAATTTTGATTCTAAATATTATACCCTTAAGTATTGTGCTCTACTGCCTCTAATAAGTCAGGTAAATAGTAAGTTGACTTGAATCAAGGCACTTTCACTGAGGAGTTGAGGTAGGTGGAAGTTAATGCCAAGCCAAAATTTTTTCTTAAAAAAGGGAAGCAAAAATGAGAAAAACTGCATGGGTAGAGAGGAGCGGGTAGATTTATAGTTCAAGAAACTAAATTTGGAAGCCCACAATGGATTACCAGGACTACAGCAAGATCAGGCAGGCAGGTAGGATAAAGAAAAGCCAGAATGTATGGTCTCCTTCCTATAAGCCATGGTCAGGAGCCTGGCTTTCATCCCAAAAGCAATGGGAACCTAATAAGGCGTTTTAGCCTTACAGTGTAACAATCAAATGTGTGGTTGAACAAGAACACTGTGAATGAAAATTGATGAATGGATTTGTGGAGAGTGGAGAAAATTGGCACAACTGGAGATATACAGATTAGCGAGGAAGTTGCTCCAATTTTCCAGGAAAAGGATGTTGATATTCTGAACAATAATGACTGTGATACAGGTGGAAAGAAATGAATATATCTGAAATTTATTAAAGAAAATATTGTTGTATTTTATTTAGTTCATGAAGTAGAAGATTAGGTTATCTGCCAATAGTAAAGGGCAGATGATGTTCATCATACATCAGAAGGGTCAATAACAGAAGTATAACTGTCTCACAACACATTGTTTAACACACATGCAATCTACTTTATGGTGTGAAGTAAGAAAACAATAGACTATTCTAAAGAATAAGTCATTCTATATGCAGTTATTTTAGGAAAATTAAGTTTCCATAACTATGTCAATTCTTCTACTAATTTTAATTAATAAGATCCCAATAAAATTACAACAAAGCTTTGATTTTAAATCCATATTAAAAAAATTCAAAGTCATATGAAAAATAAGCATGCAAAGCTGAGAGACATTTTTTTGAATTTTAAAATCATTATAAAATAATAATAAATAAAGTAATAATAGAGAACTATAGATAGAAGAAAAGGTATAGGAGAGGTTATATATGTAGAAGCATATATATTAATATGTGCATATATCAATTTAGTATATGTAAAAGAAATTCTGAAAATAAATTATGAACATTGATTTTTTTAATAAATGGTTTTACAGTGACTATATGCTAAATGTTCACTTAGGAAAAAAAATATATTTAACCACTAAATCGCCCACACTAAAATAAATTTGGAATGAATGACAAATGTATATAGAAATTATATGTGAACCAAAAAAAAAAAACCAAGAAAATTGAAAATGTATTAGAGAAGGGATAATTGTCTAAATGTTAAATAAAACCTAGAAACCATAAAAACTTCACATATTTGATTACATGAACCTAAAAAATACCTGGATGGCAATATAAATTTATAAACTGCAAGATCTGTCAATTAAGTTCACAAACATGCCACCATGCACTTACATTGGCAGCAATGTACAAACAATTCGGTAAGGTTTCATAACCTTTTAATATCAATGTTTTACTGCTGTGTTCATGTCGACATTTGGCAATGCCTTGCTGAGCGATGTTCATGATTGTTGTTGCATGTCTTTGTGTGCCATTGTGAGAACGTCCAAACTTGAAATACTGCCATGAAAAAACATTATATTTCTTGTTATACTTGGCTAGAGCAGAAGTGAAATCAAGGACTAGTCAGTTCAAGTTTATGGAGATAGTGTCATGAAGAAAATAGCAGTGTACAAATGGATTAAACATTTTTCTCAGGGGAGAGAAAGTCTCACTGATGAAGGTAGAATAGAACAGTCAGTAGCAAGCAGAACTAATAAGCATTGCAAAAATTCAACAAAAACTTTGCAAAAATCATTGCCTGACTGTGAGAAGTATGGCAGACCAAATGAACATCTATAGAGAAACAGGAAAATCTTAATGGAAATCTCCCAAAGGAGTTCTTGCCTCACAACAGCTCACATAGCACTGTCTGTGCGGGCATTAATAGCCAGTAAACACATAACTGTATAGGAACACCCTGCCTACTCACCTGATCTGGCACCCAATGACTTTTTTCTTTACCCAAAGAAAAGGGAAATATTGAAAGGAAGACATTTGGATGACATTTGGGACATCAAGGATAATGCAATGACAGCTCTGATGGCCGTTTCAGAAAAATAGTTTCAAAACTGCTTTGATGGGTTTACTAGGTGCTGGCATAAGTAAATAGCTTCCTAGGGGAGTACTTCAAAAGTTACCATAGTACTATTTAGCAATGAGGTATGTAGCATTTTTCTAGGATGAGTTTGTGAACTTATTTGTCAGACCTCTTATGTCCAAAGGAAAAAAAAAAACAAACTATTAAAAAATATAATTACACACATTACAAATGAAGGTTAATTTATTTAATATTCAAAAGTTTCTATAAAAATAATAGCCCAAGCCCAAGCAGTAGCTCACACTTGTCACCCCAGCATTTGGGAAGCCAAACTGGAACTTCTAGTTGAGAAATGAAGACTAGCCTGGGCAACACAGAAAGACCTTGTCTCTACAAAATTTTTAAAAATATTAGCCACATGTGGTGGTGAGCACTGATAGTCTCAGATACTCGGGAGATTGAGGCAGGAAGGTTACTTGAGCACAGGAGATTGAGGCTGCAATGAGCTGTGATTATGCCACTATACTCCATCCTGGGTGATAGAGCTACATCCTGTCTCTAAAATAATATTGATAATGATAACAATAACACTGTATTTAAAAACATACTGTATAAAAATAGATAAACAACATGGAACAGAGTTGCATTTAAAAGTAAATACACAGCAAAGACATGGACACTAAACAGCATGATGCTGAAAACTACTGGGTCAACATTGAAATCAAAGCAGAATTAAAAGATTCCTGGACACAATTGAAAATGAAGAAACATCTTACCAAAACCTCCTGGATGCCTTGAAAATAGTTCTAGGAGGGAAATTTATATTTCTACAATCACACATCAAGGAAATGGAAAGATCACAAGTTGAGAGCCTAACAAGTCACCTAAAGGAGCTAGAAAGAGAAGACCACTAAAACAGTAACTTTAGCAGAAGAATTCAAATCACCAAAACAGGAGCCCAAATACAGGAAATAGAAGACAAAAATATCATAGAAAACATCAACAAAACAAAAAGCTGGTTCTTTGAATTAACAAGATTGATAGACCCCTAGCCAGAATGACCAAGAAAAAGACAGAAAAAGTCCAAATAAACACAATCAGAAATACAAATATTCAAATTACAACTGACCCTGAAAAAATACAAAAGATTATCAGAGAGTATTATGTACACTTATATGAAAATAAACTTGATAAACTAAATGAAATGGAGGACTTTCTGCCATCACACAACCTCCCCAGATTGAAAAAAGAAGACATTGAGACACTAAATAGAACAATAACAACCCAGGAAATTGACTCTGTCATATGAAAACCACCTACAAAAAAAAAAGCCCTGGACCAGATGGTTTTCCAGCAGAATTCTATAAAATGTACAAGGAGGAGCTGATACCAATCCTACTGAAAGTATTCCAGGCAATTGAGAAAGATGGACTTCTTCCCAAATAATTTTACAAAGCTAACATCATACTGATACCCAACCCAGGTAAAAATCCAACAACAAAAAAAAGAGAACTACAGGCCAATATCCCTTATGAACATAGATGCAAAAATCCTCAACAAGATTCTAGCAAACCTGATCCAAAAACATATCTCAAAAATCATCCACCATGACCAAGTAGGCTTCATCCCAAGGATGCGGGGCTGGTTCAACATTCACAAGACCATAAATGTAATTAAATACACCAACAGATGTAAAAACAAGAAGCACATGATTATATCATCAGATGCAGGAAAAGCTTTGATGAAATCCAACATCCCTTCTTGATAAAAACCCTCAAACACCTAGGTATAGAAGGAACTTACATCAAAATAATAAGTGTCATCTGTGATAAACCCACAGCTAACATATTGCTAAATGATCAGAAACTGGAAACATTTTCCCTGAAAAGTGGAACAAGACAAGGCTGCCCACTTGTACCCTTCTTGTTCAACATTGTGTTGGAAGTCTTAGCTAGAGTAATTAGACAAGAGAAGGAAGTCAGGGGTATCCAAATAGGAAAAGAGGAAGTAAAATTATCCCTCTTTGCTGACAACATGATCCTATACCTCAAAAATCCAAAAGAATCTGTCAAAAACATTCTTGCACTGATAAAGGACTCTGGCAAAGACTTGGGGAAAAATAAATGTGCAAAACATAGTTCCATTCTTGTATACCAACAATAAGCAGGCAGAGAACCAAATAAAAAGCACAATCTCATTCACAATAGCCACACACAAAAACGAAACACCTCGGCATATGCCTAACCAGAGAAGTGAAAGACCTTTACAATGAGAACTACAAAACACTGCTCAAAGAAATCCAAGAAAACACAAACAAATGGAAAAATATTCCATGCTCATGGATAGGAAGAATCAACATTGTTAAGATGTCCATCCTACCAAGGCATTCTACAGATTAAATGCAATATCCATTAAATTTACCATCATCGTTCTTCTCAAACCTGGAAGTGACAATACAGAAATTCATATGGAAACATAAACATCCACAAATAGCCAAAACATTCCTTAGCAAAAGAAACAAAACAAAAATCACACTTCTAGACTTCAAACTTTACCATAAGGCTACAATAGCCAAAACAGCCTGGTATTGGTACAAGAACAGGCACATAGACCAATGAATAGGATAGAGATTCCCGAAGCAAAGTCTCAATTTCCCAACCAACTCATCTTTGACAAAGCCTCCAACAACAACCGTTGGGGAGAGGAAAACCTATTCAGTAATTGGTCCTGGGAAATCTGGCTGATCACATGCAGGAGATTGAAACAGGACCCCTGCCTATCACTATACACAAAAAATTAAATCTAAATGGATCAAACACCTATACAAAAAACCCTCAAACTATGAGAATCCTAGTAAATGTAGGGAACGTCCTTATGGAAATTGGGACTGGCAACCAATTCCTGATCAAAACCTAAGTACCCATTCCATAAGAAATCAGACAAGTGAAACCTCATCAAGCTAATGAGCTTCTGCTAGGAAAAAAAACCATCAAGAAGACAGGGAGACAGCCCACAGAATGGGAAAAATATTTGCCAACTGTATATCTGACAAAGGCATATCATCTAGGATCTACAAGGGACTCAAACATGCTGAAAAGAAAAAAACAAACAACTTCATCAATAGTGGGGAAAAGGCATGAATAGACACTTCTTAAAAGAAGATATACTGGAAGCCAACAGACACATGAAAAAGTGCTCAGCTTCACTAATCATTAGAGGGATGCAAATCAAAACCACAATGATATACCACTTTACCTCAGTAAGAATGGCCATCATTGATGAAACAAACAACAGCAGATGCAGGTAAGGATGCAGAGAAAAAGGAATGCTTCTTCACTGCTTGTAGGAATTCAAACTAGTGCAACCTCTTCGGAAGACAGTGTGGCGATTTCTGAAAGAACTAAAAATTGACTTTCCATATGACCCAGCAATCCCCCTATTGGGAATATACCCAGAGGAACTCAAATCATTCTACAAAAAAGATATTTTCACACGCATGTTTGTTGCAGCTCTATTCATGATAGCAAAAACATGGAACCAACCATGCTGCCCATCGAAGCTGGACTGGAAAAAAAAATGTGGTACATATACACAATGGAATATTATGCAGACATAAAGAAAGACAAACATATGGACTTCACAACAACTTGGATGGATTTAGAGTCTATCATACTCAGTGATTTATCACAGAAATAAAGAACTGAGTATCACATGCTCTCATTCATAAGTGGACCTTGAGCAATTATATAAAACTATAAGAAAGATATAAGATATAAGAAAGTGGGAAACTGCCAGGGGATTGGGGAGGGGATTGGCAGTTGAGGGAAACTGCCAGGGGGAGGAAGAGCACACCTCATCAACAAGGGTACCTGCATAATGAACATTTGTATTCCTAACCCTGAATTGTACTCCAAATCTTTAAAATAAAAATAAATAAATAAAAGTAAATACAAATTGTCCTTGAAAATATGAAAGAGTACTTAATTTCACTCATACAAATCAGATGAGAAAATCAATTAAAGTTATAATCATATTACACTTTTATCTATTAGATTGTATTGAATACTGTAGAAAATGCAAATTTTTATTATAGGCGGGCATATAATTTAATATGAGTTCAATGGAAAAAATCTGGTAATGTCAATATTTTAACAGTACACTTTCTACTCAGGTTTAATTCTAAAGGTAAGCCATTTTGTGCAAATATATATACACATAATACAGTCCTGTAATATGTTCACTGAGGCATTTTTTTAATAGTAGGTCATTGTACATAAGTTAATTGTCTACCATGAAATTATTGTCTAAACAATTATGGCATATATACATGGGGAAGTGCTAAATGGCTACTTTAAAAATGAGGCACACACAGAAAAAGCTCCATGTAGTATTTAAGTGAAAATAATCTTGTATATATTGTATTTCCATTTGTGTAAACATTTTTCATTTGTCTGTCCATCTATCTACATAGCTAAATCTTTGTAAATGAATGGACAGTTTCTGAAAAACCCACAATAAAATTCTAAAGGTGTTTACTTCCAAGGAGAGAAAATGAATGCTTAGAAGATGTGCAGAAAGGTACAACCTAAATAGGTCAGCAACAATTCGGTTAAATATATTAAGGGAAAAGGCCTCAAGGGAAAACTTGCAAATGTTGCAAAATAAAACAAACAAATTTGCTATCCATGTTTCAAGAAGCAACTGAACATTGGTAAGCAATTTTGACAAAATATTAACCACAATTCATCATCCTGAGCAATTTTGTCTTGTCTGGCTTATAACCTCCCGCAACACAGCCCTATAAAAAATTCCCTAAAGTTCTTGCTTCCTTGCAGACAGTAGATGGTCTCCTTGCACTGCTGCCCTGCCTGCTGTTTTCTTGTAGCATATCTTTATATTTTTCTTAGTTCAAAACTATCTTGGTAAATTATTTCATCACTCATGCAGTTCCAGCCTCAAGTAGTCATCCGTACAGCAGAAGACATGAATGGGAGTTTATTTCCCTTATAAACTTAATTCTATTTAAAAAAAATATTTTGCCAGGATTTAAATTAGATTTTCCTCTCTAGATGACGTTTTTAAGTTAACTAAATGCCAAGTTAATACATGGAATGTTAAAATATTTGGCTGAAAAACTTTTGCACTTAGCATGATATTAGGCTTCCAATGAGGCAATATAAGTTAAGATAGAGAGCATAGATTTTTTAATATTGCTGTTTTGGTCAAGGTCTCTACAGAAAACAGATGGTGCACTACAATTAGGATAATTTAAAGAGCATCTAATAAAGAAACGTTTTGCTGGCAAGGTGTTGAAAACCATGGGGGAGAGTGCAGCACTCTATCTAGAAATATCAGGGCTAAGTTACCTCACTTAGGTTTCAAAGGATAAGGAGAGAAAATGTAAACAGAAAATGGAAATAAACATGACAAATAAGGGGAAGTTTGACTTGAGAGGCAATACATTGGTAACTGGCATATGTAATATTGCATAAGAAGAATTACTTAGCCGGGCTCCGTGGCTCAGCCTATAATCCCGCGCCTTTGGGAGGCTGAGGTGAGTGGATTGCCTGAGCCCGCAGGTTCAGGACCCGCCTGGGCAGCAAAACCTCATCTCTACAATAAATCAAAAAATCAGCCGGGCGTGGTAGCGCATGCCTGTAATTCCGGCTACTCGGAAGGCTGAGGCAGAAGGATCGCCGGGGCCCAGCAGGTCGAGGCTGCGGTGGCCGGGAGCGGCCACTGCACTCCAGTCTGGGCGACAGAGTGAGACTCCGACTCAAAAAAAAAAAGAAGAATAACTTTAGTTGTTTTCATTTAATACACAATCACTAAGAACTAGGCATTTTACTAAGCATTTTATAATCATCTCACTTATTTCTCACTAAAGCCATTTAATGTGTTAACTATTATTCTACACATTTTACAGATGAAGGAAATAAAGAAAAAGTATTAATACCACTTTTATAGTACTCTTGCAAAAGTTCAGAAACATTATACCTAAAATGTACAGTATGTTGGCTGCAATATACATCACGATCAATAAATGAGAGACTAGAAAAGGGAACAAAAGATAGAAAGAGAAAAAGAGATTATACCATACAACCTCATATTTGGAACAATGTGAGAGAGGAGTTAGTCAGAAGCTTGTTAGGCAGACAGAGAGGGAGGGTCTTGAGGAGACTTAACACCTGCAAGAACACCCCCTGCACCACCCCCATTATATAATTGTTGGCTTAAAATGTGGTTGGTGTGGTTAAGAACATTCTTTCAACCCAGGATGTACTGCTAAAAGGAACTTTTTGTTGCTTAAGCACAGGCACAGTAGGTTAACTAAATGTCCTAACTAGACCTTAGCTTATTATAATATCATTAACATAACATTTGCATTGCAGTTTTACCCATGAGTGGACTTTTCTGTGGTACTTATGGGTAATATTCAAAATAGAGTAACTTTGGTCAAGGACCCACATGCACAATAAGCATTGGGTCTCAGGAAGTAAGGAGCAAATGAGATGTAAATGAGAGAAACTCCCCCCCAAAAATAAAATAAATCTACATCACACACACACACACACACACACACACACACACACACACACACACAAACCTCCTAGCACCAGGCAACCCATTCCACGTCCCCTTTCTTCTCTGGAGAGAGCTTTGTTGCTTAATAAACTTTCACTCATCCTTTTGGTGTCCACGTTCCTAAGTTTTCCTGCTTGTGGGACAGGAGCCCAAGGTTGCTGGTTTAAGCTGGCAGTAGAGTTCAAAACTTCTGCAATAGATGCACTTTAATAGTTTTTTTCAAGGATATGTAAATTTTCATTAATTACCTCTGTCCCACGGTCACAATGCCAGACTGACTCTGTACCTAGGGTCCACAGGTTGTTAGAAGCCAGTGTGTACATTTATACAATGGAGGCCAAAAAATAATGAAGCAGTATCTTTAAAATGCTGAGAGAGCAAATGAAAGTATCAACCAAAACTCCATGATAAATAAAACCATCTTTTGAAACTGAAGACAAAATAAAGGTGTGAAAAAATAAAATAAATTTTTAAAAAGCTGATAGAATTTGTGACCACAAGACTTGTTCTATAAGAAAAGAAAAGGATGTTCTTTAAACTAAAAAGAAATGATCACAGAAGAAAACTCAGATTTACAAGGGAAAATACAAGCATTTGAAATAGTAAATATGTGGGTATTCTTATACTAATAATTTGAAGAAAAATCTTAAACCTTAATATTTAAAACAAGAATTGTATTGGGAGTTGGGGTTTAAATGATCTACGAGGAAAGACATGGGGAGAAATGTCATATAGTCAAAACTTACATATTAAGTGAAATGCAATAAGTAGAGAATTACAAGATACTTGTCTATTATAATCCATAGAGCAACTGTAAATACAGAGCAATAACTAATAATAAAGAGCTAAAGAAGAATTAAAATGAAATACTAGAACATTTACAAGTAAAACAAAAGAAATCAGAAAAGAAAAAACAGGAACAAAACCGAAATGGGCAAATATGAAACAATTTTTTAAATGACAGACCCAAATCAAACCCTACCAATAATTGTATTATATAATATAAAATATCCATTTAGGAAGTAGATATTGTCAGACTGTACATAAAAATAAGACCCAACTCTATATCATCTAGAAGAGATGCACTTTAAATTTAAAAGCAAATAGGTTAAAAGTAAAATGACAGCAAGAGGTACACCATTGGTTTATAAAAGACAAGAAAACTCATGCCTATATTAGAAAAAAACAAGTTTCAAGAAAAAATATTACTAGAAATAAAAAAGTAACCTTTGGAATTACAAAAGTAAATTTATTATGAACTTCTAAATCATAAAGTTATAGTCATCTAATACTTTATTGTATATAAAGTAAAATTTTAAAATACCAAAGAGAGACATTGACAAATCCACAATCATAATAGAAATTTCCGAAACTGACAAAATATAAAAATAGACACTATGAACCACCTTTACTTGATTATTAATCATCTTTACTTGATTGAGTTTTTTTTTTTGTTTCTGTTTTTGTTTTTTGAGATGGAGTCTCACTCCGTCGCCCAGACTGGAGTGCAGTGGCCGCTCCCGGTCACTGCAGCCTCAACCTGCTGGGCTCCGGCGATCCTTCCGCCTCAGCCTTCTGAGTAGCTGGAATTACAGGCATGCGCTACCACGCCCGGCTGATTTTTTGACTTATTGTAGAGATGAGGTCTCACCGTCCAGGCGGGTCTCGAACCCGCGGGCTCAGGCAATCCACTCACCTCAGCCTCCCAAAAGCGCGGGATTACAAGCTGAGCCACTGAGCCCGGCTAAAAAAAGTTATTTTAAAACGTCTCAAATATTTAGTATTTCAATTGTACACTTTTTTTAAAAGCTCATGGTTCAAAGTAAAAATCTCATGTCGATTAGAAAATAGTCCAAAATGAATAATAGTAAAAGTATAGATCTCAAACTGTAGACAGTGAAGCTAAAACAGAGCTTAGGGGGAAAAAATAGATACCACAAAAGCCTGTTTTCCCTTAAATAAATAGAAAGAGAGCAAATTAATCTCAAGGTAAACATAAAGACAAAATAAAACACAAATAAATAAAATTAAAATGCTTGCAAGAAAGAATATACAAAGCTAAAAATTAGTTATTTGGCAAGACTGATAAAATTAATAAGCTACTAACAAGATTTAATACATACAAAGGATAGAACACACAAATTATAAATATCAGGTATTAAAAGCCATATATCAATTTAATCATTATTCATTACTAAGAGTATTGTGATAATTTATGCTAATAAATTTGACAAATACTATAAAGTGTAAAAAAATTCTTAAAAGATATAATTAATAAAAACTGACCAGAAAAAAATACAAAATCAAAAAAGGTATCTATCTGAAATCAATTTTCTATGTAATTAATTCTGTAACTGAATGGTTGCACAATCATATACTAACATTTAGTATATGATACAAGATAACATTTAGTATATGACAAAAGATAACAGTCATCAGTTCATCTTATAATGCACGTATAAAGTTAACATCAAAGCCTGTCAAGGGCCTTATTTCTCATGAACACTGACAATGCAATCCTTAATCTAATATTAGAAAATTGAGTCTAATAATATAAAAAAGAGATAATACATTATTTGTAAGTGAGTTGTATCCTAAGAATGCAAAGTTGGTTTAATATTCAACATGATTATTTAATCAACATAATTTACTGTATGTGTATATATACAATTATGCTATTGATTCTATTATATATAGGAAAATATATTTAATTAATAGTCAATAAGTTTAATATCACTGATTATAAATATTCAATCAGTATAATTCACTGTTAACAAAATAAAAAAATCATCATCCGCTGATTGTCTCAAAAATGCAGAAAAAATATTTTACTAATTTTGTTACTAATTCTAAATCCTTAAAAAGCTTTTTCTGATAAATACAATAATAAAACTTCTTGTAAAGTTTTTAATCTGTTCAGAATAGAAGCCCAGTCAGTAAAAAAAGAAAGGGGGGAGGGAAATAACAAATGGTGAATTTTTACTCTTATTGCAATTTGCTAGTGAGCCCATCCAGTTATTTTTAAAATTTAAGTTTATTGCTCATGTTTAATATTTTCCATAGCTTCAAATTTTCTCTAAAATTTCAAGCATGTTGGTCTTTACTTCTTGGAGCATAGTTTTGATGACTCATTTAAAGGCTTCATCTGATAATTCCAGCATCTGAGTTATCTTTGGTTTAGCATTTTTTGATTGTCTTTTTCCCATATGAGTGTTGACATTTTGTGGTGTAGGAGTTCTGAATTTTATCCTGAACATTTTGAAGTGATATTTCACTCTATTCCACATGTGTTCCACCCAAGGCCTACTCATGTTCTCAATGTTTTCCTCCAGCGAGCTGTTTGGGGTCAGATCCCTGCATGTGGGGTTTGGTGTGAGCCCAGGAGTTCCTACCAATAACTTTTGAATCTCCCTTTCTTTAGTTGTCCTCTCTCAGTAATCTTACCAACACTCTCTAGCTCTTAAAGTGCCTCTTTCTGGTCATCTGTCTATAAGGCTAGAACTTTATTCTTGCTCTGATATGAATGAACTTCTAGTTACTATGGCCACTTCTAAGGCTGAGATATGAAAAATATAAAAAGTATAAAATCAAAGAAGATTTCACCACCACCACTTTTCAGACCATAGTTCCTTTGGTCAAGTGAAAGGATCTCCCTCGTTCAGAATTTTAGTTGCCTGACTGGATGCTACTGTCATTGTTGCCATGATAGAGTTATAGCTTGAAAACTAAAAATGGTCTAGGGTCTGGGGCAGGAGATAAATTAAAAACAATAATTGGAATTTTTTCCTATTCTTTCTTTTCATAGGTTCTCCCCTCTTTTAATCCCCAGACCAGAAAGAGGGGGCTTCCTTTTGAGTTATTCTCTCTGTTCCCCAATACACAATTCCATAACTGAGTTTGTTTGTAAGTCTGGACTTACAAAAAAAACAAGACCAAAAGCAAACAAAACAGAAACCATGAAACTCATTACCAGATCATTCCTATTTGACTTCTGATTTCCTTTCCCAGTTTGCTTTCTGCCATTTACTTTTCAAAGTCTTCAGAAAGCAGCTCTGTGCATTCTATCCAGGGGAGAGATACAATCATATGAGCTTACTACATCTTAACTGGAACCAGCAATCTTTTAGCATTTTTCCAAAACACAAAACCGATATCTTTCAAATTTTCATATACAAAAAATAAATTGCATCGACATTTTAAATGTTCATGTATGGGCTAGTTTTCCATCATACTTAATTTATAAGTTTTACTTACATATCCATTTTTTGTTTTATTAAAAGTATGTTATTTGGTTATTAATGAAGTAAAGAATCTAATTATGGTTAAGCAATCTTTTTTGTTTTGAATGAAGAAACTTCACATTAGACTTTGACTGGAAATCATTTATTTTGCTGTAATATTTGAGTAATTAAATATTTTATGGTTAAATTAGAGACACCTTAAGCGACTGTCTGTCCCTTTTAAAGCTAGGTAATTCCTACTTAAATCCATCAGAAATCTATTAGATCAGAAAACCAGACATGAACTCAGCCAGGAATAAAAAAATGTAAGAACACTCAACATTTCCAAATTCCCTTGGCTGTCATCTTGGTTTTGTTGTTGTTGTTGTTGTTTTGCCATAGTACTTACAGTGAAAAGCTATTTATAGAAAATTCCGGAATGATTGTCTTCACGGGATCAAGGGTGTTGGTGGATTGGAGGTTTGTATTTGCATAGATTTTTGTCTATCACTGCTGCCATACTTAGCAGAGAAGTCTCTGAAAGGCTAGCGAGGGTGATGGCAATTCTTAAAAGAGTTGAAATCATGCTGAGTATCTGGGACAACAGAGGAAAGAAAAGTTCAGACAGTGGGAAAAGCCTGAAAAAATGACCCAGGACTTACCCACAGAAAACTCCCATAAGGTTCATTCATTAGTCACTAGTCTAGAAATAATTTTTTAAAATTCATTAGTCACTAGTCTAGAAATAATTTTTTTTAATATTTAACTTCATATATTAAGAAAAAGCTCTGGCCTACAAAAAAGAAAGAAGTTTAATAAGAAAAAAAAACACTTGTTTTTCACTGGTTTAAAATAAATGGGTGAATTTTAAAACTTACTTTACTTTTCTAGGTTTCTTCGGTTTTGTTAGTTTGACTCATGCATGGCTTGTCCCAATGAAAACTGAAACAGTACAAAATCAAGGGTTGTTTGACCTTTGTAAAATACTGACATATTTTACTTGCAAAGACATTGTTTAAAATGATACCCGAAGCCACCGGGTTAGTTTACAGGTTGTTAGAGAAAGCCTTTGTTTTCTGAAAGCTTTTAGACTATAGATATAAAGTTTAAGTTGCGTTTTTTAGAGGTAGTCCTTCTATTTGTAGAATTAACAAAACATGACTTCTTTGTAAGACTCTATGATATTTACCCAGCTTTTCAAATTTTCCCTGGGTATTTATTGCCAGTTCTTCTACCCTTACCTGAGCTGCCATTATCTTATTTGAACATTGTAAATGGTCTCTCTTCTTTCTTTATATTTTTAATCATTTATTGTTTGACATTAGAAAATATTACCATCGTGTATCTAATTTTCTAACCTGTAACTTTACTGAAATCTTTATTAAATTCTGTTATGATCTGAATTGTGTTTCCTAAAATTTGTGTTCAAATCCTAACCCCAAGTACTTCAGAATCTGATTGTATTTAGAAACAGGATCTTTAAAGAGATAATTAAGTTAAAATAAACTCATACAGATGGCTTCTAATCCAATATTACTGGTGTCCTTATAAAAAGAGGAGACTACGACACAAACACAGAGGGAACTCATGTGAAGACACAGGAAGACAAGAGTCATTCACAAGCCAAAGAGAGAGATCTCAGAAGAAACCAACCTTGCTGACACCTTGAACTTAAACTTGTGGTCTTCAAAACTGTGAGGAAATAAATTTACATTGTTTAGTCTACCCAGTCTGTGGTACTTGGTGATTGGCAGCAAAATAAATGCCAATAATTTTTTAGCTATTCCAATATCTATGCTTTCCTTCATATTATCTACAAATTCTTTTCAATGTTTATACTTATTATTATTATTATTATTATGAGACAAGGGTCTCACTTTACCATCCAGGCTGGAGTGCAATGGCATGATCACAGTTTCCTGCGAGCCTCAAACTCCTGGGCTCAGGCTATCCTTCTGCCTTAGCCTCCTGAGTAGCAGGGACTACAGGTGTGTGCCACCACTCCTAACTATTTTTAAAAATTTTGCAGAGATGAGGTCTTTCTATGTTGCCTAGTCCAGTCTTGAATTCTTGGGCTTAAGTAATCCTTCCTCCTTGGCCTCCAGAAGAGCTAGGATTACAGGTGAGAGCCACTGTGCTCAGCCAGTATCTATAATTTATTCAATGTGTCTAATTACATTGACTAGCATTTCAAAAACAAAGCTAAATAAACACAATATTAGTGTCCAATCTTGGCCATCTTTAATGGCATATATCTAGTAGTCAACATTTTATATCGCCAGTTTTATACTAAACAGAAGCATTCTGTTAGCATATTAAGAATGTAACCATCTATTACTAGTTTACTAAAACGGTTGTTTCTCTTTTTTTCTAATTCAAGAAAGATATTTTATTGTATCAAACAACTTTTTCATCTAGAGGATGGCTATTGAATTATTATTCTTTAACATGTAAATTGTATTATATCAATAGATTCATATTAGCTCACTTCTGTATCTTGTAATGAGTCGCATTTAGCATTCATGTACTGACCAATGATTCTCTGACTGGCTGAACTGTTGCAACAATAATTGCATAATAGCTGAAAGAAAATAAATACAATTATACAAAAAATAGAGCAGAAAAGCTTTGAGAGTGATACTATCGCAAGGTAAAATTTTATATCCAACAAACTGCATTTTTTAAAAGAGGGAGTAATTAAGACGTTCCAAAATAAGCAAAAGCTGGGGAAGTTTACTGCGTAGACCTGTCCTGCAAGAAATACTCAAAGGAGTCCTACAAGGTTAAATTAAGCACCTAGACACTCGTAACAAGAAATCAAAAAATAAATAAAGATGTTGTTAAAGGTAAACACAAGGGCAATCATATAAGCAAATTAGATAACCTAGAAAAAATGTACAAATCCCTAAAAATACAAAAACTGCTAAGACCAAATCATAAAGAAATAGAAATTATAATATTAGACATAACTAATAAGGAGGTTGAAACAGTAATAAGAAATCTCCTGACAAAGAAACCAAAAAGAACAAAACGTGTAAGAATTAAACAATGACGTGAAAGACTTGCCCAGTGAAAACTATAAATATTGCTGGAATAAATTAAAGAAAACATAAGTAAATGATAACATACCTATGTGCATGTATTTAAAGACTTGATATTAAGATGCCAATATTACCCAAAGTAATCTATAGATTTAATAAAAATTTTATCAAAAGTGCAATGATTTTTTTGACAGAAATAGAAAAACTTATTCTAAGATTCATATAAAATCCCAAGGGGTCTCAAGTAACCAATACAGTTTAAAAAAAAAAAGTCAAGATTCAGACTTCTTGATTGTAGAACATACTACAAAGCTACAGAAATAAAAATATATAGACCAGCAACATTGAATAGAAAGTTTAGATATAAGCTCTCACATACATGGTATAATAATTTTTGACAAGGATGCCAAGACCATTCAACAGGGAAAGGACAATTTTTCCATAGATGGTGCTGGGGAAATTGGGTAACCATATGTAAAGGAATAAAGTTGAAATATTATCTAACACTATATACAAAAGTTAACTAAAAGTTAATCAAAGGTCTAAAAGTAAGATTTAAAATGATAAAACTGTTAGTTTAAAACATAGTATAAAATCTTTATGATATTAATGTTGGCTGTGATTCCTTGGATCTCATACCAAAGACATAACAAAATCTTTTAAAAGACATACTAGACTTATAAATTTTTTTAAAATTTTTATACATCAAAAGGTACTATGCCGGGCTCGGTGGCTCAGTCCATAATCCCAGTGTTTTGGGAGGCTGAGGTGAGTGGATTGCCTGAGCCCATGGGTTCGAGACCCGCCTGGGCAACTTGGCGAGACTTCATCTCTACAATAAAATAAAAAACTAGCTGGGCGTGGTAGCGCGTGCCTGTAGTTCCAGCTACTTGGAAGGCTGAGGCTGAAGGATCGCCAAGGCTGAGGCTGAAGGATCGCCGGAGCCCAGCAGGTGGAGGCTGCGGTGGCCGGGAGCATGCCACTGCACTCCAGTCTGGGTGACGGAGTGAGACTCCAACTCAAAAAAAAAAAAAAGAAAAAAAGGTACTATCCACAAAGTAAAAAGCAATCCATGTAATAAGAGAAAATATTTGTAAATTATAAATCTGATAAGGGCTCAATATCCAGAATACATACAAAACTCTTAAAACACAAAAAGAAGAAACAATACAATACAAAAACAGGCAATAAACTTGAATAAACATTTCTCCAAAGAAAAGAAATAAAAGCCAGTAGGCACATAAAAAGATGTTAAACATTACTAATAATTAACGAAATGATAATCAAAATCGCAGTGAGTACCACTTCTTACTCATTAGGGTGACTACTAGTAAAATAAAGCAAAACAATAAAACAGAAAATAGAAAGTACTGATGAAGATGTGAAGAAATAAAAGCCCTTGTGCATTGTTGGTGTGAATGTAAAATGGTGCTGACACTGTAGGAGGGAAAAAAAAAGGCAGTTCCTAAAAAAAAAAAAAAAAACAAGGAAAAGTGGGCTAGGCGCAGTGGCTCAAGCCTGTAATTCCATCACTTTGGGAGGCCAAGGCAAGAAGATTGCCTGAGCTCAGAAGTTCGAGACCAGCCTGGGTAACTTGGTGTGACTTCATCTCTACAATAAATCAAAAAAATTAGCCGGGTGCAGTAGTATACGCCTTTAGTTCCAGCTACTTAGAAGGCTGAGGTGGAAGGATCACCTGAGCCCAGCAGGTGAGACTGCAGTGGCTGTGAACGTGCCACTGCACTCCAGCCTGGGCAACAGAGTGAGATTTTGACTCAAAAAAAATAGAGAAGTAAAAGTAGAATTATTGTTACAGCAATTCAGCATTTTGGTATGTATCCAAACAAAACAGTGTGTGAAAAAAATATTTGCATACCTGTGTTCATAGCAACATTATTCACAATAGCTAAAATGTGGAAGCAACCCAAATGTCCATCTACAGATAAATAGGTAAATAAAGTGTGGCGTATACATGCAATGAAATATTTTTAGGCCTTAATGAGACAGAAAATTCTGAAATTTGCTAAAACATTGATGAGTCTTGAGGACATGATGCTAAGTGAAATGAGACAGTCACAATAAAAGACAAATACTATGTCATGACACTTATATGACATACTTAGAGTAGTCAAAGTCATTGAGAAAGTAGAAGGTGATTGCCAGGGACTAAGTGGAGGGAGAAGTGAAAAGTCATTATTTAATGAACATATAGTTTCAGTTTTACAAGTTGAAAAGACTTCCGGAGATGGATGGTAGTGACGGTTGCACAACATTATGAATGTATTTAATATACTCTACACATAAAAATGGTTAATATGGTAAATTTTATGTTATGTGTATTTCACAATAAAATACTGCAAAAACAAACAAATAAAAACAAAAAGCCTTGCCTCAAGTAAATGACAGCTCATTACTGTTCTGTTCATTTGATCTGCCCCTAAATCACAGTGGCAAGCTATAATTTTTATTATAGTTTTTGGTTAATAGGTAACTTGATTTTTTTCTTTTAAAGATGTGGGGTACAATTCAGAATCAGGTATACAAGTGGTCATCATACAGGTAAAGTTTGGTAACTTTATTTTTGATTGCTTTTCTTTGTGATTTATTGCTGCTGTTGTATTTAATGATGTTTCATTATTCATTTTTTGCAATCAATTATGCTATTTAATGTAATGTGTTTCTGTATAGCTTAAAACATTTTTATTACTTGCACAATATGTGTTGTCAATAGAACCTGCTTTTCTTGGGTTTGTATTCATCTAATCTATCTTTATCATAAAATAAGGAAATGTTTAAGATTAAGAAGTTCATTCTGAAATGCTTTGCTATATTATTGGAGAATGGTACTGTTTCAAATTTTCCATATTACCATAGTGGGTATTATTCTTGCTCTATGATTAAACATTATTTCTTTGTTATTGTCTTTTGGTTTTCCTTTTTACCACTCATGCTGTTTTATTTGTTCTTTTCATTCTAAAAGTTTTAATTTAAAAGTTGCTAGGGCGAGCACAGTAGCTCAAACCTGTAATCCCAGCACTTTGGGAGGCTGAGGCAAGAGGATTGCCTGAGTCCACGGGTTTGAGGCCAGCCTGGGCAACTTGGTAAGACCTCATGTCTACAGTAAATAAATAAATAAATAAGCTGGGTGTGGTGGCACATGCCTATAGTTCCAGCTACTTGGAAGGCTGTGGCAGAAGGATCGCCTGAGCCCAGCAGGTCAAGGCTGCCATGGCCATGAGCATGCCACTACACTCCAACCGGGGAGAAAGAATGAGACTCTAACTCAAAAAAATAAAAAAAAAATTCTGTTTTTTAATTTCAATGGCAAATAATTATTTTCTTTTACAAAAACACTTTGTCCAGGTGTACCAAATTATTGAAGCCAAGATCAAAATGTTTTATTTCATTTCATGAGCAATGAGCAGATCTCTAGCCATAGACCCAAAAGCCATCCTCTTTTTTTCACAATAGAATAAAAAGCATGCACAGCCTCCTTTCTGCCTCACAAGTAGGGGAAATTGGTTAGAAAAAAGCAAATGTAAGTCCAGAAAAAATACTTTTCAGAAGCCAAACAATAACCACATATAAGAGTAACTATAACACTTGTATCTACAGGACAAAGCTACTTTATTCTGGAATCAGAAAAGTGAGCTAAAACTTAACAAAATTTCTATTTTTATTTGACACAGGTTTTCCTCACTATTATCTAACATGAGTTTACATCTACTAAGACAAACAAACTTGATTAGATACTATTTAATATTTGCCTATGAAATACATAGTCAAAACTACTGCAAATAGTTATTTTTATCTAGGTTTAATCACAGTGACACATTTGCCTCAAGGGGTTGTTTTTTAATCCTATATGTTAGTTATCTATAAACTAATTATAGACATTGTTTATGGAAAGTTGTGATTTTAATAACCATTTGAGACTTAAAATCGAGGATAAACGGGTTAATTAAACAAGAAAAATGTTTTTCTTGACAATTTTAAGAATAAACATGAAATCAATTACCATGTCATAGTTGAACTATTATGACAGAAATTCATTTTTTTAAAAAATTCTTTAACATTGATGGGTTTGGGAGTAGAAATGAAGAGTTGCTTGCAATAATAGAGTCAGTACTTGTATATTGTGGTTGGAAGGCCCACTAAGTCCATTAGTCTAAAAATTCACAAGGGACAAACTCCATATAAGAATGTCTTGCACTTGCCCAGAGGCTAAAAGATAATAGGCATGTTTTTAAAAAGCCTTCGTGTGGGGGGGGGTGTATCTCCTTCCTTGGTTGATATCTAACTATACTGAGAATTTTTCATTTATTCTTAAAGGCTCTGCTCACTGGACATTTGAGTTTTAAAAGGCACACATAAACTTGGGGGTTTGGGTACCTGATTCTCTGTTTATGTTATTTTAATTAGCCACAGACTCTAGCCTAAATATTTATTAGTTTTCTTTTTTTCTTTTCTTTTTTTTTGGGGGGGGAACCAAGAAATTTATTAAAGCAGCGGCCACAGGGGAAAAGGGAAAGGGTCTGTGGCCACGGGGCTGGGGGAGAGAGAGAGAGAGAGAGAGAGAGAGAGAGAGAGAGAGAGAGACACGGGGGAAGACACGGGGGAAGAAAGAGAGCAAGAGAGCATTTATTAGTTTTCTAACCTTCTGTTGGATTGCTGCCATTAAACATGTTCTGTTGTATTGATGTAAAGATAATATGGGCTGATTGAATTGTTTTCCAGGACCTTTATTTTAGGATGTGAAGGTTAATGTCCAGTTGCTGCTCAGATCAAATTTCCCTCCATAATTAAAATCAGCATATGCCCTCACATAAATCAGGGGGGGTTGTTTTAGTAAAAATAAATTTGGACTTGAGGGTCAAAGCTTTTCCCCCTATGATAACAATTAGCAACAAGCAAAATGAATATTTGAAAAAGATACTTGAGAAAATCAAAATAATATTTAACAAATAGGGTTATGAATTCAATTTCAACACTTGCAAATATTTAGAAAATAAAACATAAGCAATAAGAAGTAAATGGAAGATTAATACTGAGTGTTTTCTAGTATATGTGCTATGTTTTCATTTGTGCTTCTCAGTTAGTAAGATGGAAGGAACTTAAACTACCCTAAATTATATAGCTACCAGTGATCAAATTTGTTATTTTTTAAAATTCTCTCATGGTCTGCCATAAACGCAGTATCACAGAAACTGATTTCAAGTATTTTATGAAATGACTTCATGCATGCATTTCAAAATGAGAGTAAGTCTCTTCAAAGCCTTCTACTCATTTAACCTCATATTTGAAAACCTATTTTTACAGATGTTTGAAGAAATAGCACATGTGCTGGATTTAGTTGTAGATGCCTTATTTGGAGAGCTAGAAATGTACAACTGCCCCTCATAAGTTTCTAGGGAAATTCTTGTCCAAACAGGTGAGGCTCAACCAGTTCTCCTGCCGTTCTCTTCATAAATGAAGCTCTATATGTTACGTCTGCCATTAAGGGAGCTTGCCTTAATCCTCCTGCTAGACTCCTAGAACATTTGACTTGCTGAGTTTTAATAGCTCCACAATCTGTTTAGATCGTAATTTAATATCACCATAGTTTTTGATTAGCAAAAAATTTACATTTTAATCTTTCATCTTCAGCTTAACTGAGTGAAAATTAGCATGTAAATAATTTAACTGCTATTTTCAGAATTGTTCTCATTTGTGAGCAAAATATTGAGACAATGTTACTTTGTAAATGATGACTTAAGGCAATGGAATAGGTGTTCATTTACGAATTTTAGAACAATGTTCTTGAAGGGAGGATCCAAACTTCCCAGTGTTCTTATGAATTAATGTATATCAAAGCTCTTCATCTACTATATGCTATACTGTTATTATAATAATTTAAATACTTTAAACACTTCATATTTTATAAAATGTATTTTGGGTCATTATTTTCTAGAAAAAAACTTAACAAACAAACACACTTTCTAGAAATGAAGAGGGAAAAACAAACCTGCTTAAAATGTCATTATGTCCTTTAAAATGTTATTCTAGATCCATGCTCCACTGAAATAGCCCTTACTAAAGTCAACAGTAATCTCATTTTTCTAAATCTAAAAGTCCTTATTTTACTTGAATTTTCAGCACCATCTAACACTATTGACCAACTATTGAAATACTGTCTTCCTTTGACTTTTATTAGGCAATATTTCCAGATTTTAATTCTACATTCCTTCTCCATCACTTATTTTGCTATGTAAGCATTTGGTTTACATAATAAACATTAGTATTTTTAAAGTTTTAACTCTAAAGTCTCTCATGTCAGTTTTTCTTCTTCCACCATCTCAGTTACACACACTTAAATTATCCTATAATTAGATAATTCAACAACTGCATATCTAAGTCCAGACTGCTCTATCTAATTACCATCTTGACATCTATTTGATGTCTAAAAGGTGACTCAAAGTCAACATGTCCAAAAGTAAACTTACAGTCTTCATTAAAATCACTGATCCTCTGACAATGTTCCCTGTATCACTGAAAGGTATTTCCATCAATCCGTCTATCAAAAACCAATGAGTTAAGCTTGATACCTCCCTCTACTTTATCCCTACATTTAATTTGTTATCAAGCCCTGTCAAATGTATCTGATACATATATCTATATATAATACAGATTTAGATGGAGATATAGGTAGATATCTTAAATCTTAAGTGCTGGCAAAGATGCTTTCTGGATAGAAATTAAGAAACATTCTGGTCCTAGCTCTTTCAAGAACAATTAAATCAACATTCAGTATTCAATGGAACTAAGCTTAAATTGCTAGGTTACTAGATGAGCTGTTAAAGGCTGAGATTCATTCCAATGCTAAATGTTTAAATAATTTACCAATTTTGAACTATAATGACTTCTTGTGTAAAGAAAAACATTTTAAATAATTCAAAAAGTATTCTCTATCAAGTCATGATAGGTTAGATTGTTGTTGTTCAAAGAGCTTCAAAACCTTAAAGACTTGAAAATTATAAGAATTCTTTTTAATTTCTGCTATGTGGCTATTTTGAATGGTTGAGGATTCTGTTGTGCATCATTCATATTCTAAAGTCAAGCAGATGTAGCAACCATGAGTGGGTATATTATATTGTCAGAGAAAAAGAAAACTCTGGATCAATAAGCAAAAGAAAAATCTGTTTCTGTCATCAAATATTATGGTCAAGAAGTAGCACATACTACTCTTGATCACAGCTCGATAACCAGACACAACTAGTTACATGGCACTCCAACTCATAAGAGGGCAAGGAAGTATAATTTTAGCATGTGCCTAGAAGGCAGAGAGTTGGGAACATTTGGTAAACAGTGTTAATGACTTCCACATTACTCAAAAGAATTGTTAGATTGAAACATGATTTAATAAGCAAAAGGTAAAGCTTTAAATTATTTGGATGGACTAATTTTATTGTTATCCAAGTCATTTCTGGACCTGTACTAATGTATTAGGAAGCACTTATTTTACTACAATTTCAGTTATGCTATAATTTTAATAATACTTCTATTTTCTTAGCTATTCAAACAGTAAGCCTTCCCTCAATTACTGACTCATCAACCATGAGTACTCAGCTACCATGACCTATTCCTTAGGTAGACTCCATGAAGAGCAGAGTTTATTCAACAAAAAAAGACATATATTTTTTGACTTCTGATCCTTGTCCCCTTGAGAACAGAGAAAGTCCTACTTCTTTAGGGCTAAGTTTCATTAGAATGTTCTTAATCCTCACTAATCTTTAGTAGAATATTTTCACTTTGTAGTGTTAGAAAAAAACAGGTGGCAGAAGCTTTGAAGTTCTCTGGTAGTTCGGTAATGCTATTTTGTTTTCATCCATTCTGGGTTTTGTTTTGTTTTTTATTGTTTGTTTTTGAAATTTCACTTTCTTTGTTTAGTAAGTAGCTATAAGAAGAACTGTATTTTCTTAAAGAAATGTTACTTTCTTAGAAATTCCACAAGTCTGAAAGAAAAAATGATGCAAAAAATTTCAAAAGTAGTACAGCAATCATCAAATTTCTCATTCCCTTTCAGGTTAGCAAGGAGCAACTAAGTCAAATATATACTGCTTCTGGCAAAATCTTTTAGTGAGACTGTGGATGCATTCATCTGTAACTTGGCTTCCAAACTGTGTCAGAAAAATATTTCCTTTCCATTCAACATCAAGGACCCTTCTTTTCAGTCATGTGAGTCTCCTGACAAGAAGATTTTTAATGCTGCCTTTAAGTGGAACACTGAATAACTGCAATTTTATTATTTTATTGGAGTATAATATGCCTGATTGGCCAAGGCTATTGGAGCTTGGTTTAAATTCTTCAACAGAGGAAAAGAAGCACTCAGATTCTTTTTACATAGCTATGGCTAAGTCATATAATATGACTTGGCAAGTATAGATGACATCCCATTAGAGTATTTCTGGTTGCAAGTCCTATAAAAAATTGTCATGAACCCCCTAGATTAATCTGTAAAAATGCCTTAGCATTAGCATTCTTTTTAAAAGAAGGACATAGTTATAATTGAAAGTGCAAAATAAAAAGTGTTCAACTTTAGGAACTGTATTATCACGTCGAGCCTTTTAAAAAACACCTACCCAATTTCCAAGTCCTGCTAACTACCATTGTGATCATAAGAAGTTTTTATAAAGTGAATCTGGATGTATTTGCTTTTTGAGTTGCACATTCCCTAAATGTGTCATTTTTATAGCAACTAAGTTTTGACTGATAATACTATCAGAGAAGGTAAGATTTCCTCCAGGGAGCATTCCAAAACAACACATTTTGTGGAACAAAATGGTAGCCAGAAGCAATGAGTTAACCACTGAGACATAAGCTTGCTATCCATTAACAATGATTAATCACTAATTGGTATATATAGACTTTGTACACAGTATATGTGTTCTTGTTCTCTTCCTTTTAAAATAAAATAATAAAATAATTTGCAATTTAGTTGATGAAAGGACTTAGTTTTAAAGTAGTGATAGTAGGCAGAGAAAAACATCAAAAAGGCTTTTCTGTTGAGTGCTGTCAACTACTAATCAATGAAACATTTGGTTTTCACAGAAAACTGTAATTTTTATATTGCTTTTTGTAGATTACCAAGATGGTTCTTATTTAAAAGATTTTGCCTCTTACTCTGATAAAATGTTAAAATGCAGAATGAAGAAAAATCATATTATCTGATATCCCATGTTTCTATTTGGGTTTATAAAGTATTGCAACTCTGTAAAAAAAAACTCTATTTACAGACTCAGATTCTGGAGCAGCCTTTTTATAATTTGCTGTTATTATCTTCCTAATCAGAGGATAAAGGCAGAGTGATTCGTGCCTTTAGGCAAAATTTTCATTGGACTTACTACTTCTGATTTCATTTGCAGCAATTTAGTATACTTCCCTGGTTTCTGATTTCTTAAAGATTGATCATTTCAAGCCGAAACCTAGGTGTCTGTCAGTGTTCTGTAAACTTATTGTGCTATATAAAAGGTACTCAGGAGCCTTCCCTGAAACTTTGCTGCAACATATTTTATCCACTTCTCTGGACCCTGGCAGTTCTTACAGCTGCTAACACCATAGACAGCTTTTGAAAGAGCCTCTCAAATGCTATGTGTAATCTAAGAGCAGATTATTATTGACTTTTTTTCTCATGGAAATATTACCAGCTATACAATTTGAAAATATTTACACAATTAAATTGCAGAGCTGGCTGTAACTTTAATAGGTCATCAAGTCTTCAAGGAATATTGTACTGCTGGGAATCCTTAATATGCTTTTTACATTTGTAATATTCCTTTAAAATCCAGTCATTAATGCTAAAGTTCTCTACAAACACAATTGTCATTTATTAACAGTATGAATATGATACAACTTAAAGCACTGATTCATAAAGTAACTTATGGTTATTGTACAAGAAATATCAACAAAGGAACTGAAGGTAACCGAAGGCTAAAATGGTGAAAGAGATAGAAAATAGATACACCTATTAGCAAAGAAATATTAATTAGTTACATATTGCCTCCTCCACGATAATTAAGTGTTGAGTTCAATCATAACTATAAAAATGTTATCAAATGATGAACAACTGTCTCCCATTTTCAATGGAAAAGATCTTTTCGCTAAAGCAGGTTTATTATGTGTTATCGCAATAATTACCTGAACACTAATTTGTCTGTAGAACATAAGCCAAAAAGAAGATTAAACCTAGAGTGATGGCCAGGCATTAGGGATGTCACCTGTCCTATAAACACTGAGGCTTGACAACACTGTTGTCAACAAAGGAATGTAAGGACTAAACATCTTTATGAAGAGGATCCATTCTACTCTTTGGAGATGATGGAGTATAATGTTGTCCAAAACCAGGAAGATGAGCAAGAGAGGCATTTTTTTTTTTGCTTCTCAATTCATTCTTTGTTCACTTAATTAATTCATTTAGCAGGTTTGCATCTTATACTTCCTATGGTAGTCTCTGTATGAGGCACTAGTGATATCCAGAGAAAAAATATCTTGTCTTCAAGGTGTTTCATTGAGTTGAGATGCAGAAGATGGGAAGAATTCACTTAGAACAACTGGACATTTTGAGTAAAGAAAAGGCTAGGTGTCAGAATGTAATATAATCACAATCAAAGAATTAGTACCATAAGGTAGAGGTCGGGCCTGTGAGTACCAGAGATTTTTAATTTATAGTCAACTTGTTACTCTAATTGCAAGTAACAGTATAGAAGTAATTTAGGGGTTGAAAGAAAGAGGATAGTAGCTTTCTGAAAAATTCTCCCAATCAAATAGACTATACTTTTATAAATGGAAATATTTTGAAGCATAGTCATTTGAGAAAATTTGGGATTTGTTGTTGTTGTTGTTGTTGTTGATGTATTTTCAGAAACCATAATCTCCATTGATTTTAAGCTACACTATTGTGTCTGTGGAGAAAGTTCTAGTAAGCTTTTATCTGCAAGTTGGTATTTTTCACTATATTACTAAGAATAAAATTAAAGTAAATATCAACAAATTATTTTTATTTCTAAAATAAATTATATGTTGTGATGTTAGAAGATATTTTTAAGTGGGCAGGAGAAAGGAAAAGGACAATTTCAGTGAAGATTTTCAACTGATATCTTATTCCCAGCATATATAGTGTTAAATTATAATATTATAATTGATGATTATATACCTGAATATCTTTTTTATTCAACAAACACTGAGTGAACATGTACAATATTCAAGTATTCATCTAGATGCTGAGGAATACACAAGAGAGAAAAAGAAGTCTACATTCGTGAAGCTTACACTTTGAAGGGGGGGGACACACAAAATGCCAATGGATAAGTAGTATATAATACTATTATTCTCAGTATTATTGAGTAACCATTGAAGAATTAAGTCAGTTTCATAAATTCCTTGATGTGAAGCAAGAAATCCCAGTACTGAACACACTTAGGCTTAGACTTTTTTGAGTTGATTGAGTTATGTTTACAGAGTTTGGGGAAGATGATATGAGTGTTGAATTACCACCAGTAACTCAGATACAGCATTACCATTCACATTTACTATGTTGGCAAATTAAGACAGCTTGCTTCTTCCCGTCTGAAGATGAGAAATGTTGAATATAGTACCAAAGGAAGACAATAATAAAAATAATTCAAAAATGAATGGAAACAATTGTACAATTTAAGTTAAGACTTAAAAGGAATATGTAGTTGCGTATTAATATGTGCAATTCTTTATATATTAAAAACCAAATACATAAGCAAAGAACACCAACAAAAATAACTAAGTAGAGCCCATAAGGCTTTAGGTCAAGTGAGAATTAATATAAGATTAAAACTTAGGGGTCACTGGCCAAGCATAGTGACTCATGTCTATAATCCCAGTCCTCTGGGAAGTCAAGGTGGAAGGATGGCCTGAGCCTAGGAAGTTGAGACTGCAGTGATACATGATTATGTCAGTATTCTCCAACCTGGGCCACAGAATAGAACATGACTCAAAAAAAAAAAAAAAATTAGGGATTATGATTCCTATTGTTCAGTGATCTTCATATTGTGGTTCAGGACACCAAGGGGTCCTGAGATCAGGTCAAATTTATTCTTATAATAGTAATGGAATATTATTCTCTTTTTCACTTTTATTCTCTCATGGTGAACCACCAAGTTCTCCACAGCTCGTGTGAGGTGCAATACTGCTGCAGATGGAGTACAGAGGCATATACAGGTATCAGCTCTCTTCTATTAAACAGAGGAGGTTTGCAAAAATATAACAGGCAATGGATTTATTATTGTGATTATAGTAGTGGAAAACATATATGAAATATATATGAAAAATATATATGAAATGTCTTTGTTTAAATTTCTAATATCAATAGACATAACCCCTATAAAAATATTTATTTGAGTCATTCTTATCTTTTAAGAATATAGAGGGAATTTTAGACCTAAATCTATATAGCAATTAATTCATTTTATCAATAGCTCAACACTGAGTTCATGTAATATTACTATTGAAAATTACCTGGGAATAGTGTCAGGAAGATGGTGAGCCAGTTAGAAAATGCAAGTCCCAGTGTGAGTGAATGGGTGTATGGGAAATCTTGTGTATGTGCTCGTGAGTGAGTGGGTGTGTGAATGAGTGATGGCTAGGGAGCTAGCGGCCAGAACTCTCTTGGTGCAGTGACTGATGCCAGGATGCTTGACTTGGGCCACTGTGATTTCTGGGATGCAGAAGCTGAGTGCCATTTTTTAAAAATCAAAAAAACTCTTACTGGGAGGAAGATGCTGGGAGAGACTGACTAAGTGGGGGCTCGTGAGCCAGTGACCAGGGCCCTCCTGGTGAAGCAGCTGGTGCTGCAGCTGCTCTGTTTGGTCCCTAGCACTTCCTGGACCCCAGAACTGAGCACCATTTTTTTTAATAGACAAAAGTTTTCCTTCAAAGAAATTGCAGGGAGAGACTACCGGCTCCAGGCTCTGCCTCACCACTGCAGCAGAAGAGACTGCTGACTCCAGGCTTTGACTCACCACTGCAACGCCTGGCTGGACACTGGCAGCAAGAGTTGTGGAGGGAGTCCAGAGGCAGAGTCCCACTGAAAAAGACAAAAGTGGCACCCCGCCACCATCTTGAAAATGGGGTGGGAAAGTGCTCTGACTTGCTCACCATGGAACAACAGGCCTGATCTCTGTGACTGGCAGATCAACTACTCATGGGTTGATCATGACCCAAAGGGAATATCCTGAAAGCACAAACCTTGGAGATATGTGATGAGTTCTGAGTCAGACGCCCCACTCCCTGGCCTGATCTAGCTGCCAGACAAAGGGTATGGCCAGAAAAGGTCAAAGAAGAACTCCAAAGAGATCAGTGGTGAGTCTGGGGCCGACTCGACCCTCCCTCCTCCCAAGCAATCTTCTTAATGTTATATCCACACCATTGGGGCATGACTGAGAGGAACAAACAGCCTCAATAGAACTCTATTCCAGGATAGGCCTGCTTGGGGCACCCCCCACAAGTACATACCTGGGGAAGAGACAATTCCACACCTCTGCACCTGAGGGGATCTCCCTGACCATCCGAGAGTAGGAGGGAAGGATCATGGCACCATTCAACCCCACTGCCCCTCCTCCTTGCTTGCTCTGGACACTGGGGGCAGAGTGAAAGAGGTGGAAGCTCTGCAGGAGATAACAAACCAGACAAGAGGAACAGTTATAGAACCTGCCACAAAAAGGCAGGGTATTTTTTCTTTTTTAAAATTTTTAATATATTTTTTAAATTTTCAAAAAATTTTTGACTGTTTTTTCTTCTATTTTAAAAATACTTTTCCTTTGTGCATGAATGTGCATGTAAAGGTTTGATTTTCATCCCCCCCTTTTTTCTTTTTTCTTTCTTTTCTTTCTCTTTTTCTTCTTTTGTTTTCTGTTTATGTGTATATGTGAATGATTAACTGTTCATCTTTCAGTTTTTGTTGTTGTTGGTTTGTTTTTGCTCTTTTGTTCTTTATTTATGTTTACTTTTTTTAGTTTAAAATGTGTGTGAATATGTGTGCTAAGGTTCAATCTGAATTCCTTTGTTTTTTGTGTGTGTATGTTTCTCTCTCTCTCTCTCTTTCTCTCTCTCTCTCTCTCTCTCTCTGTTTTCCAGTCTTTTTTCTTCTCCATTCATTTAGTGCTAGGCATGTGTGTGTGCTTAGTTTTCCTGGTTCTTTGTTGTTGTAGTGTTCAGTTTTGTTTCACTTGGCTGTTATTCCAGTTTGCTTTGGGGTGTATGTGAATGTGTTCAATTGATATTTTTGCTTTGGTTTCTGCTTTTATTGCACTGTGTTTTGTTTTGTTTTGCTTTGTCTTTTTCATTTTTTAAAAACAATTATTGTCCATCTTATTTCATGCTATTTTTATCTGTTCTCCTTATTGCTCTCGCTGTATCTTGAATTCAGGAGGTATGAACACATACCCATTGTATCATCATATAGAGTGATGGTGGGGAGTGGGTCTTAGCACAATCAGTGAACATTGTGATTTGCAAGTAGTTTCTCAATCCTAGCTGCTCATCCCCTACCCTATTTGACTTTCAAAACCACAAGAGAGAGCAAAGCTTCCCGTCCACAGCCCTGTTTCAAAATAGAACAAATCCAGAGTCTGAATCAGGGAAGAAGAGAGGGCTGAGTAAACACCAGAAGTGAAAACCTCTCCTACTGATTCTGAATAATGGAACAAAAGAGAAGACTAAGTGATGTGTCACATATGAGGAAAAACCAAAGAAAGACCACAGGTAATTTCAAGTGTAACAAAGAGAAAACTCCTGAAAAATCAGACCTCAGAGCCCAAACAATTAGGGAACGGATGGAAAGAATGAATAAGACTCAAGAAAGACAAGATGCAACACCAAAAACTTTAACAGAGATTTTGACAATAAAAAGTTTCATCTAGTAAATAAATAACAAGATTGCAAGCATGGAAAGCAGAACTAATCTAGTAGAATAAAGAATCTCAGAACTTGAAGACAAGAACATGGAATTAACCTGATCTGTAAAAAAACATAGAAAGAAAACTAAGAAATGAAGAACAAAACCTAAAAAAGATGTGCAATTATATCAAGAGCCTGAACCTATGCGTGATTGGTATCTCAGAAGAAGAAAGGGAAATGGAGACCACCTTAGAGCAAGTTTTCCAAGAGGTAATCCAAGAAAACTTTATTCATCTCACCAGAGATGTGATCAGCCAAAGACAATACATACAGAGCATCCCCACAAGACATCAAATGAGAAAACCAACCCCTAGACACATAGTAATTTGCTTACACAAAGTAGACACAAAAGAAAAAATCCTAAAGGCAGCAAGAGAGAAAGGTCAGACTACCTACTGGGGAAAATCAATCAGAATAGCAGCAGACCTATCAGCAAGAAGGTACTGGAGTCAAATATTCAAAATCCTCTAAGATAAACAATTTCAACCAAGAATGTCCTACCCAGCCAAGCTCAGCTACATCAGTGATGGAGAATTAAAATCCTTCCCAGACATCCAGTCAATGAGATTATGCAACTTCCAGACCAGCTCTACAGGAGACACCTTAAAATGTTTTAAGCACAGAAGAAAGAAAGAAAAGAGAATGCCCACACACTTCCCAAGAGAATAGCAGAGCACAGAATCAGCAGAGAATACAGAATTGCAAACTTGAAAAATTGCACATGCAACAACCCCAAAGACAAAAGAAAAAAGCAAACAAAGAAAAAACTACATAAGAACCTCATGACAGGAATAAACAATCACATTTCAATAATCAGCCTGTATGTAAATGGATTAAATGCACCACTGAGAAGACACAAAATGGCAAAGTGGATAAGAAACCATGACCCAATTATTTGCTACATCCAGGAAATTCATCTCACAAGGAATGCACTCAGACTCAAAGTAAGGAATGACAAAAGAAGGCAGGAGTCATGATCTTAATACCAGACAAAACAACCTTTAAGCTATCAAAAGTTTAAAAAGATACAAAAGGACACTGCATAATGATAAAAGGTTTGATTCATCAATAATAAAAATCCTTCAAAACATATATGCACCCAAAACAGGAGCACCAGCATTTATAAAGCAACAGCTAAGTAAACTAAAAAAAAAATTTTTGACTCTAAGACTATGATAACAGGGGACTCAAATACCCCACTAACAGCCCTAGATAGATCATTGAGGCCAAAAATCATCAAGGAGATCTAGAAGTTCAATTTGACACTCAACCAAATGGACTTAATAGATACCTACAGAATATTCCAACCACAGAATATACATCTTCTCAGCCCCACATGAAACATACTTCAAGATCAATCACATCCTTGGTCATTAAACCAAGCATAAACAAATTCCATAAGATTGAAATATCATCATGCACATTCTCAGACCACAGTGGAATAAAAATTATTATCTACACCACAAAATTTCCCCAAAGCCCACAAAGGCATGGAAACTAAACAGTATGATGCTGAATAACTACTGGGTGAACACTGAAATCAAGGCAGAAATTAAAAGATTCCTGGAAAAACATGAAAATAAAGAAATATCTAACCAAAACCTCTGGTATGCCATGAAAACAGTTCTAAGAGGGGAATTTATATCTCTATGAGCACACATCAAGAAAACAGAAAGATCACAAGTGGAGAGCCTAACAAATCACCTAAGAGAGCTGGAAAGAGAAGTCTACCAAATCCTGAACTTTAGCAGAACATCCAAATCACCAAAATAAAAGCCCAAATGCAGGACATAGATGACAAAAATACCATAGAAAACATCAGCAAAACACAAAGCTGGTTCTTTAAAAGAATTAACAAGATTGATGGACCCCTAACCAGAATGACCAAGAAAAAAGAAAAAGTTCAAATTAACACAATCAGAAATACAAAAGATAAAATCACAGTTGACCACAAAGAAACACAAAAAATTATCAGTGATTAGGATACACATTTATATGAAAACAAACTTAATAGCCTAAATGAGCCAGGCTCGGTGGCTCAGCCTGTAATCCCACGCCTTTGTGAGGCTGAGGTGAGTAGATTGCCTAAGCCCGCGGGTTCGAGACCCGCCTGGGCAGCGAGACCTCATCTCTACAATAAATAAAAAAATCAGCCAGGCGTGGTAGCACATGCCTGTAATTCTGGCTACTTGGAAGCCTGAGGTGGAAGGATCACTGGAGCCCAGCAGGCGAGGCTGCGGTGACCGGGAGTGGCCACTGCACTCCAGTCTGGGCGACTGAGTGAGACACCAACTCAAATAAATAAATAAATAAATAACCTAAATGAAATGGAAGACTTTTTTGACATCACACAACCTCCTCAAGTTGAAACAAGAAGATACAGAGACACTAAATAGACCAATAACAGCCCAGGAAATTGATTCTGTCATACTAAAACAATCTACCAAAGAAAAGGCCTGGATCAGATGGCTTTCCAGCAGAATTCTACAAAATGTACAAAGAGATGATACCAAACCTATTGAAAGTGTTCCAGGAAATTGAGAAAGATGGAATTCTCCCCAAATCATTTTACGAAGCTAACATCACACTGATACCCCAACCAGGTAAAGATCCAACAAAAAAAGAGAACTACAGGCCAATATCCTTTATGAACATAGATTCAAAAATCCTCAACAAGATTCTAGCAAATCAGATCCAAAAATACTGCTCAAAAATCATCCAACATGACCAGGTAGGTTTCATCTCCAGGATGCAGGACTGGTTCAACATCCACAAGATCATAAATGTAATTAAATACATCAACAGATGTAAAAACAAGAATCACATGATTATATCATTAGATGTGGAAAAAGGTTTTGATAAAATCCAGCATCCCTTCTTTTTAAAAACCCTCAAACACCTAGGTATAGAAGGAACATACCTCAAAATAGTAAGTGCTATCTATGATAAACCCACAGTTAGCATATTGCTAAATGAACAGAAACTGGAAACATTTCCCCTGAAAAATGGAAAAAGACAAGGCTGCCCACTCTCACCGCTCTTGTTCAACATTGTATTGGAAATTTCAGCTAGGGTAATTAGACAAGAGAAGGAAATCCAGGTTATCCAAATAGGAAAAGAGGAAGTTGTTATCCCTCTTTGCTGACAACATGATCCTGTACGTCGAAAATCCAAGATAATCGGTCAAAAACCTTCTTGCACTGATAAAGGACTTTGGCAAAGTCTCAGGGTACAAAAAAAAAAAAACCGTGCAAAAGACAGTTGCATTCTTATACACCAACAACAAGCAGGCAGAGAACCAAATAAAAAGAATAATCCCATTCACAATAGCCACACACAAAAAAGGGATATAACTTGGCATCTTCCTAACTAGAGAAGTAAAAGACCTTTGCAATGAAAACTACAAAACACTGCTCAAAGAAATCCAAGAAGATACAAACAGAGGGAAAAATATTCCACACTCATGAATAGAAAGAATCAACATTGTTAAGATGTCCATCCTACCAAAGACAATCTACAGATTCAGTGCAATTCCCATTAAAGTATCAACATCATTCTTCTCAGACTTGGAAATGAGAATACAGAATTCATATGGAAACACAAACAACCACGAATAGTCAAAACAATCCTTAGCAAAAGAAAGAAAGCAGGAAGTATCACACTTCCTATAAGGCTACAAAAATCAAATCAATTTGCAAGAACAGAATATAGACCAATGGAACAGAATAGAGAGTCCAGAAGCAAAGCTTCAATTTCTCAACCACTTATCCTTGACAAAGCCTCCATAAACAACCACTGGGAAGAGGAGAACCTATTTAGTAAATGGTACTAGAAAAACTGGTTGATTACAATGCAGAAGATTGAAACAGGACCCCTGCCTATCGTTATACACAAAAATTCACTCTAAATGGATCAAAGACCTAAATGTAAAACATCAAACTATAAGAATCTTGGAAAATGCAGGAAACACCTTATGGAAATTGGAACTGGCAACCAATTCCTGATCAAAATCCTAAGTGCTCATACCACAAGAAATAAAAGAAACAAGTGGGCCCTCATCAAACTGATGAGTGTCTGCAAAGCCAAAGAAACCATCAAGAGAGCAGCCCACAGAATGGGAAAAAATATTTGCCAACTGCATATCTGACAAAGGCCTAACATCTAGGATCTACAAGGAACTCAAACGTGCTGAAAAGATAAAAACAAACAGCCCCATTAAAAATTGGGCGAAAGACATCAATAGGCATTTCTCAAAAGAAAATATATGGACAGCCAACAGACATGAAAAAGTGCTCAGCCTCACTAATCGTCAGAGAAATGCAAATCAAAACCACATTGAGATACCACCTAACCCCTGTAAGAATGGCCATCATTAATAAAACAAACAACAACAGATGCTGGAGAGGATGCAGAGAAAAAGGAACACTTCTATACTGCTGGCGGGAATGCAAACTAGTGCAACTTCTTTGGAAGACAGTGTGGCAATATCAGAAAGAACTAGAAATTGACCTTCCACATGAACCAGCAATCCCCCCATTGGGAATATACCCAGAGGAACTCAAACCATTCTACAAAAAGGAAACCTAGACATAGATGTTTTTTGCAGTTCTATTCACAATATCAAAAACATGGAACCAACCATGCTTACCATTGAAGCTGTACTGGATTAAAAAAAATGTGGTATATATACACAATGGAATATTATGCAACCATAAAGATGGACAAACATATGCAATTTGCAGCAACTTGGATGGATTTACAGTCTACCATACTCAGTGATCTATCACAGAAACAAAGAAGAAAGTACTATATGTTCTCACTCATAAGCAGACCTTGGACAATTATCATAATACTATACATAATCCCTAAGAAAGGGATTGACAGTAGTGGGAAACTGCTGGGGGGGGAGATTGGCAGCTGAGGGAAACTGCAAGGGGAAAGAGGGGCACACTTTATCAACAAGGTTACCTGCTTAATGAACATTTGTATACCTAACCCCTGTATTGTACCCCACATCTTTAAAATAAAAAGAAAATTACCTAACCCTGAATTGTACACCACATCTTTAAAATAAATATTTTTTTAATTATCAAAAATTATAATGATTACAGTTTATTGGATATCTACTATGTCATCCAACATCTAGAACTTACTAATAATTGTATAAGCTAAGTATTTTATCTCCATTTTTACAAATGAGAAAACTGAGAATAAGGGAGTTTAAATTGTCCATGATCAAACATCTAGTGAATAATACAGGCTACATTCAGATCTAGCTCTCTGAAACTACTGCTGTGTTCTCAAAATAGCTCAGCTAGAAGAAACTCAGTTGAGTAAAGTCTAGCCCCGCATACTATCCTATCACTAATCCATCTCTCCTTCAGATTTATAAATTGCAATATAGAAACACTCAAAGAACCAATTTGTAAGGAAATAAAATACAGGCCATGGAATTCAAACATGAAGTTATAAGACAAAAGAAAAATACTCTAGAGCAGATAGAAGAGTACATGAGAAAAATATATATAAATGTGAGTAGAGAAGAACAATGAGATTAGGCAGAAATAGAACCAGACAGAAAAAATAATGAGAAATGAAAAGGGAAATAAACTCTTAAAAATATGTTTCATGAAAGCAAAGGAAGCAAAATAAAAGCTTAAGTCTATTGAAATGAAAGTAAAAATGTTGAAGGTGGAGAAAATTGGCAAGCCAAAACTTCAGGTTCCAGAGATAATATATGTAAAATTTAAAAAGAAGAACAAGGAGGAGGAAAAAAATGGCAACAGAAAAATATGTGGGTGGACATTAGAAAAATTACGTATGGATATGAAATGAAGCACAGTGAGTATAATTAGCATTACGTTAGACATATTAAAAAAGATAAAATATGTCAATGATGAAATAATGTGAATTTTTAAAATAATGTTATATAGAATTTTAAAAACAAAGTTAAATGCTAGAAATGCTAGAAATGAACCAAATACAAGGCAAGAAGCATAATAATAGGGTTGCTATTTATATATTTGGGGTTAGGATGATTTTGATAAGCAAAGCATCTGCTGAATGAATTCCTTCCTGACAATACTAAATCTTCAATACAGGTAAACAGCTGTATTTGATAGAATATTTTTTCTCAAATTGGTTTACTATATGTTAATCAAATTTACTTTTTTTAACATGGTATAAATATGATAGAAATCTTGAAATGCATCTGTTTTATAAGCTATAATAGTCTTTTTCCCCTCCTGCTGTCATCATTGATTAAGAAGTAGAAAAAAGAAAACTGCTTAAAAACAAAATATTTACTACTTCTGCAAGAACAGTTAACAAAAACATGTAGATGATAAGTGTGTGAAGCCCATGCACTCTAGAAAGTCGAATAGATGAACTAAAAGCATTTCTACCCTTAAAGTAGAATGCCCAATAGAATGCCATTCTCTTTTAACTGAAGTTCAGTTATGATGAGAGCCAAAGTACAGAGGTAGCACACCCAGTCATAGCAAGTACTGATAAAACTTTTTTGTGGGGTTTAATTTTAGATCTGTGACTTTTTTTTATTATTAGGCCAACTATTGAATGGTTATGGAGAGATCAAGATGGGAAATTATCTTCAAATGCCACTGAGTACAGTCAAAATCTCTTTTGTGTCTCAGTTAAAATTCTTGAACTGAGCTAAAAGGATAGTAACAAAAAAGATACTTGTTATAAAGTTGACATTGAGTTCTGAATCTCACAAATCACTATTTTGACTAAGTCAACATCCACAATTTGAATGTATTTTTAAGAATATCAATATGTATCATTAAAATAATATATTTCCAAATAAAGCACCATGGTAAGTAGCTCTCCAAAACTATTATATATATTTTTATTACTATCATTTTATTTTTAAAAAATTAACTCTCAAGAAATTGTATAACTTACCCAGGTCCATTCAACTAGTAAGTTTAATAGGTAGCAATAAACCTAGATATCAATGCCTATGTTTGTGTTTTTCAGTCTTTGGAATCCAACTGTCTGAGGGTGAGAGTCATATATTTTTTAATATCCTGACGCACAACCAGGATGCGTAATCACTACCACAACGTGTACAAGCAGATCTGCAACAACCTTGGAGACTGAAATCATCACCAAAATGAGTATATCTAAAAAACAAAATTGAGACAAAACAAAAATCCACCTCATTATTCGGTCCCTGGACTCAAATCAACCTTTCTGCAAACACTGTGAATGAACCAAGTTACACAATTTACTTTGTTCATGCATACTATGCAAGTATGGATACAGACAGGACTCTAGCGAACAACTAGATAGTAGTTTATTTTCTCCTTTGAGACATCTGACTTTCTCCCCTCCCATCCATTCACTTAAATGCCTTGTGTCTCCAAGTTTGAGCCAATAAAAACCATAAAAGAACAAATGAAAATGCATTTGAAATCAGAACACGCTTTAGAAAAAAGTAAATAAACACAAGTTAAGAGTCGAGAAAGGATCCGCACTAAGTGCAGTTATCATTCAAGTTATCTCTAAAAGCAAAATTTTCAACTTCCACCCGTAGCACCCTTGTCTTCATTTCGTCTTCACGTATGCTCTTGGAGTTTTCTGAGAGTGTTTTAAATGCATGTCTCCTATTTTGGGCAATAATTCAGAACTGAGCAACTTTACAACATGTGAAGGATTTTGCCTTATTAGAAAATGTTATACAAATATAATTATGGTAAATAGTAAAATAGAGAAAATAAATTTAGGTTAGAAAAGCAGGAACACAAGGAAGTATAGAATAAAAGAAAATTAAACTAAATTATCAGTGAAAAATATGGAATGACTGAGCTAGAAAAATATAATTTCCTCATTACTGAAAAGAAATGATTGAGCACTTTTATTCAGGAGATTCAGTAGTTTATTTCAAAATAAGTCAAATAAAAACAAAGTAACAATCACTCATAGTGAGGTACCATCTTACACATTTACATTCATTTAATTTTTACAATGATTTTTCTAAGCTAGATATTATACACATTTTACTGTGAAACACTAAGATTCAGAGAAATTAATTAATTTGTTTGAAATTGCCTGTCAAAAGTAGCAGAACCAAAATCAGAATAGAGATCTCTAGAATTTTATAAAATAAATAAAGAACTTGCCAGTAAGACCCCTAGAGCTATCAGAAGGAAGACAGTGGGTGAACTGAAGTGTACTGGAATGTTTTATTCACTATTTAATGACATGTTGAGCAACTACTTTATCTAAGGCTCTCAGTGGGAATGATCACCTTTAGGTCATTATTACTAATCTAGAATAGGCTGGTGGGCACATGGATACATCAGAGAGCACTGCAATCCAGTCTTTTAAAATGTGCTAAAATAATGCTCTAAATGATAAATGATAAATGATTTGAAAGAGCAACCTAAACTGAAATTGAAAAGAATTAAGATGATAGAATTTAGGAAATAATTGTAAAGATTGTTTTAGAATTGAAGGTTAAACTGGAAAAACTCACAAGCATGTAAGCATTACAGATAATGCTGGAAAAGGACAAAGGTAAAAGAAAGGGAATGTTTTTGAAGAGAAGAGAAAAAGTTCTATATAAAAATAGAGGTAGCAGATGCAGGAGATAGATAAAAATGATTCAAAACACATATGTTATAAATTTCTAAAAAAGAAGGCTAAATCAGAGAACACAAAATACTAAAAATTAAGATACAAGAAAATTCCCCTACAATTAAAAATAATATGATAAAAGACTCAAAACTAAAACTTAAAAAGTACAACACAAATATAGACAAACAGACCCAGAATAACCAATAAGGAGACATATTCTAGTAAAATTACTGGAAATAAAACAAAAAATTCTTTGAACATCTAACAAAAACATAAAAGTACTTATAAGAGAAAGAAAATTAGATTGCCACTTGACTTTTCAATAACAGTACTTTATGTCAGAAGACAAGGAATGCCTAACGGAAAATGAGAGATAACAGAATGCCTAAGGAAAAAATAAATAAATCAATAAACTATGAATCTGAGATTTGATCCAGGCAAACTGAATTTCAACAAAAAAGTCTATAGATAAACTTTATGACAATCAAATTCTTAGGACATTCTGTTTCTGTTCGCACTTTATAAAGAAATTACTAGAGAATGAGCTTGAGACAACCAAATGAATGGAGGAACCACAAGAGGACTGGTGGTGAGCATTTAATGTATATTTACCTTTAGGACTATTAATAAACATGATTATAGGAGATGGATTATAATATGGATTAAAACATAGACCAGCTATATTCTCTGATAATGTAGATGTCGTAAATTACAAAAAATTAGGAAAACGAAAAAATATAAAAAGTAGAAAAAGAAGCTTACTTATTATTTTATAATTATTAGCTGAGGGTAAAAGGATATTACAAGTCACTTCCTGAGAGGTAGAAAAAGCAGGAAAAGAAAAGATTGCCAATTAATTTCAATGTTGTTCTTAATACAAGTGGGAAGCTCCCCAAAAATGAAATTAACTTTTTATGGGCTGGGCCCTTTGTAATACAGGTTTTTCCCACTAAGTAAGTGGTCTAGGAACCCATCAGCAGCAGTATACCAGCTGATATTTTTGTGAGAGGCTGCATTCAGCTTCTGTGAATTTTTTGGTGAGGAGATTCTTTTAACGCAGTTGCTCATTTCATAACAGGTGATTTATGAGTGCACCTGCCCACACCACACTGAGTGTTCAGCAGTTTTTGGCCAAAAATAGCATGACTCCAGTGTTCCACTCTCTCTATTCACCCGCTCTTGCCCCAGGAGACTGTTTTTGGTTTCTTTAGATGAAAAAAGCCCTCAAAGAAAAATGTTTTGCCAATGTGGAAGAGGTGAAACAAAAAAACAGCAGAAGCACTAAAAGGCATCAATATGGATGAGTTCAAACCGTTTGGAGCAGTGGAAAAAGCATCTCAGTAGGAAGCATCAAAGGAAGACTACTTTGAAGGTAACTGAAGTGTAAACATGTATAAATACACAATTTTTTAATAAATAAATTCTGATTTTCGGGTGGTCCCTTCTTGTAAGCATACAACAACTAAAAATGAGAGAGGATGAAGGATACTATATAAAAGTATTAATAAAAAGTTACATGTTGGGACCTGGCCACAGAGGCCCACTGAGCATTAGGGATCAGGAAGGGCCATTGACCCCGAGACCACTAGGATGCGTTCGGGAGCTATTGACCCCATTTCCTACCCCTTTCTTTTTTTTTTTTTGAGTTGGAGTCTCACTCCGTCACCCAGACTAGAGTGCAGTGGCCGCTCCCGGCCACCGCAGCCTTGACCTGCTGGGCTCCGGCGATCCTTCTGCCTCAGCCTTCCAAGTAGCTGGAATTACAGGCATGCGCTACCATGTCCGGCTGATTTTTTGATTTATTGTAGAGATGAGGTCTCGCTGCCCAGGTGGGTCTCGAACCGGCGGGCTCAGGCGATCCACTCACCTCAGCCTCCCAAAGGCACGGGATTACAGGCTGAGCCACCGAGCCCGGCTTCCTCCCCCTTTCTACTCAGCACTAACCAGATTAAGCTCCTATGAGCTCAAAACATAAAAACTGAACTCGGGACGAACACAAGCTGACTTTAGAAGCTCATTGCTCCTATTCTTCCACAAACTGTAGTTTTGGCTTTCACACAACTTATAATTCAACCGCGTGTCACATCTAAGAGCCTTGGTATTGGTCACAGGCTTCTGGGTCATGATCTTAGGATTTATTGAAGGTGTAAATTGTAGAATATAGTTTTAGAAGACAGCCATTTTGTTGAAAGAATGCGGCTGGGTTACTTGCAGGTAGCCCACTGTGAACTTTGGATTGGGTCACATTCCAAACATTCTGGGATGGGCCACTTTCATTTGTAAAGTAAATACTTAAGCTTCTATAGAATTGTTTAACTTGCCATAAATCAATCAGCTTAGGATGAAAAAGGTTTATAGAATATATCAGTCATGAATTAGGTTATCTTTTGTTATGGGATTTTAAGATTATCATATGAAAAGGGTTTAAAGGTAATCATTGATTAAGTTTTCATGGATTAAGGTTTCTGGTGGGTAGGGGACGCCCCTCCCACAACTGACTTTGTGTATAAAAGACCCATTGTAATTCCCAATAACACACATCGCTTCTGCACTAGACCGGAGTTCAGTCTCTTTCTTTCTCTCTCTCTCTTTTTCTTCCCCCCAATCGCCAACGCCCTCTCCACCTTTGGGGTACCCTGAACCTGGCTGGAGCTGGTCTCTGGCAGTTACACACACAACAATATGTTGTGTGTGCATATTTCACTATAATTCTTCTCTAATATTTATTTTTATGTGAATTAATTTTCTTAAATGCCTAGAAGTAATGGGGAGGCTGCTATATATTAAAATAATGAAAATGTAAACACATAAATAGAATATCCAAAAAGTTATCAAAAATCAGGGAAAATGAATAGATTGATGTCAGGATAGATGATAGAGTACTTTAAATATGCTTTGTTTTACAATGTTAATTTCATTATTAACATTGTAAACATTCATATAATTATACCAGTATAAAATTTTATATAATTATGAAATAATATTAAAAAAACAAATTCCTAAAAGCTAAAAATAAAATGAAACAAATAAACCAAAGGCATATTCCATTGGTAGTATATTTATTTCAAGAGAAATTATTCTAAGTTTCTTTATAAAACAGTAATTAGACTATATTTTCCTATTGGAATATGACTTAATAACACACAAAAAAATGAAAATATATACATACAAACTGTTTTTAGTAATTATATTGTTGTTCTTGTGGTAGCATTGGCATTTTGAGACAGTTATTGTGTATACTGTGACATAAAATAAATGAATAATCAAATAATATTCTATGATATCTGGGATTCTCAATGTAGGAGAGAGAGATGTAAGATGAAGAAATTAAATAAATTCACTCTATACTTGAGTTTTAATGTACTGATTATATAGACAGTAATTCATTAAGTATTTTATCTTCAAATAAATAAAAAACAAAACATAAAGTAAGTAAACTACATATGTATGTATATACATGTCTACTATTTATTCACATATGCATATTATACATACTATATATTATATATCCAACTATACTGGTATATATATGTGGGTACATACATGCATATATATGTACATAAACAGATGGTTCCCAACTTATAATAGTTCAACTTATTGATTTTCAACTTTCTGATGATGCAAAAGCGACATGCAATTGGTAGAAACCATGTTTCCAGTAACCATACAAGCATTTTGTTTTCACTTTTAGTATAGTATTCTATGAATTCTATGATGTATTCCACACTTTATTATAAAATAAGCTTTGTGTTAGATGGTTTTTCTCAACTATAGGCTATCGTAAGTGTTCTGAGCACATTTAATGTAGGCTAGGCAAAACTATGATATTCAGTGGGTTAGGTGTATTAAATGCCTTTTTGACTTATCGTATTTTCAATTTATAATGGGTTTATCAGGATGTAACCCCATCATAAGTTGAGGGGCATCTAAATTACTCTTGTTTACTTGATTTTATCTTTATTTTGCTTTGTTTTGTTTTTATAACTTGGTAGTTCCATCTGCTGAAAAGTCTAGAAGCAATAACCAGCTCAGAAGCAAGGAGAACTGCAAGCACCCAGATGGTGGTTTTGGAATACCATTTTCCACAAAAATTAAAAAAAAGAAAGAAAAGGAAAAAAAGGAATGATTTATTTTAGATCTGGAGCAGGAAATGTGTAGCATGAGCCCACAGCCTCTCAAAGAAACTCTTAAGAAGAGGCATGTCAAAAGACTTAGGAGTCAATTTAAAGAGGTCTCCATTGCCTAAAGATAAAACGATGTCTGAATATCAATGAAGCTAAACCTGTCAAGGATGAAACTACACAAAATATGTTTAAATACATAAAATCATACATATCCACTTGAGAGGATGTTAGAAAACTAAATTTTTATTTTGAAAACTGACAAGTCAAATAAAAGAATCTGGCATGTATCCTGTCTTTCCTTTACAGATTTATATGACTAGATAGCCAAATGACAAATGAGGGATGCTTCCCTTTCAGAAATTTCGCAGCCAATAAATCAAAAAATTATAATGGAAGAAGATAATCACCACTTTGCCACTCATAATTAATTAATGGATCTAGATATAGATCATCAATGGCTGTTACCTTCACAAATCAGATACAAAGGGCTTCCTAAAAAGCACCTCACTGTGAAATAATCTTACCAAAACAGTCTAGAACCACCTATCAATTAATAGAAAAAAAAACACAGAAGATAAAGGATAATGCTAAATTGATAATAGAAAAAAAAACAGAAGATAAATGATAATAAACACAAGGATGTAATCAGTAGAATCCATAGTGTGGTAAGTTCTACAGAAAAAAAAATGACTCAGCTTCTTCAACATATTTTAAAGATTCATCAACAATTTCAACGATTAAAAAACAGGTAGGATTAAGATGACCAGTGAGAAGCAGCTAGAGTGTGTTTCTCCCTTGGAGTAAAATAGAAAAAAATACCTCAGCACTGAGAGAGGAACAAGACCAGTAGCACATCCCATGAATCACCAAAGAAATAATAATATCCACAGAATTCAAGAAGGAGAAAGATCCACCAGGCTGTGTTGAAACTAGTCAAATTTTCCTGGTTTACAGCACAAACAATGAGTGACCTCTGGATGCAAAAGGGGAAGTATGTGAGGGGAATTCAGTTCTTTGCTCCTGCCATGGACTTGGAAATCCCCTTGAGCCTCGTGGGACTCCAGTCCCTCACAGGAAGCTGCCTTACCCACAACCATGTTCTGCTAAAATTCACATGGAGTGGGGCAGGACAAAAACTCCTGAACAGATGCAGCCACCATTCCCTGGAACTCAGAGATGCTATTGTGGGTCTGGCAGAGGAAGAGGGAGACTAATCATTGTGAAATACAATCAGAATATTCTCCATGGTTGGGTCTTTACCCTCAAAGGGGAATAGTTTGCCAGAGCCTATTCCACCTTGGGGAAGAGTATCCCTCTCACTCCAGTACCCCACTAGCCTTCTCTTGTGGAAGGAAGGAAGGAAGGAAGGAAGGAAGGAAGGTAGGAAGGAAGGAAGGAAGGAAGGAGAGAAGGAGAGAGGGAGAGAGAGAGAGAAAGAAAGAGAGAGAGAGAGAAAGAAAGAAAGAAAGAAAGAAAGAAAGAAAGAAAGAAAGAAAGAAAGCAGAATCATGCATTCAAGGAAATAGATTGAGAAGTTAGGAATGCTGCATCAGGGAAGGAGGTGGAGGGTGGGGGACCACTTTTGAAAGCCACAGTTCTGAGACAAGTCCACCAAAAGATAGATTTTACAGAATGAAAATCATAGAATGCTTTCCTAACCCACACCTTACTGTAATATCAATAGATTCCAATATAGTAGCAATGCATTATACCTGAAAGAGCTGCAAGAAACAGACTCTGAGAAAGAATATTTAAGGAAGAAAAAAGTCAGGAGAAGAGACAAAAGCAAGGATGTTAGAGGAACTTGAATAAAGAGAAATTCTAAGAATAAAGAAAAGAATTTTTACAGAAAAAGCACAAAAATGAACAGTATCTTCTAAGGACTTATCAGGATATGAAACAAAACTGTGCAAAGAATCAGTGAGCTTGAAAACTCAGTAGAATTTTCACAAACTGAAATGCAAAAAGAAAAAAAAAAAGAATGAATGAAGAGAGCAAAATATCCAAGAATTGTGAAACAATTTCAATGGTGCAATATACACCATTATTAGAATAGCTGAAAAAAAGAAAAAGAAAGAACAGAGAAGAACAAATATCTGAAATAGCAATGTTGCATCCTGGGTGAAATCCTGGAACAGAAAAAAAAATGGTAAAAATATAAAAGTCTAAACAAAATATATATAGTCTTTAGTTAATAATGTTGTGTTTAGATGATGATGGGGCAACCTGGTCTATGAGACCCTCTGCAAAGGAGAACACAGAGGGTCTCTGGCTCTCTCCCCAGGGACTGCGGATCCCAACATCGACAGCCTGCTCTTCACACGGAGCTCTCCGTAGCAAACTCTGGGGCATCGCGGCGGTCTGGACAGCCACTGCAGCCACAGACACAGCAGCTGCCATTGCCACAGCGGCCTCCATGGCAGCCATAGTGCATTGCACCACCTGTGCCTGAGGTGATCCACGACTTTAGTTCTTGAAGCCACTGAAGACAAGATCTGCTGGGATCTCTGCCACCTCTGCTGCCACCTTGACGTCCTGCAGGCTGTGGGTCTCCTCCCGTGTGCCCTGAGGCAGGCTTCCATCTCTGGCCTCTGCCCGGCTCCTGGCCGGCTCTACCCCCTCTGGGGCAAGCAGATGAGATATCACCACCTGCTGGTGGTTCAAGGTAACAACACTGAAACAGGAAAAACAAACTTCAAAAACAGACACAGGCCAGATTTGAGTGGTGAACTGAGGGTGATCTGAACTGTCCTTCACAGCAGGCCAGGCACAACTGACCCCAACTGTGAACTAATTTGCCAGCTTGAGAAGACAGCTAGAAATCAGAGCTGAAAGAACATTGGACTTAAACGAAAAGTCTCAGAGTGCACTCGACTGGTTCTGTTAGCTTAATGACTTGATGCTATTCCTATTGTTTTGCTCCTTTTTTCCGCTCTTCCTTTTCTTCTCTTTTCTCCTCTCTGCAAACCATATCTTTGTATAGAGGAATGGCACACCAATAGGGTGGTTGGTTAGCTTGTATGTTAGCATCATTGTATGTTTTAATTTTTTTGTGTGGGAGTTGGTTAGTCTGTAGCCATGGTCTATTGTTTTTATCTGTTTCAGTTTAGGTCTCTCTCTCCATTTGTTGATACACTCATCTGTTTCCCCCCTTACGCCTCTCTCTCTCCACCCTACTCTTCCCCCCACTGGCTGCTCCATTCTCTTCCCTCTGCTAACATCATTTTATTTCAGTGAGTAAACCTACAGCCCCACTGCACGGACATATTCCAAGGCAGTGGGAAGTTGGTCTCAGATTATCCATACACCTGTCGGTGGATACCAGAACATGCAGATTGATTTTGAATCACAACTCCCCTCTTAAGTAAATTTCAAAACTGCTAAAAGGTCCATCCCCAACCTACAGTGCAACTCCAGAATTGAACAATGTAAGAGGGCATACCTAAGAAGAATAAGAGATTGAACAAACAGAAGTAAAAGCAATCCCTCTAGCCCTGAATAACAGGATTAAAGAATATGGTATGTGGAGGGAAGGAAAAAGTAGGGAGGGAAAAAAAACACACAAATGAAGAAAAATGAAAAGAAGAATATAGGTCTCACACAGACCCCAGGGAGATCAGACACTGAGAAAACAGACTTTAGAACACAAACAATGATGAGCCCCTACAATGACTGGTCACATGCAACAAACCCAGACATCAAGACATTAATAGAGATAATTTAAAAAATTGAGGAGAGACAAGAGGAAAATAGGAAAGAGCTTATGTCAGAAATAACTGCAGTAAAGAATACTGTAATGGGAATAAATGGCAAACTAAGAAGCCTGGAAAGCAGAATTAACCAAGCAGAAGAAAGAATCTCAGAGTTCGAAGTCCAAAACACAGGACTAATCCAAACTCTCAAAGGCATAGAAAAGAAGCTCAAAAAAACAGAACAAAACCTTCAAGAGATGAATGATCACTTCAAGAGAACAAACCTGAGTAATTGGACTTCCTGAGGTAGAGAGAGAAACAGAAGCCACACTGGAACAAACATTTCATGAAATCATTCAAGAAAACTTCCCTCATCTCATCAAGGATGAAAAAATTCAAACACAAGAGATTCAGAGAACCCCTGCAAGACTACAAATGAGAAGACAAACTCTCAGACACATAACAATTTGCCTAAACAAAGTAGGTATAAAAGAAAAACCCTATAGGCTACAAGAGAAAAAGACTACCTACCAGGGAAGACCAATTAGAATAGCAGCAGATTTATCTACAGAAACCCTACAGGCTAGGAGAGCTTGGAGGCCTATTTTCAAAGTTCTAAAAGATAAACAATTTCAACCAAGAATAACCTACCCAGCCAAGTTAAGTTTCATCAGTGAGGAAGAATTGAAATCTTTCTCAGATATCCAATCCCTAAGAACCTACACTGCCACAAGACCACCTCTACAAGAAACACTTAAGAAAGTATTGAACACAGAAGAAAATGAAAAAAGAACAACACCGTTCTGCACAAGAGTACAGGCAAAAGATTAAAAACCACATGATCCTACTCTAAAACCAAAAGAAAGACAACACACAAACAGGAAGAACAACTCTGTAAGAATATTATGATAGGGATCAACTCTCACATTTCAATAATTAGTTTGAATGTGAACGGACTAAATGCACCACTGAAAAGACATAGAATGTCAAAATGGATAAAGTGGCACCAGGCAACAATCTATTGCCTTCAAGAGACTCAGTTCACTAGAAAGGACACTCACAGACTCAAAGTAAGAGGATGGAAAACAAATTTTCAGGTGAATGGGACACAAAAGAAAGGAGGAGTTCTAATCTTAATCTCAGACAAAATACCCTTTAAACTATCAAAAATTAAAAAAGATACAGAAGGCCACTACATAATGATAAAAGGTTCAATCCATCAACAAGAAATATCCATCCTAAATATATATGCACCAATCATAGGAGCACCAACTTTCATAAAGCAGCTCCTAGGTAAACTAAAAAAAGATATCGACTCCAATACCATCATAGCTGGGGACTTTAATACCCCACTCACAACCCTAGACAGATCACCAGGACAAAAAATCAGCTATGAGATCCGAAACCTCAATGTGACTCTTAATCAAATGGACTCAATTGATACCTACAGAACCCTCCATCCAAAGACCACAGAATACACATTCTACTCACCACCACATGGAACATACTCTAAGATCAACCACATACTTGTCCATAAACCAAGCATAAGCAAATTTAATAGGACTGAAATTTTACCATGCACCTTCTAGAACCACAGTGGAATAAAAATAAACATTAAAACCAACAAGGTCCCCCAAAACCCACAAAGACATTGAACTAAACAGCATGATGCTAAAAAACTCCTGAGTCAATGATGAAATCAAAACTGAGATTAAAAGATACCTGGAAACAAATGAAAAAGAAGAAACATCCTACCAAAATCTCTGGGACGCCATGAAAGCTGTAGTAAGAGGAGAATTTATATCCCTACAAACGCACATGAAGAAAATGGAAGGAACACAAATTAACAGCCTACAAGCCACCTAAGGAAGCTGGAAAAGCAAGAGCAAAAAACCCTAATTTCAGCAGAAGAATCCAGATCACCAAAATAAAAGCCCAAATCCAGGACATAGAAGACAAAAAGGTAATACAAAAAATCAAATAAAAAGCTGGTTCTTTGAAAGGATAAACAAAGGATGATCCCCTAGCTAGACTGACCAAGAAAAAGAGAGAAAAAGCCCAAATAAACACAATCAAAAACACAAAAGATAAAGTCGCATCTGACCCTGAAGAAATACAAAAGATCATTAGAGACTACTATGGGCACTTTTATGGAAACATACTTGAAAACCTCAAGGAAATGGAGGACTTTCTGTTGTCACACAACCTGTCTAGGTTGAAAAAAGAAGAAATTGAGACCCTAAATAGACTAATAACAATCAAGGAAATTGACTACGTAATAAGAAAACTACCTACAAAAAAAACCCTGGCTCTTTTTTCCATGTGAGGACAGTGAGAAAGCACTATCCATGAAAGTCACCAGACATTAGATTTATTCAAAACTTGATCTCAGACTTCTCATCCTCCAGAACTTGCCATATCTAAGAATCCATTGCTGAATCCAAGGTTATTAAGAATTACCTCTGCCTGCAAGACAGTGATGTGGCAAACTGGTCTGTAAAACCCTCTGCAAAGAAGAACTGCAGTGGGTCTCTGGCTCTCACCCCAGGGGCTATGGACCCCAAAATCGCAGCATGCTCTTCATACTGAGCTTGGCCACTTTCATCGCTGGGAAATCGCAGCAGACTGGACAGACACCGCAGCGCAGATGCCGCCACCGCCGCCATCACTGTCGCAGCCCCTGCAGTCGCAGCTGCCACCGGTAGCACATCGCACCACCCAGGCTGGAGGCAATCCACGACTTCAGTCCTTGAAGCCCCTTCAGGAAGATCTGCTGGGATCGCTGCCACCTCTCCCGTGACCAAGATGTCCTGCCCGCAGTGAGTACCCTGACTGTGCCCTGAGGCAGGCATCCAGCTCCAGTCTCTGTGCTTCCTGTCTGGCCCCATCCCCTCTTGGCGAGCAGCTGAGATAGCACCACCTGCTGGTGATTCCAGGTAACAACACCGAAACGGGAGGAACAAGCTTGAAAAAGACATAGGCCAGAGTGGTGAATGGAGGGTGATCTGAACTGTCCTTCACAGCAGACCAGGGGCAAATGACCGTAACTGCAAACAAATTTACCTGCTTGAAAAGAAAGCTAGAAGTCAGAACTGAAAGGACATTGGACTTAAACGAAAAGTCTCAGAGTGTGCTTCATTGATTCTGTTAGTTTAGACTTAATTCTATTCCTACTGTATTGTTCCTTTTTTTTCTTTCCTCTTCCTTTTTGTCTCTTTTCTTCTCTCTGTAAACCATATCTTTGTATAGAGGAACAGCACACCAATAAGGTGGTTGGTTAGCTTGTATGTTAGCATCATTGTATGTTTTTGTTGTCGTTGTATGGGAGTTGGTTAGTCTGTAGACGTGGTCTATTGTTTTTACCTGTTTCAGTATAGATCTCTCTCTCCATTTGTTGGCACACATTTGTTTCCCCCCTTACTCCTTTATCTCTCCACCCCCCTCTTCAACCAACTATCTACTCCATTCTCTTCCCTCTGCTAACCACATTTTATTTCAGGGAGTAAACCTACAGCTCAACTGCATGGACAGATTCTAAGGCAGTGGGAAGTGGGTCTCAGATATCCACACACCTGTCAGTGAATACCAGGACCTGCAGATAGATTTTGAATCACAGTTCCCCCTTAAGTAAATCTCAAAACTGCAAAAAGGACCACCCCCAACCTACAGTGCAACTCTAGAATTGAACAAAGTAAGAGGGCATACATAAAGAATAGGAGATTGAACAAACAGAAGTAAAGCCAATCCCTTTCATCCTGAATAACAGAGTTAAAGAAGACGGTGACGTGGAGGGAAGGAAAAAGTAGGGAGGAGGAAAAACCACACAAATGAAGAAAAACCAAAAGAAGAATATAGGTCTCACACAGACCCCTGGGAGATCAGACATTGAGAAAACACTCTGGAACACAAACATTGAAGAACCCCCAGAATGGCTGGTCACATACAACAAACGAAGACATCAAGACATTAATGGAGAGAATTAAAAAAATTGAGAGACAAGAGGAAAACAGGAAGGAGCTGATGTCAGAAATAACAGCAGTAAAGAATACTGTGATAGAAATGATTAACAGACTAATAAGTATGGAAAGAATTAGCCAAACAGAAGAAAGACTCTCAGAGCTCGAAGACCAAAACACAGAACTAACCCAAACTGTCAAAAGCATAGAAAAGAAGCTCAAAAAGACAGAACAAAACCTGCAAGAGATGAATGATCACTTCAAGAGAACAAACCTAAGAGTAATTGGACTTTCTGAGGCAGAGAGAGAAAAACAGAAGCCACAATGGAACAAACATTTTATGAAATCATTCAAGAAAACTTCCCTCATCTCATCAAGGATGAAAAATTCAAACACAAGAGATTCAGAGAACCCCTGCAAGACAACAAATGAGAAGACCAACTCTCAGACACATAATAATTCACCTAAACAAAGTAGCTATAAAAGAAAAAATCCTAAAGGCAGCAAGATAAAAAGGCCAGACTACCTACTAGGGAAGACCTATTAGAATAGCAGCAGATTTATCCACAACAACCCTTCAGGCTAGGAAACCCTGGAGCCCTATCTTTAAAGTTCTAAAAGATAAACAATTTCAGCCAAGACTAACCTACCCAGCCAAACTAAGCTTCATTAGTGAGGGAGAATTGAAATCTTTTCCAGACATCCAATCCCTAAGAACCTACACTGCCACCAGATCACGTCTACAAGAAACACTTAAGAAAGTACTGAACACAGAAGAAAAAGAAAAAAGAGCAGCAACATTCTTCACAAGAGTACAGGCAAAAGATTAAAAACACATATGAGCAAACTCCAGAACCCAAAGAAAGACAACAAACAAACAGGAACAAATCTGTAAGAACCTTATGACAGGGATCAACTCTTGCATTTCAATTATTAACCTAAATGTGAATGGACTAAATGCACCACTGAAAAGACATAGAATGGCAAAATGGATTAAATATCAGCAGGCAGCAATCCATTGCTTTCAAGAGACTCACTTCACTAGAAAGGACACCCACAGACTCAAAGTAAGAGGATAGGAAACAAATTTTCAGGCAAACGGAATACAAAAAAAGGAGGAGTAGTGATCTTAATTTCAGACAAAATACCCTTCAAGCTACTAAAAATTAAAAAAGATACAGAAGGCCATGACATAATGATAAAAGGCTCAATCCATCAACAAGAAATATCTATCCTAAACATATATGCACCCAACATAGGTGCGCCAACTTTCATAAAGCAACTTCTTGGAAAACTAAAGAAAGATATTGACTCTAACACCATCATAACTGGGGACTTTAATACCCCACTCACAACCCTAGACAGATCATCAGGACAAAAAGTCAGCAAGGAGATCCAGAACCTCAATTTGACTTTGGACCAAATGAACTTAATTGATACCTACAGAACCCTCCATCCAAAGACCACAGAATATACATTCTACTCATCACTGCCTGGAACGTATTCTAAGATCGACCACGTAATTGGCCATAAATAGGCATAAACAAATTTAAAAGGACCGAAATTCTACCAAGCACCTTCTTGGAGCATAGTGGAATAAAAATAAACATTGACACCAACAAAGTCCCCCCAAAACTCACAAAGAGATGGACACTAAACAGCATGATGCTAAACAACTCCTGGGTCAATGATGATATCAATACAGAGATCAAAAGATACCTGGAAACAAATGAAAATGAAGAAACATCTTACCAAAACGTCTGGGATGCCTTGAAAGCTGTAGTAAGAGAGGAATTTCTATCCCTACAAACACACATGAAGAAAATGGAAGGAACACAAATTCACAACCTAACAAGCCACCTAAAGAAGCTGGAAAAGCAAGACCACAAAAACCCTAATTTCAGCAGAAGAACCAACATCACCAAAATAAAAGTCCAAATAAAGGACATAGAAGACAAAAAGATAATACAAAGTATCAATGAAACAAAAAGCTGGTTCTTGGAAAGGATAAACAAGATCGATGGTCCCCTAGCTAGACTGACCAAGAAAAAAGGAGAAAAAATCAAATAAGCACAATCAGAAACACAAAAGATGAAGTCACATCTGACCCTGAAGAAATACAAAAGATCATTAGAGACTACTACGTACACTTGTATGGAAACAAACTTGAAAACCTTAAGGAAATGGAAGATTTTCTGACATCACACAACCTACCTAGATGGGAACAAGAAGAAATTGAGACAATAAATAGACCAATAACAATCGATGAAATGACTTCGTAATAAGAAAACTTCCTACAAAAAAAAGCCCTGGTCCAGATGGCTTTCCTGCAGAATTCTACAAGACATTTTAGGAGGAGCTGATACCAATCCTACTGAAGGTATTCCAGGCAATAGAAAAAGATGGAACTCTTCCCAAATCATTTTATGAAACCAACGTCACATTGATACCCAAGCCAGGTAAAGATCCAACACAGAAAGAGAACTACAGGCCAATATCTTTGATGAACATAGATGCTAAAATTCTCAACAAGATCCTAGCAAACCAAATTCAGCAATACATCTCAAAAATCATCCATCACGACCAAGTAGGCATCATCCCTGGGGTGCAAGGCTGGTTCAACATTTGTAAAGCCATAAATATAATTAAATACATCAACTGATGTCAAAACAAAAACCGCATGATTATATCATTAGATGTAGAAAAAGCTTTTGATAAAATCCAGCATCCATTCTTGATGAAAACCCTTGAACATCTAGGCATACGGGGAACATATCTCAAAATAGTAAAAGCCATCTACAAGAAACCCACAGCCAGCATACTCCTAAATGGACAAATATCAGAACCATTTCCCCTGAAAACTGGAACACGACAAGGATGCCCACTCTCACCCCTCCTGTTCAACATAATATTGGAAGTCCTGGCTCGAGCAATCAGAGAAGAGAAAGCAATCAGCAGTATCCAAATAGGAAAAGAGAAAGTCAAGTTATCTCTCTTTGCAGATGATATGATTGTGTACCTTGAAAACCCAAGAGAATCTTTCAAAAACCTCCTTACACTGATAAAGGCCTTTGGCAAAGTCTCAGGATTCAAAATAAATGTACAAAAGACAATCACATTTCTCTACACCAATAATAAACAAACAGAAACCCAAATAAAAAACACAATTCCATTTACAATAGCCACAAAAAAATGAAATACCTTGGCATCTTCCTAACCAGAGACATGAAAGACCTTTACAATGAAAATTACAAAACACTGCTCAAAGAAATCAAAGATGATACAAACAAGTGGAATAATATCCCATGCTCATGGATTGGGAGAATCAACATTGTGAAGATGTCTATCTTATTTAAGCAATTTACAAATTCAATGCAATACCCATCAAATTACCAGTAACATTCTTCTCAGGCCTAGAAAAGACAATACAGGAATTTATATGGAAACACAAACGTCCAAGAATAGCCAGAACAATCCTCAGCAAAAATAAGCAAAGCAGGTGGTATCACATTACCAGACTTCAAACTTTACTATAAAGCTACAATCATCAAAACAGCTTGGTATTGGTATAGGAACAGGCATATAGATCAATAAAATAGAATTGAGATTCCAGAAGCAAAACTTCAATTTCTCAACCAACTCATCTTCGACAAGGCCTCCACCACCTACCACTGGGGAGAGGAGAACCTATTCAGTAAATGGTGCTGGAAAAACTGGCTGACCACATGCAGAAGATTGAAACAGGACCCCTGTCTATCTCCATCACAAAGTTTAACTCCAAATGGATCAGAGACCTAAATGTAAAACCTCAAACCATAAGAACCTTAGAAAAGGAAGGACATACCCTCATGGAAATTGGAACTGGCATCCAATTCCTAAGCAAAACCCGAAACCCACAGGTCATAAGAGAGAGGATAGACAAGTTCGACCCTATTAAACTGACAAACTTTTGCAAGGCCAAAGAAACCATCAAGAGAGCAGGGAGACAGCCTACAGACTTGGACAAAGTATTTGCCAACACCAGGTCTGACAAAGGCTTAACATCCTGGATCTACAAGGAACTCAAACATGCTGAAAAGAAAAAAACAAACAACCCCATTATCAAATGGGCAAAAGATATGAACAGACACTTCACAAAAGAGGACATCCAAGCAGCCAACAAACACATGAAGAAATGTTCAACCTCACTAATCATCAGGGAGACGCAAATCAAAACGACACTGAGATACCACCTAACTGCAGTCAGAACGGCAATTATCAACAACTCAAAAAATAACAGCTGCTGGAGAGGGTGTGGCAAAAAGGGAACACTTCTACACTGTTAATGGGAGTGTAAACTAGAGCAACCTTTGTGGGAAACAGTGTGGCAATTCCTAAAAGCTCTAAATATCAACCTCCCATATGACCCTGCAATACCCCTACAGGGAATATACCCTGAAGAACTCAAAACACTCTATAAAAAAGATACCTGCACACATATGTTTATCGCAGCGTTGTTCACAATAGCAAGAACCTGGAAACAACCATGCTGCCTATCAAAAGAGGACTGGATTAAAAAAATGTGGTACATATACACGATGGAATACTACACAGCCATAAAAAAGAACAAAATCATGAATTTTGCAGCAACGTGGATGGAACTAGAGTCTATAATACTGAGTGACCACTCACAGAAACAAAGATCCGAGTATCACATGTTCTCACTAATATAATGGACCTTGAACCACCAATTTAATACTATAAGAAAATGACTGACGGTACTTGGAAACTATGGGGCGGAGGGGAATGGGATTAACAGTAGCAAATATCTGTCTGGGGAAGGGGAAACACCTCTTATCAACAGCGTGCCTGAATGAAATGTAATTGAACACCTAACCCTTAACTGTACCCCACAAAACCATAATAAAAAATATTGATTTAAAAAGAAAGAAAGAAAAACCCTGGTCCAGATGTCTTTCCAGAAGTATTCTATAAGACATTTAAGGAGGAGATTATACCAATCAAATTGAAGGTATTTCAGGTGATTGAGAAAGATGGAACACTGCCCAAATCATTTTTTGAAGCTAACATCACATTGATACTCAAGCCAGGTAAAGATCCAACAAAGAAAGAGAGCTACAGGCCAATATCTTTAATGAATATAGATACTAAAATTCTCAACAACATCCTAGCGAACCAGATTCAACAACACATCTGAAAAATCATCCAGCATGACCAAGTATGCTTCATCTCTGAAATGCAAGTCTGGTTCAACATTAGTAAAACTATAAATGTAATTAAATACATCAACAGATGTCAAAACAAAAACCACATGATTATATCATTAGATGCAGAAAAAACTTTTGATAAAATCCAGCACCGCTTCTTGATAAAAACCTTTGAACATCTAGGCATACGGGGAACATACCTCAAAATAGTAAAAACCATCTTTGAGAATCCCACAGCCAGCATACTCCTAAACAGACAAAAACTGGAACCATTTCCCCTGAAAACGGGAACAAGACAAGGATGTCCACTGTCACCCCTCCTGTTCAATATAGTATTGGAAGTCCTGGCTCGAGCAATCAGAGAAGAGAAGGCAATCAGGGGTATCCATATAGGAAAAGAGGAAATCAAGCTATCTCTCTTTGCAGATGACGTGATCGTGTACCTTGAAAACCCAAGAGAATCTGTCAAAACCTCCTTACACTGAAAGGACTTTGGCAAAGTCTCAGGATATAAAATAAATGTACAAAAGTCAGTCACATTCCTATACACCAAAAATAAACAAACAGAAACCCAAATAAAAACCACAATTCCATTCACAATAGCCACAAAAAAAACGAAATACCTTGACATCTTCCTAACCAGAAACGTGAAAGACCTTTACAATGAAAACTACAAAACACTGCTCAAAGAAATCAAAGATGACACAAACACTGCTCAAAGAAATCAAAGATGACACAAACAAATGGAAAAATATCCCATTCTCATGGATTGGAAGAATCAACATTGTGAAGATGTCCATCATACCTAAGACAATCTACAAATTTAATGCAATACCCATCTAATTACCAGAAACATTATTCTCAGACCTAGAAAAAACAATACAGGAATTCATATGAAAACACAAATGATCAAGAATAGCCAGAACAATCCTCAGCGAAAAAAAAAAAAAAAAACAACAAAGCAGGTGGTATCACATTACCAGACTTCAAACTACTGTAAAGCTACAAAAATCCAAACAACTTGGTATTGGTACAGGAACAGGCATATAGACCAATAAAATAGAATTGAGATACCAGAAGAAAAACCTCAATTTCTCAACCAACTCATCTTTGACAAAGCCTCCACCACCTACCACTGGGGAGAGGAGAACCTATTCAGTAAATGGTGCTGGGAAAACTGACTGACCACATGCAGAAGGCTCAAACAAGACCCCTATCTGTCCCCATACACAAAAATTAACTCTAAATGGAACAGAGACCTAAATGTAAAACCTCAAACCATAAGAACCTTAGAAAATGAAGGACATACCCTCATGGAAATTGGAACTGGCACCCAATTCCTGAACAAAACCGGAAACCCACAGGCCATAAGTGATAAGATAGACAAGTGGGACCTTATTAAACTGACAAGCTTCTGCAAAGCCAAAGAAACTATCAAGAGAGCAGGGAGACAGCCTACAGACTGGGAAAAAGTATTTGCCAACTCCAAGTCTGACAAAGGCTTAACATCTTAGATCTACAAGGAACTCAAACATGCTGAAAAAAAAAAAAGCAAACAACCCCATTATAAAATGGGCAAAAGATATGAACAGACACTTCTCAAAGGAAGATATCCTAGCAGCCAACAGACACATGAAGAAATGTTCAACCTCACTAATCATCAGGGAGATGCAAATCAAAACCACACTGAGATACCACCTAACTCCAGTCAGAATGGCAATTATCAATAACTCAAAAAATAACAGCTGCTGGAGAGGGTGTGGCGATAAAGGGAACACTTCTACACTGTTGGTGGGAGTGCAAACTATTGCAACCCTTGTAGAAAACAATATGGCGATTCCTAAAAGCTCTAAACATCAACCTCCCATATGACCCCGCGATCCCTCTACTGGGAACATAACCTGAAGAACTCAAATCACTCTATAGAAAAGATACCTGCACATGTATGTTTATCGCAACATTGTTCACAATAGCCAGAACCTGGAAGCAACCATGTTGCCCATCAAAAGAGGACTGGATTAAAAAAATGTGGTACATATACACGATGGAATACTACGCAGTCATAAAAAAGAACAAAATCATGAATTTCTCAACAACCTGGATGGAACTAGAGTCTATAATACTGAGTGACCTTTCACAGAAACAAAGACCTGAGTATCACATGTTCTCACTCATATAGTGGAACTTGAACATCCAACGTAATACTATAAGAAAATGACTGACAGTTGTGGGAAACTATTGGGGGGGAGGGGAAGGAAGGTGGGATTAATGGTAGTAAATATCTGTCTGGGGATGGGGAGACACCTCTTATCAACAAGGATGCCTGAACGAAGCATATTTGTATACCTAACCCTTAACTGTACCCCACAATATCATAATAAAAAATATTGATTAAGTAAAAAAATAAAAATAAAAATAAATAATATCGTGTTTATATGGATTCATGTATAGTGACAAATTTACTGTACTAACATGAAATGTTAATAATTGGGGGAACTGGGTCTGGGGAATATGATAACACTCAGTATTATTTTTGAGTTTTTCTGTAAATCTAAGATTATTCTAAACTTAAAACTTTTTTAAGAAAAAATCTAAGAATCATACCAATCAATTAAAAGGCATGAAATTCAATTCTGATATTTTATTTTTAAAAGTATGAAATTCATGAGGTAACTGAAAACTTGAACTTATTGGCTGTCTGTTTGATGTTAAATACTGTTTGCTAATTTTTTGAATAAGATAATATTTCGTTAGTTGTTTTTAAAAAAATATTCTTATCATAGAAATATAAACAGATATTTATTGGTGAAATAATTTAATATCAAGGACTCATTGTAGATTATAAGTGGAAGAGAGAAGAGGATAAGGATGTGGGTAAAGCAGGGATGGCAGGAATTGAGGGTTGCTGGCCCTGGGAAATAGGTGCACAGGGCTCATGGTACTATTCTGTCTATAGTATATATGTTAGACATTTAACCAAATGAAATATTTTTAAAAGTATCATAAGGAAATATGCACAACTTCTTGTTTTTAAATTTACAAGCTCTAACAATTAAGTTCATGAACTCATCCTAGAAAAAGTGCTACATACCTCGTTACTGAATATCACTACAGTCACCTTCGAAGTACTCCCCTTGGGAAGCTATGCACCAATGCTAGTCTACCCATCAAAGCAATTTTGGTATTCTTTTTCTGGAATGGCCATCAGAGCTGTCATTGTATTACCCTTGATGTCCTGAATGTCATCAAAATGTCTTCCTTTCAATATTTCCTTTATTTGGGGATAAAGAAAAATGTCACTGGGGACCAGATCAGGTGAGTAGGGAGGATGCTCCAATAGTTACTTGTTTATTGACTAAAAACTTTCTCACAGACAATATTGTGTGAGCTAGTGCATTGTCACGATGCAAGACCTCCTTCGTGATCATTTTTGCACACACATTTCCCATCCAAGATTTTCAGTTAAGATTTTCTCAACTGTCCCTCTATCGATGTTTATTTTGACTGCTATGCTTTTCACAGTCAGCCCATTATTTTAATGCACAATGTAATGAATTTTGGCAATGTTGTTGTCAGTTCTGCTTATTACTGGCTGACCTGACCTCTCTTCATCAATAATGTTGTTCCCTCAGAAAAATGTTTAGTCCATTTGTACACTGTTATTTTCCTCATGGCATTATCCCCATAAACTTGGATTGAGGTATCCCTGATTTCGCTTCGATTCTTGTCAAGTGTGAGAAGAAATGTAATGTTTGTTTGTTGCTCTAATTCAAACTTCAACATTCCCCCAATGACAGCTCCAATGGCCATTCCAGAAAAAGAGTTCCAAAGTTGCACTGATGGGTGGACTAGGCACAGGCATCTGTGCATATCTTCCCAAGGGGAGTGCTTTTAAGGTGAACATAGTGATATTCAGCAATGAGGTATGTAGCACTTTTTTTTAAAGGAAGAGTTTGTGAACTTAATTGTCAGGTATTATATTTATTTATTATAAAGATGTGGGGTATAAGTGAGGATTAACTACATAAGTAGGCTGCATGCAGGTGAAGTCTGGGTTTCTAACTGGCCCTCAATCCTCTTGGTAGACCAGGTACACTCTGTGTTGTCACATGCCCCCAACCCTCTTCCTTCCCTCCCTTCCTCCTCTAAACAGTGCCCAGTGACGCAGTGACTGTGGAGCTAATGTGACTAGTGATCATGGCTCATCATATTAAGTGTACTATCACAAAAATAAAGAACTGAGAATCACAACTTCTTAGCTATTATTGTGAGGGATTAAGAGGAAACAAATAAGAAACAGATGAACTAAATTTTTATCAATATTAATAAAGAGCGGTTTGACATAATCTTTTCAAATTTTTACAAACCTAGGCTCTTTGGAATATAATTATTTTATTATCTTTTGCAACAACAACTTAAAAAAATGCCTTTCATTAACATACCTTCTGGGGTGCTGACCTTGTCCACACACCTTGCATTCCTATCTGCTTAAGGTGCAGGTACTGAGATAAAGAATAGCAATGCAACATGTACAGATAAAAAGAAGAAGGCCTGAGCTAATACAGAATGAAACTAATGGATGACAAGCAGCAGCTAGATGCACATGCTGGAATGCCAAGTGAGGCATTTCATAAGACTGCTTGCAGAGTAAGGCCAATCACTGTATGTTAAGCACAGAGCTTCCTGCCTTTTCAAAAGCATTATAAATAATTAGTAAAAGAGCTACTTTTAAAAAATAAAACTTGTAAGTACAGATAAGATGAAAGTGTAAATGGGTGCTAAAAATAAATCCCATCTTTTTCCCTTACCAGCAAAGTCACTCTTTAAAGAGTTATTATACTTATTAAGGTATCTGTGGAATTAGAGATGAATGGGTGCACTACAGACACACAGACACACACAAACACACACACACATATGTGCACATTATTTTACATTAAAAATTGAAAAGAAGATGACATATCAAATTCACCCATCAAGCTTAGAGGTAAATGAAATGAAAATCTGGAGGAAAAATAGAGCATTTATGAAACAATAAAGAAGACTCTCAGGTGTAACTGAAGCTCGAACTGCATAATAAAAAGAGGTTTAAAACTATTCTAGCTTTTGACTTTTTAACACGTCATTAATATCCACCACTTCAAGTCACTTCAAATTAGGCATCCCAGCAGTTAAGTTCACATTTTCCTTGCTTCGAGGAAAGAATAAAAATGCAAGACCAAAAAAAAAAAATTTAAATACAGCATTCATTCAGTACTGAAGTATGAAAACATGGGGCAAGATGAAAGAAATATAGAAAGATATTGAATTGAAATTCTGTGGCTCTACAAATGTCATCTCACTTCTATATTTTTCAGCTTTGTGGAGATTAGTAATGGTAAAAGATATGTAAAATTGTAAACTATACTGAACAAAAGGAACAAGCCTCTGTATGCTGGTGACATGAACTCCAGAGAGATAGAAGAGTCACTGACTGACTCTGAGTTAAAGTTTTTGAAAGGAGACATTTTAAAGTAGAAGGGGAAATGGACATATTTTTACAATGATTTATTCTACTGAGACATTTGTGGGAAAGTTTTTAATTTAAATTCATATGTCACATATGTTATATTTTGTTCTGCATTAAAGTATATCTACACAGATTTCTATGCTATGTGCTATTATTTATGAGTATGGAAGAATTTAAGCACAAGTTCTGATAACCAAAATTGTTTCCAGGGTGAGTTTTTCATCTTATAAAATGGATAACTACATGGCCCAAAATGTAGCAATGGGCAGAGGTTGATTTGAGCTGTGGAGGTGAGGGGGATAGGGAAGTATTCTGAAACATATGGAAGTCCAGGATACAATCACAAACGGTATTGTGATGTAAATCTTGAAGATTTATTTTGTCAGAAAGATGTAGAGAGACCTATTGTGAATGACTGGAAAATTTAAAAAAATATGGAGAAAGGCTGAAATTATTTCTTTAATGTTGATTTTGTTGCCAAGAGTTTCAATTATTATACAAAAACAGTGCAATAGATGTAATGGATTTAGGGATTACTAAAGTTTTTAATATCTTGCCTCAAGGTATCCTAGTGAAGATTGAACTCAAATTGGCTTGAAAATGAACACCATCACCTCATAGAAACTGTAAGCTTGGCTGAAAGAAGATAAACTAAGAATGCTGATCAAATCAAGGTAAATGAAGTGACTGAAATTGAAGAGACACAAAAGCCAGTAATTGGCTTATTTGTCCTTGCAAATGTTTTCTATTCTTACTCTAAGATGTCCACATGGGTGATATTTTCCACCTCTCTTAATAAGAATGACTTGGAAAAGGAGGTAAGATGCAGCCAGCTATGGTAGATCCAGTGGCAGCCTCCTTCGGTAGTGGCTGATGATGAAGTTCATAAGAAGTAAGCAAACATCACATCTATTTGCGACAAGAGTAGGAAAAAAGACCTCATTTCCAAAATGGTATTTAGACTTTATCAGGATAAATATTGACCCTTATGTGAGATGTGCCAAGAAGAGTTAGGAATGGGATTGACAGCCACTGTCCTCTAGGCATATGCAGGAAAATCAAATGTACTTCTCAATTCAAAAAGTCAAGTATATTTGAATTGGTTTAGGAGATTAAAAATCATGGCTGCACCAGGATTTAAATGCAGGGAGAAGTCTGTGAATATTGATCTAACTGAGGAAAGAAAAAATTTATCATAGAAGAAGAGGGAGGGAGTGGACATCAGAACAGTTGATTGGGAAGCTTTTTCTGACTGAAATAGATTTATGTCCTATGAACAGTCATACATAGCTCCATCCCCTTTTCTCTTCTGGTAACTAAGCTGCCCAGAAGAAGGAAAGACTTGTCTCTATTCAGGGTGGGCTGCTGGGGAGGTCATTAAAAAGAATGCTGCAAAAGAAGCTGAGTCAGAAATCAATTCAATGACGTCAGTTTGGGAAGATTTAGTAGGCATGTAAGGCCCTTTCTCTCATAAGGACAAGAAGGAAATTATGCTCCAAGTCAAGCCTCCCTAAAGGGACTTTTGACACCATTTTATATATTTTTTTCAATACCATAAAAGTAAATAACGGAATACTAAAGACTCTCTTTGTAGCAACCCACTCTAACGTTCTCACTCGAAGAGTTAGGTCACAAATAGCAGTTTCTTAATCCAGCTCGTGTTTTCCCCATCTGACTTCAAGCTAGAGGTCATAAACAGTCAAGTCACAGAAGAGTCTCACCCATCAGAACTCCCTTCAAATCTATAAATAAGTAAATAAATAAATTTGATGTTAGTACTTTAAAGTTGGCAGATAAATGTAAATATCCATCTTTTCTTTGAATAAAAACGCAAGCCTAGGGGAAAGTCAGCTGGAGATGGGTTGTCAGAGCTGCTTTAGGTAAAGCAGTCCTCTTCATTTCCCAGTATTTCCAATCTGGGGCACTTTTTCCTTTTTCTTTGACTCCTTGCCCTGTAGGTATTTGAGATCTTGAGTAATGCAAAACCATGCCTGAAATATTGTATTACCTTCTGTAAGTAGAAAGTAATTCTTCATCAATATTTAATATTTTTTCTTTTTAAAAGTTCTAGTAGCATAGAAAGAAGAAATTGGCTAAACAAGCATTGAGTTTTCTACCCAAGACCTAGAGTCAATATCTACTGGCGGAGACATCATCAGAATGCACCCACCGAAGCTGGAGACTGAGTACCCAGAGAAAAGAATGTAGATTCTATAGACTTTCCAAAACTTAAAAAAGAAGAAGAAAAAAAACCACCTTTAATCAATCAGCAGGCAGAACGTTTATACTCTTCTCAAGGTGATGGGAATAAACTTCTTTTGTAACACCCGCTGCTTAACTTACTCTAGCCAAATTTCTGCTAATTTTCCTTTACTTCTTAAATGTGGTTTTCCCTAAATTCTAAAATACAGACACAACTAACAGCTTTCTGTCTAAGGTTAAGAGTTTGACAAAGGGCAAAACCTGTCTAGATAATTGAAAAGTCAGTTTGTGTTAAAAAGACATCAGACTGGAGAGTAAAGCAAAGCTCTGAGGATCCATTTAACGGATCCTCATAGGCAATTAAAATTATAAATGTTCTACCCGGCTATGTCATCTTTGAGAACAACATTGCGCCCTGCTGCCATGCGTGGCAAAACCTAGACTGTTCTCCCCAAGTCTAACCATAACCAAGGAGCAGAGCCAGGGAAAGAAGCTGAATTGGGTTTCTGCTCTGAGCTGCTGGCACTCTGAATTGCTTGCATAAACCTCTGAGATCATTCAGGAGAATTCAGTCATAAAACAAATCATTCACTGACATTGCCAAAGGGCAATAAAAACTTCACTGGCTGACTCTAGGAGCACTCTGGGCAGTTTTCCACAAGGCAGGGATAATAGGGCAGGTGTGACAAAATCATGAGCTAGACGCTGCCTGAGAGCTCTGGTCAGGGCTCGCCATCAGGTGCCTCTGGCATTCTTACCACCACTGACCCAAATGTCCCAATTAGGCACTAGCAAAGAACAGGCTGAGCAAATACATCAGAAAGACCCCTGGGAAAGAGGTAAAATCAAATTGATGCAAACCCTGGAACGGCTGAAGTCAAGTGCTTAGGTATCCTCACAGCAAGGATTTCTGGGGACAATGAGGTCTTGTTGAGTATGTGCAAGAATTGTCAAAGTTATTAGGGCATCACATTATTCCCCAAACTCCAGAAGACTCTCTCTGTGTCATAGGCCAGGACCCACTGAAAGACACTGCGTGGCAGCAGAGAGCTCAGAGGTAGTTAGGAGGTAGAGACAATAAAATCACAAATCATAAAATGTGCAAGCACTTTGAAGTATACCTCCGCGTATTTAGAAGAAAGCACAAAATACAAAAATTGCTAAAGTAATGCAATTATGTGAGCTAATGCAATTTTATGTATTTGCTATATTGTTGGTGTTCTTGTTAGAATGCCATTATTTTACTTTATTCTCATTTTTATTAGCACAACATGGTTTCACATCTCAGGGCAAATACTGTTGTTTATCAGCCATAAAAAGAAATATTTTAGCACTTCATGGACAATAGCTACAAGGCAAAATACCCTCATTTTTCCTTATCCATAGATTTTTCAGCAATTATTCAATTATCTGATTCTGACTTGAAACATTACACAGTGTGCTTTATATTTAAAGAATAAAGAAAAGGAAATATTAGGAAAACCCATGAGATTTCTTACAGCAAAACCAACTTTAGTCAAACTTTCCTTTAGGTACTATACTGTTTGGATAATGTTTTTCTCACTTGGAATTTCTACAATTAATTTGGTCATTACTTAGTATTTATAGAGTACTTTAAAATTTCCTAGTGTTTTACAACCACTGCTTAGTTTTTCTTTACAACATTCCCAAAAGGTGTAAGCAGTAAAATTTCTCACCAGGAACAGAACAGGAAATTCTGAAGTGCCATAAGAAATGATCTTCTTATAAGCCATTTTGGGTGGTGAATAGAGTACGTCAGCTGCTTATCCATTTGACTGACTTAATTTGGAATAAATTCTGACAGAATTTATTTAAACTCAGCTGTGACAATAATCTTCCATGGTTTAATTATGATTAATTGTAAAATCCTGGCAAAAAACTACAGTTTAATATTAAGAGTCTTGAGATGGAGTCTAGAGTTGGAAGGACATCGAGACGTCAGCAATTCTAGAATAGCTCTGAAAGACAGGCCTCCTCAGACAGAGAGACCGAGTTAAAATTCCCTAAATTCCCCCTTTCTTTAACCATTTCCAGTTTGATGATTTTTGGTACAGAAATAGCCAAATATACAAAATCCACCAGGTTTCAGAATAAGTTCATTTCCTCCAGCTCCTTCAATAGAAATGAAAAAATTGGTTACAAAGTACTTACAAATTTAAAAAGCAATATGTCCACATGTTTCACAATGACTTGCTTTTCCCATAGAAGTCCTTGTTCCCATAGAAGTGAGGCCATACACCCTCAGTTGAGTATTTTACCTCCCACTTCCAGGTTCAACTGGAACTGTTTAGAACACCTCCTAGACATCATGCCATAGCAGAGATAGATAGTTCTTAAAAAGAATGATAATAATGATAGATAGAGGCCAATATTAAACTCAACAAAAATCACAATGGCACCATTACAGTGGTATTGATTTGAACAAGTGTTTGATAAGTCTCTACGTGCCTGAGACTATACAGTGGGTAGTTCATGGAAAAGTAAAATTGTTCCTACTTGTAAGAAGACTGAAGTAAATTACAGAGATAAAAATGCATTCTAAACATTAAAGAACTAAACAACAAATGTAAGATAAATGTAAATTGTGCAGTGTAGACAAAATTGAGATTAAAAATCAACATGAAGTAAGAAATATTCTAATAAAAGAGATATGGTTTGATCTGAAACTTGAAGGAATCTATCTAAGGAGAGAAAAGAAGCATATTCTCAATGAAGGAAGCAACAATTTTAGAAAATAAATAGTGTGGTGTATCATTAGGTTAATAATTGAAAATACCTACATAGAACACCTGTTCATATCGGGGACGAAAAGAAATAAAAGTTGAATAAGTTCAGAAGGTTTTCCTTTAATCCCTTGTAAAGGATGTAATTGTTCCCTGTGTGAATTTTGATCTGGCTTGGAAACTAATTTAAATAAGTAAGACAATAAACAATGATGGAGGTAGAAGGTCAGTAATCTACTGTTAATAAAGAAAAAAATAGGTTCATTGAAAAACAGATGAGTTAACCAGAAAAAAGGTGATTTAATGAAGGAATATTTAAAGACAAAAGAGGATTTCTAATTGGGGAAAGTCTATTAATGATACATCTCTTAGTAAGTAAAGAGAAATAGACACAAACATAACATAATTAAGGAATTCTTATTATGAATCCAATCTATCATCTCCTTAAGTTCCTCCCTAAGATTTGATTCTTGACTCTCTTCTTAACTACTCTAAAAAGTCTCCCTGCTTCTGGTTATTTGTTCACTAGCTTCAATTCTTGTAAACATATGGACTTATAAATAACTATGGGCCTCACATTTACTTTTCTGTCCTTGAACTATACACTGAATGTTGACAATAGAGATTTCATTGATCATTCCCTATATTCATTACCTCAAAGAGAGAATCCCTACATTTCTCCCAAACCCAGACCTTCTACAGCCATTCTATATGTCTTCTATTTTGAGTATACAAGATGGTTTTTATTTTCTCTCAATTGGTTCCTTATGGCAGGCTCTCACTTCACCTCTTTGCCTCCACCTTCTCCCATCTTTACATTTAAAGAAAATGTTTGAAAAAGCCACTCCATTGCAGCAAAAATGTAACAGATTTTTTTGTTGTTGGCTCTAGGAAATATTTCAAATGTCATAGCATAACATTCAAGACCCTATTCTCTCTTTCCCAGTATTTCTTTCTAGATTTCAAACATTTCTTGTGTCTTTTTAGAATATGTCTTACACTTTCCAATATACAAGCTGTGACTAAAGATATTACGTCCTGTCTGAAAATCCTCTTCAACTCTGACTCCTTGGAAAAGTTTCATACTGTTTTAAAACCAAACTCATATAGTATCTTCTTTGAAAATCCACCCAGATTTAAGCAACAGCTTCTCTAAACAACTAAAATATTAACCAATATTTACATATAAGTCTATTGGCAATTTATCAAATACTTACATATGGTTATATTACTCTTTACTAAAGTTTATCAAACTATAAGAATGCTAGTCCACAAGTTTCAGACACATAGTTGCTCAATAAATGTTAGGAGATTTTAATTGTGACTTTTTATTTAACCTAGAGAAAGATTATAACTTCCTGGAAAAAAGTAATTTCTAAAGTTAGAAATAATATATACTTGAAAAAATTTTTATAAGCTTGTATTCTTGATTGTGGGATTCTTCCTGCTCTTCCTACTCATACTCTATAAGATGATAATTCACTAGGCACCAAGAAAAAAAAGAAAGAACATAAAAGAAAATAAGAATATCAATCTAATTAATGTCTTCTATGACACAAGAAAGAAAAACAAAAAACCAAATGTGGATTAGGCTATGCACATAGCAGTTACTCGATACATGTTGATTACACAGATTTCTAATATAACCATATAATACATTTAAAAAGAATATTTGGATAAAGTGGAATATTGGATTTCAATATAGCTTAGGGTTTTTAAGAAAATTGAATGATATAGTATGAGTTCAGGCACTGGAGTCAGGTAGAATGATTGATGTCTAACTCTTCAAGATTCATATACTCATATGGCTATTATGAAGATTAATGAAATAATGCATGCAGAAAAACTGGCATGCAGTTTCCTATTTTGATTGTTGCTGTGATTATAATTGCATTATTTAAAAACTAAGGAAACCAAAGTGAATCAGATAGACTTAAGTTTGAATATTTGCCAGCTGTGTGACATGATAGTTATTAATTTAACTAAATCTCCTTTTTTTTAAAAAAAGTCTACAATTAATATTAGATACAACTTCACAGTTTTAAAATGAGATAGACATTGCAACTAGCATGAAAATTGGCACAAAGCAGACACTGAAAAAAAGTTGACTGTTTTCACCTTATGCAAAAGGTTGATTTTTCGTTTTTATTTTTATTAGATTAATTTCTTATGAACATAACAGATTCTCTACTAATAATATCAGAATTTTATAGCTTATTTCTTCATAATAGATACAAATTTATCAGTGTTAACTCTGGTCTGAGGTTCTTTAGTAGAATACTGCTTGGTTTTTTATTTTTTTTAAATAAACAATAAATAAACAGAATGTCTATTTATGAGACACACAATTATATTACTACAGAAAGAAATTTCAAAGTATAGCCACGTGATTGCATAATAAGTGGCTCAAAAGTTCTTGAAACTCTAGAAATTTTTGTCTCCTTACCTCAAAATTATACACACACACACACACACACACACACACACACACACACACATACACACACACACAAAATTCCCAATGGATCTCAATGATCATCTCATTGCAATGCATTTCCAAAAATATCTGAATTTAGCTTGAAGAAAGTAAAGTGTTGCTAACAACAAATTTATATCGCTTCATTTTTGCTCTTGGTGATTTAGATAGACAACCCTGAATTTTTTATCAGATCTAGAAAAATAGAGGTAAATGTGGAACATTCAGAGAAGTGAAGAAAAGGGAAAGAGAACACTTCCTTTACTAAATTTCACTTATTTTTACCAATGTTCTGTTAAATTTGTTTAAATGATCTACACATCCTTAGTTATCTTATTGTATCTAGTAATGAAACAATGGTAACCATTTATTTTTATAATTCCAGATGTAACTAAGAATTCAGGATGTCTTAAATAATAGGCCACATGTATCTTTCCTCAGTGAAATCAATGTTTTGAGGGGATTAGATAGAATAATTCTAATCAATTCTGGGACGTGAATATTTTGATCCTTAGACATTCTTTCTAGACAGGCTAGAGGAGACTTTTTTCCCTCTCTCAATGATTTTGTTTTTAAAAAAATTCAGTTCACATGATTGGCAAAAGTGGAAAAGGACATCAAGCTTTCCTTTACTCCACCAGGACCTACTTTCTTCAGCATCTCTTTTCCTGCAAACCTTATTTATTACCATTGGAAAAAAAATTTTTGATTAATGACTTTATTTTTTTAAATGAGTTTATTAATCAGTTTTTCCATTAGAATGGTAGCTTTGGAACAAGGTCTCTTGATGGCAACTTATGGGGATTTGTGATCTCTAAGTATCTGCTAAGTTTCCCAAATACACTGGCTGTAAGTTTGTCATGATTTATTGATTTCAAAGCATTTTACATAGTTTCACAGAAGAACAATTTAACACAAAATATTATCAGCAATATTGCATTCTCACAAGTCACAACTTTTATAAATTTGAATCATAATATATTTCTTCTATACACATTGACCAGATTAATATGAATACAATTGTGAAGCTGAAAGTTTCCATTCACTGCCTAATTGCAAGTTCCCCTCCTGCTCCTTTCAAGTTATTATCTTGGTGTTTAGATTTCAAGTACTTAATTATGATGTGTCTAGTTATGGTCAGCAAATTATTGATCAGAAATGTTCTTAAATACTTTGTATGTTAAATATCTCAGTCATTGGCAAAGGAGTTCTATGTGTATATTAAGATACATCTTCAGTGCTCTACCAAGAAGTCTGCAATTGTGCCTTAGCCTATGTTTCTATAGAGAGCTTTAAGGACATCCAGAGATGAATGAGATTAGTGTGTTTCCATGTTCTTCCTGGACATAACCATAGCTCTGCCCACATTTATATTCTTCTAGACTCCAGGTGTGTGTCCCAGGGATTTACAAAGCCCTTTATGAACAACTAGTTTGCCAATTTTTCTTTCAAGTTTTTTAGTCACCTCTTGCTAGTTCCAACTGTTAGCATAGACTCAGACACCAGCAATATTAACCATTTGCTGCTGATTGTTTTTGACAAACATCCTAGAAATAAGGCAGAAGAGAAGAAAAAATAAGGCGGCACTTAGCAAACTCTGATTCTGGTTGGAGACAAGCTCTGACAATGCAGTATTTCGGGAATCTTCCAGATAAGTCAAATAAAACCATGTATCTGGGACTTTTAGTGAGCTCCAAACATGTTCTGTACCTCTAGTGGTTGCTAGCTTACTGGTTTCCACAGATACAGTAATTACAAAGCTTTTGGTTTCAAAGATACTGCAGATCTTAGGAAATGGGAATGGTAAAAAGGCAAGTTAAAACACTAGAAAGTTTGCTGCTTTACCAAGATTTAGCTGTTTTTCTTGAGTAATGCTCCTGGGATTGTTTTGAGCCTTTATTTAAGACCCACAGTTTTAAAGGAGTTGATTTTGACAATTTTTGCCTTCATCCTTTGTTCTATAGAAGTGTGGATTTTTCAGAACACTTACTCTGCTATTCTGGAAATATTTCACCCTAGATACTAGGTTTTTTACTTTTAATTCAATATTCTTTTTCTTCTCCTCTCTAATATATATAAAGAGCCCACTAAACTGTCCTTAGCTTTGTGATCTGGCTACAAAAGCAAGAAAAGCAAAAAGAAGTTACGTAAATTGTTTATAATCTGGATAATCATGAATCTTCATGAGTGGTGCTCTTTGTTGCCCAAAAATGCCTATTTGTCTATTAATTGTAAAACTTTAGAAGTGATTGTGATCTTAAAAATTATCTTATCCAACTGTACATTTTACAGATAAGAACATGATGGATTCTATGACATTTTTTCAAATCATAATATAAAAACTGTGAGAGCCAAGTGATTATCCCTGCTTATCTCTCATTCCAATTCCAGAATCAGTTTAGTTAATAAGTACTTTTTATTAAACTCTGGCTATATCTTGAATTAATTGTCCTGGAACACATAGGAGGTAGATATATAGCTTAGTCCATTTGTGTTTCTATAACTAAATGTCACATACTTGATAACTTATAAGCAATAGAAATTTACCTTTCACAGTTCTGCATGCAGAGAAGTTCAAAATCAAGGGACTGGCATTTGTGTCTTGTGAGGGAATTTTTGCTACTTCTCACATGAAAGAAAGGGTAAACATTGGCTGTGCACTCACATAATGACAGGAGGAAGGGCAAAAAGAGCCTAAGCTCTTTTACAGAATACTGGTCTATTCTTGAGGGCAGAGCACTCGTGACTTAATTACTTCCCAAAGCACCCCACTTCTTAAATACCACTGCACTGGGGACAAAGTTTCAACACATGAATTTTGGAAAACATTCAGACCATAGCAATATAACTTGGAAAAAGGCCATATTTGTTTATGAATGTATAAACTAAAAAATAATTAGGACCCATACACATAAAAAAATAGAAACACATGATGAAAATATCCAAAAATGATAATTATATAGGAACCTGATTATCTCATTTTATAGTTTTCAAATGACTGGCATAATTGTTATAATGAGGCAGTCAGGAGAAGATACTTATGTCTAGTGCATAAATTTGGGTTATAAGTAATCCTTCAATGTAACTCATGGTAGCCATCTTGGTCAAGGCACCCATAGTCTTTCCCAAATTCTTTAGCCATAGTCATGCTTCTATAGCACTTTGCTCATTGGTTTCTTTCAGTACCTGCTACCAAATGATAAGATTCATCTTCTTCCTACTTGCCTTTCCCAATAGACTATGCTCACCTCTGAAAACAGATTGTCACTCTGTATCCTAAAGGCTAAAGGTGACACATAGTCTTTCTTGAATAGATGAATAAAATAATGCTTACATTTACTTTCTACTTATTTGCGCAAATACAAACAGAATGGGTGCAATCACATCAATGTCATCTTGGAGGTGACTATGGGTAGATTTAAATCAATATTGATGTTTAAGCGGAAAGGCTGAGTTCAGCTACTTGAGGTAAGGAGAGAACTTAAAAGAAATCCACAGGTAAATTGTTTTCCTAGATGAACACAGGTACCAAAACTGAGCCTGGTGGGAATAAATGAACCTTTACTCACATTGGGCAACTTGACTCACCCATATGCAGAAAGAGTGAGCCAGGAAGAGGAGGTATGAGTTAAGAATGACCTTTTTCCCTGTCCTGCTGAAATCCGCTGTGCCTTGAAGAGCTCTCAGGTCATTTGCTTTTACCCAAAGGATGAATAATAGGCGTACTCAGGGGATAATACATTACCACTTCTGTCTATTATTTTTTAATTTGTTGTTACCAGCAGTGTATGCAAAGTCTTCCCTCATGGTAGAAATAAGGCCAAAGGATTTCATAGTTGTGACTAACCCACTGCAGAGACATTTCTATTAACATCCATAATTTACCATAATAAAAGCAATATATCCCCTGAATAACAAAAGCAGACATAAAATACATACCATTGGATTTCACACAGATGTTGTCAGTACAATGAAATGAAAAGGTTAAAAAAAAGTATGCCTTATCAAAAATAGAATTATTCGTCCAATTAATGAGTGAACCTCATTTTCAAGTATCAGGATGAATTGTAAATATAATATTTTCAATTCTATTACAAGAATAGTTTGATAAAAAATAAAATTTCTTGTGAAATATCCAGGAGGACTGTACATCTATGAAGCCAAGTTATACTATGTTATCTATATGTTTCATCTGTTATTTTTTAAAATGCCATAGCATCTTTTCTGAGCTCTAGGCTACCTCATTAAAATTAGATAGTTACAAATTATTTGATACTGCTTTGGGAACACTTAACATCCCATTCTTGCTATTAAATACTATCAAATTTTTATTATTTTTTTTTTATTATTAACATTCTGCCTTCCATCACTCATTTGTTTTTTTCTTTACCTTTAATATTTTCTAATAATTACATCAGTCCATGGTGGAAAATAAGTCCTCACAGTATTCTCTATTGCTCTCTATCCACTCAGTTTGATAAAAAAAATAAACAGAGAGTTTGCTGCTTTACACTTAGTCAAATTAGCTCCCGTTTTTTTCCATCTGAAAGACCCTCGAATCTATTTTTTTAGCAGACATGTATATACATGCTTCCTGGTGATGATAAAGATAATTGCATATATATTGATGGCCAATCTTTTTACTTGAAAGGAGCATGGGAAAGGATAAGTCAGAATTCTCTCTGATTTGTTATATATGTAGTACTATGACCATAAAGTTCCAGTTAGAAAATGTCTACTCTTAATTTTCTTTAGAGCTTAATTTAATTTCACATTTATATTAGATTGTGTTTTGATTCCTTCCTAAACTAATAATTTTCTTAAATTTTCACTCAAATATATCTCTGAACATAAATGAATTTAAAGTGTCATCTGAAAAACCATTATCTAGAGAAAGTTATAGTAAAACACAATATGGTGAAGCATGAAACCACAAATTAAGGAATATAAAAATTAAAGTTTGGTCAAAATTTCATTTACTGCTCTGATGTTTTCCTTCTTTCATGAATAGAACAGCTAAATGCCTCTTCCCTAGTTCTCCACATAATGACACCTGTGGCTGACATCATCCAGACTATAATAGATTAGTCAAGAGAACAATTTCATTTGGACAAGAAAGAGAGAGGAGGGAAATGAAAGGGTGGAGAGAGAGAGAGAGAGAGAGAGAGAGAGAGAGGAGAGACATAGAAGAGAGAGAGTGAAGAGAGAGCGGAAGAAGTAAGGAGGGAAGAAAAGAAGAAAGGAAGGAGGGAAGGAAAGGAAGGAAGGAGGGAGTGAGAGAAAAGGAGGGAGAGAGGGAGGGAAGAAGAATTCAAACTTTGAACACAGATAAGAGGAATTAGCACAGCCTCTCCTTTTAGTACTTGTGTATGTGCATGTGTGTGTGGTATATACACTTGTGTATCAGAAAAAGAGAGCAGCAGAGAGAGAGATTGGCATTTATGAATGTTGAGAGTCTTGGTTGTTTATAACTTTATACATTTACCTGCCAACACAGAAAACAAAAAGAAGAAAATACATAAATCTGGGGAAAAAATGGAATGGTTTTATTCAGACAAGGGACATCTGTGAAAATTTGAAGTACTAGAAAAAAATGTTTTAAATACAAAAGTTTTTGTAGTCTTTGAATTTTTAAAAAAGATTTCTTATTTTTCTTGCATTTTACTGAGACCTAAGCAGTAAAATGTATGTAACTTAGCTAGAATAATTTATCTTTCCATTTCTGTTATAAAGTCTTTAACAAAGTCTGTTTTTTCCCCCTTGTATCACCTCTACACTGATGTCTCTCATTTAAACAAGAACACACCTGATTAAGGAACAGATGTCTTTTCCCTGGGTGGTTAGTTTATTTTTACACTGCTATTTTATTTCAGAAAATAGACTAAATTTGCTAATGAGATAACTGTACTTTAGTTAAATAAGTATTTGAACTGGTCTTCTCCACTTCTTACAAGAGAAAGTATCATATTCCATATACAGAAACAAAATGTTGCCATTACTAAAAGCAGCTGGAGGTTTATTGGAAAGAGGTTTGGACTCAAACTCAGAAATTCTTACCAGCCTATTAACCTTGAGAAGTTCCCTTAACTGCTCTCCCTGTCAAGTTTCCAATCAGTGACACACATGAGTTTGATAAAACTGACCTCTTAGGGTTGCTATGGAGAGTGGGCAACACTGGGCTACTGTTACCATGGAATATTTAATAATATACATATGCTATAAATGTAAGTGTTATGGTTTCAGATAATGATTTCCGCTTGGTTCTAAGAAGCCTCTTCCTGTTCAAAAAGAGTTAAAAACTCTCTATTGCCTTCAAAACATGCAGGGAAAAACATCACATTAAGTAACACTTCTAGGATTCATTACTCCATTTAGAAAGCAGAGAAACTGTAACATTTCAGAATTGTTTTCCCCTCCAAGTGTATTAACCAGCCAGTTTTAAGGAAAAAATAGTGTAAAAATATGTCTTCCAAATGAAGAAAAAACAAAAACACTGAAGATTTAAAGAACATAAGTTGAATAAATAAAGAATAAAAACTACTTATGATTCATAATTTGTCTCATGAAGTCAAAAACATGTTATCCCACAGCAAAAAAAAAAAAAAAGAAAGATAAAAGAAAAAGCAAGACTGATACCTTGAGGTTATATAAAATGAATAAAACCTAAATACAGCCTTTATAACATTTAAAACTTGGTTATAGAATAGCAAGGTGGCAAAAGCTTAATGAAAATACATTTAATAGTGGAATGTCTAAAAATGGAAATTTACGCTTACATGTCAAAAAATAGTTGTATTACCAGAGAGCTAAGAAATATTTTTAACTCTCAAATTATAGTGCCTGCAGACATGGCTTCCTTTGGGTTCAAGCTACCGCTAAAAGTTGAGAACTCTATCGGCATTCCGGGAAGGAGGTAGCTATTAGCGCAAGAGAAAAGGGCCAAACACCCACCACCGCTCCCCCCCACCCCCCTCTTGGCTTAGGAACAGAGTTGAGCTAGGCATCTTCTCTTTATTCGACCCACTCTCCCCTCCTCCAACTTTGGACTGAAGTAATAAATAAACTGGCCTGGCTCGGTGGCTCAGCCTGTAATCCCAGCACTTTGGGAGGCCAATGCGAGTGGATTGCCTGAGCCTGAGGGTTCGAGACCCACCCGGGCAACTTGGCAGACCTCGTCTCTACAATAAATCAAAAACCAGCCAGGCGTGGTAGAGCACGTCTGTAGCTCTGGCTACTTGGAAGGCTGAGGCGGAAGGATCTCCGGAGCCCAGTAGGTGGAGGCTGCCATGGCCGGGAGCCTGCCACTGCACTCCAGTCTGGGGGACAGAGTGAGACTCCAAGTCAAAAAAAAAGAAAAAGAGCAGGATATGCCGAGTATATAGGGCTAGGATTGAGAAAAAAGACTTTCTTTCCTGTCACTGCAGCAAGAGTAGAGGGCTCTGTTCAAGTAATTCACCCTATATGTCTGTCTTATCAGCCTACATAAAGTAAAGCACTGTCTCTCACTCCATGTCACCTCCTAGTAGCGAATCCTAAGGAGACATTGGGCCAGAAAACGTATACCTGTGCTAGACAGAAGTCTTATGTAGAGCAAGCAAGCAAGGTTTAGGCCTCTGTTCTAGAAAAGAAATGTAAAGAAAGTGGCATGTACCAGAGTCAGGCCCAGGATAAGTAAGGCCTGAGTCTTTTCCTACTTGCACCCAGGTAGTGCCACTACTTACTAGCTCAAAATCATCATTAGACATTTGGTAAGTGAAAAGCGGTTTCAGTGGTGAACTTACAGCTGGTAAATAGTGCGTGTTTCATGGATAACAAAAGCATGACAATTGACCTAAAATTGAATATGTTAACTTATCACAGCTACCATGTACATATTAAGGATAGAGTACTGAGTAGGTAAGTTCAATATCAAAACATTCATTACTAGCACTTCAATCACTCCTTTTTTTTTTTTTTTTGAGTTGGAGTCTCACTCTGTCGCCCAGACTGGAGTGCCCGGCCACCGCAGCCTCAACCTGCTGGGCTCCAACGATCCTTCCGCCTCTGCCTTCCGAGTAGCTGGAATTACAGGCGCGCGCTACCACGCCTGGCTAATTTTTTTGATTTATTGTAGAGATGAGGTCTCCCCAAACTACCAAGGCAGGTCTCGAACCTGCGGGTTCAGGTAATTCACTCACCTCGGCCTCCCAAAGCGCGGGATTACAGGCTGAGCCACCGAGCCCGATCACTTCAATCACTCTTTAGACACAATAGTATTTTGAGGGAAAAACTTTATGATAAATAGTATTATGCAAATTAAACCATTGTCCTACATGCACAAGATTTTTAACCAACATAAAGATTGATATTTTACAATTTATTTGCATTTTCAAGTGAATGGGTAGTGCCTTATTAGTAAATTTGGGGAACTTTTAAAAATCTTTTATGACAAATTATTTTCTTTATAAAATTAAATATTTGAGGATATCACATAACTTAAAACACGTGCATTTTTATTGATTTAAAGTGTAAGTGGGGAGAGTAGCTATTGATTATATTTTCCTTAAACACAGAAAAGATTTCCAAGATAAAAAGAAAATGCTTACAAGTGTAATTTGGATTTTGCTGAATACAAAGCCTTTCAGGAATATGTTGAAGATGAATGAATCTGGAATTTTCTCCACTCCTGAGAAGAAATAGTTGAGTCAGTGCCAATAGCAAGCAATCCCTTCAAAGACCACTATGCAGATAAATCTCAGAGGCTTAGAAATAATTAAGTTAAATTACAAAATGCCTTATAATCTGTCATCATAGGTTTTCCCTATAAGACAAGAGAAGGCATTTGAGTGCGCAAAACAGAAAGATAAGAGACAAGACAACTTGCTGTCATCCATCTGAAGAGATTTATGCTGGCAGGCAGAAGTGGAGCTTGGGAGAACCAGTCCAGAAGAGAGACAAAACTGACTGAAACGGATTTTTGGGTAAGATGGAAAATGATCAGACTAGATCTTATTCACAAAGATATTATTAAATGTATAAAACCATTCTTGTACTTTTGAGACTTACATTTCTTTTTTATGCACAGCTTTAAAACCAAAATGCTCTATCACATTAAAGATTTGTATTATAAGATTTAAACAGCATTGCAGAAGGAGTGTCTTTATAGCTGTATGTACCATATTTTGATGGCAGTACAATAATTTGTGGCTTATGAGAATGCACTTTTAAAGTAATCCAGAAAGTTGCTCATTTTTTTGGTTTGTTTTGAAATAACTTATATGTGCCCTGTTTCCTTAGTTAATTGTAATGTTGGTCCACTGCAGTAATAAAACGGTTATATACTGAGTATTTGTGATGGACCACTCTGTACTGTTATAACTGTTTATAACTTTGTAATGCTTTCATAAATGTGATTCATGATACCAATAAACATACAAGACAACTGCAGCATCTTACTGTTTCTTTGACCAAGTAGCTTTGGCCTTGATACTCGGAGATGACTTTCACCTCCACCTTGAAGAGAACTTTAGAAACTCTATGATTTTGTTTCATAGGCTTATTTTAGTTAGTGTTTTCCAATATTATATAATCTTATTAAAAATATAAATTATATTAGGATAACTTAGAATTGTTTATTTTTTATAAAATATCTTCTGTGAGGGAATATGAAAATTATAAAATAGTAAGAAAATACAACCTGTAGTTAAAAGTTTAGAAAAAAAAATTTATGTAGACTGCAGGCAAAAAGTCTGACAGTAAATTATGTGTTTTTCAATGAGTAAAGGGATTTCTTGGGGTAGAAGAAAGTGAAGTAAAAAGGTGAGCATTTTTACTCTGTTTATAATGGAAATAACTAAAAGAAATGAAGTCAAATTGTAGGGAAACTTTCGGTTAGGCACAGCAGAAGGGCACTGTTTCTACCTTCAGTGTTTATACTTACCTTATTGAAAGCACTATACAAAGGGACATCCTAGAAATATTCTGTGACGATTTTGAAAAATAGACAAGAATTCCATTAGTAAAGAATTACCTAGCCATATTGTTTTGGTTTTCTACAATAAGGAATAAATAATTGAAGGGTCTGTATCAGGTTTCTATGTTGTCATTCCCTGCTTTCCACAACCCTACTGTGCTTTAGGCACCGTTGTCTCCATTTGGTGCCAATGAGTTCCTAGAGCAGATGTGAAAAAGAAAGGCAAGACATTGGGCACATCATCCTTATCCAGAAATACAATTAAGTTTCAAGGTCTATTCTTAGCCTGTGCAATTAGGTGACTACTGAGCGTTACTCCAGCCCCACCCCATTTGTGTCAAGTTCATCTGACGATATGGGGTGAAGTCGCCTTGGTTTTCTTAATTGTTTTGAAGTCTTGTCTTTTTGACTGAGGTCTTGATACTCTACTTTGTTCCTCTCAACCTCCTAATTCAGGGTTTGGACCATATTTCTTACACTTATAGTTACCAGCTGGGGTCCTCCCTAGCCATATGCACTACCATAAATACAACAGTCAGATGCCTGACTTTTTTAAATCTGTGAAATAGCAATGATAAAACTGGTACTGCATAGTTGTTCTGAGAACCAAATGAGGTTGTATGAAATAAGGTATATAAAACTGGAAAATCGCAAATACTCTAATTATTGATTATTTCCTTATTATTATTTCCAAGTATCATCATTGACTATAAGCTCTAATGACATACTTTTAGCAGTACAACTTATCCCACTTGGAGACTGACAATACCTAAAATACACTGCAGCCCTCTCAACTTGGATATTTGATTATTTGGCTGCAGCTATATTCATAGTTTGGTTAGTCCTTCCAGTTCTAGATCTAGATGTTCTAAGTGCTGTCAGTCACTTCCCTGTAAACCTGCCAATTAGAATTCAGCATACAATATAGATTAATTAGGCTATGCTAAGACAACATCACTCTACGATAATAAGAACATATGTAAAGTGCTGAGTCCAATTAGAATGTGAAAAGATGTGCAAGACCTGCTTCACACAAAATGCTAACATAAGTTGTTCAGGCTAAAGAATAATAATGGCATTAGGCTGCGGGGTTTCACCATATGTAGTTGACAATACATTATGAAAATAGCAAAGAGAATGAGGTACTAAGTGAAAATTATAACTTTTAAGATTTTTACATTGTGCACGCTGTTGCACTGCGATTATTTTAAGACAGACTTTTATAATTTAAGTATACACATTGTAGTATCTAAAGAAACCACTAAAAATATTAATAATGCCAAGATATGGATAAAATATTAATGTATATAAAATAAAAAGTTAAAAAATACATGATTAATCAAAAAGAAAGCCAAAATAAAAAAGAGAGAGAAAGAATCTAAGGAATGAAAAGAAATGGCACAGATAGAAAGCCAAATAGCCATATGGTAGACTTAAACCAAACAATATCAATGTTTAATATTTAATGAATATGAACTAAATATTCCAATTAGAAGGCAGACATTTTCAGAATGATTTATTAGAAGCAAGCAGACAAGAGAAACTCAGCTATGCTATTTTTAAAAGAGACATACTGCAAACAAAGATACATATAGGAAGATATAAATAAGCTGGAAGTGAAATGTGGAAACACTATGCAAACACCAATTGTAAGAAAGCTAGTTTAGCTACATTTACATCAAAGTAAACCTCAGAACAATACAAATTCCCAGAGCTAAAGAATAGTTTACAATTATAAAGCACCAATTCATCAAAAAGTCATGAAAATTCTAAGTTTATACAGATCTAATTAAATATTTTAAAAGAATAGGAAGCAAAAATTGACAGCTCTAAATGGAAAAATAGACAAATTCAAAATCATATTTGGATATTTTGATACTCTCTTTTCATTGACTGATGAAATAGGAGGACAAAAAGCAAATAAACATTGAAAGATCTGAATTATTTTATCAACCAACTTAACCAAATAAAAACATATAGAGTGCTATACTTAACATATATCATTAAAGTAAATGTATAACATATATCAAGATAAACACTGTACCAGGTCATATAATGTCTCAATCAATTTCAAAAAAAAAATGGAAATTATAAAGGATATTGTATCTGAGCAAAACAACATTAGAAATTTTTAAAAAAGAATAACAAAATTCTCAGTTATTTGAAAATTAAGCAACTGATATCTACATAACCCTAGAGTGAAAGTAAAATAATGAGAAAATATTCTGAAGTGAATAAAAATGAAAGCACCTAATAAAATTTGTAAGATGCAATTATGGTGATGTTTAAAGTATATTTCATACATTTAGAGTTTTATATTAAAAAATAAATTCTTATAGTTAGTGATTTAAGTCAAAGACTGTCATACTTAAGGAGCTAAAAAAAAAATTTTTTTAGGCTTACAGACAATAGTCTCCAGAGCAGATGCATTATAACACAAAAGCAGCCATAAACAATACATAAATGAGTATAGCTATGCTTCAATCAACATTAATTTACAAAATAGAGATTTGGTTTATGGGCTGTAGATTGTGGACAATGATCTAAGCTTTCACCCAAAAATCTAGGAGGAAAAAATGAGCAAAACAAACCCACAGAAAACGAAAGGAAAAAAAATAAGAGTAAAAGCCAGATAATTATTTTAAAAGTTGACAAAGCCACAATTTAGTTCTCTAGACTGTTTAATGTAATTGATGAACTTAGCAAAAATAATCAGTAAATAGAGAAAATATAAATTATTGAAATCAATAATAAAAATCGGCTATTTCTAGAGATCCAATAGGCACTAAAAAGTAAGCATTAGGAATACTCTAACAGAAATAAATTAGTAATACAGATAAAATGGATAAAGTTACTGAACAAAAATAACTTTTCAAAATAAGCAGAAAATAAGTAGAAACTAATCAAATCCAAAACATTCCTACAAAGATAACCATGGACACAGATGGTTTCCTCCATGAATACTACTAAACATTTTAAAAAGAAATAAACTAATATTACACAATTTTTTAGAAAATAGAGGAGGGGAAAAATAAAAACACTTCTCATTTTATTTCATTAAATTGCATTAATGCCCAGACTAAAGACTGACAAGGACATTTGAGGGGGGGAAATAGAGAGACAGACTAATATTGCTCATGAACAAAATCTAGTCAAATCAAATTCAGCAATATAAAAAATAATAATAAATCACGGTCAAAGGAATGTATCCAGGGAGGCAAAAATTCAAGATTTATTTATAATAAAACTACTCAGCCTCCCACAATAGAAATAAACTTCTTAAAGTTGATCAAAGTTACTCATGAAAAACACTTTTAATACTGAAATTATGAATACTTTTGCTCTAAGCTTAAAATCAGGATAAAGCAAAGATGTCCACTCTCATATCTCTTACGTTTTGTACAGAAATCCTGCCTGTGAAGCAAGACAAGAAAAAGAAATGAAATATGTAAAGGTTGAGAAAGGAGAAATAAAACTCTACTTACAGAAAGCATAATTTTCGAAGAAAATCTGAAGGAATCTATGAAAATACTAAATTTAATAAATGAATTCAGAAAAACCTCAAGACATAAAATAAATACAAAAATCAATCATATTTCCATGTACTAGCAGATAAAGTCCTAGAAAATAAAATTAAAAATAAAGAGCATATAAAAATAAAAATGATTTAAGAACAAATTTAATGACATGTACAAGAACTCTGCACTAAAAACTACAAAGCATTGCTGAGAAAGTTTAAATTATTAAGTTAAAGAAGAAGTTTATCATGCTTATATGCAGGAAGTGCAACATTTTAAATATTTTTCCCAAAATTTTTTAACAAAATAAAGACTATATTAATTAAAATAACATAAGAACCTAAAATTATCAAAACTGTCATTCAAAACAAGTAAAATTTGAAAGGAATAGAGTTGACTATAACACAAGTTTTAAGTGGTATTTCAGTAACTTACTACAACACATATGGTATTAGTGTAAATATAAACAAATGGAGCAATAGAGTTTACAAGAGAGTCCAGAAATTGACTCAAACAAATGTAATCAAATGTTTTTTGATAAACGAGTCAATGAAATCTAAAGATAGAGGAAGTCATTTCATCAGGTGGTACTGTAATCATACCGCACACCATATACAAAAATTAACTTAAGATAAACTGCAGATAAAACATAAAACCCAAACATGCAGTAACACACAGGATACCAGGTCCCCTATTGGGGGAAAGAAGGACTGCTAGGAGTCCAAACTTTACCCGCACACAGTTTAATTATGAAGCAAATTCTTATATGTACCCCACAACTCTAAACTTAAACCAAAACAAAAAACAATATAAATCTCCTATAAAGTAGCATAGAAAATTGTCTTTGAAAACTTGATGTAAATAGACAAAAATTTACTGGACAAATCCCCAAAAATACTAATCTTAGAAGAAAACTCAATAATTTAGACTTCAAGGATCGAGACGGGGCAAGATGGCGACGGCATAGGTGAACTGGTGAGATTCTCTGAATGGACCAAGGCTGCATACTGCTGAATAGACAGACTGTAAAGCAGAGGGAAAAGTGAACAAAGCCAGAAGATCCTCATAAGGAAGAACAGGTCATTGCAGAAGAGAAATAAAAGCAACCCCACCCTTCCTCAAAAACAGAATTGAAGAGGGGGAGGGAAAGGGGGAGAGGGAAAAAAATCTACACAAATGAAGAAACCCAAAAGAAGAGTATGGGTCTCTCCCAGACACCTGGGAGAGCAGACATTGAGAAAACTGACTCTGGAATGCAAACAATGAAAAGTCCCCAGAATGAAGGATCTCAAACTGCAAATGTAGATATCAAAACAATAATGGGAGATTAAAAAGAATTGAGGAGACATAAGAAGAAACTAGGAAGGAGCTGATATCTGAGATAACAGTAATAAAGAATACTGTGAATGAAATAAATAAATTGATAAGCATGGAAAGCAGAATTACCCAAGCAGAAGAAAGAATCTCAGAGCTTGAGGACCAAAATATAGAAATAACCCAAACTCTTAAAAACACAGAAAATAAGCTCAAAAAGACAGAACAAAACCTTCAAGAGATGAGTGACTACCTCAAGAGGCCTAACCTAAGAATAATCGGACTCCCTGAGGCAGAAAGAGAAACAGAGACCACATTGGAACAAACTTTCCATGAGATCATTCAAGAAAACTTCCCTTATCTAACCAGTGATGCAAAAATTCAAACAAAGAGATTCAGAGAACCCCCGCAAGACAACAAATGAGAAGACCAACTCCTAGACACATAATAATTTGCCTAAATAAAGTAGGCACAAAAGAAAAAATCCTAAAGGCAGCAAGAGAAAAAGGCCAGATCACCTACCATGGAAGACCAATCAGAATAGCAACAGATTTATCTGCAGAAACCCTGCAGGCTAGGAGAGCTTGGAGCCTTATCTTCAAAGTCCTAAAAGGTAAACAATTTCAACCAAGAATAACCTACCCGGCCAAGCTAAGCTTCATCAGTGAGGGAGAATTAAAATTTTCCCAGATATCCAATCCCTAAGAACTTATGCTGCCACCAAACCATCTCTACATGAAACACTTAAGAAAGTACGAAACACAGAAGAAAAGGAAAAAAGAACAACATTCTTCACAAGAGTACAGGGAAAAGAATAAAATATACACGAACCAACCCCAAAACCAAAAGAAAGACAAAAAAAAAAAAAAAAAAAGGAAAAACCAAGCGGAAGAACAACAACTCAATAAGAACTCCATGATACGGACAAACTCTCACATTTCAATAATTAGTCTGAATGTGAATGGACTAAACGCACCACTGAAAAGATATAGAATGACAAAATAGATAAAATATCACCAGGCAAAAATATACTGCCTTCAAGAGACCCATCTCACTAGAAAAGACATATACAGACTCAAAGTAAGAGGATGGGAAACAAATTTTCAGGCGAATGGAACACAAAAGAAAGGAGGAGTCGTGATCCTAATTTCAGACAAAATACCATTTAAGCTATCAAAAATTAAAAATGATACAGAGGGCCACTACATAAAGATAAAAGGTTCACTCCATCAACAAGAAATATCTATCCTAAACATATATGCACCCAACATAGGTGCGCCAACATTCATAAAGCAACTTCTAGGAAAACTAAAGAAAGACATTGACTCTAACACCATAATAACTGGGGACTTTAATACACCACTCACAACCCTAGACAGATCATCAGGACAAAAAATCAGCAAGGAGATCCGGAACCTCAATGAGACTCTGGACCAAATGGACTTAATTGATACCTATAGAACAGTCCATCCAAAGACCACAGAATACACATTCTACTCATCACCACATGGAATATATTCTAAGATCAACCACATAATTGGACACAAATCAAGTATAAGCAAATTTAAAAGGACTGAGATTCTACCATGCACATTCTTGGACCACAGTGGAATAAAAATAAACATTGACACCAGCAAAGTCCCCCCAAAACCCACAAAGACATGGACACTAAACAGCATGATGCTAAATAACTCCTGGGTCAATGATGACAAAGAAACAGAGATCAGAAGATACCTGGAAACAAATGAAAATGAAGAAACATCTTACCAAAATCTCTGGGATGCCTTAAAGCTGTAATAAGAGAGGAATTTATATCCCTACAAACACACATGAGGAAAACGGAAGGAACAGAAATTAACAACCTAACAAGCCACCTAAAGAAGCTGGAAAAGCAAGACCACAAAAACCCTAATTTCAGCAGAAGAATCCAGATCACCAAAATAAAAGCCCAAATCCAGGACATAGAAGACAAAAGGATAATAGAAAAAAATCAATGAAACAAAAAGCTGGTTCTTCGAAAGAATAAACAAGATCAATGGTCCCCTAGCTAGACTGACCAAGAAATACCCAAATAAGAACAATCAGAAACACAAAAGATGAAGTCACATCTGACCCTGAAGAAACACAAAAGATCATTAGAGACTACTATGTACACTTGTATGGAAACAAACTTGAAAACCTTAAGGAAATGGAGGACTTTCTGACATCACACAACCTACCTAAGTTGGAACAGAAGAAATTGAGACCCTAAATAAACCAATAACAATCAAGGAAATTGACCATGTAATAAAAAAACTTCCTACAAAAAAAAGTTCTGGACCAGATGGCTTTCCAGCAGAATTCTACAAGACATTTAAGGAGGAGCTGATACCAATCCTACTGAAGGTATTCCGGGTGATTGAAAAAGATGGAACGCTCCCCAAATCATTTTATGAAGCCAACATCACATTGATACCCAAGCCAGGTAAAGATCCAGCAAAGAAAGAGAACTACAGGCCAATATCTTTGATGAACATAGATGCTAAAATTCTCAACAAGATCCTAGCAAACCAGATTCAGCAATACATCTCAAAAATCATCCTTCATGACCAAGTAGGCTTCATTCCTGGGATGCAAGGCTGGTTCAACATTCATAAAACCGTAAATGTTATTAAATACATCAACAGATGTCAAAAGAAAAACCACATGATTATATCATTAGATGCAGAAAAAGCTTTTGATAAAATCCAGCACCACTTCTTGATAAAAACCCTTGAACATCTAGGCATACGGGGAACATATCTCAAAATAGTAAAAGCCATCTACGAGAAACCCACAGTCAGCATACTCCTAAATGGACAAAAATTAGAACCATTTCCCCTGAAAACTGGAACAAGACAAGGATGCCCACTCTCACCCCTCCTGTTCAACATAGTATTGGAAGTCCTGGCTCGAGCAATCAGAGAAGAGAAGGCAATCAGGGGTATCCAAATAGGAAAAGAGGAAGTCAAGTTATCTCTCTTTGCAGATGACATGATTGTATACCTTGAAAACCCAAGAGAATCTGTCAAAAACCTCCTTACACTGATAAAGACCTTTGGCAAAATCTCAGGATACAAAATAAATGTACCAAAGACAATCGCATTTCTCTACACCAATAATAAACAAACAGAAACCCAAATAAAAAACACAATTCCATTCACAATAGCCGCAAAAAAAATGAAATACCTTGGCATCTTCCTAACCAGAGATGTGAAAGACCTTTACCAGGAAAACTACAAAACACTGCTCAAAAAAATCAAAGTTGACACAAACAAGTGGAAAAATATCCCATGCTCATGGATCAGAAGAATCAACATTGTGAAGATGTCCATCTTACCTAAGGCAATCTACAAATTCAATGCAATATCCATCAAATTACCAGCAACATTCTTCTCAGACCTAGAAAAAGCAATGCAGGAAATCATATGGAAACACAAACGTCCAAGAATAGCCAGAACAATCCTCAGCAAAAACAACAAAGCAGGTGGTATCACACTATCAGAATTCAAACTTTACTATAAAGCTGCAATCATCAAAACAGCTTGGTATTGGTATAGGAACAGGCATATAGATCAATGGAATAGAATTGAGATTCCAGAAGCAAAACCTCAATTTCTCAACCAATTCATCTTTGACAAAGCCTCCACCACCTACCACTGGGGAGAGGAGAACCTATTCAGTAAATGGTGCTGGGAAAACTGGCTAACCACATGCAGAAGATTGAAACAGGATCCCTGTCTATCCCCATGCACAAAGGTTAATTCCAAATGGATCAGAGACCTTAATGTAAAACCTCAAACCATAAGAACCTTAGAAAAGGAAGGAAAAACCCTCATGGAAATCGGAACTGGCATCCAATTCCTGAACAAAACCCAAAACCCACAGCTCATAAGAGAGAAAATAGACAAGTGGGACCTTATTAAACTGACAACCTTCTGCAAAGCCAAAGAAACCATCAAGAGAGCAGGGAGACAGCCTACAGACTGGGAAAAAGTATTTGCCAACTCCAGGTCCGACAAAGGCTTAACATCCTGGATCTACAAGGAACTCAAACATGCTGAAAAGAAAAAAACAAACAACCCCATTATAAAATGGGCAAAAGATATGAACAGACACTTCACAAAGGAAGACATCCGAGCAGCCAACAAACACATGAAGAAATGTTCAACCTCACTAATCATCAGGGAGATGCAAATCAAAACCACACTGAGCTATCACCTAACTCCAGTCAGAATGGCAATTATCAACAAGTCAAAAAATAACAGCTGCTGGAGAGCATGTGGTGAAAAGGGAACACTTCTACACTGTTGGTGGGAGTGCAAACTAGTGCAACCTCTGTGGAAAGCAGTGTGGTGATTCCTAAAAGCTCTAAATACCAACCTCCCATATGACTCCGCAATCCCCCTACTGGGAATATATCCTGAAGAACACAAATCACTCTATAAAAAAGATATCTGCACACGCATGTTTATCGCAGCGTTGTTCACAATAGCAAGAACCTGGAAACAGCCATGCTGCCCGTCAAAAGAGGACTGGATTAAAACAATGTGGTACATATACACGATGGAATACTATGCAGCCATAAAAAAGAACAAAATCATTAATTTCGCAGCAACCTGGATGGAACTAGAGTCTATAATACTGAGTGACCTCTCACAGAAACAAAGATCTGAGTATCACATGTTCTCACTCATATAATGGACCTTAAACATCCAATGCAATACTATATGGAATTGGCTGACCATACTGGGAAACTATGGTGGGGGGAGGGAGATGGGATTAACAGTAGCAAATATCTGTCTGGGTACAGGGAAACATCCCATATCAACAGGGTGCCTGAATGAAACGCAATTGTATACCTAACCCTTAACTGTACCCCACAACTTCACAATAAAAATAATAATAATAATAATAATTTAGACTTCAAAATTTAAAATTTCAGCTTCTTAAGGAGATAAGTGATCCAATTCAAGAATCCTTTTCTGAGGATCAGTTTTCAGGGACTTCCTCCAGTAACAATTGTCTGCCTTTGTGTTTTCTCAGAAACAAAAATATAAGCAAAGCAATTATCATAATACTATAAGAAAGGGATTGACAGTAGTGGGAAACTGCCAGCGGGGGGGTGGGGATGGGGGAGGTGAGGGGTATTGACAGTTGAGGGAAACTGCCAGGGGTGGGAGGGACACACGTCATCAACAAGGGTACCTGCAAAATGAACAATTGTATACCTAACCCTGAATTGTACCCAACATCTTTAAAATAATAATTATTATTATTATTATTATTATTATAAATGAATGAGGTGGTTTATTTGGGAAATAATCCTAAGAAACACTGGAAGTGAAGTGGGCAAAAGAAGAAAGAGCATAACAAAATTTAAAAAGTTGGTGTTACGAAGAAAGATAAAGCTCATTCCCACAGGACTACACTGGGCTAGAGTTTAAAATGCCTTTTAGAGGTTTCCCAGCTAAGGTACTAGACAGTTATTCTATTTATGCTATGACACTACCTGAAAAGTGTTCCCTAGGGTGTTACTTTCTGAAACTTCCAGCTGCCTTTGCTTGAGCTGAGTATGTTCCCTCCACCAGAAAAGGTTCTGAGGTGTGGGTGCACTCAATAAAATCCTTTGGCTGTACAAATGTCTTTCTCACCAACAGGGTGCAAGGCTTTCTTTTCTTCATTTCTTCACCAACACTTATCTCTTGTATTTTTGATAACGGTTATCCTAATGAGATGATACCTACTTGTGGTTTTCATTTGCATTTCCATAATAATTAGTGATGTTGAGCATATTTTCACATATATAATAGCTATTTGTATGGCTTTTTTGAAAAATATCTGTTCAGGTCCTCTGCCCATTTTTTTATAAGTCAAGTTGTTTGCATTTTTGCTATTGAGTTGTTTTTCTTATCTATTTTAGATATGAATCCTTTATCAGATATAATACTCACAAATATTATCTCCCTTTTTTTTAGGATGTCTCTTTATTTTTTTGTTCTTTTTTTTTTGCTGTGCAGAAAATTGAATTATTATGAAAACAGTATGAAGTTTCCTCAGAATACTATATATAAATATAACTACAGTGTTATCTAATAATACAACTTCTTGGTGTTCATATCCAAATATGAACAAAGTGATAAAATTAGTAAATCAAAGACATATCCGAAACCCCATATTTGTTGCAGCATTATTCACAATAGTTGAATATGGAAACAACCTGTGTCCATCAATGAATGAATGAATAAAATGTAATACATATATTTTATATACATTCCTACTTTCTATAATATAAATATACAATAGCATAAATATATTGCATATTGTATACATTAATGTGTTTATTAATATATTTTATATATATTAAAATAGAATATTATTCGGCCATTACAAAGAAGGAAATTCTGCCATTTGTGACAACAGGATGGACCTGGAGGACATTATGCTAAATGAAGTAAGCCAAACATGAAAAGAGAAATACTGAATGGTCTCACTAATATGTGAAATCTAAACATGTTAAACTTGTAGAAACAGAAAGTAGAACAGTGCTTGCAAGGACTAGGGGGGTGGGGGAAATGGAGATCTGTTTGTCCAAGGGTACAAACTTTCAGTTATATGATCAATATGTTTTGAGAATCTAATGTACAGAATCTAAGTATGATGGCTGCAGTTTATAATACTTTATTAACGGTTACTTCAAATTTAATGAGATAGCAGATCTTATATGTTATCTCTACACACGCAGATTCATACACATGCACACACAAAACTGGGAACTATGGGTGAGGTTAATGTATTAGTTTGACTGTGGTAGTCATTGCATAATGTATGCGTGTGTGTGTGTGTGTATATATATATAGATATATATACATGTATATACATGATCACCATGTTTTACACCTTTAATACATACAACTTTAATGTCACTTGAATGCTTTTTAAATGTTTAAAAAATAATCTTTTAGCAAATAGAAGTGAATACCAAGGGAATACAGGCTCAGCACTAACAGAAACTGATGCATATAGTCTTAAAACATTTCTGAACACATTTCAAAATCGAAATCTTCTGTAAAGCATCAAGGAACTTATTAGATAGGAGCAGAATTCAGGGATGTGAAGACTCGGGCTGAAGTTTAGAGTCATCTATGGAACTGGTTGTTCTGCGTTGTTTCTTTCTCAAAGACTCTCCCTGTGCACTCTCCCTTCTCCTAAGAACTTCTACCCATTTTTCAGAACTCACTTTAATAAAAACATATTTTCAAAAAAGTTTTCACTACTGTTTTCTGAGCAGGTCAGGTCTGATTGCAAACAGTTCACTTTAGCATCTTATACATGGCCTTCATAACAACCCTTCCAATTGAAATTAAATGACTAATAACATAATTGATTATTTAATAGTTTTGTCTCACTCTAAGACATAAGCCCCATAAATGTGAGTACTGTTTATGTTTCCCACTGCTGTGTCTTCAACTTCTGTTCAATAAATATTTGTACAATTAATGTATTAATAGATTGACTAAAGAACTATCGAACATTTTAGATTACCTAGGGATTGGTTTTCTTTGTAGTATTTGAAAATTAGGAAGCTACACAAAGAGGTCTACTGGAGCTAGATGGAAGGAACTTGCCTAGGAGATGAATACACCATTAAGATCTCTAGCTTAGTATTTGTCGGAGAAGACTAATAAGAAGCTAGAGAACAGAGATAAAAAAACCAAGGAAAATCCATACATATTAATATATACATTTAAAGAATTGAAACAAATAAATCCAAACAAGAAATCATACTGACAAAACATGAGGAGAGAGTTTTGAAGCATTCTCAGCACACATAAAACATAGCATTCAAAAGTTGACTAAGAGCTTTTGTCTAGGAATAATTAGTACTTTTCAATTATTTGAATAGATTTAGAAAAATGTTCAAAGATTTAATATTTATTTCTAATTTGTTTTTAAATTCGAAACCAACTTATAAAAGCAAGAACCATAAAGCTTCTGAAGGATATTTTTTAAAAATTATCACTATCTTGGTGTAGGCACAGATATCCCGCATAGGTTATAAAAAGTCTTAACCATGAAAAAAAATATGATAAATTAAACTTACAAAATTAAAAGTAATTATGCATTAAAAGACACCATTAAGAAAATGAAAAGGCAAGCTACAGATTGAGATAAATATGTGTCAAATACATATCTGGCCGGGCTCGGTGGCTCAGCCTTTAATCCCGAGCCTTGGGAGGCTGAGGTGAGTGGATTGCCTGAGCCCGTGGGTTCAAGACCCGCCTGGGCAAGTGAGACCTCATGTCTACAATAAATCAAAAAAATTAGCCAGGCGTGGTAGCTTGTGCCTGTAGTTCCAGCTGCTTGGAAGGCTGAGGTGAAAGGATTGCCGGAGTCCAGCAGGTAGAGGCTGCGGTGACTGGGAGCAGCCACTGCACTCCAGTCTGGGCAACTGAGTGAGATTCCAACTCAAAAAAACAACAAAAAAAAAACATATCTGATAAAGGACTTCTATCTAGAATATATGAAGACATTTCCAACTCAATATTTAAAAAAAATACTGAAACATGGGCAAAAGATTTTAAAAGACCCTGAAAAAAGTAGATATATAAATGGAGATTAAGCACAAAACCTTTTCATCATTAGTCTATGAGATATCAGTTAATACTGACAGCAATAACTATAGATGAGGATAGGGAACAACTAGAACTATTATATACCACTCTTATGTTGGATAACTATTTGGCAATTTCTTTTAATGTTAAATTCAACCTGCATTCCATTCTTAGCCAAAAGATACATAAACTTTTTTTTTTACTGCAGAACTCTTTTTTACTACAAAAAAGACTTGTATAAGAAAGTTCATGGCAGCCTTGTCTAAAATTGCAAAATGGCCATAGTTGGAAACAACTCAGATATCCATCATCAGGAGGAAAGATAAATAAATTATGGTATAGTCACATAATGGAATACTATTTAGCAATAAAAAGGAACTGGCTGCTGACCTGTGCACAAAGGTGAACATATCTCAAACATACAATGATAAGTGAAGGCAAGCAGATATATACACATACAAGTATGCTATGAGTCCACTTATATAATTTACAAGCATAGGCACAACTAATTGATGATCACAAAGGTAATTGCTCTGAACATGCAAGAAATTGATTAGAAAGTGGTACAAGAAAACTTTCTAGAAGAGAGCAATATCTATCTTTTTGAGTGGTGTTGGATACATAGGTAAATATAATTTTGAAAATTTACTTAATTGAAGTTCAAAGATATGGGTATTTTATTATACATAAACTATGCCTCACTTGAAAACAAACATGTCAAAAAAGCTTCTTTCTAATCACAGTTTCATATTTCAAACTAAAAGCAAACATCATACAGGAAAACTTTAGGAGCATTTCACTACAACCAGGAGTTAGACAAGATACGTGAGTATCTTCTCAATTTTGGTAAATGTTATAAATTAAGTTTCTGTAAACAATGCTATAAGAAACAGATATGAAAAGATGAAATATGTATTTATTCTTACATGCTTGAACTTCAGGCACCTTCAAAGTACTCTCCATTTGATTCAATATAACTATTGAGACGCTTTTTCCACTGCTCAAAACAGTTTTTGAATTTGTCAGTTTTGATGCCATTTTTTATTTCACCTCTCCCAAATCAGCAAAATATTTCCTTCTTATAAACGAGCAAATACTTGATGAGCATATTTATTGTAATTATGGGAAATCATGTCTATAAAAATATTGGTATTATGTGTGACACAATAAAGCCTTCATAAATATTATTATTGTTATCACCACAATTTGAATATACTTTTGTGTAGACTACTGAGCTCTTTTTAATTATTTTACTATTAAAAACAACATTAAAGGTATTAATAAATGTGTATCTATAAGATAGTTTCTTAGAAGTGTTAAAGAATATGTTTTATATTTTTAAATTTTATTAATAATGTCATTTTTTCTCTAAAAAAGTTTTTTTCTGTTTATATTATACAAAAATACTTATTTTCTACAATCTTGCCAATGGTAGTTATTATTAGTCTTCTTTTAGGTGACATCATAATTGTGTTTTCCTAGTTAATAATAAGATTGATAAGCTTGAATGCATTCAAATTTTTAATTATTTAATCATATTATCTTTCTTCTATTAAATGGAATGTTTTGTCTTATTACTTTGTTGAAAGTCTTTATATATTTTGGATACTTACACTTTAGCATAATATACACAGTGACCTTTGTATTTTCTTGTCTTTCTTCTGTCCCTTGTTTTTTAAACTTTCTAAAGGGACTTTGCCCCAGGAAACATACTGATTAAGCACATGAGCTCTAAAGTCAGATTTTGAGATTTCAAACTTTGGTTCTGCCACTCATGATCTGCGCAACCATGTGCAAATTACCCTCTGAGCCTTTTAATTCTTTTCCAAATGAATATAAAGATATTAGATACCTCATAGGTTTTTTTTATGAGGATTAGATTATTAACCATTATTATGTATTTTATTTTTATTATTCTGATGACTTTTTAATTTGTCTTGATTAATAAGGTTTATCTCACATCAAATATTGGCAGAACTATGGATTATTGTTGATGTTTATTTCTCATTTTTAAAATATTATCTATAGTGACCCACATACTATTACTCTAACAAGAATAATTAAAGCAGGCACCATTAATGATTTTTAAAGGAATAAAAAAAAATTTATGTGTGCCTATTTCAATGAATCAGAGTCATGAACCACACCGTTTACCTTTCTGTTGACAGAAGACAGGTCATGATGTTCAGGTAAAAGTCTGTGTAGTTCTGAGAACAGTAACAAGTGGTCCATAGGAGTTTGTCTGCAATGTAAAATCCAGAAGCTTTTTATTTCCTCAGGCACAACACGACTCTTGAAGCAATATGCTGAGTCTAGAAATAAATGCTGTATTAGTCAAAGTTTTCCAGAGAAACAGAACAAAACAGATGGACACACACACACACACACACACACACACACACACACTGAGAGAGACAAAGATATATTATAAACAATTGACTCATGAGTATGAAGGCTGAGAATATGTTGGAAAACGCTTTGGTGGTAACCTTCCATTTGCCTACCAAATGCAGGACTCTGAAAAGATGCCCCTGGACTTGTATTAATATTGAAACTTATTTCTCAGTGAGAGTGATTGTTTTATTCTTGACAGTTCTAAATAGAAAAATATCTAGTTGTATATCCAGTCATATTTATTTCCACAATCTTCCCACCTCCTTTTCCACCTTGAAATCAGAGAACATAAGCACAGCTTGTCCTTGCAATATCTCTTCATATGATCATACTGAATAACTCTTTTGTAGTTCCTGTCACTATCTTTATAAAACACATTTTCAGATATTTTGTTATGGCAGTCAATGTTTTATGGATATGCTAGACTTTGTTAATGTTGACCTTAAGCCAGACAGAAATATCCAAATGTGACAGTGGTCAGAGCAGAGTATACTGTGATGAAAGCTTTCTTTGGTCTGGACATTAAATTTGTAATATTGCTGCTCTAAATAAATTAACTCTGCCAAGCTTTATCTATAATTATGCCTCATATTGGGCTTGAAATCAGTCATACTTTGTAGATATAGCATTAGAAACACAATTCCGGTGAATTTATGCATTTCTCATATACACAGATATAATTAATCTTTAAAATCAACTTTATAAGAAAGAATGAACTTTAAAGTACACCTATACCTCTGACTTCTTATAACCTATCGAGCTTATTTGACTCTTGTTTTTAACATAACATTTCCTATTTACTAGCAAACAAGTGAAGAAATTTATTTATACACGATGGAATACTACACAGTCATAAAAAAGAACAAAATCATGAATTTCGCAGCAACCTGGCTGGAACTAGAGTCTATAATACTGAGTGACCTCTCACAGAAACAAAGATCTGAGTATCACATGTTCTCACTCATATAGTGGACCTTGAGCATCCAACGTAATACTATAAATAAAGGACTGACAGTGGTGGGAAACTATGGTGGGGAGGGGAAGGGAGGTGGGTGCCTGGGGACAGGGAAACACCCCTTATCAACGAGGGTGCCTGAACGAAGCATATTTGTATACCTTACCCTTAACTGTACCCCACAATATCAAAATAAAAAATATTGATAAAAAAATTTCATTTATAGTCTTTAAGATAATTATCTCTAGTTCACTTGTTAGAAAATAGAGACTCTATAAAACTAGGTATGTTTGCCATGGCCCTACAAAGCATAAAGAGTAAAGTAGAAACTGAACTCAGGTCTGACTGACTAAAAAAACTTTCTTCCACAACACGACGCAGCCTCCACATGTGGCTGAGCACCAGCTCTTTCTCCTAGCATTATTGTTTTTAACATTTTGCAAAGTCTGCTTCTCAGATCTTTATCTGAGTTATCTGGAAACAAATTAAGCATGAAATCTGAAACATTCTGTCTACCTGCAGGAATTTCAAAATTCTCTACATTTAAGAATAAACTTGGGTAACCCATTGTATAACAAAAATTAGTTCATCTAGTATTTTTCAGAGTCCTTAAAATGTTAATCCTATTATGACTTTGAAAGGTAATGTATTTGATATGAAGTTCTTGGTCAAAGAACTCATTTGTTTTTTTAAAAAAGGATATACTAAACACATTATAAAACTAGTGCCCGCCGGGCTCGGTGGCTTAGCCTGTAATCCTGCGCCTTTGGGAGGCTGAGGTGAGTGGATTGCCTGAGCCTGCGGGTTCAAGACCTGCCTGGGCAGCGAGACCTCATCTCTACAATAAATCAAAAATCAGCCGGGCATGGTAGCACGCGCCTGTAATTCCAGCTACTCGGAAGGCTGAGGTGGAAGGATCGCCGGAGCCCAGTGGGTCGAGGCTGCGCTGGCCGGGAGCGGCCACTGCACTCCAGTCTGGGCGATGGAGTGAAACTCCAACTCAAAAACAAAACCAAAAAACTAGTGCCCTATGCTAAACAATTGATTCACCAGTAAGTTTTAGCCTAGAACTTCTGAGAAACTATGAATAATAGTTTTGTGTAAATTTATTATTATGAAAGGCTTGAGACAAATGTATATGGTATATATTGACATATAAACACTCATATTTGTGTGTACACACACACACACACACACACACACACACACACACACACACACACACACACACGTATTTGATGATATTCTTAAATACCGGCCAGACTTTGTCATCAAATTAACCATACTTGTTTCTTTCAGGCTCTTCCATGTGAAGTCTGATTTTGTGTGCCTATTCTCATTACTTATGGGTTATGGGTTGACACCATACACGAAAATAAGTAAATAAGTGCACATACTCCGACTTAGAATCACTTTTCTCTGTATTCTTACAATTGCACCAAACTCCTTATGTACTGTCATTAACCAAGCATCAACCACAGTCGTGATGCGCTATCACCTAAGTAGTACACAATCATATCTCCACAGAATCTCCAATCTCTTAAACTGACAGGTCACTCAATAAAGACAACCTTGTGTGTTTCCTTCCCCCTACTTCTGCATGCAACTTTGAGGAATCTTCTGTTTATTCTTCTTTTCTATATAGTTTCCCCAGTGTTTTGTGTTTGTGTGATTTATTATCTTTGCCTTCAGATCCATTTTGTTTCTTTTATATGCTTTTTCTCATAGCTGTTCATGTAGCTATTTGCTTTCCATAACCAATGTTGCCCATAAAATATTAGTCATGGAATTATGAAACAGGAACATCTTATCTCTAACTGGGGGGGGAAGAAGAGATTGGTTTATAGTATTAGAAAGAAAGTGTATTGAATGCCTCTCAATCTAGCTTTTATTCTCATCACTTTTGCATGAGGCCACTTTATAAGACACTTCTGTGAACTCCAGGGTGCTCACATATATGCAACCTATGGTGCAACTTATGTGATGCAACTTGAAAAAAATGAGAGTAACCCATAGGTGACCTTTGAACTATGGGGCATGAGAACTATTGGGATAAATACTCCTTTCTATGCTTCTTGGCAGACAATTCTGAAGTCTATTCTATGAGTCAGAAAATTCCCGTAAGATCAAGTTCCAGCTACAAAAAGTAGTAGCTTCTTTTTATGTGATTATGGTCCTTTTTGCTGTTTTTCCCTCCTCTGTTTCACTCTCCACACATTCTTTTGTTGTTGTTGTTGTTATTTTATTTTATTCTATTTTATGTGTTTATTTTTTATATCTTATTTTAAAGATGTGGGGTACAATTCAGGATTAGTTATATAAGTGGACATCATGCAGGTAAAATTTGGACCTTCTTGTGGTCCCCACTTTGCCTAGTTTGAGATCTGGTACCTTTTTGATGTATGTGCCCCCACACCCCACCCTGGCAGTATACTGCTACTGTCAATCCCTTTCTTATAGTATTATGGTAAATGTGCAGGCTCCACTTATGAGTAAGAACATGTGGTACTCAGTTCTTTGTTTGTGTGATAGATAACTGAGTATGAAAGACTCTAAATCTTTCCAAGTTGCTATAAAGGCCGTATGTTTGTCCTTTTGTATGGCTGTGTAATCTTCAATCAGGAATATGTACCACAGGTTTTTTTTTTTTTAAATCCAGCCCAGTTTTGATGGGCAGCACTGTTGATTCCATGTTTTTACTATTGTGAATAGTGCTGAAATAAACATGCGTGAGCAAGTATCTTTTTGGTAGAATGATTTGAGCTTCTCCAGGTATATTCCTAGTAGCGGGACTGCTGGGTCTTATGGAAGGTCAAGGTCTAGTTCTATTAGAAATAGTCACACTGTTTTCTAGAGATGTTGCACGTTTGTATTCCCATCAGTAGTGTAGAAGCATCCCTTTTTCTTCCATCCTCGCCAGCAACTGTTGTTTGTTTTATTAATGATGGTCATACTTACTGGGGTTAGGTGGTATCTCAATGTGGTTTTGCTTTGCATTTCTCTGACGATTAGTGAGGTTGAGTACTTTTTCATGTGTCTGTTGGCTGCCCATATGTCTTCTTTTGACCACTTTTTAATGGGACTGTTTGGGTGTTTTTCCTTTTGTCACGTTTGAGTTCCCTTGTAGTTCCTGGATGTTAGGCCTTTGTCAGATAAACTGTTGGCAAATATTTTTTCTCATACTTTGGGCTGTCTCCCCACTCTCTTGATGGTTTCTTTGCCTTGCAGAAGCTTTTCAGTTTGATGAGGTCCCACTTGTCTATCGTATCTCTTATGGCATGAACACCTGGGGTTTTGATCAGGAATTGGTTGCCTACTCCGATTTCTGTAAGGGCATCTCCTGCATTTTCTAAGATTCTTATAGTTTGAAGTTTTACATTTAGTTCTTTGATCCATTTAGAGTTGATTTTTGTGTATGGTGATAGGTAGGGGTCCTGTTTCAATCTTCTGCATGTGGTCAGACAGTTTTCCCAGCACCATTTACTAAATAGTTTCTCCTCTCCCCAGTGGTAGTTGGTGGAGACTTTGTCGAAGATGAGGTGGTTGAGAAATTGAGGTTTTGCTTCCAGAATCTCTATGCTGTTCCATCGGTCTATATGTCTGTCCTTGTACCAGTACCAGATTGTTTTGATTATTGTAGACTTATAGTAAAGTTTAAGGTCTGGAGGTGTGATATCTCCCACTTTGTTTCTTTTGCTAAGGAGTGTTTTGGATATTTGTGGTCATATATGTTTCCATATGAATTTCTGTATTCTCATTTCCACTTCTGAGAAGAATGATGTTGGTAACTGAAAGAGTATTGCGTTGAATCTGCAAATTGCCTTGGGTAGGATGGGCATCTTAACAATATGATTCTTGCTATCCAAGAGCATGGAATATTTTTCCACTTGTTTGTGTCTTCTTGGATATCTTTGAGCAGTGTTTTGTAGTTTTCATTGTAAAGGTATTTCACTTCTTTGGTTAGGAAGATGCTGAGATATTTCATTTTTTTGTGTGGATATTGTGAATAGGATTGTGCTTTTTATTTGGTTCTCTGCCTATTGTTGGTGTAAAAGAATGTGAATGTCTTTTGCACATTTATTTTGTACCCCTAGACTTTGTCAAAGTCCTTTATCAGCGCAAGGGATTTTTGACAGATTCTCTAGGATTTTTGGGTATGGAATCATATCATCAACCAAAAGGATAAGTTATCTTCTTCTTTTCCTATTTGGATACCCCTGATTTCCTTGTCTTGTCTAATTGCTCTAGCTAGGACTTCCAACACAATGTTGAACAGGAGGGATGAGAGTGGGCAGCCTTGTCTTTTTCTGGTTTTCAGGGGAAATACTTTCAGTTTCTGACCATTTGGCAATATTGGCTGTGGGTTTATTGTAGGTGGCATTTACTGTTTTGAGGTATTTTCCTTCTATACCTAGGTGTTGGAGGGCTTTTATTAAGAAGAAATGCTGAATTTTAAGGAAAGTATTTACTGTTCCTAATGACATAATCATATGGGTCTTGCTTTTACATCCGTTGATGTATTTAATCACATTTATGGTCTTGCAGATGTTGAGCCAGCCCAGCATCCTGTGGATGAAGTCTACTTGATTATGGTGGATAATATTTGAAATGTACTTATTGGATCTGATTTGCTAGAATCTTGTTGAGAAATTTTGTGTCTATGTTCATTAGCGATATTGACCTGTAGTTCTCTTTTTTTGTTGAAGCTTTACCCGGTTTTGGTATCAGTGTGATATTAACTTCATAAAATGTTTTGGGGAGAATTCCGTCTTTCTCAATTACCTGGAATACTTTCAATAGGATTGGTATCAGCTCCTCCTTATATGTTTTATAAAATTCCACCTGAAATCCATCTGGTCCAGGGAATTTTTTTGTTGGTGGTGGTGGTAGTTTTCTTATGACAGAGTCAATTTTTTCTGGGTTGTTATTGGTCTATTTAGTGTCTCAGTGTCATCTTATCTCAACTTTGGGAGGTTTTGTGATGTCAGAAAGTCCTCCATTTCATTTAGGTCATGAAATTTGTTTCCATACAGGTGTGCATAGTAATCCTGATAATCTTTTGTATTTCTTCAGGATCAGTTATGACTTAATCTTTTGTGTTTCTGATTGGGTTTATTTGGGCTTTTTTTCCCTTTTTCTTGGTCATTCTGGCTAGGGGTCCATCAATCTTTTTTATTCTTTCAGAAAATCAACTTTTTGCTTTATTGATTTTTTTTTCTATGATATTTTTGCCTTCTAAGTCCTGTATTTGGGCTTTTACTTTGGTGATCTGGATTCTTCTGCTGAAGTTAAGGTTTTTTTTGGTCTTGTCTTTCCAGCAACCTTAGGTGATTTGTTAGACTATCAATTTGTGATCATTGCATTTTCTTGATGTGTGCACTCTCTACACTTTCTTACTTCTGCTCCCTGTGATTGCTGTACAAATGAATGACCTGTAGGCAAGCCCTAATTTGGGGCTTTGCCACTGGGGAAACTCAGATAAGACAGGAAACATTATGGTCTTCATGCTTCGTACAATGTGACATTCAGTTTTAGTTTGTTTCTTTTTTTCAAGTAGGAAAGAAATATGCTTGCCAAAAAAAGTTGTAAAATGCAGTCTCCAATATCTCAGTAACAAATGACCCTTCTGATCTCATGTAGAAAATGCAACTGCCAAATAGAATACAGATATAGACAGAGAGGACACAGCGTACTCTAAATAGGAGGATAAAACTGTAGGATCATAGCTATTATTTGGCCTAGGATAGAACACAACTTAGAAGAGCAAAGCTAGCAATAGAAATCAATTAATAAACTCTATGCCATGATAGAATAATAGTAATAATAATAAAGTAAATTGTTTTTTATCAGTGCTCTAAATCCAGAAGCACCTATCCCAGTGAAAACTGCACGGGACCAACCAGAGTCAGAATAACTACCTTGACCTCAAAGGCTAATAGGATGATGACCTGGATGAAAATTTTTCTCATAAATTTGTTATATAAATGCATATGATTGTCATTGTAAAGCTATTTGCAGACACTCTTTTAATACTTTTGACCTCCTCTTAAAATCTGATGCTAATTACAATATTGAGATAATGGGTTTATTCAACTGGTCTATCTCAGTAAGGATATTTTTGAATGAAGTAAGAGAAAAAAGCTTCTTAAACTGCATTAAAAAGTCAGGAAATATTTTGTCTCACAAAAGGAAGACGTAAGTATAGTGAATTTCAAAGTTAATTGATCTGCTGCTCAGCATTAGTGACATGGATCTAGATTCTTTCTGTCTCACGTTCTTCCATGCTATTGGCTCCTTCCTCATGCTGGTAACAAGGAAGCTGAGGTTGTCCCTAGCTTCCCAAGAGGGTACTTGAATTTTTTTTTTCCTTGAGTGTGCATTCTTTCATCCTGAACCTGATACTTCAGTAGCAAAAGTTTGGTCATATACCAAAAAACTAAACCTACTGCTGTCAATTGAATGAAATACCTAGGACTAACTTTTACTAATAGTCTGAGCTGGTGTGAATGTTGAGGCATTAACCCCAATGTCCAGGACACACACTTTACTCAGTACATAAGCATCAAAGTTCTCAAATTTAGATTAAACAAAAATGGATAAGAGCCCCAAACCAAATGAGGATTATTTTATTGCACACACAGAAGCACAAAATTATTTTTATGCCACAGGAAAACTTAGATCAGAAAGATTTCTAGCACAACTTTCTAAACCAAAATCTTTTCTGCAAGACCAGATCATTATCTGAACACCTAGAATAGTAAGGTCACCATAAACAACACTTTTTTTGTTGTTTTTATTGGCTTCCATGTCACAAAGTTACACACTAGAGAAGTTCTTTGAAGTTCAAAAGAGGACAGACACATCAATAGCTGATGTAATGAAACTCTCTTGTACCTTTTAAGTTATATCCCTTTAAAATCTATGTGCCCCATATTTTTGATTGGCTGTTGTGCAATTTCTGTCCAAAAGTCTAATGGTTGACCTGAGGTCAAGGTCACCATGAATGAACACTTTACTAATGTGTCCGTTGCAATACCTACTGTGATGAAGTTCTGCCATTTTATTGGGGGCTTCCTTACAGCTTGAATCTTCTGTCATTTTGACAATTGACTCTCATTTGCAAGGAAAGGATAAAAAGACAAAACTACCTCTTGACATCTTCTAATGTGTCTCTGGAGGTGATGAATCCCTGTTTTGGATAAGACTCAAAATAATTGAGCAATGGGAAGCAAATGAGGGAACAGTTTTCACAGTACCTTCAGTCTTAACAGTCTGTCAAAGCAACTTGTCCGGTTACAAAATAATGATTTAAATCCCAAATGCAACTCATCTTTCAACCATATGAGGTGGTTATACAAGCATGCTTAGACACGTGTGTGCATATAATATATCAGAAATATTCTCCCAATGAAAGAAATATCCATATCCAAAAAAACCAATCATTTGACACAGAAAGTACACATTTACTACATTTAAATTATCATTTAAAACTAATTTGGTTGACATTCTGGAAAAAACGTTGAGGTAAGAGATTAGTCTCCTATCTCCTGCCCTCTGCAGATTACAAAAAGATGACAGAGTACTTCCCTTTAAAGGTTTTTTTGTTTAGTTTAGCTTTTTTAAAAAATGTATAATGTAAAGTAATAATTTATTATATATCTATACCTATGCAGTCATTAGGCTTTAAATTTCAATTCAAAACAAGTGTATCAATAATCCAAGTTCTTTTGATTGTTCCTGCTTTGTAAAATAAATAATATATAAATTAAAATTATATTTTAAAAAATTCAGCAGCATTTGTATTCTTTCCTCATATTTCCTCCTTGGAAAAAATGGTTTAAAAGAAACAGCTGAATAAAGTTTGTCTATGATTGGTTTCAGTCATTTACCCAGCAAATATTTTTAAACACTTACTTCTAAGTACTGGAGAACCACAGTAAATAAAACAGACTAAGACTTTTGGCTCCAAGAGAATGTATACTCCAGTGACTGGATCCATATAAGTCCTTTGAATGAAAACCTGATACAACCGTTGATTCTTAGTTTCCAAACTACCTTCTTTCTGGGAACTTTAGGGTATCTGTTGAACTATTAATGAAGTTAGTTCTCTTACCTTTGGAATTAACACAGTGAAAGCCTGAATCTAACTTTTAAAATGGAAAAGTGCATTATAATACCACAATGTCACTGGAAAATTGTTTTTCTCTCAATGTCTTCTCCTGGAAACACATTCAGCTATGAGACCTTAGAACATGCTTTAGTAAATTGTGGCATTTAAAAAGTACTAATTAAATAAATGAAATGTTAGACAACACTAAAAATTCAAATAAGATTTGTCTTAATGAATTGTTCTTTCTTCTTTGGTTTGGTCAATGAGAAGAGGGTAAACATCTCTCAAATATATAAAAATAGTAAAGGCTCATAAAAGATAAGGAACCACATCTCACAGAATTCCATCTATGCTTATTTTCATTGACAGTAGTAGGAGAAAGAATGATAAATTTTTATTTAGCTAGAATTCTTAAATAATCCTCTACATAAAAGATAACTAAATAAATTGTTGTATTAGTATGCATATTGTCTGACAGTGACAAACAGTTCAATAAGCACTTATTTTTTCAACCAATATTTATTGAGCAGCTACTATGAATAGGCATTCTTTTAGGTGTTTACAGTATGACAATAAACAAAAAAAAATCTCTGCTCTTGAAAAGCTGCACTCATTTAATGCTCTACAAAACCCCTTGAAGTGAGTGTTATTATTAATTCCATTTCCCAGAAGATAAGTACTGTATAATGGGATTTAGAGGTTAATTAATTTGCCTGATGTCATATAGCTATTAAGTTCAAAGACAGGCTGTGAATTCAGTCCTGAATGATTCTGAAGCTTGAATTTTTAATTACTTTAAATATAAACCCCAATGGATAATAAATTCAAATTGACCACAAACTGGTAGCAATTACCTTAATCTTAAAGACATTGAAATATAAAAATATTAAGTTAATTATAATAAAAAGAATTAACCTCAGAAAACAAGAACCACATGATTATATCATTAGATGCAGAAAAAGCATTTGACAAAATCCAGCATCCCTTCTTGATAAAAACCTTTGAACACCTAGGCATAGAAGAAACATCCCTCAAAATAGTAAGAGCCATCTATGATAAACCCACAGCCAAAATTTTGCTCAATGAGTAGAAGTTGGAAGCATTCCCTCCCTGAGAACAGGAACAAGAGAAGGATACCCACCCTCACTCCTCCTGTTCAGCATAGTGCTGGAAGTCCTGGCCAGAACAATCTGGCAAGAGAAGGAAATCAGGGGTATCTAAGTAGGAAAAGAGAAAGTTAAGATATCCCTCTTTATGGATGATATGATTCTATATCTTGAAAATCCAAGGGAGTCCATCAAAAACCTGCTAGCACTGATAAATGACCTTGATAAAGTTTCAGGATACAAAATCAATGTGCAAAAGACAGTTACATTTCTGTACACCAGCAACCAGCAGACACAGAACCAAATAAAAAGCACAATCCTATTCATAATAGCCACAAGAAAAGAAAAGAAAGAAAGAAGATAAAACCTTGGTATTCATCTAACCAGAGAAGTGAAAGACATTTACTACAAAACTACAAAACACAGCTCAAAAGATGAAACAAACAAATGGAAAAACATTCCATGCTCATGGATTGAAAAAAATCAATTTTGTCAAGATATCCATCCTACCCAAGGCAATGCAATACCCATCAAATTACCAACATCATTTTTCTCAATCAAGGAAATGAGAATACAGAAATTCATATGGATATAGAAAAGAGCACGAATAGCCAAAACAATCCTTAGCAAAAAAAAAAAGTGGAAGTATCATACTTCCAGACTTTAAACTGTATTACAAGGCTACAATAACTAAAACAGCGTAGTATTGGTACAAGAATAGACACATAGACCAATGGAACAGTACAGATATTCCAGAAGCAAAAACCAACTTCTATTTGACAAAGCCACTGATTACAATCACTGGGGAAAGGAGACCATATAGCAAATGGTGCTGGGAAAACTGACCAGCAGTTTTGGCTGACCAAAATGGCTGACCAAAATGACCAAAAATGGCTGACCACATGTAGAAGAATAAAACTGAACTCCTACCTATCATCATATTCAAAAATCAACTCAAAATGGATCAAAGACCTGAATTTAAAAACCTCAAACTATAAGAATCTTAGAAGAAAACAAAGGAAACACTTTCATGCACATCAGAGTAGGCAACGAATTCTTGATCAAGTCCCCAAAAGCAAATAACGTAAAAGCTAAGATACACAAATGGAACTTCATCAAACTGAAAAGCTTTTGCACACAAAAAGAAACCATCAGTTGAGTGGGGAGACAATCCATGGATTAGGAAAAAATATTTGCTAGTTATGTATCTGACAAAGGCCTACCATTCAGGATCTACAAGGAACTCAAACAAGCTGAAAAGAAAAAAGCAAACAACCCCATTAAAAAAATGAACAAAGAACATGAATAAGCACTTTTCAAAGGAAGATATACAAGCAATCAACAGATACATGAAAAAATACTCAGCCTTATTAATCTTTAGAGAAATCATTAGAGAAATATAAAGAGATACCACCTAACTCCAGTAAGGATGACCATCATTAATAAGTCAAAAATTATCAGTTGCTGGCATGGGTGCAGAGAAAAGGGAATGCTTCTACACTACTGGTGAGAGTGCAAGCTAGTTCATTATATGGAAAGCGGTGTGGTGACTCCTAAAAGAACTAAAAATTTACCTTCTACACCATCCAGTAATTCCTCTCCTGGGAATATCCCCGGAAGAACATAAATCATTCTATAAAAAAAGATGCCTGTACAAGCATGTTTACAACTGCACTATTCACAACAGCAAAAATATGGACCCAATCCTACCGCCCATCAAAAGTAAACTGTTTAAAGAAAATGTGGTACACATACACAATGGGGCATCACACAGCCATAAAAAACAAAAACATGGACTTCACAGTAAATTGGATGGAGTTGGAGACGGTCAAACTTAGTGATCTATCACAGAATAAAGAACTGAATACTGAATGTTCTAACTCCAAAGTGAGACATGACCATTAATTACATTAGCATAAAGGAGGAATCAGCAGTCACTGGGCACTGCTAGGGGAGGAAGGATGGAGGGAGAAATATAACAACACAAAGAGTAACTGATCCCAAACCAGAGGAAGCAAAGGCCAGCTGAAGGCCCAAACTTCACCTGGATGCAGCCTACTTGTATAATTAATCCTTACCTGTGCCCCACATCTCTACTGTAAAATAAAATTTTTAAAAATTAAAAGAAAATCGGCTACTTCCTTCTAGGATCCCATCACCCACCACCCTATGTCAAAAGTTTACCATAGTAACAAACATTAGAAGTCATATGGAATAAGTGCTAAGTACCCAAGTACACAGGGTTGTGGGGTCAGAAAGGCCTGGCGTCTGCTCTTTTCACCATGCTCACTAGATGTGTGATATTGAGCAATTACATCATAGTTCAAAGCTTCCCTTTACACACCTGTAAAATGGAGTAAATAGTAGTACCTACCAAAACAAGCTATTGTGCAGCTAAAGAAAGGAGGCTGTATGACCAGACCTTAGCACAGTCCCTTACTCATAGTTCACACTCAATAGAAATTTGGCCTGACTCTTTCTACTCTTTGTCAATAAACACATAAGGCATAAGAATTACTCATATTAGATAGATAGATAGATAGATAGATAGATAGATAGAGAGATAAAGAGATAGATAGATAGATACCTGGTACATTTGGTGAGGATAAATCATGGCTTTTCATAGCTCTTGATTTTTCATAGCCCTATGAATTTTACAGGTAACCTTGAGAGGAGAGGCTTTCTCTTAAAAATAGCTAATTAGCTGTCTCTTGCTTAATGTATAGGTACATACAATCATCCCTTTGTGTTATAAAATGAATATCAAAATTTGCAGATCATTACCTTAAACTAAAAGTGATTTTAATATCAAACTGATTGTTTCTTTCTCATAAATAATCTATTGAGAAAAATTTCAAGTGATTTTTCTTTTTAACTTAAAAAATACTAATGACTATAATGTTTTTAGCTTTAAAAGGTTAATTATCTGTGTGCGTGCGTATATATGATATATATACATAGACAGAAATCTTAGAATGGGAACAATATTTCAAGAAATATGCCAAATAGAAAAGTCATAATATAAAAATTGATGAATTTGACTTCAAGGAAAATGAAAATTCCACATTTTAAAACATGTAATAAGCAAAGTTTTAAAACACATTACAAGCCAAAAGAATAGTAACATGTCTGATACACAAAAGAATTTATATTCTATATAAATAAGTCTCAAATCACTAAGAAAAAATATATAATCTTAGGAAAAATTAGGTAGAAAACACGTCTTAGTTTTGTGCTTCTATGACAGAATACCTGAGACTGGGTCATTTGTGAAAAACATAAAATCATTTTCTCACAGTTTTGGAGGCTGGGAAGTCCGAGATCAAGGCACCCGCTGGTTCAATTGTCTGATGTGGACTGTATTCTCATCCTCTGTAGAATAGAAACACTGTGTCCTCACATGACAGAAGTTGGAAGAGCACCTAACACTGCAGAGAGAAGCCCTTATGAGTTAATCACCTTTTACCATTCCAGCCTTTTATCACTATTCCATTGACAGCACCTGAAATTTGGAGAAGACACACTCAAATCATAGCAGGATATAAAAGGCATTTCACACACAGAAAAAAAGCGCATAAACACAAAAATAGTAGTGCCAAAGTATTTGAAAAATGTTTTAATTTACTCAATTGAATAACTGCAAACCAAAGGAAAAAGTTCATTGTTTTCAATATGCATAAAGCAAACTGATGGTCAACATTGGCCAAGTGTAGGAAGACAAGTGGTTACTATAAATAGAATGTATATTAGTGGATTCTCTCTGGAGAACAACTTGTCAATATCCCCCAAAATGTTAAAATGCAATTATCTTTTATCCAGTATTTCTATTTCTGGAATTTTTCTTACAGATATACACACTGTATGTACAAAGCTATTCATTGAGGTATTTTAGCATTGTTCATAGAAGCCAAAGGCTAAACTCTATGTAAGGGGCCATCAAGATTGGATTGGCAAAGCAAATTATAGTAGATCTATAAAATTGTATAATAGGTAATAGATCTATTTATAAAGGCTATGATAGAATTATCTTCAAAACATATTAAGAGGATAAACATACAAGACAGAGAAACTTATTTGATATGATAAGCTTACATTTGGCTAAAAAAAGTGAATATGAGACAAAGAGGAGAGATTTATTTTTTATATTTATATTATACATACACATTGCCTTTGCATTTTTAAGTTATAAAAACATATATAAAAAGTACTATTAAAAAGACATCTGGGAAACAAATAGTGGTCGTAATTAAAGGAAAAGAAATGAACTTTCAAAATTACTAACATTTAATATATAAAACATATTTAATGAATAAAATATGTTTGGAATTTGAAATTAGATACTAAGAAAGAGTTCATGGAAATTAAATATAGGATTCCTAAAATCATAAATATTAATAGAAAGCTAAAATAATCTCCCAGGCGGGAGAGAAAGAGAAAGAGAAAGAAAGAGAGTCAGAGAGAAAATCAAAGATGGGAAACAGAAATATAAAAATATAAGAGATATTGAGGACTAATTTCCTAGATACCTATTATACTTTCTGAAAAAATTTACAGGTATCTATAATACATTGAGAAAGTTCTGAGAAGAAATAATAATAATAAAATAATTGTATAATTAAAAAATAAAAATTTCAACAGATACTAATCCTCAAATTGAGAAGTTACTAAGCTGATTGACTAAAAAAAAAATACCATCATCTAAAATTTGGGATTTCAAATACCTTGATTGAAGAGAATGGCCTAAGTAGTTCAGAGAAAGAGGAAAAATAGTTACCTGCCAAGTTATTATCAATAGTCTTACCTGCCATTCTAGTTTCCAAATGTTAATGAAGGAATCCATTGAAGATCTAGAAGAAAGGTGATTAACTGACCTGTGACTCTATTCCTAGTCAAAATATCAGTAAATGTAAGGGTAAAGTAGAAATGTAAGAGTTTTGTCAGACATAAAAGGACTCAGTGGCATTATTTCCCTATGCATTCTTCCCACAAAATTCACTCAAGAATGTGCTTCAAAAGAATATAAGACTTGCAATTTTAAAAAGAATGAAACTAACACTAGAAACCAAAGACAATAAATCTATGAACAATGGCTATACAAGGACAAACTCTGTTCAAACTTGAGCAGCAAGTTATAGATTTCCAACAGATATTATTTAATAAAAATGATTAAATTGACAAGATTGAGCAAATAATGTAAGACGATTAAATATTTTAGTGATAGTAGGGTAACAATTTATTCTTGTTCCCCTTAACTAAGTGATATTTAACTCCTAAGAATATACCCTTAGGATGTTTTGTCTCTGAAATTACTCTACTTCATAATTTTAACATTACATGGCTTGTGCTTCACCATTATAAAATGATTTTATAAATCATCTTAATACTGGCAGTAGAATACTTTTGTTCAATTTAGTAAACATTTTGCTTGTCCAGTTATAAGATTAGATCATTTAAAAGTAACAGTTTATTTTTACAATGATTTTCTGCAGAGCTGACAAAAATACTAACACTAAAATCTCCAAGGTGTTATGAATAGCAAAACAGCAAATGAGGAGTTGTGGATTAAATGACATGTGTCTTGAAAAGCCTTATTCATTCCAGAAAAGATTTCCGAATTCTTTATCAATTAGAAAGTACTTGAAAGCTAGGTATATAAAGAAACATACCACAGTATATTGGATGGATTTAGTTTGAGTTAAGAAAAAAAAAACTGAAGTGTTATTTATGGAAAGTTAAAAGGTGAAATCACTGGGATGCAGCTGGAGCTAGCCGAGCTGACACACAGGAACAGATAAAATGTCACTTTGTCTGTCACCAGCTTCATGATTTCGATTCAAGTGATGTTTAGAAAAAGAAAGGACTCAATGTGTATAATTATGTGATTATATCATACTACTGTGTTGAAGTTCTAATATAAAGAAAATATTTTTAAATTACTTCCTTTGTACTTATTAATTTGGTTCTAGCATCTCTCTTTTTTTCCACCACCAAAGACCTACACATTTTATTAAATGCAGTTTTAAAGCACATTTAAATCAAAATTGATTCTCAGTATCGCATAAGTAACCATACATTAGTTGAGAACAGTAATTGGATATTCCATAAACTCATAGACAGCCATGTAAATTAATACAAACACAAAGTTTTCTGGCTTAAAAAAAAATCCAGTTTATTCTTCGGGTTATTGATGATCACTAACATCCACTACATCAAAAAAAGGTCATGAAATTGTGTTAAGACATGAAATCATGGATTGTGTAAATCTGATTAGATGCTCTACAGGGCTGCCTCTGTATATCAATAAAGTAGGATCATAGATGCCCCAAAGTAAGCTAGAAAGAACTTGATGGGGCTCAGAGACTAGAATTCAGTTATCTTTTTCTTCATCAAGTCCACTGCAATAAAGTTTTAGATAATTAACAGAACCAGTATAGTACAGATTAATAAATATTTTAAAACTATCATTTATCTCCAAACAAAAATGCTTTTGGTGTAATCAGAGTAGTGGATAGTTAATGGTGGTACACTCAAGGCTCAGAAGACTCAATTTATATATGTTGGGCTTAGCACAGCCAACTCTAAACTTGTATCCCTTTTCGCCGTTTTCCCATGAAGAAGGACTGTTGCTTATTGACTAATCAAAATTTTTACACTAGTGGGAACAGAAGGAACTATATTGGGGAGAAAGACCCCTCTGTCTCTCTTTAAATGCATTTCCTCTCATGAGTCTTGAGGGATAAGCTATGGCAGCAGAATGCTTAGCCCTTGGAATTGTGGGACAGTGTGTAGGAGAGGCCTGGAGTCTTCTCTCTTCTCTTTCTCTGGCTTCATTGTTACTCTTCTTCCTGTGATCGACAGATAAGCTGTACCTGATGCCTTTTTTTCTCCAACTAGTGGACAAAGACAAGGATAATCTAGTTTAGTTCTTTTCTAGACAGAGGAAAACTTACTTTTGTGTTTTAACCTTTTGTGGTCTAGCCTGGACATTCTTTACTACTAAAGTCATAAGACCTAAGATATGATGTGAAATAGAAAGCTCTGACTGTATAGCTGTAAATATAAACAAATTAGTTTTCTTCATTTGCCTACCTAGCTGATCAAGAGACTGTATTGGGGTTTGGGACTAAACTGCTAGCTAGTAATAAATGTTGCTTTGGCTAACCTTGTTGTCTATTCTTGTATTTCCTTTTCAAAACCGAGAAAGAGAAAGAAGAGAAGTAGTAAAAGACAGCAATCTTGATTCACAGCTGGCTATCTCTGAAGCTGTCATTGAAAAGCTGTTGAAACTGCTTTGGAATTTAGGGTGGAGTGAATTTGTGTTTTGTTTTTTCCTGCATCAAATTTCCCATATTAGAATTTTAGACAACCATAATAAATACAACAATAATGTAAGTACTGCCTTCCTCAATATCACATGTTCCTAGAACTGGGATTACTGTGCAAACAAATATATTTTTATATATTTATAACACAAAAATGTTTACAATGTTACATTCAAAATCCAGAGAAATTAAAAAGCATGTGAACCCCAAAATATAATTTTTGGGGACTAAAGTAGAACATGCCACCAATTTTGTAGAATATTTGAAAGCAGAGACTTTAGTCCCCTGGGAAGGAAAATTTCTGAGCACTCTTCTCCAACATATATTGAGGTGGACACATATATACCATTTGATACACTCGAAATTTTCATCCTTAATCTCTGGCCAGTCAAAAGCAAAGAAGAAATGCAATACTGATTCCAATGGAATAATGACACTGATCCACTTGTTGGAAAAATCACCTACAAAATGAATTTTGAGAAACTTAAGACATTCAAAGGGATGTTTGTCATAAAAAATGACCTTTAAATCATGTAGATATGACCATTCATAGATATCCATTATTAACCCTACTAATCATACTATATTTACTTTGAAATAGTCTATCATTTGCCCTTTGGTTTTGCCCAGTTATCTTCTGAAAACAATCTCTAAATTATCTCTAATAAGCTTCCAAATACCCTGGATAATTAATTCCTAATATAAACGACACATCCAGCCGGGCTCAGTGGCTCAGCCTGTAATCCCGCGCTTTGGGAGGCCGAGGTGAGTGGATTGCCTGAGTCTACGGGTTCGAGACCCACCTGGGCAACTTGGTGAGACCTCATCTCTACAATAAATCAAAAAATCAGTCGGGTATGGTAGCATATGCCTGTAATTCCGGCTACTTGGAAGGCTGAGGCGGAAGGATCACTGGAGCCCAGCAGGTCGAGGCTGCGGTGACCGGAAGCGGCCACTGCACTCCAGTCTGGGCGACAGAGTGAGACTCCAACTCAAAAAAAAAAAGAATACATCCATGGACATAGAAATTACTTTGCAATTTCATGGAATACCTTACTCCAAGAGTTATATCTGAGAGGTAAAGCTTTGAACCCCCTTTCGTTGTTGTTGACCTCCTCATAAGCTCATCTTGTCACATTATCCTACTGTCACTCACTCATAACATAGCACTCTGCCCACAAAGAACCAGTTCCAGTATGTAGACGTATACAGAAGAGCACTGTTCAGTTTCAGGGTGCCATAACTCTTGAATAATCTCAGGTGACTTTTTTAACCAGGGATAAATGTTGTAGTCGAGTATGTTTTGGAAACAACATTTTGAACAATAAAAATACTCTTCACTTCTGAGAGCAGGATTTTTGCCCATTCTTAGCTTTCACTCATTGCATAGGATGATACCCACACAGGGATCTGGAGTCTAGAGCTAAATTACCTCTGTTGACATATCATTATTAAAAGACCCAGAATAAAACAGGATGAATGTGAAAAATTTCTGGCATGTACGATTAGTATTTAAAGTGTACTATATTGTATCTTTTATTTTCCTGTTGGATATTTCTTTTTTTTTAAGTCCTTTATTTGTTTTCTTTTTTTATTTTACGGATTTTGTAATTTGACAAAGCTTCTTGCAGAAGAGGTACTAGTGTACCACGGAGAACATGTATTATGGATAAACACTGTCATCTCACTCTCCCATTCTCATTTGCAGCTGCTCATGAGAGGCACAACTTTATCCTGTAGGCTTAGTTTATTCCTCTGTGTTTAAATAAATAGTGAAGCACAATGAAAACCTGTAAATCCTGCCGGATTTACTTAAAGTACAGCTTTTTGCTAATATTGAGGAAATGGAAAATTATTACTATATATTACCTTTCTTTAGGTGAAAAAAAAAAGAGTAGTGGACCTTCTGAAGGAATGGAAAAAATTTCCAGGCATATAAATTATTGAATTTTGTTATTGTCTTTCATGGCTTTAAGTCATGTTTTAGTTTTGTTTTATTTTTAATTACAGGAAAGAAAAAGTTTCCATTCAGAACAGAGATCACATAAAGTTGAGAAATTAAAGACTAATGGTTCTCATATAAAGGTCCTCCTTAAAGGATCTCATAAAGGATGCATTTATGTCCATTTTCAAATATACTTGCATCACTGCCTAAAATTCAATATTTGCATGTTCACAAAGGCCTGTATGCCACTGTTTATGTAGTTTTATTCATAATCTTTCAAAACTAGAATCAACTCAAATATCTTCCAACTAGTAAATTGATAACAAAAATTCAGCATAGCTATGCAATGGATACTACCTGACAATAAAAATGAATACTGCTATAATATTGCTACAGTACAGATGGATCCAAAACATGTTATTCAGTGAATGAAGCTAGACACAAAAAATATTATACTGTATCATTTCATTTACACCACATTCAGGAAAAGAAAACTAGAATTACAGAGAGCATATCAGTGATTGTCAGAGATCAAGAGAAAGAGTAAAAATTGCAGAGGAGCAAGAAGGCGTGTTATGTAGTGATAGAAAAATCTTTTATAAAATAACTGTGATGATTACATAATTTTTACGTTTATCTGAAATCTTTGAGCTGTACACTTAAACTAGGTTAATTTTGTTGTGTTGAACAACATTTCAGTGATTTCAAAAACTCAGTATATTTCAAAATGAAGTTAAAACAAATAGTAACAAATATGTGCACTTCAGGTCCCAAGAGCAGCTTATGCCAAATGTCAAATGGACAAGTTAAAGTGGATGTTACCTCATCCAAACCATGCAAAGAGGGGATAATAATAGAATCTAACACTTAGGATTTTTGTAAAAAGTAAATGAGATGATGTGTTAAATGCTTAGTGAAATACCTGACACATATTAAAGACTCAGAAACTACTATTTTGTTATCATAAAACAAGGCAAATTATTTAAGCAATTGTTTATAATTGCTAGTGTCTTCTTAATTAGGTCTCTTAATATTTTATGTTAGTCCCAAAGCTACCTCTCACCCCAAATCCCTAATTTATCCAAAAAGCTCTTGCTTTCTAAGGTTTTGTTATTGTTTGTTGCTTATTCATTCCTTTATTCAACAATACCTATGGATCACTTTCCATGTGCCAAGCACTGTGCTGAGTACTGGAATAAGGTACCAATTACATATGGTCCCCTACCCTCATGTACAGACAGACATTAAATAAATATATGAATTCAAATTATGAAAAATGCTACAAATTAAAAGAAAATGATAATGCACTGGATAATAACAGATGGAGGTCATTTTGATGAAGGATATATCGAAATCTTCACTGTGGAAGGAATATTTGAGCTGAGACCTAAAGGATAAGTCTAAGAAAAAGCATTCCATGTAGAGAGAACAGCAAAGACCCTACCATATAAAAAAAGTTTTATGACCCTGAGAAACTAGGAAACAAGACAAAACAAAAACACTAGCATGCCTGGTGGGTAATGAGAGAGCAGTCATAGGAGATGAACTTGAAGAGCTGGACATAGGCAGATGATGGTGAGACTGGTGAGCCATATTAAGATTGTTCTACTTGACTTAACAGTCACTAATGTATGACAAGTGATTTCTATGTACCAAACATTATTCCAAGAGCTCTATATAAGTTATTCCATTTAATTCTCACAAAACTCTATATGGGCACGTACCTAGTATCACACCCTGTCTTATAGCACAGTCAACTGAGTTACATAATTTGCTTAAGATCACAGAGAGGATCCAAACTGAAAAACAAAGACAGGAACCTCTAGCTTCAGATCCCACTCACTGTGCTATGTGGCTTCTCCCTGTATTACACTTCCACTCCATTTAAGACTAGGGCATGTAACAGGATCTATTTTATGTATGTATTTTATGTATTGAAAAAAATCACCCCATCTACTCACCTACTGTGGGAAGGACTTATTGTAGAGTAACAAGAGGAATGTAAGGAGAACAGAAAATTGCAGTAGTCAAGGCAGGTTTCATGAATGTGTGACCTGTCCAGTTGCACAGCACCCCAAACTTAGAAGAGAACTGCTCTTGGTTTAATTCTGCTAAAGCTGAATTAATTCTAAATAATTTTTTTAAAAGTGCCTGCATTTTCATTTTACACTGAGTCCCCAAATTATGTAGTTGGCCCTCGAAGTGTTTTTGCAAGAGATTCTAATGATTTGGATTGTTAAACTAAGTCATTTCCCTCTGATGACTAGAGCTCTGCATCTCCTGTACCGATATCCTTCCCTGAAGGCAGAAGGTAGTTGCCATTTATTAAACACTGAGCTAGGAAAGATCTTAGGGCTTTACATGCATAATTCAATTAATCCTCACAACCACTTTATAAAGGAGATTCTATTATTAGTATTTTGTTAGATGAGAGGACGATTGCTCAGAGAGGTTAAGTCATGTGGCAGAAATGATAGTTCTAACTCCAAACCCATTCTTGTAAATCAAATCTTGTCTCTTAAACCCCTATTTCTATTGTCTACCCTAGAACTCTATTTCCATGCTCTGCCGGTTGACAGGGGCACCTCACTAGCATGAAGCATTACGTCCTTAGCCAGACCAGTCACTGGAAATTACCTTTGCAGATAAAAGCCACTTACATACCTGTCTCCTGCTAAGATCTGGACTGGCCTTTCCTCAAGCCCTAAACAAATCTGTAAATTAACCCCAAAAGAAAGCACCATAAAAAAATCTCCACAATTTTGCAATGTATTTTTTTCTTACTTTAAAATTGTGAAGAGACTGGATCTTAAATGTTCACACATTTGCAATGTTTTATTCAAATCCTGAAGTTTGTGTGCTCATTGAATTCAGAGAGTGACACTTCTGCAAGTCTATCGACAACCAATCTTTTAAAATATATTTTTAATATATGTGGCTTCTCCCTGTATTGCTATGTACCAATTATATGGAACAAAATCCAATATGTGTTCAAGTTATCAATGATCACTTAGAGAGTCTGTGGGTGTTACAACCCTGCTTTATTGAATCATAGACTGTCTAAACTTGAAAGATCAGAGAGTTTACCCAGAGACCAGGTGATACTTAATTTCCACTCCAGTTCTCTTTCATATCTGTCAAAAGTTTAGACATTTCAGCAGAACTCTCACAGTGGCAAGCAAAGCAAGGCCATACAAATCAAATTCAACCACTGAGGGGAGTTCTGAAAGTTTTATTATGTAATGCAAACATTTTCCCAAAACATTAAAGTAATATGTGTAATGTTCTACCCTAGTTTTAGAATTCAATCACCTGTTAAAAACAATGCAAAACAAAAACATTGGTACAATCATATTTCAAATAAGGTAACTAATTAACTAGTATAGTTTTATGTACTATTTTAGGTTATCCATACAAAATAAAAATCAACGTGGTTGCTCCAAAAATCAGTGTAGCAATTATATGGAACAAAATCCAGTATGTGTTCAAGTTATCAATGATAATTTGGTTCCCAAATCTCCATTTTCATTCCGTTGTCTACCTCAAGGGAGAAAACAGGATTCTATTGCACTCTTTTGAATATTGGATAAGAAAAAGGGGGGAGAAGTATTACCTTTTGCTGAGAAGAACTTAATTAGATGCATCATTTCCTATTTACTAGATATTTATTACTTGGGCAAGACATCCACTTAAATTAACAAATTTCTATCCTTTTCAAGAGTCAAAATATTATTCTGACATAGTACTGTACTGATTTGTTCATTAGAAGCAAAAAATCGAGCAGCTGTTAAGGACATTGTACTGAGTATCATTCAAAGTGCACACTAACCCTTCTGCTCAGAATAAAATTAAACTTGACACTTTTCATTTACATAAAGCTGACAGTTTCAGCCTGTTGGAAAATTTTCTGGAACTTCAAGTTCCAACATGGACATAAATACCACCCGAAGATCTCTTGAACAGAATGTTTCACCAAAACAGAGGAGATCTTCTTCATGGATTATTTAACAATTAATACAGAGTAAAGGAGGCTTATTCTTACAGACCAGTGTCCTATAATAATTTAGTTTCTTCGTTTTTGTTTTTTGTTTTTTGCTGTCTGCTACAACCATTATCTGGGTAAATGACAGATTCCCACATTCATCTTTGTATTTCTGAAGTGGTCGTAAGATGGTATATAAAATAAATAAATAGGAGGATCAATTGGCATCCCTTTTACTAATTTTTGAGAAAAAATAGAAAAAAATTTCAAATCAAAATTATTGAAAGGTAAATAAGTTTTAAGGAGAAAAAATTTTATGGAGGTTTGATACCTGATAAGATGGAAGATTAGAAAATATTAGAGTTGACAAAGCATATCATTTGCTCCATAAATGGCATATCTAAGATGAGAACTTTTAGTTATTGCCTAAAAGTTGACTTTTTCCCTGTGCCGGCTTCATCCATAGGATAGTTGAAAGATACTGACAGTAATTTCAATCATCATATCCAGAAATAAGAGCATACAGAAGCAGACAAGATTTTCTCTTATAGTGTCTTCTTAAGTGTGAGAAGAAGTTTCCCAGAAGTCCTTTAGCAGCACACATGAACTAAAAGTGAATAGAATTTTGATGAATCTATCAAGAAGTGCTAATTAAAAATCTATTTATTATTTATAACTAGGGTGATCACAAAATTATAATCTACACAGAGGCACTTTTAAAAGTGCAAGAAAGAGTTAATAATTACAATGAGGCAGAAAGGATAAAACAACATGTTATGTACAAATCAGAAATAGATACTTTAATTATAGATGGCTTTTGCCCTCTGTGCATACCCAATTTAAGGTAGACAACTTAAAAATTAACAGACATACAGTATATGTGAGCAGGATACTGGTTAATTGTAATCAATCAAATATATAATTTGATCAAATGTATTTTATTCTTAGAAGCAAAACTGTGGTTTACAGTTTCACTTAAAAGTATCATTAAGCATGTTGTCTTCATCTAAAATAAAGTCTAGAATAGAAAAGAATAGGAACTGTTAATGAGAGAAACATTTGAAAGACCTGAGGCAGTTCCACCAGGAAGAAGATTTAGCAGTGGGTCATGAAAACTATTTGTAAGTCCTTTGAGAACTGTCATGAACAAGAAGGTTATACCTATTTTCTATGTCTCAAAGGTCAGATCTAGGGTTAAATAATGAAAGAAAAAATAAATTGCATATTTTAGATATACAAAAGATCATTCTGAACAATGGAGAGTGCCCAACAACAGAATAGGTTGTCACGATGTTAATGAGTTTTACAACAGAAGTACACAAGAGGAATCTGGACAACCAATTTTTCTGTTCATGGTACATACAGTGTATGCTACACAGTGTGCTAAGCAGTTAACAAGAAAAATTTCCTAGCTAAAAATCACAACAATCCTGTATGATGATGACTATTAATTTTATAAATGAGCAAATCAAACCATGTTCAAGGACATAAGCCTAGTACAGATGATATTGGGTTCAACTAAACTGATTTCTAAATTTCTATCTATAGTCAAGATAATTTCCAAACCCTGGCTTGAATTGGCTTGACCAAAAAGGCAATTACCTTAAGTATGAAGTCCAAAGACAGGGTGACTGCAGGCATATTGCTGGGATTGTCTGCCTTTATCTTAGTTTCAGTCTTCTCCGTGTGCTGGCTTTGTCTGCAGGACAGTTGCAAGATACTGAGATCATCTCTTGTAGTATCTTCTCCTTAAGTGTGAGAAATAATTTTCCGGAAGCTCTCTAGCAGATCTCCCTTACTTCTCATTGGTCAGAACTGTGTCATATAATTACTTCTAACCAATCATCACAGAATTCCACCAATCAGAACTTATTCTAATTTAAGTGGCAGAGACATGGACACAAAGAAAACTGCTCTACGGTCTTACTACTCAAAGTGTGGTTGACAGAGCAGTGTCTGTAGCTCCTGTATGCCTGGTCGGAAGTACAGAATCCCAGACCTACTGAATATAAAAATATGCATTTAGTGAGTTTTGTAAGATTTGTGTTTACATTAAAGTTTGCAAGCAAACTTTGTTTTGAAACTTTGTTTTCAAACAAAAGTTTGAACTTGAGTTCTGGTGTGGATGGTAGAGTAAACATCTTCAGCCCAGAAACTTAGGGTAGTCATATGAATTCTAAGAGATGTTTCATCTTTTCATGTTAATATATAATGGTCAACCTGCCCTTTACTGTGTGTGTGCATAATCACTTTGTCAGTTTTCACATTTCTGTGAATCACCAGAGTGCTGATTTTACAGTCATGCAGTCACACATATGTTTGCCAAGTCCACAGCCTCTTTCATTTAGAGATATCAAATGCATTATAGATAATTGGGCTTTAGGGGAGAGGTGGGAGAAAGTGGTGATTTCTCCATTTGTTTTTGAGGTTAACTTATTGGAATATTACCATAATTTTGAGACAACTAATAATCAAAAGACAACATGACTCTACAGAGCCTTTTATAGAATGGCACAGTAATTAATTGGTTGCATTATGGCCAAAGGTTATTATGTGAGCAGCTGCTTCTTTACAAAGCCTGCATGATCTGTAGCCAAAGGGTTATCAGGAAAGAAAAAAAGGTGGGGGAAAGACTTGTTTACTTCTGATAGCATTGGCCCTTTTTAACTACGTAATTAACTTTCTGTCCTGCATGACTTTCCTGTGCAGTCTTTCTGCAACTTTTGCCTGGGAATAGGAGAAGCAGCTCAATCAGGTAGTCCAAAGGTGAATATAGAAGTTTATATCCTATTTAAGATTTACCTGTCACCTTAAATACTGGACATGATGACTAAGCCTATTCAATTGGTGGAAAAAAATTCACACAATCCAACACGAACTTGAGGAATCTAGATAGTAGCAACAATAACAGGGTCCTACTCTTATAGTACTGGGGTGGCTGAGTAGGGTCTTACCATTTCTTTGAAAACAATGATAGCAGATCCTGTTTTGAGTTGAGTTAGTCCAGGTATTCAGAGAAGCATATTCTAAAAAGGAAGTATATGTGCAAGAATTTTACGTGCGGAAGAAAATGGAGAAGGTGCCTGGTTGTCTGGGACAGCCATCTGACATTGAGACCATTCTGAGTACAGTGTCCAGAAAAAAGGAAAGAAGGTTGGGTGGAGCCAGCCTAGACTCCTCTATGGAAGTCTTGGCAAGGCTATTAGAGAGCACTCAAGGCAAAATCAGATGCCAGATGAGTCCTATGGTCCCCAGGAAAATGGTCTTGTTAAGTATCCCTGCTATTTTTTTGTCCCCATCTGGAAGAAGTCATGGGAAGCCTGTTATTGGCTGGAACATGAACGTGAGTTTCAGAGCACAGCCACTGGGTTCTTGGTCAGTTATGCTCCTTGTAGTTGAAGGTCTGTGAGAGGCATTTTGTAGGCCAGTGATTGAAAAGATATAACTAGTGAGCAGACATCCCGTTTTTGTAGATAAAATCCTACTAGACACAAACACACCCATTCATTTACGTATTATCTGTATCTATTTGAACACTAAAGTAGAATAATTAAGTAATTTCGATAGATTCTGTATGTACCACAAGCTTAAATTTCTTATCATCTAGACTCTTTTTTTTTTTCTGCCACCCAGGCTGGAGTGCAGTGGCATGCTCATGGCAGCCTCGACGGGCTGGGTTCAGGCGATCCTTCTGCCTTAGTCTTCCAAGTAGCTGGAACCACAGGCACTCACCATCACTCCTGGCTAATTTTTTTAATTTTTTGTAGAGACGAGATCTCATTCAAATTGCCCAGACTGGTATCAAACCCCAGGACCCAGGCAATCCTCTTTTTTCAGCCTCCCAAAGTGCTGGGATTACAGGCATGAGCCACCGTGCCCAGTTACCATCTAGCCTCTAAAGAATAAGTTTGCCTATCCCTTCTCTATATTGCCAGAGTTTAACCCTTGCACTTCAAAGACCGATTTCTCTGAAAAGATCTCCACACAGCTTCCAAAAATGACTCCTCTATATATACCAATGGACTTTTATTTGTAAGTTGAAATTCACAAGAGGGAGGTTATTGAGTTGAACTACGACTCTTGTCCCATAGTTGGTCTTGGGGCCACAACTGGTACTCATCCTTTCCCTCCACTGCTATCCATTCTGAATTCCCCTCACCTTGGTAGATGATAGCTAAAAGGTGTGAACCCTTGACATTTCTCAGTTTGGAGTTGCTACACATGCCTGTTTGCAGTTACAATAGGACAAAGAAGTACCTGAAGTTTCCCCCAGTGAATCATTTGGGGCGTCTACACATTTTCCTCCCTGTCCCCTTTAATAGTCTTACCTTCTCCTGCTATAAGGGTCAATTACCCTTGCCAGTATAATGACTTTTCTATTTACCTGCTGTTCTCTGAGCATAAGGTGTCCAAAGTGTACCAGTGGCAGCTGTTGTCTTGTAGTTCACTGAGATCCCTGCTTTGTCCTGTGACTAAAAGCTGCCCTTTTTTTGAGACGAGGACCACCATCTAAGTAGAAGCCAGAGTAGTAGAGAAAGAAAGCAAAACAAAATCTTCCTTCAGAATGATGGTAAATGGAGACTTTCCTCTTACCATCCCTTGGATTCCTTATTCACATATTTTTTTCCATTTTGGTATGCAGAGCACTATAGCTGTCTCTGATTTAATAAATACACTGCATTCTCAAAGAGTCCACCCCATGATTTCAAAGCCTTTCCTCTGTGCTGGTACTTCAGTTGTGTCTTTAGAAGGCTATTTCAGCATTCTATGAGGCTGGTTGCTTCTAGGAAGTGTAATATGATACCTCTAGTGGATCCCATGGCCCAATCCCAGTCTCCTTTAGTGTGAAGTGGGCTTCTGTTGGATACTATACTGCACAGAATTCCATGTCTGTGTGAATTAGGCATTTCATACACTCTTAGAGGATAATGATGACTGAAATTATGTGGCCAGGTTATGCAAATTCATACCTAAAAAGATATCTCTCTCTGAGAGAATGAACTGCTGGGCCCTTCTAAGATGAAAGGCCTGAACATGGTCAATTTTACCAAGTGACCAGTTGGTCTTCTTGAGGAATACTACCATATAGAAGGCTCAGTGTTTTTCTCTATTCTAACACTAGTTAGATATAGTTAGATTAACCTTTGTAAGTAGGAGAAAAATGCTATAAGACTTTAGTCTATGCCTTTATAGCCACTCTATTCCTGTGATCATCATAGAGATTCAAGGTTATTAAATGATAAAACTGTCTCATGTTAATTGACCAAATTGTTCAATGCATCTTCCATGCTGGTTACTTTCTTGTGTCCAATAATGTGTGATATAAAAAAAGTCACATGTCACACCCACTACCATATGTCCATCCACATGCCAGAGCTACTTATCTCTGATATTTCATTCTTGTATTTTCTAGACCACTGAGAAGAAGGGATGGCCATTGCAGCTGCCCAAGAAAATGTATATATTCTTACCTTGAGTCATGTATTTGTTATGGTTCTCCAGAGAAGCAAAACCAATAGAATAGAGATAGAGATTTATTATAAGGAATTGGTTCACATGATTATGAAGGCTAATAAGTTACACCATCTGCTACTTACAAGATGAAGAATGAAGAAAGCCAGTAATGTAGTTCTTGTTCAAAGTCAAAGGCCTGAGAACCAGGGGAGCCAAAAGTGCAAGTCTTAGTCCTACCATGAAGGCCTAAGACACAGGAGCACCAACATGCAAGAGCAGGAGAAGATGGATGTTCAGGTTCAACCACCTAACAAATTTACCCTTACTTCACCTTTCTGTTCTATTACAGTCCTCAACAAATTAGATGATACCCACCTGCACTGATAAAAACAATCTTTTTTACTCCATCTACCAAGTTAAATGTTAATCTCTTCTGGAAATACCTTGATAGACACACCAGAAATAATGTTTAACCAGATATCTGGGCATCTCCTAGTCCAGTCAAGTTGACACATAAAAATAACCATGACAAACCACTTCTTTATTCACACAAAGTCTAAAACTCAGTGCAAAGCTTATGGCATTACTTATTGGGTTGATTTTTTTTTCTCCCCACTGTCTTTCAGGATCATTCCTAAATATGACTGTACTGTAGCCAATATCCACTTCTGGCTTGAATCCAGTAAATCCATAAACCAAGTTCAGACCTTTCCCTCCTTTTAAGTTGGTCCTACAAGATCCCCAATACGACTATACAAGTCAGGTGAGGGGCACTGGCAATGCATGGTACAGAGATTTTCTCAAGTCCTCTAGTCCCCCTTGAGCTCAACCGTAGATATGTACCATTTCCATATTACAATAGATTGATGTTTGCCCCATTCAACTTATCATAATGGGCAATTACAGATGTGTGGTCACTTTGTGCCCACAGTTAGGCATTTCATCTCCATCAGGGCACAGTAAAGCTAAGAGCTCTTTCTGAAAGGGCATATAAGTATTTTCTTTGAATAGCATGGTCTTGCTCCAGAATCTCAGGGCTGGTGAGTCTCCAACTGGGGCTTGTCACAAGCTACACACTGAATTTTTTTTCCCATCTGTAATACTTGTAACATCATAGCACTTGCCAGACCACTTAGGCTAAATGGCAGGGCAACTTGCACTGCAGTCTGAAATTACTGTGGTAGCCTTTCATGTTCCAGGCCTCATACAAGTTGGCAGCCTTCTGAGTTGCCTGCTACTTAATATCTGGAATCCAGAGAGGAATGCCAGGAGCTATAGCAGTCTTCTTTCTTTGTGGTAATGGATGTAAGATGCATTATTTTTACTTTGGACAGGATATTCAAGCATACTGCTGATTGACCGCTGGACTACATAAATCTCACTGATGTGACCATTACTTGAATTTTTATTCAATTGATCTTTCACACTTTGTAGGCCATGTATCTTATCAATACTTCCAGATTACTAGTCACCTCTCAATCATTGTGTCTTACAACATGATGTCATCAATATAATAGATCAGTGTGTTTTTTTGGTGGAATACTCATGCAATGCAGATCTCTTTGGTCTATGTTGTGACAAGGTGGCTGGAAAGTTAACATAGCCCTCTTGGTTACCCCTCAGATCTTACCAGTCTTTACATTAATTATGGCCTTTCAGTTTCTAGAAATTGAGCACTGCCATATGGTCATTCTTATTTACATCTGGCTATTCATTCACTCCAACTCCACAAATAATAATGTGCCCAACTCTGTGACTGCATCAACCTTGGTATACCAGAGAAGAACCACCATCAAACTTCTTAGTGATATTAGTACTTTCACACCAGCACCTTACTGGTGGCCTTGGTGAATTGTGTGTTCTCTGGGCCCTCTTGTGAAACACAATTCTTTGATGGCTCTTCTGGCCTTACAAAATATTAATACCCATAAGTGGATATTTCAGCATATCTACTTTGTTCTGCCTTTCTTCCCCCTTTCCTCTACCATCTTCCAATGCAGCACAGGCATTTCTGTTTCACTGACAGTGAGTCATTGTTTATTCCAGGCCTCTATTCCAGTGGTAAATTTGCCTCACTCCCTGATATTCTTGCTAGGACATTAAATACTGAGTCCCACCGAGTAGCTTTAAACCTATAATTCTCATTCATCCAGATGTCCAACCCTCTTCTTTGATTAAGCATCCTCAAAATTTAATTCCAGTAATGCTCTCTTGGTTTCTGTCTGTATATGCTACTATATTCTTGCAGTTTTTCAGTTGTACATACTTTTTCCTCCCTTATCAGGCTCAGCAGATCCCTAGTCAGGCTATGTTAGGATTTAACTCTAATTATCAGCTTTGGAATCAAGACAGAAGGTAGAAGTAGCTCCTGAGGGAATTATTTGTTGCCTTTGGGATAGAGATTTGTATTGCTTCTTCCATCCAAGTAGAAGTGCTGGCTATTACTATAGAAGAGAGGGCTTTCTGTTTGAACTCAGAGGGTCAAGGAGGGTATAGAGTCCGCATCCTCGAGGGCACGTATCCTGATTCCCCACTTTCAGGATCCCAGGTTCCTTGCTTTCAAGATTTCAAATTCCCCAATTTCAGGTTCCCTGATTTTCCCCAAAAGGTCCCTGAAGTTCTACAGTTCTGCTTTGGCTGAGCATTTTAATGTCTTTGGAGATCCATGACTCTCACAATTAGATGTTCAGCTAAAGCTCAGCTACCACGAAGTCTTTCTGGTTCTTGCAATTAACCACTGGCTTCTTGCTAAAAGCACTGGGTCTCTCACTATCCTTCTGCCATTCGTCGGTATAATTTAGCTTTCTAACCAGGCTACTTTGCTGCCTTCTAGGATTGTTTCCTCTATATTTTTTTAAATGCAGCATTATGCTTGCCACTAGAACATCATCCCTGGAAAATCTTAATCAATTGAGCCACTGACAATTTAACCATGCCCCATCTACCAACCAGAATAGCTTCCTCTTCACTTGTCAGTTGGAAGCTGAGCCAGTTCCACATCCCCATTTTACTACTTGTTTTCTCAGATTACTAGCTGCCACTTGAATTAATTTTCATGACAGAAAATGGCCAGGAAGCTTGAGATGACTGAAGAAGTCATCAAACAGTGATGACCTTAAGTAAAAGAGAGAGGAGGAAAGGTTGGGTGAAAAAGAAATAGACCACTGGGTATTGTAAGAAAAATTTGTCAAGGCTTGTCTTTTAGTCCTGCCACACTCAATCCCTATTTGGGAAAATTCCATAATAAATATGCCCTTGATCTCAGCATAGGGATGAATTTCAGTGTATATCCCTAGGGTCAGGGCCAGATTCATAGGCATGTGGCCTGGGCAGGCACACAGGATCCCACACTCACCAGGGTCCTACACTTGTTTTAGTGCTTTGTTTTTGTCTTGAAATTCTTCAAAATTTTATCTTTGAACCTGTATTTTGTAAGTGAAGTCCAATAGAACAATGGAGCGTGTTCACAAATAGAAGCAGTAACTGCAATATGCATGTCTGTCATCCCTTGCTGTCCTTTTCACATATAGGACTCAAGATACCCTATGGTCAAAAAATTCTAATAGACCCACAATCTAAGGGAGTTCAAGCAGGACACAAACCAGTACAATGTAACTTGTTATGTCAATTACCAAGTAAGCAGGGATATTGATAATGACCAAGACTTCCTTAACCAGAACTTACTTCAAACTGAGAAAGAAGGCAATACAGTCTAAGAAACATGAATGGCCAAGGAACCATTCCATAACATGTTTCTACTCTGTATTAACCAATCACGTATGCTGAAAATAATGACATAGAAGTAAAAGGAATGATAAGACAACCCATGGTTCCTTTTTCTTTTAGGCCATCTTTATTCACCAGTAAATTGAAGGTAGAAATGTTGATAGCTTGTGTATGTATCAAGAAGTGAAACTAAAACCCTTCAGTTACTTTTGTACAGTTTCCATGTTTCTCATAAGAACAAAATACATATTCATGTGCAAGTTATAAAATATGAATTGTGTAATTCAGTGATCCTTAACATAAGTTAAATGCTCTTATATTTGCATGTAAAACTGTCATTGACAACATAAAGATAAATGGTGAAATTCAAACTAGCAATTTAAAATTTTAATTTTTCTTACTTAGAACATTAAATATCAAATTTTAAAAATTATGAAAAATCAAGAGGGGACTGCAATAAAAAGAGAAAATTATTTATATTTTTGTACCTTTATTGACACTTTTTTTCTGCCTTTTGAACAAGAAATCCAAATTTTCATTTTGAAACAGTCCCTACTGGCTCTACCAGGGGAGCTTGGTGAACTATGCTCCCTGTAGTTGAATGGCTACAGAGTGAACTGTAATAGCTGTCACATGGGTTTTGGCATACAGAAAATGCAGGATGCAAACCTAAGAGATGTAGATCTTGATTAATTTTTTAGCTCACCAACCCACATATCCTTTTAGTATAGACACCTAAGCCCCCATTTTTGTGTCAAGGCATGTTTAAAACTCCTAGAAGTTGCTAGGGGAGGGAGGGACATACCTCATCATCAAGGGTACCTGCATAATCAACATTTGTATACCTAACCCTGAATTGTACCCCACATCTTTATGATAAAAAATAAACAGACAAACAAATAACTGATTCATTAATTTTAAAAAAAAACTACTGGAAGGATACTTTTCAGCAGTGCTCTACATTCTCAACCAATATAAATGACAGACAGATGGTGATGATTATATGTATCAATCATGCTTGGTAAGGTGATCGACTCCATTCCTGTATCAAAGTGCAGCTTACCTGCCTAACGATTTTTTATTTATTTTTCCTTAGAGTAGATGTTAAGACTTTCTGTTCTGTAGTCAGACTGCAAAGTTTCCAATTCTGATTCCACAACATTGCTTGATGCATTCCTGAAGCTCAGAAAGCTCAGTTTCTTCATCTATAAAATGGGTTAATATGAGGCAATTATAGGGGAGATATTTATCAAAGTGACATGCATATATTTGTCAGTCAGTGTTACCTATTGTTATTATTACATTCCAGGGCCCTTTGTAGCTCAAATTCTTCAGACATAAATATTTGTTTCCCTAGCTCTAAATGTGTAAAAATTCACCTTTATGTTGAAGATCATCCCTCTTGGGCATCTAAGCCAATGATGTGTTAGAGCACTCAGACGACTGTTCAGCTCAACCTTTGTTTGATACATATTTTATTTATTTATTTATTTATTTTTGCCCCTCCCCCACCCAATATATATTTTTAAAAGCAGTCTATTCCCTCTAAGTAAGTAAAAAAGAACGTGCTACTATTGTATTTAATCATTGAACTTGTATTTTGTAAGTGAAGTCCAATAAAACAATGGAGTATAAATTGCATAGTTTATGCAGTTTATGCTCTATGACTTCTGCATTACAAGGAAAGAAATCTGTCTAGTTTTGTAAACTTAACACATTATTCTATATCTGCATGTGTATTATTCATTAAGGATAAAAATGACAATGACTAAGTTATTAAGCTATACAAGTGCTTTATTAATAAATAATATAAGAAATTATTTTGTTTCATTATATAGTAAATTTCATTGTTAGAGATATTATAGATTTTAATATAATATAACATGCCTGCAGTTTAACTGGAGGGAAGTATCACCTTTTTCTAGCTGTAATTGGGGACTTTAATATAAATTAAATATAAATTATCAGAGTTTATTTTCCCTTTCTGATATTCCAAAGGCTAAATGAAAAGGCAACAAAGTTGCTTACCAAATTCTGGGATATGGAATCTAAACAGAACAGAACAAAACAAAAGAGGTCATATAGACTCATCCTGCTGGATTTTGCCATGATCCTGATAATAAATAATCAGATGGTCTTTGGGAAACATATCCTCCATACTCATTGCTAGTTTTCTTTTTTGCAAGTGCTTAGACTTCAGTGCAATTTAAGATCTTATTAAAGAGTTTCTAAAAATTCTTGTAGAATTCAATGATTCTTCCTCATTTTAGTATAATTCTCAACTAAACTTGAGCTGACCTGAAATTCTGTCAGAAAATAAAACCAAAACAAAATCATGGTTTTGAGCAACATAGTCAAGGCCTAAGGAAAGTTCCAGTACATCTTCAAAACTGAATTAGCAATTTGGACCCATGGCAACTATTTGATATTCTTACATCTGAACTAAAGATCACTTGAGTTCCCTTTAGATCTCCAAGGTTAGTTTTAGTAGCAATTATACTTTGGAAAAGATTCATCCTTATTATTCAGAAAAGGTTATAGTTGTGAGTAAGGGAATATCCAAATTCTCTTGATTAATTAAGGTTTCAATTCACATGTTTTACCAACCATGAAAAGCTCTGCTCTTGAGATAGAGGGTCTATCGGATCTGGCCCTGTGTCTTTATCATAGGAAATTTTTTTCCTTTATCCATTTGTCCAGGATTTTTGGAATTGGTATTTATTAAATCGATGTAAAACTTGAAAGAAAAGGAAATCTGGGTATAAACCTACCTACTTGGAACTTTCCTTGACTTTAATCTCACACTTGCATCCACTGGGCAGAACATAAAGTCTCAAATATTTTATAATCTGTTTAAAAGAATAATAAAACACTCTTTTGCTTTTCTTCTGACTTTTGCTTTTCTTCAGATCGAGCTTCCATTTTCCTTCTGAACCTTACTTATATGTCCAGTGATTTCTGCCCTTGACTTCCTTTCTTTAGGTATGAGCTTTGCTCATGATCATCTTTCTGCCCTTTTCTATTCTCATGGTGTTTTGTTTACTAGTAACTATAAAAAAAAAAATTTATTTCAAGTGCCCGCTTTTCTGACAACTGCTTCCCATTTCTGCTAATATCAGATTACATAAACCCATAGAGAACGCCAGAAATATATTTTCTTATCTCTCATCTTCTTCCTACTTAATGCCATTCATACATAGATTCGTTCTGTTATTCTAGCATTCAGGTTATCTGCTACTACCTTTAGTTCCACTTGCTATTTTCTCTGCTTGGAATGTTCTAGTAGCATTTTGTATGACTGGTTTATTCACAACACAGTTCAGAGGTCTTCTAGTTAGAGAGGTCTTCTCTGCTATTCTATCTATAAATACATTCTACAAATATTCTCTACAGAGAATAAGTGCTTTTATGAGAACTTATACTCTCTGATTAGCTTTTTTTTAAAAAAAGTACAGTATTTACTTTCTGCTTCCCCCATTTGAATGGAAGCTTCATGAAGTAATGCTTATCCTATTAATTATTACGCCTCAGCACCTAGCCAGACTCAGTGATTCAGTCTGTAATTCCAGCACTTTGGGGGACCGAGGTGAGAAGATCGCCTGAGACTGGGAGTTCGAGACCAGCCTGGGCAACTTGGTAATACCTCGTCTCTACAATAAATCACAAAAAACTAGCCAGGCATGATGGCATGCATCTGTAGTTCTAGCTACTTGGACGGTTGAGGCTGAGGGATCACCTAAGCCCAGCAGATTGAGGTTGCAGTGGCCGTGAACGTGACACTGCATTCTAGCCTGGGCAACAAGAGTGAGAGTCCAACTCAAAAAATAAATAAATAAATAAATACATTTTTAGTGAATGAATGAGCAAATAAATAAAACCAAGAAGGAATGAATGAATAAATTAATGAATTTAAAATGTATTAATAAATGAGGTGGAACTATTTCAGCCCTTGAAAATTCAATCGCCTTCAATAACTACCTGATTTATTCTCCCTTGACTTTTTCCATGTCTCACACAAAAATACATGCATATACATACAAAACCATCACTATAATATTTGTAATATACTACCTAAGCTGTATTTTTTTTTACACTGCTATTCAAGAACATACGGGGTAAGGCAAGAAAGTATTAGAGTCTAATTAACTGTGCTAATTAGATAAATGTATAACTTTGAATTATGGTTCTTTAAAAAATTAAGGTGAAGTTCTCAGAAAATATTAAGATTTTCAAATGGAAAACATCTCCAATAGATTCCCCAGTAGCTAATTCTCTCACTCTAATTTTTTTTTAAGTTTTATTTTAAAGATGTGGGGTACAATTCAGGGTTAGGTATATGAATGTTCATTATGCAGGTACCCTTGTTGATGAGGCGTGCCCCACCCCTCTGGAACTTTCCCTCAGCTGCCAATCCCACCTCCCTTCCCTGGCAGTTTCCTACTACTGCCAATCCTTTTCTTATTGTATTATAATAATTGTTCAAGGTCCGCTTATGAATGAGAACATATGGTACTATGTTCTTTGTTTCTGTGATAGATCACTGAGTATTATAGATTCTAAATCCATCCTAGTTGCTGCAAAGTCCATATGTTTGTCCTTCTTTACAGCTGCGTAATATTCCATTGTGTATATGTGCCACATTTTTTAAAATCCAGTTCAGTTTCAATGGGAAGCATGGTTGGTTCCATATTTTTGCTATTGTGAATAGTGCTGCAATAAACACGCACGTGCAGATATCTTTTTGGCAGAATGATTTGAGTTCCTCCAGGTATATTCTCAATAGGGAGATTGCTCGGTCATATAGAAGGTCAATTTCTAGTTCTTTTAGAAATCGCCACACTGTTTTCCAAAGAGGCTGCACTAGCTTGCATTCACACCAGCAGTGCAGAAGTGTTCCTTTTTCTCTACATCCTCGCCAGCATCTATAGTTGTTTGTTTTATAAATCATGGTCATTCTGACTGGGTTTAGGAGGTATTACAAGAAGGAGTTAGGGATATATGTACATACACACAAGAAGATGCAGTACAGGAATTATATTTATGATGACTACCTTGGTCTGTTCAGGCTTCTATAAGAGACCATATACTGGGTGGCTTATAAACAACAGACATTTATTCCTTACAATTCTGATGGCTGGTAATTACCAGATAAAGGCAGATTTGGTTTCTGGCAAGAACTTATTTTCTGGCTTTTTCTTGCTGTGTCCTCACATGGTAGAAGGAGTAAGGGGGTCTCTCTAGGGCCTCTTTTATAAAGATAGTAATCCCATTTGTGTGGATTCTGCCTCTACGATGGTTTGAACATTTCTGCCTCCACCCCTGGAATTCATGTTGAAATTTAACTCCCAATGTGGAAGCATGGAGAGGTGGGACCTTTAAGAGGTGATTGGGACATGAGGGCTTTTCATGGCTTAGTGGATTAATGAGCTATCACGATAGTGGGACTGCTGGCTTTATAGAAAGAGAGAGACCAGAGTTAGTATGCTCAGCCCCCTTGACATGTGATAGCCTGCACTGCCTCAGGACTCTGCAGAGAGTCCTCACCAGCAAAAAGGCCCTTACCAGATGCTCAGTCACAGCTCCTCACTTTGGACTTTTTAGCCTCTATAACTGTAAGAAATAAATTCTTTTTCTGTATAAATTACTAGCTTTAGGTATTCTGTTATAAGCAACAGAAAATCAACTAAGATAGACCCATGACTTAATTACCTCTCAGAGGTTCCATCTCCAAATATTATCTCATTGGGGATTAGGATTTTGATGTACGAATTTGGAGGAAGGAGGAGCAAACATTCAAAACATAGCAGTAATTTTAGGTAAGAACAGCAGAAGATGAAAAGGACTGCTTAGTAAAAGCCTGAAATGTCACCTCGGTAGTTCACAATGTCAGTGAACCAAATGAAGAACAGTCAGTAAACTATTAAGAGCAAATAATAATTCTTTTTTTGTATTTTTTATTTTGCTTTATTTTATTTTATTTTTTTAAGATGGGTTCTCACTATATTGAACACTAAAAAGCTTCAAAAATTGGAGGAAGCAATGATATACCAATTAGTTAAATTTTTCCACTTTTCTGGAACTCTAAAGATCTATAAATTGTCTTTAAAGTGGTAGAACAAATATTAAAAGAGTAGATACAAGCCAGGCTCGGTGGCTCAGCCTGTAATCCCGCGCCTTTGGGAGGCTGAGGTGAGTGGATTGCCTGAGCCCGCAGGTTCGAGACCTGACTGGGCAGCGAGACCTCATCTCTACAATAAATCAAAAAATCAGCCAGGCGTGGTAGCACCTGCCTGTAATTCCGGCTACTTGGAAGGCTGAGGCGGAAGGATCGCCGGGGCCCAGCAGGTCAAGGCTGCGGTGACCGGGAGCGGCCACTGCACTCCAGTCTGGGTGATAGAGTGAGATTCCAACTCAAAAAACAAACAAACAAACAAACAAAAAAGAGTAGATACAGTGATTTGAGCTGGTCAGACAAATGCAGTGTCTTAGAGAATACATTCAAATATAGGAGTGTTTTTTTGTGTTTTACTCCTCCAAAAGAACAATAAATAAAACTACAACTTCCCAGATTGTCTTTGAATCTTAATTGATTAATGGAAGTTGTTTTACATTGGGAAAACTCAATAGTTATTCCAATTTTTCACAATCTTGTTAATTATGTAGGCAAACGGGGGGGGGAGCTGTTTTCCTACTCATTGGTCACTAGTTGGGCTTACCCAGCTTTTGGGGAAATTATATTCCTTATAAAATATCTTGTCTTTACTGATTCCTTGCTATTTTAATTTGGGTAAGTGGGCAATAGGCAATTACTTATATTTGCAACTGACTTAACATTTGTTAAATCTCATTGATATATTGAGACTTGTTAACCAAAACTAAAACTATATACAAAGCAGAAAAGTAGATTCCATACTGAATTAGAAGTTTAAAATATATCAATCTAGAGATCAGAGATGGCAAGATGGCGACTGCATAGATGGGTCCCTGAGATTCTCCGAAAGTGAGTTTCCCAAAAAGACTATTACTTTTCTTTCTGCACATCCCTGCCCACCTCCACACGCACTGGTACGAGGCTTGGGGACTTTTGGTCCTACGCAGGGCTGCTCCACCATAGGTGATTTTGACTGGCTGGGGAATTCCAAATCCCGGATCACAGCTCCATCCCTGGCCACAACGTGGAGACCAGCACCCAGCACGAAGCTGCTGGTCACGCAGGGAGGCTCTGAGTGCCCGTCCCTTAGAGATACCAGTCCCATTTCTGGCTAAAGTGCCCTGGGAGGGACCCAGAGCCACCACCTGCCCTCTGGAGCTTTGGAGATCAGAAGCCCCTGGCCCACCCTGGCTGAGGCACTCAGCCTACACGACCACAAGCCTGTGTAAGGGGGCAGAACCCCAAGCTGGCATAAGGTGCCGATCGCAGGCTTCCAGCTCCAGAGGAGGAAACACCCGACCCTGTCCTCCACCCCAGCCGGCTGGAGGCACCCCAGATCCAGCACCCAGCTGTGAAGTTGGTCCTGCCTAGAGACCCACAGGAGCCCCCTAAAAGCAAACCACCACCTCCACCATTTTCAAGGCATATTTACATCGCATCACCCCGCCCACCTAGCAGAGCCTCCACCTTGGTTCCCATGGTGACGTCATTAACAGGAGACAAAGTCTCCTACGCTGAATAGTGACGAGTGTCACAGATCTCCTAGACAATAAGCTAACTGCCGGCAATAGAAAGAGAGGAGAGAGGCTGGAGATTAGATCTCAGGAACTTGATCCACTAAGGGACGAGAGAGAAAAATCTACACAAATGAAGAAAAACCAAAAGAAGAATATGGGTCTGTCCCAGACTACTAGGAGGACAGACACTGAGAAAACTGACTTTGGAATGCAAACAACAAAGAGCCCCACCCAGAATGAATGGTCTCAAAATACAACCCGAGACATCAAGACATTAATGGAGAGATTAAAAAGAATTGAAGAGACTCAAGAAGAAACTAGAAAGGAGCAGATATCTGAGATAACAGTAATAAAGAATACTGTGAATGAAATAAACAATAAACTGATAAGCATGGAAAACAGAATTACCCAAGCAGAAGAAAGAATCTCAGAACTTGAGGACCAAAATATAGAAATAACCCAAACTCTCAAAAACACAGAAAACAAGCTCAAAAAGACAGAAAAAAACCTTCAAGAGATAAGCGATTACCTCAAGAGGCCTAGCCTAAGAGTAATTGGTCTGCCTGAGGCAGAAAAAGAGACAGAGACCACATTGGAACAAACTTTCCATGAGATCATTCAAGAAAACTTCCCTTATCTAATCAACGATGCAAAAACTCAAACCCAAGAAATCCAGAGAACCCATGCAAGACAACAAATGAGAAAACCAACTCGTAGACACATAATAATTTGCCTAAACAAAGAAAGCATAAAAGAAAAAAATCCTAAAAGCAGCAAGAGAAAAAGGTCAGAATATCTACCATGGAAAACTAATTAGAATAGCAGCAGATTTATCTGCAGAAACCCTGCAGGCTAGGAGAGCTTGGAGACCTATCTTCAAAGTCCTAAAAGATAAACAATTTCAACCAAGAATAACCTAACCTGCCAGATTAAGCTTCATCAGAGAGGGAGAATTAAAATCTTTCCCAGATATCCAATCCCTAAGAACCTACACTGCCACCAAACCACCTCTACATGAAATACTTAAGAAAGTACTAAACACAGAAGAAAAGGGGAAAAAAAGAGCAACATTTTTCACAAGAGTACAGGAAAAAGAATAAAATATATATGAACCAACCTCAAAAACAAAAGAAAGACAGTAAACCAAGTGGAACAACAACTGAAAAAGAACTATATGTTACGGATGAACTCTCACATTTCAATAATTAGCCTAAATGTGAATGGACTAAATGCACTACTGAAAAGACATAGAATGGCAAAATGGATAAAATATCACCAGGCAACAATATACTGCCTTCAAGAGACCCATCTCACTAGAAAGGACATGCACAGACTCAATGTAAGAGGATGGGAAACAAATTTCCAGGTGAATGGAACACAAAAGAAAGGAGGAGTCATGATCCTAATTTCAGACAAAAAACCATTTAAGCTATCAAAAATTAAAAAAGATAGAGGGCCACTACATAATGATAAAAGGCTCACTCCATCAACAAGAAATATCTATCCTAAACATATATGCACCTAATATAGGTGCACCAACTTTTACAAAGCAACTCTTAGGAAAACTAAAGAAAGATATTGATTCTAACACGATCATAACTGGGGATTTTAACAACCCACTCACAACTCTTGACAGATCATCAGGACAAAAAATCAGCAATGAGATTCAGAACCTCAATGTGACACTGGACCAAATGGACTTAATTGATACCTACAGAACACTCCATCCAAAGACCAGAGAATACACATTCTACTCATCACCGCACGGGATATATTCCAAGATTGACCACATTCTTGGTCATAAATCAAGCATAAGCAAATTTAAAAAGACTGAATTTCTACCATGCACTTTCTCGGACCACAGTAAAATAAAAATAAACATTGACACCAACAAGGTCCCCCCCAATACCCACAAAGACGTGGAAACTAAACAGCATGATGCTAAACAACTCCTGGATCAATGATGAAATCAAAACAGAGATCAAAAGATATCTGGAAACAAATGAAAATGAAGAAACATCTTACCAAAATCTCTGGGATGCCTTAAAAGCTGTAGTAAGAGGGGAATTTATATCCCTACAAACACACATGAAGAAATTGGAAGGAGCACAGATTAATAGCCTAACAAGCCACCTAAGGAAGCTGGAAAAGCAAGATCACAAAAACCCTAATTTCAGCAGAAGAATCCAGATCACCAAAATAAAAGCCCAAATCCAGGACATAGAAGACAAAAAAACAATACAAAAAATCAATGAAACAAAAAGCTGGTTCTTCAAAAGGATAAACAAGATCAATGGTCCCCTAGCTAGACTGACCAAGAAAAAGAAGGCAAAAACCCAAATAAGCACAATAAGAAACACAAAAGATGAAGTCACCTCTGACTCTGAGGAAATACAAAAGATCATCAGAGACTACTATGTACACTTGTATGGAAACAAGCTTGAAAACCTCAAGGAAATGGAAGACTTTCTGTCATCACACAACCTGCCTAGGTTGAAACAAGAAGAAATTGAGACCCTAAATAGACCAATAACAATCAAGGAAATTGACTATGTAATAAGAAAACTACCTACAAAAAAAAGTCCCGGACCAGATGGCTTTCCAGCAGTATTCCACAAGACATTTAAGGAGGAGCTGATCCCAATCCTACCGAAGCTATTTCAGGTGATTGAGAAAAATGGAACCTTCCCCAAATCATTTTATGAAGCTAACATCACATTGATACCCAAGCCAGGTAAAGACCCAACAAAAAAAGAGAACTACAACCAATATCTTTGATGAATATAGATGCCAACATTCTCAACAAGATCCTAGCAAACTGGATTCAACAACACATCTCAAAAATCATTCATTATGACCAAGTAGGATTCATCCCTGGAACGCAAGTCTAGTTCAACATTCATAAAACAATAAATGTAATTAAATACATCAACAGATGTCAAAACAAAAGCCACATGATTATATCATTAGATGCAGAAAAAGCTTTTGATAAAATCCAGCACCCATTCTTGATAAAAACCCTTGAACATCTAGGCATACAGGGAACATACCTCAAAGTAGTAAAAGCCATCTATGAGAAACCCACAGCCAGCATACTCCTAAATGGACAAAAATTGGAACCATTTTCCCTGAAAACTGGAACATGACAAAGATGCCCACTCTCACCCCTCCTGTTCAATATAGTATTGGAAGTCCTGGCTAGAGCGATCAGAGAAGAGAAGCCAATCAGGGGTATCCAAATAGGGAAAGAGGAAGTCAAGCTATCTCTCTTTGCAGATGACCTGATTGTATACCTTGAAAACTCAAGAGAATCTGTCAAAAACCTCCTTACACTGATAAAGGCCTTCAGCAAAGTCTCAGGATATAAAATAAATGTGCAAAAGACAATTGCATTTCTTTACACCAATAATAAACAAACAGAAACCCAAATAAGAAGCACAATTCCATTCAAAATAGCCACACAAAAAATGAAATACCTTGGCATCTTCCTAACCAGAGACATGAAAGACCTTTACAGTGAAAACTACAGAACTCTGCTCAAAGAAATGAAAGATGACACAAACAAGTGGAAAAATATCCCATGCTCATGGATTGGAAGAATCAACATTGTGAAGATGTCCATCTTACCTAAGGCAATCTACAGATTCAATGCAATACCTAGCAAATTACCAGCAACATTCTTCTCAGACCTAGAAAAAACAACACAGGAATTCATATGGAAACACAAATGACCAAGAATAGCCAGAACAATCCTCAGCAAAAAAAAAAAAAAAAAAAAAAAACAAACAAACAAAGCAGGTGGTATCACATTACCAGACTTCAAACTTTACTATAAAGCTACAATCATCAAAACAGCTTGGTATTGGTATAGGAACAGGCATATAGACCAATGGAATAGAATTGAGATTCCAGAGGCAGGACCTCATTTCTCAACAAACTCATCTTCAACAAAGCCTCCACCACCTACCACTGGGGAGAGGAGAACCTATTCAGTAAATGGTGCTGGGAAAACTGGCTGACCACATGCAGAAGATTGAAACAGGACCTCTATCTATCCCCATACACAAAAATTAACTTCAAATGAATCAGGGACCTAAATATAAAACCTCAAACCATAAGAACCTTAGAAAATGAAGGACATACCCTCATGGAAATTGGAACTGGCATCCAATTCCTGAACAAAACTTGAAACCCACAGGCCATAAGGGATAAGATAGACAAGTGGGACCTCATTAAACTGATAAGCTTCTGCAAAGCCAAAGAAACCATAAAGAGAACAGGGAGACAGCCTACAGACTGGGAAAAAGTATTTGCCAACTCCAGGTCTGACAAAGCCTTAACATTTGGATCTACAAGGAACTCAAACGTGCTGAAAAGAAAAAAAAACAAACAACCCCATTATAAAGAGGGCAAAAGATATGAACAGACACTTCACAAAGGAAGACATCCGAGCAGCTAACAGACACATGAAGAAATGCTTAACCTCATTAATCATCAGGGAGATGCAAATCAAAACCACACTGAGATACCACCTAACCCCAGTCAGAATGGCAATTATCAACAATTCAAAAAATAACAGCTGCTGGAGAGGGTGTGGCAAAAAGGGAACACTTCTACACTGTTGGTGGGAGTGTAAACTAGTGCAACCTCTGTGGAAAGCAGTGTGGCGATTCTTAAAAGCTCTAAACATCAACCTCCCATATGACCCTGCAATCTCCCTACTGGGAATATACCCTGAAGAACTCAAATCACTCTATAAAAAAGATATCTGCACGCGAATGTTTATTGCAGCATTGTTCACAATAGCAAGAACCTGGAACCAACCCCGCTGTCCATCAAAAGAGGACTGGATTTAAAAAATGTGGTACATATACACGATGGAATACTATGCAGCCATAAAAAAGAACAAAATCATGAATTTTGCAGCAACCTGGATGGAACTAGAGTCTATAATACTAAGTGACCTCTCACAGAAACAAAGATCTGAGTACCACATATTCTCACTCATATAGTGGACCTTGATCATCCAGTGCACTACTATAAGAAAATGACTGACAGTGTTGGGAAACTATAGGGGGGAGATGCGACTAATGATAGTAAACATCTGTCTGGAGGCGGGGAGACACCAATTATCAACAAGGGGGCCTGAATGAAGGATATTGGTAAACCTTACCCTTGACTGTACCCCACAATATCAAAATAAAAAATATCGATTATAAAAAAAAAAGAAAACAAGTGGATGATAAAGAATGACAAATATATGGACTTTGCAGCAACCTGGATGGACTTGGAGTCTATGATACTCAGTGATTTATCACAGAAACAAAGAACAGAGTTCCATATGTTGTCACTTATAAGATGATCTTGAACAATTATAATGCTATAAGAAAGTGATTGGCAGTAATGGGAAACTGTTGGGGTGGTGAATTGGCAGTTGAGGGAAACTGCTAGGGGAGGGAGGGGCATACTTCATTAACAGGGCTACCTGAATGATCAATGTTTGTATACCTAACCCTGAATTGTACCCCACATCTTTACAATAAAAATTTTTTTAAGTTAAAAAAAATATATATATAAATATATATAAACCAAAAAAATCCATATATATATATATATATATAAACCAAAAAAATCCACATGGTTTTTTTTTTGTTATTGTTTTTTTTTACTGTACCAACCAGTTACACATTGTGGCAGTGTGACAGGTGCATTCATGTAAATAAAAAAGGAAGTTAAAGCTTGAATCAAAGCTCCAAAATTTATCTTACATACTAATTCCATAACATAAATATTTTCATCTTAAGAAAATTACCTACATATACACGATGGAATACTACGCAGCCATAAAAAAGAACAAAAACATGAATTTTGCAGCAACCTGGATGGAACTAGAGTCTATAATACTGAGTGACCTCTCACAGAAACAAAGATCTGAGTATCACATGTTCTCACTCATATAGTGGACCTTGAACATCCAACGTAATACTATAAGAAAATGACTGACAGTGGTGGAAAACTAGGGCGGGGGTGAGGGGAATGGAGATGGGATTAATGGTAGTAAATATCTGTCTGGGGACGGGGAGATATCTCTTATCAACAAGGGTGCCTGAGCGAGGCATATTTGTATACCTAACCCTTAACTGTACTCCACAATATCATAATAAAAAAATACTGATTATAAAAAAATTAAAAATAAAATAAAATATCTTACTATTAGGAAAAAAAATTACCATGTTATTTTCATTTGTCTCCGAATTAAATAAGCTTGAATAAATCAATATTTATTTAGCACCCTAAGAGAACAATTTGTGCTCAACTTGAATCAGTTTTCATCAGTTTGACATCATGTGAGTAATATAATTTATGTACTTCTAAATTCCTTGGATATGATAGATTGACTTAAAAGTTTCCTTTGAAATCTAAGAGCAGTGATTTGGTACCGATGACCAAAGAAATTAAAATAATAATATGTAAACACTCGTCCTCACTTTTCTGCTCTTCAGAATTTAATATTAAATATAACAACCTACACAATAATGCTATATTTGTTATTTCTTTCAGAGTTTGTTTTAATAAAAGAGTAAATAATAATTGTTGCTGTCTCCATACTTTACGTAGAAATATATGTAACTACTTTAAAGACATGTTCCTATCCATTTAGGACTCTATTATGAGCTGAATTGTATTTCTCCAAAATTCATATGTTGAAGTCTTAATCCTCGGTACTTTTAGAATGTGACTGTATTTGGAGATAGGGTCTTTAAAGAGGTAATTAAATTAAAATAAGCTTATTACAGTGGGCCCTAACTTGATATGATCGGTGTCCTTGTAAAAGGAAGAAATTAGGTCACAGACACATGTATAGAGTGAAGACAATGTAAAGACACAGGGAGGTAATGATGGCAATCTAAAAGCCAAAAAAGGAAGCCTCAGAAGAAGTCGACCCTGCCAACACCTTCATTTTGGATCTAGCGTCCAAAACTGTGAGAAATAAATTTCTAAGTCACCTAGTCTGTGGGACTTTATTATGGCAGCTTTAGTAAACAAATACGGTCTTCCATCCTAACAATCTACATGCCTAAGAATGAGGACACAAGACAAAAACAAATAACAATTGTTTATTTTGTGTAACAGACAGATATAGATCTTCTGTTAAGAAAAAGATGGACTGTGACTCTTCTGGGAAGAGAAGAGTAGTATATACTCACTTTTCACTTATTTTGAAAGGCAGAAATAAAACCATTCATTAGATCCCACTACAATCTAGTAGAGTACTCCATCCAAAGTAAGTACTTAGCTTTTCAAAGACTCACAATTAGTGTATTCTGGCAGTAAGTACTTAGCTCTTCAACGACTCATATTAGTGTATTTTAGCAAGTGATATTTCTATAGGAGTAGAATGGAGCAAAATTCCAATCAAACCTCAATGTAGCATCCTTGGGGGCATTCAGGAAGAGATCAAAACCTCCCATGGACAGAAGAACACAGTCTTTTGAGTTTGATTACTTTCCTCATATTTAGTTATAAAGGCTCTGAGATCACCTAATGTTTTGAAAGTATAATTTCCCTGAACGAATGGTTCTAACTCAAGACCCTTAAATTTTGTAGTAACTTTGAATATCATTATATGTAGAACTCAGGGCAATGTTTAGCTCAGGAGGCATTAAATTAGATCTTTATTCTTTGCTTGGAAGTTAAAACAAAGTTTAGTTTTATATAACTTTATCATTATATATTTTGAATTACAACACACATTTTTTTGTAACTAATCAAATATGCCTTTAATGGAAGTCTAATTACTGAAGTGGTAAAGGACGCTGTGTGTCAGGTATAAAAGGGAATGCTAGGCAAAAAATCAATAAATGTCAAGGTATTTATAAAATTCATCATTGAAGACCTGTAGATGGTGAATTCATAGATTTTGTCAATATAGTTCTGTGATACTCAAAATGGGAAGAAAAGAATTTAGTTTTAAAATGCCTTTGCCAAGCTAAGAGAGAATCTGGAACCATTTGTCTTCTGTCCACAAGACAGTGCGGTCAGCAGGACAGAGGAAATACCTGCCTCTTGGGAACTAAGAACAACAAATGTGAAGCCTGAAACTGACAGGCTGTAACTCACAAGTGTCTAAACCCTGCCCTCAGATACTCTTGGGCAGCTCCCACTGGGGCTTTAGCTGGGAAGTCAATTGAATTTCAGGGCCTGAAAAGAACTTTTGGTCTATTGGGAGAAACTATTCTCAGCTCAAACATGGACAAGGAGTTTTAGGTAATAATCAGATACTAACAGTAACCATCTGGATAAAAATACAATTGTTCTGTCTCCCTTATAACCAGCCTTAGACCCAGAAACACATATCAGAGGTCACTAAATAAAACTACATGATCAGCTTCCATTTTGCATTAATTAGGCATTACACATCCAGCATGTAAGCTCCACTTATTATTCCAGTGAGTGATGGGAATCATAAAGAGAATGCTTTCACTCTGTGAGAATCTGAGCCCTCTGACCCTTACCACCCAGGAGAAAGGGAAGTACATATGTAAAAGACCATGATTACAAAATGAATTATTAAGAAGTCAATCCCAAATAATCATCACATTCAAAATAGCTTCTATGGCACTGTGGACAAAAATGGTCTGCTAAGTGGTTGCCATGCATATGGGAAATCTTAAAAACAAGAGAGTAATGGTAGACTCTTCATTAAATTAGTTTGTTAGACATTAAGATAATCCACCATCTTCACATTTCTGTGTAACATGTGCCACGAGAAAATGAGAAAGAGATTATCTTGGAATCTAAATCTGAAAAACAAACAGATGAAATCATAAACATAGATTTCTATCTCTATGTGATGAAGGAATTCTGAAACAAAGAGAAATAGGGGTGCATTGGAAATCTGGAAAATTTGGGGCAAGTTAATTTTAATCAAATATCTTATTTTAAAATGAGACATAAATTGGAGGAAAGTAAGTAAACTGGCATCCTGGGGAAAAAATTGTATGAAAAGATACTCTAAAGTCATGGAAAATTTTACTGGTGAGTTTTCTCTAAGCAAATCTCCTTCCACTGCATGAAAGAAACAAAAACGGCAGATCTTCATAGTTGCAGTTGCTTTTCGATACATAAAGGTATATTTAGGATTAAAGAAAAAGACAACTGAAATCTACAGTAGATTTATTAATTTCAAGTGACCTGGTGAAAATAAAACTTATAGAAGTTAATTTTTATTGAAAAAAAACTATACACGTATTAGTATAATATTCCAATTAGCCCACATATTTCCAGTTGTTTTGTGATGATCTGTGTGATATAGCATGTACTGACTAAGTAAATCATCATTTCAAAATCTTATTCTATTGGCATAGTTGAGCTCAAATATTCAGAATTTTAAATTAGGATATGGTCACATTTTCCTTAGTAGTTTGCTTAAGACATGCATGCTGTACTATGTTTTGCCTGACCTCAAATGTGTGTCCCATAATGAGCCAAATATACAGAACATCTGGAATAATTAGTTATTATAATAAAACTTTGTCAGTAGAGATGCGCAGGTGGTGAATATCTGCTCTGCTGAATTATCCGTGAACAAAGAAATTATCCACTTACTACAAACATTGTATCTGATTATACCCTCCCCCAAAATGGATTAGATAGTCACACTTGGAAGTACTTTGCATTGAGCTAGAGATTGCATTTGGCAGTATCTCTGAATTCAAAATGAAGCAGCATTTGACATTCCTAATGAAATTTGATGTTGTAGCTTCTGGTATGTAAACTGCAGAAAATCTGTATAATATTTTATTTTAAAAGAAAAGGGAAAGATGGAGGGAAGGTGAGGAAAGAGGAAAAGGGAAAATGTACTTAATACTCGAAGGAGTTCATAGAGAGCTCTAAAACAAATAGAATGAACCTGCTGCTGTCTCAGGCAACCTGGGGAAAGCTATCATTTGTCAATAGTAGTTATGGTCATGATGGGTTCATTCCATCAGTTAGGAGTATTGGTGGAGAAAAACAAAACACTGTAAGCCAAGTTATCTGAATAAAAGAATTTTTTTCAACAAAGCATAGACAACCAATATTTGCATCTTATTGAAGTCTAGTTACATCACTGGTAGTTGCAAGAAGACATAAACCCTTTTGGTTATTCAGTGGTGATTTCATGATGAATGACTGCAATCTATTAATGACATACATATAGAAAAACAATTCTAGAAAAATTATTTCTGAAATCGTTTCATTAAAAGTACAATTATTATTTGCTGTCTCCCTGACTCCTAAAACTTAAAAATCTCCCCTTTCTCTGAATAACCATAATGACTAAATAGTTATGAACTTATGTATTTTTAAATTTTTTGTATCACACAGGATTAAAAACATGTTATGATGAGAAATCTTCACTGAATCTTAGTTCCTCTTAATACAATATTTTGTGCACAGTAGTCTCTCAGTAATTGCTGATAATAAAAAGTGATTATGTTATGCTCACAAGAGTTAAACCTTTCTAATATTGAAATATATTTGTGCCGGGCTCGGTGGCTCAGTCTGTAATCCCGCACCTTTGGGAGGCTGAGGTGAGTAGACTGCCTGAGCCTGCGGGTTAGAGACCCACCTGGGCAACTTGGTGAGACCTCATCTCTACAATAAAATCAAAATGAGCCAGGTGTGATAGCATGCGCCTGGAGTTCCAGCTACTCGGAAGGCTGAGGCAGAAGGATTGCCGGAGCCCAGCAGGTCGAGGCTGCGGTGGCCAGGAGTGTCCACTGCACTCCAGTCTGGGCGACAGAGACTCCAACTCAAAAAAAAAAAAAAAATATAATATATATATATATATATATATATATATATTTGTGCTTAGCATGTCAGCACTATAAACTATTTCAAGAAAATATTTTGAATATTACTATATTTAGAATGTTACTCAATTTCAAATTCAAACTCATGTTTGAAAGTCCTGTATTAGAGATATATAAGTAAGTAGTATAAAACTTCTGTATTTTCTAATAAAGTTTCAAATATTAAGTATACTTACTACCAGTAGTTTTAAAAAGTCAATGGATTCCTAAAAAAAATTCTGAAATAAGTATTTGTTCCTGTTTAATTAGAAATACATTAACTATTTCACTAGAAACTTCTGCTCTGGAAACGTTTTAGTAAAAATATTTTTTAAATACATCTTCAGAAATAACGTTTGCTCCTATAAGTGCCATTTATTATCCAGAAATATTTCAGATATGGTTTGATGAGAGTTAATTGTTCAATAGTATTCAGTACAAAAGGAGTGGAAGAGAAGGCATCTTATTGGTGCATTAGTAGTCATTCCCACCTCTGAAAGTTGCTAGATACATTTTTAATAGCCTTCATTTTCTTTATAGGGGATCTGCTCTAAACAAAACAGAATATTCGCTGTTCTATCTTTTATTTAGCAAGAAGCATTATCATCCATCCCGTGCACACACCTTTGCAAAATAACAAAGATGTACAAAGCAGCAATGGCCTTCATCCTAAGCACAGTGCTTTGAGTAAGCAGTTCTTGTTTTATTAAGTGCTTTCAGTTTTTTTTTTAGGACCTTGTCAACTTGAGTAGATTCTTTCTCTAAGGTGCATAGATGACACTTTTATATTTATTATTATAAATTGTTAATCTATGTTGAAATCAGTGTATTCTTTCTTTTCCCCTTTTCTGAGTAGTCTTTCTTCAGGATTTGATCCTAATAATTAGTTTTAGGAAAAATAAATGAATAGAATTCTGTTATTCACTGTAGAGTGAAAATACATCAGGATTTCCATCAACATCGTCTCTCGAATTTTATGCAACCATTGTAAAAATGTTCCCTGGGCTAGAATTTAATATTTCTCCTTGTAGGTTTTATTTATTTATTTATTTATTTATTTATTTATTTATTTATTTTTATTTATTTCTGCTGCTCTTTTTCAACCTTGGAAACAAATGGGAATGTATTCTGAATAAAAATTTCTTTTCTATTACTAAGAATGGCAAATGGAATAAGACAGTACTGTGGAATGAGGATGAAACCTATATCAAAATTAACTATACTTTTAAGTAATATGCAAAAAGCTGCTTGCCCTGAAAGGAAGGTTTTTTCCTCTAATAGCAATAACAAACAAAAAATAATTAAAAATATAAAAACTCTGGCCTTTGAAAATACTGTACTCTAGTAACAGTTCTCTGATGCCTCAGGTTCTAGAGTCTTCTGAAGTAAAAGTTGAGAATAGGGTATAAAATTAAAGCTCTTTCTCCTAGGTCATTCATTCCTCTTAACATTTTCACCTATAGCTTGACAGAGTTAATACAGGATTTATGAAAAAGGCAAAGACTAAGGTACATACAGCTCAAGCTCTGTTCTAGACAAAAATTAATAAAGTCAAATAATCTTTCTTAAAATATGAGGCTCTTCCACTAAAGAAGCAAATACCTGGAAATACTTTACAGACACTCCTTTATTATAGTAGATCATCTTAAAGTGTTTACTTAACAGTAAAAAAGAATAAAGTATACTGTCTACCCATATCCAAACATGCTCAATTCTAAATATTTCTTCAAAGTGCAGAACGATTATTGACCAGTTCAATGATTTGATCTAGTCTTTGATTCATTAGTTTATTCATTCATTTAATACACTTTTATTATCTAGTATGTGACATATAACATGATACAGCCATAAAAATGAAGTAGTTCTTGTTCTTTCAGAACATACGGTTTAACAGAGAAGACAAACATTACGAAATTAATTACCACTAAATTGTATGAATGTTATGACAAGGACATGACCTCCTTGGGAATACACAGGATGACAAAATCTTCAATGAGTCTAGTGTCTTTCAGTAATAGTGAATAACAAAATGCTCACCTCTTTTAGTGGATCTTTGTGAAAAATTAGAGACATTCTTAAAACAATAATAGCCCAATAACTTTTCCTCTCTACTCTTAATCTCTCTGATAATTATATTTGGGAAATATTCAAAATTCAGCCAACTCTCATATTATTGATATTTTGGTCACCCTTTAAACATATGATGGGAGACTCAAAAAAACTGAGTTTTTTTATTATTCTGACATGTTTCAACTTTAGTCACTTTCAAAATATTCTCCATTTTATGCAGTACACCTTTGGAGATACTTTTTTCACTGTTCAAAACAGTTTTTGAATTCATCAGTTTGGATGACTTTTAGTTCTTCTACCATTTTTTGATTCATCTCTTCCTCATGGGCAAAACGTCTCCCTTTGAGGACTTTTTTCATCTTGGAAAACAAACAAACAAAAATGTATCTCCAGGTGAGATGGGGTGAATAGGGAGGGTGAGGCATGGGGGTCATACTGCTTTTGGTTAAAAACTGCTGAACACTCAATGTGGTATAGACAGGTGTGCTCATAAATCACCCATCATGAAATGAGAAAATGCACTGAAAGAAGCCTCAAAAATATAAAAAATTTTAAAAATTTCACCGAAGCCAAACGTAGCCTCTCACAATAACACTAGCTGGTACACCGATGATGATAGGTTCCTAGAACACTTAACTAGCAGGGGAAGTCTGTACTACAAGGGGTCTGCCTCCAAAAGATAATTCCTGGGTTTTTTTGGACCCCCTCCTTGTATATTTACTCAACTATTCAGGAAGGAGAGGGATTCAATAATATGCCCTTCTAAGAAAATGTAATACTTGACAATAAAGTTTTTCAGCAGGCAGGCTCGGTGGCTCAGCCTATAATCCCGCGCTTTGGGAGGCTGAGGTGAGTGGATTGCCTGGTCCCGCAGGTTCGATACCTGCCTGGGAAACTTGGCGAGCCCAGATCTCTACAATAAATCAAAAAAATTAGCCGGGTGTGGTAGCGCACGCCTGTAGTTCCAGCTACTTGGAAGGCTGAGGCGGAAGGATCGCCGGGGCCCAGCAGGTCGAGGCTGTGGTGGCCGGGAGAGGCCACTGCACTCCAGTCTGGGCAACAGAGTGAGACTCCAACTCAAAAAAAAAAAAAAAAAGTTTTTCAGAATCCCTAATCAATGCTTTTCTTGCTTAATAAATTCATTTTGCTTTTATAAATTTGATTTTTTAAGAAAAGAGTTGTGTTGTAAATGGCCAACTACAACACACAGCAGTTGTTCAATTACATTTTTATCCAAGCTTTTTATATTTTACCCAAATATAAATTATATTTACATTCAATATAAATGTATTCTTATGCGGACTCATCTCTGTCCAAATTGTTTCTAAAATATTTATGTACTTAAGAAATATTCAAATCGGGGCAACGTTTTCGGGTTCCCTCCCACTGTGGGAGCTTCTCTGTACTCTCAATCAATCCTGCTTTCTCACACACACAAAAAGAGATATTCAAATCAATGACTCTTCAAAAATATACAAAAAGTACATAGCTATTACACTTTCGGAGCAGCAAAAATTGTAAAATAATCATCTAAGATTTGATATCAAATTATGTGACTTACTTGGTGTTACTCCTGAAAAGATGGAAGTCCAGAGGTACCCAAGCCCATGTGTTGTCATTGTCATCATTGTTTGCTTATTTAAATATTGCACAGGAGAGTACAGTGACATGAAGTCAGCAGAAGAAAGTTCTTGGAAATTGCAGAAATACTACCAGAAGCAGTCCACATGTATCTGTAAGTAGTTACAAAATGAACGCATAGGAAAGAGTAAAAACCAAAATGCACTACAGATGTATTTCAATTCAACCTGTGACTTGCAGGCCAAACTTGTTTTGGTTGTAGAAAGTCTCACCTTTAAAAAAAAAAAAAGCAAAAAACAGCATTTGCCATAGAGTGTGTGCTACATATCGTTCATCAGTATTCCTTGATTACCCAAGCTTTCTTGTACATGAAAGTAAAGAAGAGAAACAGGGTAGTAGAAAATTTACCATTTCTCTGAAAAGCTGCAGGAGGAAAAAAAAAATCTTCCGAAGTAAAATCAGAGAGGAAACCTAATTTACTTTTAGTCATGTTCCATTTTTGCTTTTGTGTTTACAGCATGTTCACAAATAAATGATCCCAATTTTCAGCCAGAATTTAAATCTCAAGTGTTCCATTCTCTGTGAAAAGGAACAAGGCACAGAATGTCATATCCAACTTTTGCTGTGACAAAATGTTCCTTAGGAAACTGAATTAAGTTATTGGTATAGTCTCAACCAGGTTTACAGAAAATTTTGACTAGGAAGGGCTCAATTCTTGGCAATAAAAAACAACCTTTGAAATTTTTTTTTCTGTTTATAAAGTAGAATTTTCTTAATGTTAAGAGGGAAATAGAATTTTATATGTAAATTAATATCTTCATTAAAAAGCATTAAACAGTTGACAGTAATTTCAACATTGCTTGTCTCCTAGGTGCCCAGCATTGCCCTAGGTCCTTACCTTATGACGATAATATTCCTGACCTCAGTAAATAGTAGGAGAAATGAAAAGATTAACAAGCTATTAAATTCATGGAGAACACACAAATGAAAATGCATATTTTATGATGGGAAATTCTGAATAAGACTTTCTGTTCTTTTGAAAGAAATGTGTATAAACAATATCTTTCCTTTGTAATACTGAACGTTCAGTGCGTGCTGGGACAGTCGTGGACAGGAGTTGGACTTCTAAAGCAGTGGACTTAGGGCAGTGGACCTAGATGGCTAGGTTAGGTTAACTGAGGAGCCTAGGCTGGGAGGCAGTTCAGTGGATGAACAAGGACAAAGCATCAGAAGTCTCAGGGAAAGCTGGACAATAATTAAGTAAATGTCAGAGCATTTCTGAGAAAGATGAGTTAGGCCTGGGAATGATTCAGTTAGAATTCTTTTGGCAAAAGTGGCAATAATAAGACTTCAACTGACTTAGTCAAAAAAATATAATTTATTGGCTTGCATAATCAAAAAGTGCAGAGTATCACTGAAAAGTACTGGGTGGGGGTTATCATGAATCTATTTCTCACTTTCTTCTTGGCTCTACTTTCCTCTGTGTTGGCTTCTTTTACAGTTGAGCTGAGGCCGGTGGCAATAATGGCCTACCACAACACTAAGTTTATATTCTATCAATTTAACAATCCAGGTAAGAAGAGAGAATTTTCTTTCTCCAAAGGGTATGGCAATTGAAACTCTGATAAATCAAAGCCCTATCTGTGGCACATTCTTTTATCCCCATCTCAGAATCAATCTTTGTGTATCTCTTAGGAACTGTATTCAGTTGCTATAAGGACAATGATGAAAAGAAGTCACATACACACACACAAAAGCATGTAGTCCAGGACTATTATGCCAACTCCATAGTGTGAAGTATAAGAATCGGGAAGAAAGACACTAAACTGCCATTATCTATGTTTGATAAAATTGTCCGAAAAGAAAACATGACCTACTCTACAGAGAATATGATTGATTGGCAAGATTGTTGGATATAAAAAATAATATAGAGCAATCAATTGCATTCCTCTAAGATAACCACATGGAGTGGTGAAATAATATTAAATAAAATATATCATTTTCTATGGCAATAGAAGTATAAGGTACTAGATTAACAGTAAGTGACTTGAGTAGTATTGAAGCAGGAATAGTTAGCATAGCACATAGCTTAGAGGTGGTCAGACAAGTTTTATTAGGCAGGCCTAATTTAGATAATTGAGGAACAGGGTGGTTAAGCATTCAGGTGCCTTCCTTACCAGTACACAACCTTCAGCCACCTGCCAGGTATATCAGACCTGACCGTTTTTTGTGGGTTGGAATGTGGAACTACCAGTGCAGTAAATCACAGAAACAATGAGTTTCTATCCCCTAAGATTTTCAGTGTAAACTTACTGATATAATTTGTTGTCTGTTTCATTGGTCAATTTTCTTATCTCCACCCCAATACCATGTTTCTTAATTACTTTCTTTCCATAACACCCTGATCTGTAGGGAAATAGCTTGTGTATTGCCTATTCTCGATTCTTGCCATTTCTATATACGTTTTTGGTAGGTTTCTTGGGGAGTTGGGGGAAACCCTTTGAGAATTTTGATCAGAACTGCATTTAGATTTATTGTAGAAATATTGATAACTTGATGCCAGTAAATCTTTTTATCCACAAGAACATATATCTCTCCAAATGCCGACTCATATTATACGGCAGAAAGCAGAGAGAAATGCCAACTCCCTAATCCCATTGAAGTTTCCACCCTCATAACCTGATTATCTCACAAGGCTCCACTTCCTAATACTATTATTATCTGGCTCTTTACAGAGAAATTTTGCCAAACTCAACTCCAAATGGTAGGAATAGACTGCTAGGTATATAATAACACATTTTTGTTTATTGTATACCTGCTATAAATTAGGTAGTTTAAATGTATCATCCCAGTTAGTTTTTAATATATGAGAGGATGTTAATATTACCCCATATTACAGATGAGAAAACTGATATTCACAAAATTTAAATAACGTATTCAATATCATATTAAGAAACAAAAACAGGATTCTCTGACTTAAATCAGCATATATTGATGGAAACTATGACAAAAAAAACAAGAAACTGATCTTAGATCCCTTTATTTTCAGACCACACTGTTTTACTTTTTCAAAATATGTTGGATCAATGATTTGGAAGAGGGTGCAATATACACTGTAAGACACGGACATTTGAAGTTATGAAGAAATACAGCCAGGAGTGATGACTCACGTCTGTAATACCGGCACTTTGGGAGGCCGAGACGGAAGAATCACTTCAGTCCAGGAGTTCGAGTGTAGCCTAGGCAACACAGCAAGACCTTGTCTCTTCCACAACATAAAAAAATAGCTGGGCATGATGGCACATATCTGTAGTCCCAGCTACTCAGGATGCTGAGGCAGAAAGATTGCCTGAGATCAGGACGTCAAGGCTGTGGTGACCCATCTGTGCTACTGTGCTCCAGGCTGGAGCACAGAGACTCTGATTCAAGAATAAAAAATAAATAAATACATTTTCCAAATAATTAGAAACAAATAATTTTCTCCAAAGGAATCACACAAACATATACACAATCTTTTTTTATCTTTTTTTAAAAGATAGAGATACTGTATTAGCTTAAAGAGTCAATTAAGTTTTTTATAATGAGGTAGAAGATATTTAAAAAAGAAAGAAACCTTCCTCTGATAGATTATTAATGCCTTGAGGATTGGAACTGTGTATGTCCTCAATACAAACGTCCAAGGAATAAATGAGTCAATGATATTTAATCAAGTTGCTTAAACATATTTTGAAGAGGGCTATACCTAGTACAAAAAGTCTTGTCCAGTTCAAAAAAAAGAGATTTAGCAAAATTAAGGGGCCTCCAGAAAACATATGACCTACTCAGAGACTATCCAAAGAGCAAAAGAAAACATGAGAAAGATAAAGTTTGGGGATAAGCTTAAGTTAGCTGTGAGCCTTAAAACACCAAAGGTTTAGGATAAGGAAAAGGGAGAGACAGCAATGTGAAAAAGAAGAAAGTGTTAAGAAATACACTGGACTATGAAATTCTCTTGGCCATCAGATAATATTATCAACCAAAGCCAATTTATATGATTGTCTGAGGAAAGAGATGTGAGGTAGATACAGGAAATATTAACAAATTAGGTAAAATTGTTTTGTTTTTAAATTAGCATGTTCTATATGTTTATATTGAAAAGATAGCACTTTTGAAAAATTATTTAATATCCTGCGATTAGGATTTCTGGGTTTTGTGCTCATTCGGTCATTATTTTACAAATATTACAAAAAATGACTGGGTTTTATTTCAGAAAAAACACACAGAATCTTAAAGATGAAAGAAATCAAAATAATCATAATGGTCAGGCTGAAGTAAGCTTTTTTTACTTTTCACATTTATGCTACATTTTGATTTATTCTGAATATTTCCGGCAAACAATTCCCATCACACACTAAGATGATGGAAGATAAATAATGAAAGTCCCCAACAAGTCAATTACTTGAGGCCACCCAAATTCTTCGTAGTCTATTTTGAAAGTGATGGGATTTGGGAGAACCCCAGACTGCATTGCAAGAGAAATTTTCTGAGGTTCTTTGTGTGTGTCATGCAATAAGGACTTTCCTCATGCAAGCCTTTCTTTGCTGCTGGTGTTGAAGTACATGGAAGTAGGGTCAATTCCTGACTGCTGTCTTTCACACATGGATTCACGAGAAACATTAAATTATCAGACAATATACAATTCTTACTGTATTTTTGAATAATCTATTCTTTCCTGTGTATGTATAAGGAGAAATATATGAGGAGGTACCCAAAACATGGAATTTATTTATTAAAAATTGTGTATTTATTCTTACATGTTTAAACTTCAGTTACCTTCAAAGTTTCCTTCTCCATTTGATGCAGTACAACTATCGTGATACTTTTTCCACTGCTCAAAACAGTTTTTGAACAATTTGGATGCTTTCTAGTGCTTTTGCCATTTTTGGTCTTACCTCTTCCATATTGTCAAAATGTTTCTCTTTGAGGACTTTTTTTCATCAGAGGAAACAAAAAAAAGACACTTGGGCAAGACAGGGTGAATAGGAAGGGAGGGGCACGGATGTCATGCCATTTTTGCTCAAAAACTGCTAAACACTCAGCATGGTGTGGGCATGTGTGCTCCTAAATCACCCATCATGAAATGGACAAATGTGTTGAAAGAAATGTCCTCCTCCTGCAAAAAAATCACTGAGGCTGAATGCAGCCTCTCACAACAACCCTGCCTGGTACACTGATAACAATGGGTTCCTAGAACACTCACATAGCGGGGGAGGCCTGTATTGCAAGGGACCCACCTTCCAGAAAAAAAACTAATTCTGGGATTTTTATTTTGGTGGCCCCTTGTCTCCAGAACACTTCTTTCAGATGGACCTTTGGTGAAGAATGTATGGGGGGAAATATCTAGTTCAAGTAAGTAATGTTAGTTTGGGAAATTTAGGAAGTTCTGAGGTAACACCTAGATATTAGTCATTAAGCACAGTGTAACCAATGCTTCTGAGACTTTAGGATATTGAGCTATTGCAATTTGTCATACATTTTCTTTGATTTTTCTAAAACTCTAAAAATAAGAAAAGGTCACACAGCAATCACTAGCTATGTGACCTTTAGACTGTCACTGTACTTGATTGGATATTGGTTTCCTAATCTGGAAGGTGAAGGAATTATAAATGATCTACATCCACAATTTTCTATTTCTATGAATTGAAGTAGCTTGCTAATAATACAAATATATCTTAGCATAATTACAGAAAAGTATAAAACTTCCATAATGTAAAATCATCTCAGCTTAGTCCCTCAGGGGGAACTACTGGTTTGTCGTTTAATTGAAATGGCTCACACAGTGCAAATATTTCAAAGCTGGATTTTGAAGGGCTAGGGGCAATGTTGTGCTAATATGTACTCCAGGCATCAAAACCCTTTAAGGGATTATTTTAGAGAAATAGAAGATTTAACTAAAATGTGAAAATAAGATTAGTTGAAGTGGAAGAGGCCTGAAAATGTGGAGGAGAAAATACCTCAGGTGGAATTAATTTAACTTTGGGCAAAATCTGTGTGAGGGGATAAGAAAGGAGAGAGTGTGGGTGGTATGGCCTATAGCAAAGGATTCATTCCCTTGAAAGGAGAAAGAACAGGACAAATACATTTTAATGTACTACTTCCAAAAGGAAAGTGATGAAATAAAGTTCCAATGAGCATAACATTTAAAATATATTATGTAAAAGTACATTTACTTATAAAACCACCATGTTTTACATTACTTACTTTGAAGTATACTTTATCGGACAATAATTGTAAATGCAATAGTTAAATTTAGATTTAAATGTTTTAATTTTATTCCAATTTTCTCTAAAAGTTGTTAAATTTACTTAAACTTTAGAAGGAGAAACAAACTTTGTTGTTGGATAAGTAATCCAGTTATTAGGAATTTAGGTAGACCTGGTATCTTTACCAATATGAAGCTTTCCCTCCTGACCCAAGGGCATGCTGATGCTTCACTCCACCATCTGTAGTGAGATTGCAGAACAAGACTTGTGTTACATGAAGAACCAGCTACTAAAATGCATCTTTTGGAACTGAAAGGGCACATCAAGCCAGATAATATAGATTGATTCTGATATAAATTAGACCTTTCCAACACGACTTGCAAAGGGCAATATTTTAAACTAGGAAACAGAATGAAACTTCTATTAACTCTGTGACCTTGGGCAAATGCTGTATGTTCCCTCCATTTCCATTGCTTCATTCTATCAGATAAATTCTGCTTAGTTCTCCTTGACAACCTTGCTGTCTGTTGTAGGGTCCCAATCCATGTAGGTTACATCAACAGAATCCCATTGCCTTGAGACTTTGATGGGGTATGGTAAAAAGGAAGCTGGGGCTGAATAGCAGAGTGCAGGACAGACAGGATTTTTCCTTCCCTGTTTGGGTCGGTTGGTGAAGGAAGGGTGGCTGCATTTCTTAAGGTGACATTCTCTGCACAGTTTTTTCCTTCCATGTTCTGGTAGCTGCTTGTTTGCTTATTCTCATGTCTAGGGGAGGAAATGATTCCTCTATTGTCACCAGACTCCAATCCCTGCACTAAATGAGGTTTTGCTACACCACCCACACAATTGTTAACAGTTCCTTTGTAAATAAACTCTGAAATATCCTAATGTGAGTGCCACTGTTTCCTGCTAGAACCTTGGCTGATCTACCTCATTTGAAATGTAGGTAATATTAATAACCATCTTGCAAGGTTGTTATGAAGATTGCATAGCACAGTTCTGGTGGTACAAAGTAATTAGTGTTCTATGTTGCCTAGAAAATGTAGCATAAGATGAGACAAGAGCTAATGCTTTATTTAGAGAGACACAATCTCAGTCAGCAAAAGTGAGGAGAAAGAAAACTGATTCCAAGAAGAACGGGAAGCAATTGAGAAATGGTTTGTTACCTCTCGGGCTCTCCTTTATGATAAGCTATAGAGAGGCACAGTCTGTTGTGGCAGGCGAACCAAGACAGAAGAAAATCTCCTGACAACCTGTATGGAAGAATTAAGCCCTAGATTAATCTTACAGAGAGAAGATGGAAAGAATACTGGATCACACCTCTCTTATCTTCCATTAGTCAGTTTGGTCTCAAAGAGCTTTAACTTTCCAGGCTTCTAGGTCATATCATCAGTTGCACAGTGCACAGTGGCTACATGGGAAGCCAGATTCCAGGCCCTGTGGTACCACTTTTTCTTCATGTCCAGAAAGAGCAAATAAAGAAAGAGTTATCAGGTCATCTGAGACAATAATTGAGGCAGAGAAATTGTTTATGGGTGTGGAAGAAAGATGAGACATCAAGAATCTGGTACAGTGTATGAGATCTACCTAGTACTTGGATATGGTCATTTTTATTATGATTATCATTATCCATATCTTAGATGCTAATCATTGTCTTCCCAATCAGGCCACCTTCTTTAGGGTGCCCAGTATGTCAATCTTTACTCTAGGGGTGAACACAAGAAAAACAACATACCATGTGACCCCACACAAGTAGCAACTAATTGGATGGAGGTCATGGGAGGATGCATGATAACCTGAGAGATCCAAGCAGATTCTCCTTCCTGGAAATGTGGAATTGGGACACTGGAATAATGTGTTAGAACAGTGATAATGAATACCTGGAAAATTATTAAGAAAATGATAGTAGCTACTTGAGGCAATAAGCTACACAATGCTTTGAGGAATGATAGCAATCTTGGCTCCAACTCTGGGTTACAGGCTAAGTACATGCCACTGTTATGCAGAAGCAGAGAAGCCACAAGTGTGCATACAAAAGAAACCTGCAGAGAACGGAAGAAATTGAAGTAAATTTTTAGTAAGAAGCAAAGGCAAGGGGCCACTAGCTCCTCAGAAATGGAGAAATTAGTCTTGGCTCCAACTCTTTTGTGTCCTACACTTGGAGTTTTCTAAACTTCATAACACCCCAAGTATTATCTAGACTTTGTAGGTTAAACAATATGACAGACTCTACTCAAACTCAAATGAAAATCACATAATGTTTCATATAAATATCTGTAGAATGGCCAACCTGAGATTTGACTTGATCCAAGTATTCAATGAAGTAATTAGGAAATGTATTTTTTCTTTCCTTTAGCTCTCCTTTTTCCCAGTAGAATTCTTCTCATTCTGGCCATGCTGTCTTCAAAGTAACAGCAATAATAGTCCTTAATGGAGCCAGGCTCGGTGACTCAGCCTGTAATTCCGTGTCTTTGGGAAGGTGAGGTGAGTGGATTACCTGAGCCCGCGGGTTCGAGACCTGCCTGGTCAGGCGAGACCTCATCTCTACAATAAATTAAAAAATTAGCCAGGCGTGGTAGTGCACGCCTGTAATTCCGGCTACTTGGAAGGCTGAAGCGGAAGGATCACCGGAGCCCAGTAGGTCGAGGCTGCGGTGGCTGGGAGTGGCCACTGCATTCCAGTCTGGGTGACAGAGTGAGACTCCAACTCAAAAAAAAAAAAAAGTAGTTCTTAATGGTCTTGATATCTAGGGAAAGAATCTTAAATTTCAAGGTCCTTGTCAGTCCTTCAAAAATAACTTTCGCTAACTTGTCATGAGTCATTTACCCACTTCTGACTCAATCAATGATTCCAGAGAAATAGGTATTCTGAATAGCCTAGCATCATATTGCAGGTGAAGCTAACCAATTATCAGTTCCATCAGGTAGGAAAAGGAAAATCTCTAAATGGGAAAGATAGTGCAAGGTAACAGATCTACCACGTTCCCTTGTTCTGTTTTGGGGAATCAAACAATTCCTGACTGAGACATCACCTCTCTCTTCTTTCTGCAGTCTCTGACATACTTAATCCTGAAAGTAAGGGAAGGGAAGGGAAGAAAAAAACAAAAAACAGTTTTGAGCATGCAGTAATTTTCCAATCCAAGTTCATTGCTGAATTTGGGGCAATATTAATAAACAGGTACAAAATTAAAATGCAAAGTGATAAGTGTGATAGTAAGGTATATGGAAGATATAGAAGGATTAACCAGAATATTTAGGATATTTAGGTTTTCTCTAATTCCTTCAGTAAAACTTTTAGATATATGCTGTAAATATCAACTTAAATTATACTCTTTATGGACTAGTTACATTTTGAGAAGAATGAAAACTAAAATGGATGCTCTTGACATCAGATATGTGAGTGACATTAGCTTTCTGGTAACTGTGACAAGAGAAAAATACTTGGAAAAACAGAAAGGAAAGGGAATGGGACTGTTATGTGGAAGCTTTTAGATTCTTGCTAGCAGTCTATTTTGCCCTTAAGATGGACCCGTGTTCTGTTACCAAAATTCTCTAAACAAACCAAAACGGCAACTGAGTAAATGTGAAAGAAGTCAGTGCAGTGCATAAGGTTTCCATCATCTTGATTATACTCTCTCGTGGCAGTAGATGTTTTTATTGATGTGCTTCTCATTGGTACTCTAGAAATAGATTTCTGGAAAAGGAACAGAGGAATAGGTCCTCTTTTAGGTAGCCTCAAAGCTCTTGCTTCTCTGCTGTTTTGGGATCTTTGAGTCTGCAGCTTTCAAATTTAACTTTTGCAATTAATACGTAATTTTTTGTAAAGTAACATATTTTAGGTTTTTAATTATCCTCTAGTTATAAATATATACTAAAACTGCTTATTAATCTTGATATTGGGACGCAATAAGTCTTACTACATATATATGCTAAACATAATATGGCTGATTTTATAATATATGGCTTTATTGGCATTAGTGGGCACACAGTAAACATTAATAAAAGCTGGTTTACTCCTGTCCTTGAGAATTATTTAACTTAAGGGGTTTGTGTGTATGTGCCTGTTTGAGTGTGCATATGTTATGTGAGTTTTATTCTTCTAACATGGCTGTATTTTATTTTTGAAAGACTAAGTCCTTTTGGCTTATTTCTTTTCATAGTTCTTTTTTTTTTTCAGGAAAAAAAGACACAGAAAGAAAGTAGCAATTTCCCCACCTGTTAAATACTTTGGAGACCATAGCACAGACATTTCTTCATGCGTATATATCATGTTATATCACAACTCATTTAATAATAAGTCCTTTTATAATAAGATTGTTTTATATATTAACAGACAAGAGTGTAATACTATACTGGGATTTATCTCTACCTTTTTTGCTTAAGCCAGTGTTTACATTTCATATCCAAATAACCCTTGAAAGGGCCACTAGCTATACATTCAATTCATGCTTATCTTCACTTGAAAAATGTGAAAGAGAGTGTATGTCTAATTTCTCCACAGAAACACCAAAGGTGTATTGCAATACCTAGGCCTAATAAAGAAAGCCATTTGAAAGGAATACAAAAATTGTCAGATAAATGTCAACTTATGGCTCTATAAACATTGGATCTGTCCAGAAAGTGTGTACTGATTGAGTCAATTCTGACAGATAAAGAGCATTCACTGAATATCCTTTCCTGAGAAGCATCTTTCATTAATATTTACATTTCTCTTGACAGTGCAGTTGCTGCAAGTGTAGGTTGGGTAAATATAGCCTGCATTTGGCAAATATACATAGTAATAGACCTGCATTTGTCTAAGAATCCAAATGCTTTGGACAAGAATATGAGTCTCATTGTTTCTGTGGATTTCTTAGACCTCAAGTGCATTAAATCAAGGAAACAAAAATTCATGACACTTATTTGAAGGCATGGGGACTTTTATAACCAGTTAACCTGTGGTAGTAAAAGAACAAAGGGTGGCTTTAATTCCCATCCCATCCCTTTATTGTTTTTCATCTTCATTTTTTATTCTGCTGTGAGCAGTCACTAAAAATATATCTGGTCAATAAGGGGCAAGTACAATTGGAGGGGTTGCTATAGGAACACACAAAGCAATGCAGAGCAATAACTACTCTAATTTATACTTGTTTTCATGTTGTATTTCCATTGTAGTTAAACTCAACTTCAGAAGGCATTCCTTAAGAAAAAGGCTACTTGAAATGCAGGAGACTCTTTCTAAGAGAATTTTATATACTAACTTGAAAAATAATAAATGCTAAATCCTAGTAGTGCTACAAGCAAGAAACTGGTGTTTCTTCTATTTATGCCATTATATTTTCGATGCATTTGGACCAAAATAATTTTCTCACAGAGAAAGACCTGGGAATGCATTTTAATCATGATGAAAGCATGAGTAATGAGGAGCGCTGCCTGAAGCAGCCCGCCTCGTATCTCCCCCACCACTCTGCTATTTTGACAGGCGGCATCTATATTCCAGCCCTGAGACCCTTCTCATTCCCAATTCCGTTGAATTATCCCACTCAGAAACCATGCTCTCCTCAAATCTTGTTTTTTGAAAGGTGACCGAGACAGCTGCCTTATTTCTGATCTTCATTTGATAACTCCAGAGTAATCATTGAAGGCATTTCGGACTGACACACCAAAATAATTTCACATTCACCAGACCCACGACTGAAAAGACAGGGTCACGATGACCAGAGACACATGGAAGTCTTTTAGAGGAGAGGGGAGCTTTTTTTGTGATTCTATTTGAAGGAGTGATTAGCTCAACCTCGGCCTGCTTGTATCTGTTCATTTTCATGTGTCCAACTCATAAGCTCCATCAATTTTCTTGTGTTCCCCCAAAGTTGTAGGGAAAGCCCATGTGCAATTTAATCTCAAAATGAGAGTGCAGGAGCAGTTTCCAACTCAGTGATCAAAAAGTCTCATAGATCAACATAGCTTAGGAAACAAGATCTTTCAAGAGCTTTTATAAAATCATGTAAATGCCATGACTGGTCATTAGAGCATTTTCCTTTCTTCTTTGGTAGCTCCGAGACAAAGGTCAAATGTTCATTCTTTCCTGTTTTGTTATTTAAAAAAAAGAAAGAATTCTTTATCGTTGATAAGGGAGGAATTGTGGTTAATCTAACAATTTCGCTCCAGCTGATTCAGTTCAGGAAAGTGGTTTTTAGCTGTGGCATCTTGTTGAAGCATGGAGGTTAACTCTAAAAAGGGGGAGAAAACCTGAAAGATAAAAGTCATCAACACTTTTAAAAAATGAAAAGTGACTTATGTAAGAGGTGTCATTAATTAATATGTAATCAAATTATGTTTCTTATTATGAAACAATCAAGCACAAGTTACTCACTTAAGGTAAAACACTCAAAAGTTGAGTATTTGTCCTTCCAGAGGGTTACTAAAATGATGTCTGTTCAAGAGCTATTAAACAGGAGTGTATATGTATGTGTCTAGGAATGGGAAGAAGGAGAGTATAAAAGCAATTTCTGTCCCATATATTCCTGACAAAATAGCAAGGCACTAAGAATCAAGGTTGTATTTGTCAAATATCCATTGCTTGCTCTATTCAAGCACATATTTTACAATATTACTTTCTGGTAAAATCATACATATACTTCTGGAATATATTTTAAAGACTTTTCCAAGGACTGAAGCAAAAAGTTGGTCAAAAACCTTGGACTCATAAATAATGTTATTTAAAAAAAAAATCCCAAATGTTTACAGTCAAAACACTCCTTTCTGCAGAAAATTATAATCTCACTATCATAAAAAAAGAAGCAAAATGTATCATTCCAGAAAATATTTTTAATGTTTACATGATCCTGGTTTAAGCTGAATAATCTTTTAGTCTCAAATAGATGTCAAGGAGTGTTAGAGGAAGGGATGGATTAAGGAATTTGAGCCTTCAAAGGCAAATGGGACCAGTTTATAAATGATACCTTTCATCTCCAGAGCTGTTCGCTGGAGGGCAATGCTGAATGTTTAGTCTAAAAAATGAAGTCTACAGAATAAAGTTTGCAGAGTTAACTAACAGCATTAGATATTGTGCTTTCCAGTCCAACCCATTTTGCTTTTTTAGCTAGGCTGAATCTGTCTAATCACAAAAGGAGCACATTTTTGTTTGCCTTGAGAGGAACATTAGCAATTTTAACATCTATCACTGTGTGCCCACACAGAAAAAGAACTAATTTTAGAATTAACGAATTGGCATATGTACATGTACAATTATTTACTATTTACAATTTCTTCTTGAGAGCATTTCTGTGGGATGTCTCAGTCAGTGGAGTTCTTTGTTTGGCCAGTGAGCATTTTCAGTTCCTTCAGCTTTGATACACCTTTACTGCTACCACTGAGAGGAAAGACAGCTCTGTCAGAGTTTGATACAGTTCAAAAAAAAAACTACCCTTTCTCTGAAATACCCTGCCTTAAATTCAAAAAACAATAGAAGTCATAAGAGTCAGATATATGTAAATTTAAAATCGCCTTTATTTTTGAATTGATATTGGTTTATGTGGCTTAATTAATAAAGCAAGTGGGATTCACCTGTGAATTATCCAAACTCACCCTTCCCAGTCCCTGGCTGTTTGGAATGACCACAGCCTCAATGCAGGAGTAGGGCCTTTGCATTTAAAACCTCCAGCATGGTGCTTCAGAGCAGAATATGTACATCTCAAAGATAATTGACTCCCAAAAGAGAGAAGAGAAAGAAAGGCTGAACAGAGCAGGCTCGATTCCTCCCAAGCTCTCCATCAGATCAATCACTTCTTCTGAAGGATAAGTCAATGGCTCAAAAGACCAGGTATGCTACTCTCCCCAAAACTTCCCTTCCACTGGGAAACATGAAGCCAAGGAAAAGAGATCCTTTCCAGACAACACAAGTTCCCTCCCCCACCTAATGTGCTACTGAAAAAAGTGTTCTAAGTGGAAATTCAACGGTCTGAAATAATTAATTTGCCTTGGTAAGTTCTTAACTTAATACTAAGAAGTGATTTAAATATTAGAGAAGTTTAGCTCATTAATTTCTAATATTAAGCCATATTTTCACCAGCATAGGTCCTTTGAAATTAGCTTTATCTTTATGGTAATAGGAAAACTGGTATAGCACTTTGAAATTTTTATGCTTTTGATATAATTTTACTCTCAGCTAGAAAGCAATACACACACACACACACACACACACACACACACACACACACACACACATACATACAGCCGTACACTGTTAGGTTGCTTAGTGCATTTTACATATAATAATGTTAAAAATAAAACAACTTTCCAAGTATCTCACTCAGGTATAGCATTATAGTATGGTAAAGCATGCTTTATGTTTACAGAGCTTACTTATCTTGTTACTAGAGCGTCCACTGTGCCACCATGCATTACCTCCTTATGTGCAAAGTTCACAAGGTCTTTTTTGGCTGTACCGATAGTCTGTGCCTAGCCATTCTTTTATAAAAATGACAATTTAAATGAATTAACGTAAGATACAGAATAAAAGTGCTTAGAATCTTTAAATGTTCTCTGTCTTTGATTTCTAAATGCCTTAGTCCAGCCAAAGACTGAAAATAAAGAAAACATGACATAAAAGGATATAGTTTGAGTCTCAACTATTCTCATATCAACACAGAACAAATGTCCAGACTTCAGCAGAGGTGTACTGCCACACTCCTTCAGACATGTTTCATCCAAAGTGATCTTGTGTCAATTATATGGATGGTTAAATTGGTCAGAATGAGCAAGTCATTCTTCCCTTGTATTATGAGCAGTTGGAAAATAATCACTGAACCATATGTCAGGTGCTGGGGATACAAAACTAAATAACCCAAGGTTTTAAAATGTGCTTATGAACTAGCAAAGGTCAACTTATACAAAATTATCTTTTAAGCCAGGCTCAGTGGCTCAGCCTGTAATCCTGCACCTTTGGGAGGCTGAGGTGAGCGGATTGCCTGAGCCCACGGGTTCAAGACCCACCTGGGCAGCGAGACCCCATCTCTACAATAAATAAAAAAATCAGCCGGGCGTGGTAACGCATGCCTGTAATTCCGGCTACTTGGAAGGCTGAGGCGGAAGGATCGCCAGAGCCCAGCAGGTCGAGACTGTGGTGGCCGGGAGTGGCCACTGCACTCCAGTCTGGGTGACAGAGTGAGACTCCAACTCAAAAATAAATAAATAAATAAAATTATCTTTTACTATTTGTCACAGGAGAAACAAGCATACTGTGGTTTTCTTTGTTGGGTATAAAGATGGAGGTTTCTGAGAGAACACTATCACATGGGGTCAAAAATATCATAATAAACAATCTAGAACAAGTAGTAAATTTTGCGTCAGTAGGGAAGAGCGGTGAGGTAATCCAGGTGGGAATGTAGAGGATAACTCTATAAGCCAAAGAATGAGGCAGAGATGAACCTGGCACCTTAAGCTGGCTTTCCCAGAAATTAGACCTTGAGACTGGAGGCTCATGTGGTATTATTTTATTATGGTTTGCTACCCTAGGAAACAGCAGTAAGGCATTAAGAAGAGTGAAACAGAGAGGAAGGGAAAGCCAATAACAAAGACATATTTTGCAACTGGCACTGCTAAATACAACCAATTGTTCCATCCTTGAAAATACATCCTCATTGGTCAACTTGATTTCAGAAGCACCTGTCAAGGGGTGGAGAAAAAGGAAAACAGTGGAAGAACTTAAATACTAGATTCTAATTCCCACTTGTTAAAAGTTACCTGAATGAAGCATTAACTCTCCAACACTGCCAAGTTGGACATGCCTGAGTATGGATACCGAACAGGCTCCCATTATTCCATCAACAAGAAAGCCAAAGGACAACTATGTCAATATTAAATTAAATTTAAGGAAACTTACTCAATTGAAATGAGCAAGTGAATTATAGGTGGGATTGGAAGAAGGAAACTAGAAACAGGAATGCATATTGTTATGCCTTGTAATTGATTCACCTGAGAGATCTCACTGACTAGAACCATGGCTGTGATAATGAGATTGATAAAGGTGGTTGCCAGGTGTCAGGGGAACTGAACTCTGTTTCATATTCAACCCCTGACTCTTTCTGACCTCAGACATGGGAGATCACTTCTCTGGCTCTCAGCTTTCTTGCCTACAAAATGGGAATAAGTGAATCTGTCCTGCTTGCTTCATGGAGCTATGAAACTCAAAACACAATGTTTTAGAAAGCCTTCTGTAAAATAGGGAGGTCATTACTATTACCAAAAGGTGTGAACAAAGGAGAATAATACTGCTCCCTACTGTTTCTTCATCTAGACTTATAGCAATTTACGGTCAAACACCAGAAAGAATCCTTAGATTCATAGTGTCAGTTTCATGCAAATATAGTCTTTCTGACCAAAATAAAATAAATATAACTAGGGCTATTACCTATATGATTAGAACCCCGTAATTAAAACAATGAAACAAATTCCTATACTGAAGATATATATTATTCTCAACTGACCTCTCCATATTGACTGCTTACAATAAATAAATTCCCTAAATTCTAAGTTCTCAATCACAATTTGTTCTATAAGCACAAAATTACTTTATCTGTAACTACAGAAATTTAATAACTATTGCTTCGTCTATAGTATCTAAAATCAATTTTTAGCCGGGCTTGGTGGCTCAGCCTGTAATCCCGCGCCTTTGGGAGGCTGAGGTGAGTGGATTGCCTGAGCCCGCAGGTTCGAGACCCGCCTGGGCAACTTGGTGAGACTTCATCTCTACAATAACTCAAAAAACTAGCCGGGCATGCGCGAGCCGGTAGTTCCTGCTACTCAGAAGGCTGAGGCGGAAGGATCGCCGGAGCCCAGCAGGTCGAGGTTGCGGTGACTGGGAGCGGCCACTGTACTCCAGTCTAGGCGACAGAGTGAGACTCCAACTCAAAAAATAAAATAAAATAAAATCAATTTTTAAAAATGAGATAATTATTTAGATAATAAAATCCTTAAAACCACATTGGACTCATTCATCTTGATTTTAGGCAAAAATATAGTCCTTTACATAGATTATCAAGATAATTATTTCAATGTGCACTTAACAAGCAAGCATAAACCTGCCTATATTAATCTCTATTAGCTACTCAAATCACTAGATCCATTCTGATGTAGATTTGTCATTTAAGTGCCCTTATTGCCCTCTTCCCAGGTCCCACCTTCAGTTCACCTTACCCCCGGACACTGGAAACAGCACAGACCATGAATGGTACTTCCCAGTAAACTATGATATCAGTTTCTTCCTCCTCCTTCTTCTTTTCCTCTCTTTCTCTCTCACTCTCTCTCTCTATCTCTCTCTCTCTCTTTCGACGTCTAGTTGATACAAGACTTGGCCTCTGTAAAGAAAATGGTTTAAAGAAAATGGTTCAAAACTTGTAATAACTGATGTACTGATGTATACTGAGGTATTGCTGGTCCATGAATCAAGCAATTTCTATTCTAGTTCTGTTTTTTCTACTAGTTGGTGGCAAGTATCATTTCTGACCCCAGTTTCAGTAATTGTTAATAAATAAATTAGACTAGTTGTTCTCTAATTTATTTTCTAGCTTTGATATTCAATGTTTCCAGTAGCAAAATAAAATGCTTTCCCATGAATGTGCTCTATAATGATCTATGTTTAATTAGTCAAACTTGATATTGCCAAATATCATAGGAACAGCAGTTACCACAACTAAAGCACCTCATGCTAAAATAGACCAAACTTTCTCTATATGATTGTTTAATTCCTATCTGCTTGAGTTTGCTACTTTCAACTATAGGAACAATGTGAAGAAAATAGATGGCTACAAAAGCCATATGTGGAAAATATATGCCCTATCCTCATTTCTCAGGGAAAAAATAATTTCAAATATATGCAGGAATATATTCCTTGGCCTATTCCCAGTATGTACTTCCACTTCCTACAAGTATTTCATACCTAATGGTGCAAGGTAATCAAAGCCAATCTTCTGAGTCTCTCAGTGAGCTAGGACTTTCAAAAGTTCATTCTGTTACCAAAGTTTCATCTTTTAAAAATTATTATTTATTTTAAAATGTATTTACTTATTATAGCACTGTAGACATATAAGTAAGGACTTCCTACACAAGTAGTCTGCATGTTTATAAAGTTTGGGTTTCTAGGTGGCCCTAAGTCCCCCAGTAGTGGGGGTACACTTTGTGTTGTCACATGTCCTCCCACTCTTCCCCCTCCCTCCCTTCCATAGCAGTGCCCAGTGACTGTTGATCCCACCTTTGTGCTAATGTGACTAGTGATCAGGGTCCATTATAAGTGAGAACATGCAATATTCAGCTCTTTGTTTCTGTGATAATTCACTTAGTATGATGATCTCTAAATGCATCCAAGTTGCTGCAAAGGCCATGATTTCATTATTCTTTATAGCTATGTAATACTCTATCATGTGTATGTATCCCATTTTCTTTTCCCAGTTCACTTTCAATGGGCACCATGGTTGGTTCTATGTGTTTGCTGTGGTAAATAGTGCAGCAATAAACATGTGTGTGCAGGTGTCTTTTTGGTAGAACAATTTATGTTCCTCTAGGTATATTCCCAGAATATTTATCTCATTTTCTATTCCAACCTGCCCTCACTAATGCTATATCACCAATGTTCTTTGTATTATTCATTGTTATAAGTTGAAGCTTTTCCATTTAATTGTTATTTACCCTTTTTATCCTAAAAAACAAAAACAACCACAAAAGAAAACAACTATAACCTGCATTATATTAGAAATAATTTAAGGTCTCTCATGAAGAAATAAATAAAGTATAAAAATAAAATATGTTTTTATGTTGAAGAAATTTGAGGAAGTGAAAATTTAAGAACGATAAAATATAATGTGGTACCAAGTGATAAGTACAAATATTTATGCCATAAAATCTTATGCACATAGTAAAGAGAAATCATGAATTTGTCACTACCTTTCTATCAGTCAGTGGAAATAGAAAAGCATAACCATTTTGTAATTCACTGTGTTTGTAAGATAACGATATACCAATTACTCGGAAGCATAGAGAGAAATTCTCTCACAGACCCCAGAGGTGAACCAAAAACTTAATTCCTACAGTAAATATGTCAAGGAGCCCACAAGGGTTGTTTCTGATGGCATCCTTCAAAATAAGCTGATGATATAAGCCAAAGTGGTAATATAATAAAATCAATAGCACAGGAATGTTGATAAAATGTGGTGATCTGGTTTAATTCAATGACAGATTTTTACATTACTGAGAATATTGCTATAGTGTATCTCTGTTATAGCAGTGAAGTCAAGACGATCATGAAATGAGAACTTGAAGTACTGGGTAACAGTTCAGTGACCAGCCAAATGTCTTAACAGCCTGCTAAGGCAGAAGTAGAACTGCCAATTTTTAATGAAAAGTGAGTTGTTTAACAAGGGCAAGTGTCAACATGGAAGGTCAAGCCATGCATGCTCTGAAGAGACTAAGGGAGAACCCACTGGCAAAGCAAAGGGTCTCCTTGGGAGGAGAGATTATCACACATAAAAAACAATAGGGGAGATAAGCACTCTGACTTCTACACCACAAAACAGAAATGTAATGTAATTCTGAAAGATGTTAGAGCAACGGAAACCAAACAATCTACCTAGCTCATTAAATTATAAATCAAATCTCTAGAAAACATTCATTTTAAGTCTAGAGCTTTGAGCAATATAACATCCTGGTATGTCCTAGAAAGATAAAAATCACTGTGAGCTGGATTTCTAAGCATCAACTGAATGAGATAGCCTGTCATAGAGCAGCATTATTATTTATACACCAATTTGAAATTGGAGGCCTGTTGAAACAAACATGACACTTTCGTTTTGGAATAGTTGATATGTGATATTTTCTACCATGAAAACTGTTTCTAGTTTTGTATTAAAACCTTGTCTGCACAGAAAAAAAAATACTTAGTTTCCAGTATTTTAGAATGTGTGTGGGGTTTGGGAGGATGTAATCCTTGTTTATAATTATTTAGTTGTTTTTTCATATGTTGTATGGTAATCCCTTAAACCTTAATCTTCTCAACTTTCTTCTTTGCCTTCATATTTTCCCATTACTAAAACAGTCTAGCACACAGTAAATTCTCAAAAATATTTATAGAATGATAAACATATGTCCAAATAAGACATTCATAATACAGTGTACTGAAAATAATAATTAGACACTGCGGGAAGATGGCAGATGAGCCAGTTGGACTACACGAGTCCCTGTGTGAGTGAGTGAGTGTATGGAAAATTTTGTGTACGTGCTGGTGAGCCAGTGGGCATGTGAGTGGCTGACTGAGTGAAGGCTAGGGACCTAGCAGCCAGGGCTCTCCTGGTGTAGCGGCTGGTGCCACAGCTGCTGGGCTTGGACCCTAGTGACTCCTGGGATGCAGAAGCCAAGTACCATTTTCTTTTTCTTTTTTAAGTCAACAAACCTTCCTTGGGAAGAAAATGCTGGGAGAGACTGTCTAAGTGGGGGTTCGTGAGCAAGTGGCCAGGCCCCTGGTGCAAAAGCTGGTGCTTCAGCTTCTCTGCTTTATCCCTGGCTCTTACCAGGTTGCAGAAGCTGAGCATCATTATTTTTTTTAAATGGACAAAAGTTTTTCTGTGAAAAAATGACCGGGAGAAACCATCACCCCAGGCTCTCGCTCGCCATTGAAGCAGGAGATAGAATGTGGCTCCTGGCTTTGCCTCATACTTCAGCACCCAGCAGGGCACTGGCAGCAGGGGCTGCAGAGACAGTCCGGAGGCAAAGTCTCATGAAAGAGGACAAGACAGGCACCCCACCACCATCTTGAAGGAAGGACAGGAAAGTGCTCCAACTTGCTCACCATGGGGCAACAGACCCGATCTCTGTGACTGGTGTATCAACTACTCAGGGACTGATCATGACCCAGAGGGAATATCCTGAAAACACAAACTTCAGAGGGACCTGACAAGTGCTGAGTTCCAGGAGCCCCACCTCCTACACTGATCCAGCTGCTGGGACAAAGTGTGTGGCTAGAAAAGGACAAGGAAGAACTCCAAAGAGATCAGTGGTGAGTCTGGGACTGACACAAATCCCCTCCTCCCCAGCAATCCTCTGAACGTCAGACCCACACAGCTGGGCCACGAATAAGAAGGACAAACCAAAGTGGAGCCTGAACGTCAGTCGCAATAGGAGAACTCCATTCCAGGATAGTCCTTGCTGGGGCATCTCCCTCGCAAGTACATACCTAGAGAAGAGACAATCCTGTACCTCCCCTGACCATATGAGAGTGAGAGGGGGAGGACTGCAGCCCCACCCTCCTCCACTGCCTCTCCTCCTTTCCTGTTGAGGAGAGAGTGAAAGAGGTGGCTCTGCAGGAGAGACCTGATTAAAGGAACAATTACAGAGCCTGCCACAAGAGAGCAGATTTTTTTTAGTTTTCAACGTTAAAAAAAAAAAAATTTTAATTTTTTTGACTGTTTGTTAGTTCATCTTTTTTTTTTAAAGATTTTTCTTGTGTGCATGCCTGTGTATCTGAGAGTTTGATCTGCCTCCCCCCAGAATTTTTTTTTCTTTTCTTTTTCTGTTTCTTTCTGCTTTTATTTATCATTTTCTGTTTATGAGTGTATGTGAATGATTGAGTGTTCATCTTTCGATTTTGTTGTTATTCTTGGTTTATTTTTGCTCTTTTGTTCTTCTGGGTTTTTTAATTCCATTTCTTATAGTTTAAGGTGAGTGCCAAAATATGTGTGAGGGTTTGACCTGAATTCCTTATCCCCTCCACCTGGTCTTTCTATTTTTCTTCTCTATTCACTTTGTGCTAGGCATGTGTGTGTCTCTGTGTGTGTCTGTTTAGTTTTCTTGGGGTTTTTTTTGTTGTTGTTTGTTTTGTTTCCCTTTGTTGTTAATCCAGTTTGTTTTGAGGTGTGTGTATATGTCTGTGTGTGCAATTGCTTTTTGCATTGGTTTCTGCTTTGCATTGTCATATAGAGTGGTAGTGGGGAGTGAGTCTCAGGGAACACATACCACAATAAGTGTACATGGTAATTTGCAAATAGTTTCTGAATCCTAGCATCCCATCCTCTACTTTATTCAAATTTCAAAAACCACAAGAGACAGCAAAGCTTCCTATCCACTGTCCCATTTCAAAATAGAACAAATCAAGAACCTGGATCAGGAAAGAATGGAGTACTGAGCAAACATCAGAAGGGAAAGTTTCTCCCACTGACACTGATTAACAGCACTAATAAAAAAAACAGGAGATCTATCACAAATGAGGAAAAACCAGAGGAAGACCTCAGACAATTTCAAGTGTACCAAAGACAAAACTCCTGAAAAATCAGACCTGAGTGCCCAAACAATGGAAGTCACCAATGACTGTGCCAGAATATGACAGGGATTAGGGAATGAATGGAAAGAGTGAATAAGACTCAAGAAAGACAAGATGCAACACTGAAAGAACTTATAACAGAGATTTTGGCAATAAAAAATTCCATCCAGGAAATAAATAACAAGACAACAGCATGGAAAACAGAACTAATCTAGCTGAAGAAAGAATCTCAGAATGTGAAGACCAGAACATGGAATCAACCAGATTTGTAAAAAAAACATAGAAAAACATCTCAGAAAGAAAGAACAAAGTCTACAAGTGATGTGCGATTATATCAAGAGACTGAATCTATGCATGATTGATATCCTAGAAGAAGAAAGGGAAATGGAGAACAACTTGGAGCAAGTATTCTAGGAGGTAATTCAAGAAAACTTTCCCCATCCCACCAGAGATGTGACCAGCCAAGCACAAGAGATACAGAGAAACCCACAAGACATCAAATGAGAAGACCAGTCCCAAGACGCATAATAATTTGCCTACACATAATAATTTGCCTACAAAAGAAAAAATCCTAAAGGCAGCAAGAGAGAAAGATCAGACTACCTACTGGAGAAAACCAATGAGAATAGCAGCAGACCTATTGGCAAAAACACTTCAAACAAGAATGAACTGGAGCCCTGTATTCAAAGTCCTCAAAGATAAATAATTTCAACCAAGATTTTCCTAACCAGTCAAGCTCAGCTTCATCAGTGACGGAAAATTAAAATCCTTTCCAGACATCCAATCCCTAAGAGATTATGCAGCTTCCAGACCAGCTCTACAGGAGACACTTAAAAAGGTATTAATCACAGAAGAAAGAAAAAAAAGAATGACCATACACTTCCCAAGAGAACAGCAGAGCACAGAGTCAATAGAGAATACAGAACAAGAAACTTGAAAATACACACATACATCAACCCAAAAGCAAAAGAAAGCAAGCAAAGAAAAAATTTTATAAGAACCTCATGACAGTGATAAACAATCACATTTCAATAATCAGCTTGAATGTGAATGGACTAAAGCACCACCAAAAAGGCAAAGAATGGCAAACCAGATAAAAAACCATGAGCCAATTATTTGCTGCATCCAGGAGACTCATCTCACTACAAGGAACGCACACAGACTCAAAGTTAAAGGATAGAAAATGAGTTTCCAGGCAAATGGATCACAAAAGAAGGTAAGAGTCATGATCTTAATACCAGACAAAACAACCTTTGAGCTATCAAAAATTTGAAAAGATTAAAAAGGACATTACATAATGATAAATGGTTCAATCCATCAATAAGAAATAGCCATCCCAAATATATATGCACCCAACACAGGAACACCAGTATCTATAAAGCCAACTACTAAGTAAACTAAAAAAAGATACTGACTCTAACACTATTATAGCAGGAGACTTGAATAACCCACTAACAGTCTTAGATAGATCATCGAAGAAAAAAATCAACAAGGAAATCCAGAACCTAAACTTGACTCTCAACCAAATGGACTTAATAGATACCTACAGATTATTCCACCCAACAATCACAGAATATACATTCTACTAATCACCACATGGAACGTACTCCAAGATCAATCACATCCTTGGCCATAAATCAAGCATAAACAAATTCCATATGGTTGAAATCTTGCTGCACACATTCTCAGATCACAGTGGAATAAAATAAATATCAATACCAACAAAATTTCCCCACAGGCCACGAAGACATGGATGCTAAACAGCATGATGCTGAACAACTACTCGGTCAACACTGAAATTGAAGCAGAAATTAAAAGATTCCTAGAAACAAATGAAAATGAAGAAACATCTTTCCAAAACCTCTGGGATGCCATGAAATCAGTTCTAAGAGGGAAATTTATATCTCTATGAGCACACATCAATAAAACAGAAAGATCACAAGTGGAGAACCTAAAAAAATCACCTAAGGGAGCAGGAAAGAGAAAACCACCAAAACCCCAACTTTACCAGAACAACCCAATCACCAACATAAGAGCCCAAATACAGGACATAAAAGACAAAAATTTCATAGAGAACATCAACAACAACAAAAATCTGGTTCTTTGAAAGAATTAACAAGATTGACGGACCCCTAGCCAGAATGACCAAGAAAAAGAGAAAAAGCCCAAGTAAACACACAGAAGTACAAAAGATAAAATCACAACTGACCATGAAGAAATGCAAAAGATTATCAGGGATTACTATGTATACCTGTATGGAAACAATCTTGATAACTTAAATGAAATGGAGGACTTTCTGACATCACACAACCTCCCCAGGTTGAAACAAGAAGACATTATAACACTAAATAGACCAAAAAAAAAAAAAAAAAACCCAGGAAATTGACTCTGTCATATGAAAATTACCTACAAAAAAAGCCCTGACTGGATGGCATTCCAGCAGAATTCATTGAAACACACAAAAAGGAGCTGATACCAATCCTTTTGAAAGTATCCCATGTCATCGAGAAAGATGGAATTATCCCCAAATCATTTTTACAAAGCTAACATCATACTGATACCCAACCCAGGTAAAGATCCAACAACAACAAAAAAAAGAGAAATACAGGCCAATATCCCTTATGAACATGGATGCAAAAATCCTTAGTAAGATTCTAGCAAATTAGATCCGAAAACACATCTCAAAAGTCATCCACCATGACCAAGTAGGCTTCATCCAAAGGATGCAGGGCTGGGTTAACATTTGCAAGACAATAAATGTAATTAAATATATCAACAGATGTAAAAACAAGAACCACAGGATTATATCATTAGATGCAGAAAAAGCTTTTGATAAAATCCAGCATCCCTTCTTGGTAAATACCCTCAAACACCTAGGTATAGAAGGAACATACCTCAAAATAATAAGTGCTGTCTATGATAAACCCACAGCTAGCATATTGCTAAATGGACAGAAACTGGAACACTTCCCCTGAAAACTGAAACAAGACAAGCCTGCTCACTCTCACCCCTCTCGCTCAACATGGTGTTAGAAGTCCTAGCTTGGGCAATTAGACAAGAGAAGAAAATCAGGGGTATCCAAAAAGGAAGTCAAGTTATACCTCTTTGCTGATGATATGATCCTGTACCCTGAAAATCCAAGAGAATCGTCAAAAACCTGCTTGCTCTGATAAAGGACTTTGGCAAAGTCTCAGGATACAAAATAAATGTGCAAAAGAGAGTTGCATTCCTGTACACCAACAACAAGCAAGCAGTGACCCAAATTAAAAGCACAGTTTCATTCACAATCGCCACCAAAAAATGAAATACTCAGCATCTTCCTAACCAGAGAAGTGAAAGAACTTTACAATAAGAACTACAAAACACTACTCAAAGAAATCCAAGAAGACACAAACAAATGAAAAATATTCCATGCTCAGGGATAGGAAGAATCAACATTGTTAAAATGTCCATCCTTCAAAAGGAAATCTACAGATTCAATGCAATACCTTTTAAGTTACCAACATCATTCTTCTCAGACAATATGACAATATTCTTCTTAGACAAAATGACAATACAGAAATTTATGTGGGAATATTTAAAACAATCCTTAACAAAAGAAACAAAGCGGGAGGTATCACACTTCCAGACTTCAAACTTTACTATAAGGTTACAGTAATCAAAACAGCCCAGTATTGGTGCAAGAACAGGCATATAGACCAGTGGAATAGGAAAGAGATTCCGGAAGCAAAGCCTCAATTTCTCAACCAACTTATCTTTGAGAAAGCCTTCAACAACAACTACTGGGAAGAGGAGCACCTATTTAGTAAATGGTGCTGGAAAAACCGTCTTATCACATGCAGAAGATAGGACCCCTACCAATCCCCATACACAAAAATTAACTCTAAATGGATCAAAGACCTAAACATAAAACCTCAAACTATAAGAATTTTAGAAAACACAGGAGACACCCTTATGGAAATTGGAACTGACAACCAATTCCTATCAAAGCCCCAAGTGCCCATGCCATAAGAGATAAGAAAACAAGTGGGACCTCATCAAACTGACAAGCTTCTGCAAAGCAAAAGAAACCATTAAGAGAGAAGGGAGACAGCCCACAGAATGGGAAAAAAATATTTTCCAACTGTATATCTGACAAAGGCCTAACATCTAGGATGTACAAGGAACTCAAATGTGCCAAATGGGCACTTCTCAAAAGAAGATATACGGGCCACCAACAGGCATATGAAAAAGTGCTCAGCCTCACTCATCATCAGGGAAATGCAAATCAAAACCACATTGAGATACCACCTAACCCCTGTAAGAATGGCCATCATTAATAAAACAAATAACAACAGATGCTGGCAAGGATGTTGTAAAAAGGAACGCTTCTACGCTGCTGGTGACAATGCAAATTAGTGCAGCCCTTTTGGAAAACAGTGTGGTGACTTCTGAAAGAACCAGAAATTGACCTTCCATATGACCCAGCAATTTCTCCATTGGGAATATACCCAGAGGAACTCAAATCATTCTGCAAAAAAGACACCTGCACACATGTTTGTTGCAGCTCTATTCACAATAGCAAAAATATGGAGTCAACCATGTTGTCCATTGAAGCTGGACTGGATTAAAAAATGTGGTACATATGCACAATGGAATACTATGCAATCATAAAGAAGGACAAACATATGAACTTCGCAGCAACTTGGATGGATTCAGAGTCTACCATACTCACTTATCTATCACAGAAACAAAGAACAGAGTACCATATGTTCTCACTCATGAGTGGATCTTGAACCATTATACTATAAGAAAGTGATTGGCAGTAGTGGGAAACTGTCAGGGGAGGGGGAAGGGTGGAATTGGCAGTTGAGGGAAACTGTTAGGAGAGGGAGGGGCATACCTCATCAACAAGGGTATCTGCATAATCGGAGTTTGTATACCTAACCCTGAATTGTAGCCTACATATTTATAATTTTAAAAAGAAAATAATAATTATTATAACAGAGCCCACCTTTCTCAATTAGTGATACAATTTTTTAAATTTCCTTGATTAAAATTCATTTTCCTTAGTTTACAGTCAGAATTAAGTGAACTGGTAGATTTCCAATATCTACCTTTTAACAATCGTCCCAGATAATTTGGATAAAAGAGATTCAGAAACTAAAGCTTCAGAATCACTGCAGTCGATGCTAATGTAGGTTCTATGTGAATGTCACCAGCCCAAGTTCTTAGCCCATATCCAGTTCCTACCCATGATCAAAGGTTTATAAAGGGAGAGAAGGGTGTCAATAAAAGCTGTAAATAATCATGCTAATACCAACAATTACTCCTCAAGGTGGTAAAATATTAAATATAGGCCAAAAAAAAATTTATGCTTATATTGTAAAATACTTGCCTGAAAAATTCAGGCTTATTTATTTAGTAAAGCATTTTAGAAGGAATAGGTGCTAAACTAGTAAATCTATAATTTGAAATATATAAAGTGCATAACAATCTAAAAAGAATGCTTAACTACATTTTGGATTTATAAGCAAGTATTATGATAACTCAGCCAAAAACAGTCTGGGATTTACAAATTTCAGGGCATTAGTAGATCTTTTAGCCAAATTCAAATATCTATATTTATTTTTCCCAATATTTTATTTTGTTTTATTTTGCTCCTTGCTTTAATTTTCAAAGAGCTCTCTGGATTACCTAATGGGTCTAATATAAACTCTTTTAGGGCAGAAACTGGGATTTCTTTAATTTTATGGGGCAGCTGTAAGTTACAGATGATTATTTATAAGGAGGAAGTGAGTGTCTCTGGACAGATCACTTTGATGCAATGAGTTTTCCTGAATAACAACTGTGTAAAGTTAAACTCTTTACCTGGTGGCATCATTTATTTCTTGAAATAACTTCTGAGTTACCTTTACTAAATGTCATAAACTCTGATAGGTGCTTAGAATGCAGAGGTGAATTAGAATGCAAAGGTGAATTAAGCCAAGTCTCTACTTTCAAAAGTTCACATTCTGTGATTCAGTTCTATATAATAATAACACAGTAATATAGGAAAACATAAGGCACTGTGATAAAACTTACCCAAGAGGGGTACTATTTCAGACTCAAAGAAAAAAAGGAAATGTTATGAAATACCTCTGGAAAAGGTGATGCCTCATCAAGTCTTAAATAGGGAAAACAAGATTTGGACAGGTGGGGCTGGGGAAAGCAACAGAAGGCATTCCAGAATACAACATGTGAGTAACTGAGAGATAACACATGAGGTTGGAAAGTCGTGAAGGAGCCAGATCAAGGTGTACTTTGTCTCATAAGTCATGTGGACCTTTCAAGTATTAGAGTCGGAAAATAGAATTTCTCAGTGGAACAAAAAATCATTATAAGAACAACACATTAAGAACTAAGTCTTATTTCAATTAGAAAAGTATTACTTATCATGAATATTCTCTTTATTTAGGAATGTTGGCCCCCAAGAAAAGGAGATCATTAAGCCAATGAGTATTGCTACAATGTGTAATTATATCAAAAAAATATTTATTGGGATATGACAGTATCATAGTTTCTTTTTGGCTATTTCTCATTCTTGTCTTCCCTCTTAAGATGAATGAATATGTAGCTAAAATAAATGATTAATGGTCACTTTGTTCCCAAAGCTTATCAAATCAGGGGGAAAACTCGGTATATGTCTTTACAGTAAGTTGTTTTGCAGGGTTATAAGACACACCAAGTGGAAAAAATAAGTTTTCATAGTCCTTGAAAGAATTGTGGTATTTTGGAATGTTCAAGAAATATTATTTCAGGATAACACCACTTTCTAGCCGCTTCCATTTCTGTTTGTGATTGTGTACTTCAACAGCATCCTATTATTACTCTACTCATTTTCCCCCTTTTTCCATCATATTTACTCCAATTAGGACTAAAAATCTCTTAAACTGAAGAATATCTTCCCATGGAATAATTCATTTTTAAAGGAAATTAGGTGGAGACAACCAACAATTAGAGAAGCAGTAGGTATGCATTAAATGGCATTTGTCCTTCAGATTCATCTTTTACTCATGAATGACCTCATCATAGAAAGAAATTAGCATAATTTATATGAATAATTTGTTTCTGTGATGTGTGAAGAAAATAACACCCCACAATAAATTAATGATGACTTTACGACTGCATTTTATCACCATATTTACCCTCAGTTATATTTAGAACTGCAAAATAACATTAATAGAGTTATGAAAATAGCCCATGGACTGAAGCCCTGGTTAGTTTATAGTCCAATAGAAATGGTGCTGTCATCTCTTAATGATTAGAAAGGCTTTGCTGAATTTGACTTGTTAATTATAATACTAGCCTGATAGTTGAGAGGCTGCCTCTAATCCTCTACTTCCCCAAACCTGAGGTTATCTAAGTAGAGTTGCTATCTTTTGTGAAAACTGGTCAATCACTTTGTCAAGCAGATTCATTTAATTTGTCTTTTAAAGTGACCTTTTGACTTGTAATCATCCACATTCTCTTCATGCTTTATTTAACTTTATTTTACTGGAGAGTATTTTAGAATGTTTGTCATGAAAAGAGCTACATAAATATTAATATATTGATAGTGTTATGGTTTTTCAAACCTATATTTCATTTCATGGGTTTTAAGAGCTACAAAATTTACTGACTGCACAGAAAATATAGGTATAATAGACTTACTGAAATGCCCCAAATGCAATAAAATATATGAATTATTAATCCCATGAAAGTCAGTATGATCCTCTTTAAAAGCCAAGTTTTCTGAACCAATCTTGGATTTTTTTTTTAACTAGCAGAGATAAAATTTTGGATGACAGATAAGGAGATAAATATAATGTGCCTTGTAATTTTTGAAGTTGCAAGTTAATTTAGAGACAAATATTATAAAGTCAACCAAAGCATAAATTACGAAGCACCTAGAGTTAAAAGAGCATCCTGCCTTAAAGCTTACATGGGCATATTTCAACTTCTCTAGCTGTGCTCTGAACTCTGCATGGGACCATGAGGTCAAGAGTCAATAAATTTGCCTCATATCTATAATTAAATATTTTGGATAAAAAGAGAAAATCACATTTAATGAACATTACATACATGTAGCCAGAAAGTAATGAAGATAGCACACCCTGTGACACTCTTTACCTGTTTGACATAGGAGAAAATTTAAGGAAAGGGAGATTCTTTAGAGTACAAGTATTGTATTAAATACAGAATTTTCTGTGTTTAAACTTATAAAAGTGACAATTTACTCAGTGCCTTGTCATCATATACCTAGCGAGAGGACTAAATCAATAGGAAAGAAAGTGAATAAACTGAGTATTCCTTCTTCTAGAAGTGTTTGACAAGTTCTGGCAACAGAGACTGCATTGTACTAGGCACTGTGAGGGACACAAAATAAGAAAACAGAGCTTCTACCCTTAGTGAACTTAAAATACTGTTAAGGAAGACAAAGTAAACATAAAAATACATACCTAACAACAGAAACAACTTAGAATTCTAACAAGTAAGAATTGGCAAAGGTGAATCATAAAGGTTGCTTTGTGTAGAAATGTCTCAAATTAGGTTTTGATGGAAATGATTTCAGTGCATTAATGAAGAAGAAATTAGACAATCTACTCAGCAGGAATATGCAGCATGAGGCAAACCAGAAAACAAACAAATAGTGAGAGACAGGGAGTAGCTGAAGTGACCGGTCTCACTTAAATGAAGAATTGAATAAGGCTTTGTTTTCATCTCACATGGATAGAATATGCATTAGTTTTGGAGTAGTGATATGCCAATATTTCAAAAGCAGCACCCTCCCTGCCACTGCCATATTATAATAGTTTTTATAGAGCACTAATTACAATCCATGCTAATAAAATCACATGTATTATCCCATGTAAGGATCACATCAATTTTATAAAATCAATTTTGTATCCTCTTTTAGCAGATACGGAAAGTGAGATTTAAAGATGTGTAAATTGCAAATTGTGTAGCAAACAACATAGGACATTTCATTTAAATTTTCCAAAAGTTTCTTCCAAAGTACTGTCTTTGGCACAATCACTTAAATTCTTAACTTCAGATTTCTGGTTTGAAAAGTGAAGGTATCAGGCCTGACTTCCAGAGCTTTCCAGCTTTGTTCTTTAAGAATCATTTAAGTTGCAATATCTCCCTTTGCTTTTCCCTTGGTTCTTCCATCTGCTCTCCAAATGAACTAACACACACAAAAATTAAGAGGTAACAGACTTCTCTCTTGGGCCCCTTACATGAAAAGGGCAAAGTCAATTCATCAACATAATCAATGTTTTGGCAGAAGACAACTCAACACAAAAGAAAGGAAAAGTTAAAATGAAACATGCAAAGATAGACTAGAATAAAATTTGCCAGAAATTAAAAAATAACCAAGATTTCTAAATAAAAAAATAAAATTACATGCAACAGAAAAAATAAACTGTACAAAATAATAAACAAAGACATATCCTAGTTTGAATTTCAAGGGAAAAAAATAAGTTTTAAAGTAAAACAAATCCAGGAACTTGGAAAAGGTGGGTTAGAAAGAGGGAGTCTGGTGGAATAAATCCATAGAAAACACTAGCACAAATTTCTCAACAACAGTATCAACAACTTTCAGAAGGGAAAAAATAGTGCCAACCCAAAACTACATTAAACAGTTTGATATTCAAATTTAAGAAAAACATTCTAACAAATTAAGAATGTAATTGGGAATTATGATCCCTGTTTAAAAATAACATAACGACAAAATGTTGCCATAACCATAGATGGAAAAGACAAGGGAAAGGAGAAGAGAAAAAGAACAAAAACAAGAACAAGAACAGAAGTGGGTTGAACACAGGGAAAAAAAAAACACACACACACACACACACACACACACACACACACGTCTGTAGATGAATCTACATGAAAACAAAATTTTAATAGATCATTTAAAACTTGATGCTAAAGAATAATCACATAAAAATATGGAGACAATCATAAAATATCCTAACTTGATATAAAAATACTCGAAAATTGATTCAAAAATACAAAATTTATCCTGTATCACATATAAAACGTAATAAAAAAGCTGATTAAGAAAGATTAAAAGTAAAAAGATGAACAGATTTAGAGCAAGTAAATGGTTTAAGAAGAAAGTTAGCCGGGTTCGGTGGCTCAGCCTGTAATCCCGCGCCTTTGCGAGGCTGAGGTGAGTGGATTGCCTGAGCCTGCGGGTTCGAGACCTGCCTGGGCAGCAAGACCTCATCTCTACAATAAATAAAAAAATCAGCCGGGCATGGTAGCGCATGCCTGTAATTCCGGCTACTTGGAATTGGAAGGCTGAGGCGGAAGGATCGCCGGAGCCCAGCAGGTTGAGGCTGCGGTGGCTGGGAGCGGCCACTGCACTCCAGTCTGGGCGACAGAGTAAGACTCCAACTCAAAAAAAAAAAAAAGAAGAAAGTTGTGGCAATATTATTGATTTCAAAGAAAGTTTAATACAAAAAATGTTAGTGAAGCAAAAAAAATACAATGAGGTTATAACTCTAATAATAAATCTTTATACAAGTAACAAAGCATCATATTACCTAAATAATTAAATATAGGAAATATGTGGAAAAATCAATAGAAAGCAGATATTAATTTACATTAATAACCCCATGAAACATCTAGTAAACAAAACAACATAACATTCAAAATATACTTATTTATTTTTATGTGCATATTTTGTTATTTATGTTACATTTATATTTATTTAGGTATTTATATAAATACATATATATTAATGTTCAGGTCAAGCTCTATACCTCTCAAAAAAAAGCTATACATTCTTTTATAGTATCCATAAAATATGTTTTGAATTGGTCATAGATTTGGAACTAATGGAAGTACTCATATATTTCCCAAAGTATAAGTATTGTAGACCCTGTGTTTATACTTCAACATAAAAAGTCTTAAAATAAGTAACAAAAGTATAATTAAAAGCAATTTGTCAAGATACATTTCAAACAATTTCAAAGCTACAGAAGAAATCAAAACCCAAAGTACAAAATTACTAGAAATTATGAGATATATCAAAACATACATATTATGGCCAAAGCTATGCACTAGAAGAAATTTATTACTGAATCAGACAAATTACAATGAATTAATTAAGGATCTGAATCAAGATGGTCTTAAAAATGACCTATAGAACAAAATTATAATTCCATAAGAAGAAGGTAGTACCTAATAGAGAAAAAGTCAGAAATTTATTCATTAAGGAATGGGAAATAAAGTGTTAGTAAATAATTAGTTCATTTTAAAAAATTTATTTTACTTTTTAAATTTATTTTGTATTATAGATGGTGTCACACTATGTTGCCCAGGCTATACATGAACTCTTGGGCTGAAGCAATCTCTTACCTTAGCCTCCAAGTGGCTGCGATTACAAGAGGTAGTAGTTCATTGAAAAGAAAAATACATGACAGATTATGGAAAGGACAAATTAAGAATAAAGGCAAAACAAAAGAGTATTAAATTAAAAATAATAAAGAGAACATTAACCATAGATTTTGAGAACATTTTAAAAATTATAATGGAATTATGTAAAAGTTCTATATAAAATTTAAAGCTGATTAAATAGATTATTTTCTCTGAAAATAAAGATAAGCCACAGTTAATCACTGAAACATATACATATTAATAAAACTTCCAAATGAGTGGTTTGGCACTAACATTTCTTCATGGTTCTACATAATAAACAATGCTGACACTGTATTATATGACAGTGAAAGCGTGAAAATTTTATGCCTTTATTTTATCAGTAAATACTGATAATAATAAGTAATAAATATGCCATAGATAAGTAATGTCTGGTCTCACAAACAAATATTAATTGTAAATGCAACATTTTCAAATGAAAATATAGAAGTCAGTGGTACATGAAAAGAGCAACTCATTAGTATCATGGGAAGCTTATAATAGAATTATAAACATTACTCAATAAAAAGTCATAATATACAATATTAATAACATATAATATTAATAATTCAAACATTATCTTATCAATAAATGCCAATCAGATATTTGTCAAAATTTAAAATCCATTCCTGATTTAGAAAAAAAAGAGGTTAAAAATATGACTAAATCTTTAACATGATAAAGATATATATGTCAACTGAAGTTAGCATGATTTTTCATGGTAAGAAATCAGCACTATTCAATTGGAGTCAAGAACCAGAAAAATAAAAGAGGAGAGGGAGGTAGCTCCTAACACACCTTATTACCACAGTTAGTTAACCCTGATCTGTAAGCACTAATGTAATAGGCACCCACCACTTTTGTTCAACTATCTGGCCTCTGATTACACAGGGCCCGTACCACTAACAGAGCCAGTTTCTCACTTTCCAATCCTTGTGACCAATAGAAAAAAGATAAATGAATTTGGTGGAAGCTTGCAATCCAAAGAAGCAAGGAGAGTGGAAAATCAAGCAAGGAAGGTATGCAGGCTGTAGCAAGCTAGTAATTCCAGATTCAGAGGTGTTGTGTCAAGTTCTGGCATGATAGGAGATGCAAACCATGGCATCTTTGTCCCACTGTGATCACAAGGCTGTCACCAAAGACTCCATGGTATAATTTTGGTTTAGTTTTTGCTGACTGTTCTCTGTTACTCTTCCAGGTAATTCACTGTTTAAAGTACTTTTCTGATTAAAGAAACTAGAATCAGCTAGTATTGCTTCACATAAAAGCCCTAGTTAATAAAACAAGCCAGCACAAATTGACAATAGAAAATATTGAAATGATAAATATTAAATGGGAGAATCGAAACTTATAAGGTGATGTGTCTACTTAACAATCTCAAGAGTCAACTGAAAAATATTAGAAATAATAATAGAAGTCATTAAATGCAATCATATTAATCTATAAAAATGAAACATATAAGTAGTATAATAGAATATCCCATTTGCACTGGCACTCGCAAAGAAAAAGATAATATATTGAAATAAACATGATGATGTTCAAGACATATACAGGGAAATCTATATAAAATATATTAAATGACATAAAAATAACATTAATTTACTCCAAACTTATATGTGTATGAAATGTGATTATAATTAAATAACAAAAGGTAAAAAGGTTATCAAATTTCCATTTTAAAAAGAGGAGGGAATATCTAAAACAATTCTGAAAAAAGAACTGATTAAAAAAGGAGAACCCTACTAGATATTAAAATATCATACAAATATTAAAACCTTTGTCATGTTAAGATATTAAATTCACTTTGTCAACATATGAAAGTACATTGGTGCTGTAGAAATAAAAATAGATTGAACAGAGCAGAATAGAGGCCAAAATAAATTCTAATAAATATGGGATTTGAGTTTACTATAAGGATGCAAACCAGTGTGGAAAGAGGGATTGAAGGACTAATTCACTGGTTGGTATCTGAATGATTGGCTGCCATTTGGAACTGTGTAAACAGAATGTTTTCCTCCTTTCTTAAATCAGTGGTTCTGCCTTAGTCTGCTAGGGCTGCCATAATAAAAACCTATCTGTGGTTTTTTTTGTGACTTATTTTCTCACAATTCTGGAGGAGACTAGAAGTCAGAGATTACAGTGTCAGCAGGGCTGGTTTCTTCTGAGACCACTTTCCTTGGCTTGTAGATAGCCATCTTCCAGTTTCTTCTCATGAACTTCCCCAGTATCTTAATCTTCTCTTCTTACAAGGACACTGGTCATTTTGAATTAAAGCCCACCCTGATGGCTTCAATTTACATTAGTTATCTCTTTATAGGCCCTGTCTCCAAATACAGTCATGTTCTGAAGTACTGGGGGTTAGAATTTCAACATATGAATTTTTGGAGGACACAATTCAGTCTATAACTAAATGGGGTCCCAGACCACCAGCAGTCTTGAAACTCAACCAGGAATCAGAAACTCTGAAGGTGAGGCCCGACTATCTGTTTTGACAAGTTTTCTAGGTGATTCTGAAACACGCTAAAGTTTGAAAAACACTCCTTAAATAAAAACAATTTTCAAATTATTAAGAAAAACAAACTATAATTCTGGTTGAATAGCGTCCCTCTCCAAATTTCATGTCTACTCAGAAGCTTAGCATGTAACCTTATATAGAAACAGGGTCCTTGCATATAAAATTAGTTAAATCAAAATGAGGTTATATTGGATTAGGAGGATCCAAATCCAATGACTGGTATTTTTAATGAAAAGAAATAACAAACACAAGCAAACACACAAGGAGAATGTCATATAATAATGGAGGTAGAGATTGGAGTGATGTGACTACCAGCACAGAACATCTAAGATTGTGGACAACCAACCACCAGAATCTAGGAGAAGCCAGGAAGGGTGCTTCCCAGGGGAAGACCTTTAGAGAGGGCAAGTCTCTCCCAACACCTTGATTTCAGATGTCTTACACTCTAGAGTTGTGAGAGAATACATTTCTGTGTTTAAGGCCACAAAGTTTGTGGTGCTTTGTTATGGCAGCTCTAGGAAATTATTACAGAATTCTGTTGAAAGGTGCATTTAATTATTTTTTAATGAAGAAGGATTTTTCTAAACAAAACATAAACCTCAGAAATAAAAATCTTTTACATGACCAGGCATCGTGGCTCATACCTGCAATCTCAGCACTTTGGAAGACTGAGGAAAGAGGATTGCTTGAGTCTAGGAGTTCAACACTTGCCTGGGCAACATAGCAAGACCTCATCTCAAAAAAATAATAATAGCAATAAATAAATAAATATCTTTCACATGATCAGAAAAGTGGCTATCAAAAGACAAATGATAAACTGAATAAACTGGAAAAGCAGTGCAATGTACATGACAAAGGGTCACTTTCCTTAATTTACAGGAGGCACGTAAAAATGAATAAGAAGAGATGGATAATACAATAGGGAAAAAGGTGAAAATGTGAGAAGGCACTATGAAAAAAAGTGCTGGAACAAGATGGTGACGGCATAGGTGAACCTGTGAGATTCTCTGAACGTAAGTTCAAAAAAAGACTCTTACTTCTCTTCCCCCATCTCCCAGCACACCACCAGCCATGCTGGTGCAAGGCCCGGGGACCTTCGGTCCCACGCAGGGTCAGATATTGCGGCCCCCTGCAGCTGCTGTTCCACTGCATGCATGGGAGTCTCGGGTCCCAGTCCCCTCCAGCTCCCTCCTCGGCTACATAGTCTCCAGCCAGGCACCCAGCACCAAGCCGCCAGTCACTCAGGGAGGCTCTGGGCATCCGCCCCTCAGAGACACCGGTCCCATTCCTGGCTGAAGTACCCTGGGGGGGCCCAGGGCCACTCCTGCCACTCACCACCTGCCCTTTGGAGCTTTGGAGCTCTGGAACTCCGGGCCCACCCTGACTGAGGCACTCAGCGTGAGACCCCAAGTTGGAGGACCCAGACAAGTGGAGAAAAACAGATCTGCATAAACTCCCTCACCACCCTCCAGGCAGAGACTTCCACGGCCCCACCCATGTATCAACAAACTTTACCTCAGTTCCTAAGGCAATGGCGGGAAACAGGAGACAAAGCCCCACCCCTATGCTGCAACAAAAAAGAAAGGGGAGAGGCCGGAATCGGATATCAGAGAAATGACTTTAGTTTGATCGCTTATTTTGACTCACGATTTTATCATTGTAACTATTGGTTTTGATCACATTTGGTGCTAGCCTTCTGACTAACACTGTTTCTTGATTTTATTGGCCTGTCTCTGTGTAGCTATCAGTACTCTTTAGGGAATCTTTCTTACGTGTCTTTCTTCACTTCTTCCTGGCCTTGTGTCTCTCTCACCTGATAGTTGGTATGTATATCTGTTTTCCCTCTCACTCTTCTCTCATTCTAACTCCCTATTGACCCCCGCTTCCTTCATTATTTTCCTCTTTTACACCCCCCTTTTGAATCCAGAGACCAAGACTACATACTGCTGAATGGACAGATTGTAAGGCAGAGGGAAATAGGTTCCAGAGTGCTCATACACCTGTTTGTGGATGCTAGAATCAGCATTCTGAACCACAGCTTCCCTCTCAATTAAACCTCAAAACTGCCAAAAGTACAGATTGCAGCCTATGCTCCAACCTGAAAAGTGAACAAAGCCAGAAGACCCTCATAAGGAAGAAAAGGATTTTTGCAGAAGAGAAATAAAAGCAACCCCACCTTCCCTCAAAAACAGAATTAAAAAGGGGGAGAGATAGGGGGAGAGAGAGAAAAATCTACACAAATGAAGAAAAACCAAAAGAAGAGTATGGGTCTCTCCCAGATCCCTGGGAGGGCAGACACTGAGAAAACTGACTTAGGAATGCAAACAATGAAGAGGCCCCAGAATGAAGGTTCTCAAACTACAAACGTAGATATCAAGACAATAATGGAGAGATTAAAAAGAATTGGGGAGACACAAGAAGAAACTAGGAAGGAGCTGATATCTGAGATAACAGTAATAAAGAATACTGTGAATGAAATAAATAACAAACTGATAAGCATGGAAAGCAGAATTACCCAAGCAGAAGAAAGAATCTCAGAGCTTGAGGACCAAAATATAGAAATAGCCCAAACTCTTAAAAACACAGAAAATAAGCTCAAAAAGAGAACAAAACCTTCAAGACATGAGCGAATACCAAAGAGGCCTAACCTAAAAATAATCAGACTCCCTGAGGCAGAAAGAGAGACAGAGACCACACTGGAACAAACTTCCCATGAGATCATTCCAGAAAACTTCCCTTATCTAATCAGTGATGCAAAAATGCAAACACAAGAGATTCAGAGAACCCCTGAAAGACAACAAATGAGAAGACCAACTCCTAGACACATAATAATTCACCTAAACAAAGTAGGCATAAAAGAAAATATCCTAAAGGCAGCAAGAGGAAAAGGCCAGATCACCTACCATGGAAGACCAATCAGAATAGCAACAGACTCATCTACAGAAACCCTGCAGGCTAGGAGAGCTTGGAGCCCTATCTTCAAAGTCCTAAAAGATAAACAATTTCAACCAAGAATAACCTACCCGGCCAAGCTAAGCTTCATCAGTGAGGAAGAATTAAAATCTTTCCCAGCTATCCAGTCCCTAAGAACTTATGCTACCACCAAACCATCTCTACATGAAACACTTAAGAAAGTACTAAACACAGAAGAAAAGGAAAAAAGAACAACGTTCTTAACAAGAGTACAGGGAAAAGAATAAAATATACATGAACCAACCCCAAAACCAAAAGAAAGACAAAAAAAAAACAACAAAAAAAAACAAGTAGAAGAACAACAACTCCATAAGAACTCTATGATAGGGATGAACTCTCACATTTCAATAATTAGCCTGAATGTGAATGGGCAAAACGCACCACTGAAAAGACATAGAATGACAAAATGGATAAAATATCACCAGGCAACAATATACTGCCTTCAAGAGACCCATCTCACTAGAAAGGACATACACAGACTCAAAGTAAGAGGATGGGAAACAAATTTTCAGACGAATGGAACACCAAAGAAAGGAGGAGTCGCGATTCTAATTTCAGACAGAATACCATTTACGCTATCAAAAATTAAAAAAGATACAGAGGGCCACTACATAATGATAAAAGGTTCACTCCATCAACAAGAAATATCTATCGTAAACATATATGCACCCAACATAGGTGCGCCAACTTTCATAAAGCAACTTCTAGGAAAACTAAAGAAAGATATTGACTCTAACACCATCATAACTGGGGACTTTAACACCCCACTCACAACCCTAGACAGATCATCAGGACAAAAAATCAGCAAGAAGATCTGGAACCTCAATGAATTCTGGACCAAATGGACTTAATTGATACCTACAGAACACTCCATCCAAAGGCCACAGAATACACATTCTACTCATCACCACATGGAACATATTCTAAACTCGACCACATAATTTGACATAAATCAAACATAAGCAAATTTAAAAGGACTGAAATTCTAACATGCACCTTATTGGACCACAGTGGAATAAAAAATAAACATTGACACCAACAAGGTCCCCCCAAAACCCACAAAGACAGGGACACTAACAGCATGATGCTAAACAACTCCTGGCTCAATGATGAAATCAAAACAGAGATCAAAAGATACCTGGAAACAAATAAAAAGAAGAAACATCTTACCAAAATCTCTGGGACGCCTTGAAAGCTGTAGTAAGAAGGGAATTTATATCCCTACAAGCACACATGAAGAAAATGGAAGGAACACAAATTAGCAGCCTAACAAGCCACCTAAAGAAGCTGGAAAAGCAAGACCACAAAAACCCTAATTTCAGCAGAAGGATCCAGATCACCAAAATAAAAGCCCAAATCCAGGACATAGAAGACAAAAAGATAATACAAAAAAAATCAATGAAACAAAAAGCTGGTTCTTCGAAAGAATAAACAAGATCGATGGTCCCCTAGCTAGACTGACCAAGAAAAAACGAGAAAAAAACCAAATAAGCACAATCAGAAAAACAAAAGATGAAGTCACATCTGACCCTGAAGAAATACAAAAAAATCATTAGAGACTACTACGCACACTTGTATGGAAACAAACTTGAAAACCTCAAGGAAATGGAGGCCCTTCTGACATCACACAACCTATTAGTTTGGAACAAGAAGAAATTGGGACCCTAAATAGATCAATAACAATCAAAGAAATCAACTACATAATAAGAAAACTACCTACAAACAAAAGCCCTGGACCAGATGGCTTTCCAGCAGAATTCTACAAGACATTTAAGGAGGAGCTGATACCAATCCTACTGAAGGCATTCCAGGTGATTGAAAAAGATGGAACACTCCCCAAATCATTTTACAAAGCCAACATCACATTGATACCCAAGCCAGGTAAAGATCCAACAAAGAAAGAGTACTACAGGCCAATATCTTTGATGAACATAGATGCCAAAATTCTCAACAACATCCTAGCAAACTGGATTCAGCAATACATCTCAAAAATCATCCACCATGACCAAGTAAGCTTCATTCCTGGGATGCAAGGCTGGTTCAACATTCGTAAAACCATAAATGTAATTAAATACATCAACAGATGTCAAAACAAAAACCACATGATTATATCATTAGATGCAGAAAAAGCTTTTGATAAAATTCCATCACCCCTTCTTGATAAAAACCCTTGAACATCTAAGTATACAGGGAACATACCTCAAAATAGTAAAAGCCATCTACGAGAAACCCACAGCCAGCATACTCCTAAATGGACAAAAATTGGAACCATTTCCCCTGAAAACTGGAGCAAGACAAAGATGTCCACTTTCACCCCTCCTGTTCAACAAAGTATTGGAAGTCCTGGCTTGAGCAATCAGAGAAGAGGAGCCAATCAGGGGTATCCAAATAGGAAAAGAGGAAGTCAAGTTATCTCTCTTTGCAGATGATATGATTGTGTACCTTGAAAACCCAAGAGAATCTGTCAAAAACCTCCTTACACTGATAAAGGCCTTTGGCAAAGTCTCAGGATATAAAATAAATGTACAAAAGACAATCGCATTTCTCTACACCAATAATAAAGAAACAGAAACCCAAATAAAAAACACAATTCCATTCACGATAGCCACACACAAAAAAATGAAATACCTTGGCATCTTCCTAACCAGAGATGTGAAAGACCTTTACAATGAAAACTACAAAACACTGCTCAAAGAAATCAAAGATGACACAAACAAGTGGAAAAATATCCCATGCTCATGTGTTGGAAGAATCAACATTGTGAAGATATCCATCTTACCTAAGGCAATCTTCAAATTCAATGCAATACCCATCAAATTACCAGCAACATTCTTCTCAGACCTAGAAAAAACAACACAGGAATTCATATGAAAACACAAACGTCCAAGAATAACTAGAGCAATCCTCAGCAAAAAAAAAACAAAGCAGGTGGTATCACATTACCAGACTTCAAACTTTACTGTAAAGCTACAATCATCAAAAAAGCTTGGTATTGGTATAGGAACAGGCTTATAAATAAATGGAATAGAATTGAGATTCCAGAAGCAAAACCTCAATTTTTCAACCATCTCATCTTTGACAAAGCCTCCACCACCTACCACTGGGGAGAAGAGAACCTATGCAGTAAATGGTGCTGGGAAAACTGGCTGACCACATGCAGAAGGTTGAAACAGGACCCCTATCTATCCCCATGCACAAAGGTTAACTCCAAATGGATCAGACACCTAAATGTAAAACCTCAAACCATAAGAACCTTAGAAAATGAAGGAAATACCCTCATGGAAATCGGAATTGGCATCAAATTCCTGAACAAAACCCAAAACCCATAGGTCATAAGAGAGAAGATAGACAAGTGGGACCTTATTAAACTGACAAGCTTCTGCAAAGCCAAAGAAACCATCAAGAGAGCAGGGAGACAGCCTACAGACTGGGAAAGGTATTTGTCAACACCAGGTCTTCAAAGGTTTAACATCCTGGATCTACAAGGAACTCAAACCTGCTGAAAAGAAAAAAACAAACAACCCCATTATAAAATGGGCAAAAGATATGAACAGACATCCAAGTAGCCAACAAACACATGAAGAAATGTTCAACCTCACCAATCATCAGGGACATGCAAATCAAAACCACACTGAGATGTCACCTAACTCCAGTCAGAATGGCAATTATCAACAACTCAAAAAATAACAGCTGCTGGAGAGGGTGTGGCGAAAAGGGAACACTTCCACACTGTTGGTGGGAGTGTAAACTTGTGCAACATCTGTGGAAAGCAGTGTGGCAATTCCTAAAAGCTCTAAATGTCAACCTCCCATATGACCTTGTAATCCCCCTACTGGGAATACATCCTGAGAACTCAAATCACTCTATAAAAAAGATACCTGCACACGTATGTTTATCGCAGCATTGTTCACAATAGCAAGAACCTGGAAGCAACCATGCTGCCCATCAAAAGAGGACTGGACTAAAAAAATGTGGTACATATTCACGATGGAATACTACACAGCCATAAAAAAGAACAAAATCATGAATTTTGCAGCAACCGGATGGAACTAGAATCTATAATACTGAGTGACCTCTCACAGAAACAAAGATCCGAGTATCACATGTTCTCACTCATATAATGGACCTTGAACAGCCAATGTAATACTATAAGAAAATGACTGACGGTACTGGGAAATTATGGGGGGGAGGGAGGTAGGATTAACAGTAGCAAATATCTATCTGGGGATGGGGAAACACCTCTTATCAACAGGGTGCCTGAATGAAACTTAATTGTATACCTAACCCTTAACTGTACCCCACAACATCATAATAAAAAATACTGATAAAAAAAGGTACCAAAAACTGTGTTAAAACATAGACAATAACGTTATTCAATTAATGTAAATTGAAACAATAAAACACTATTCTTTTCATCTATCAGAATAACACATTCAGTTACAATATTTAAGGTAAGCTAGCAAGTTTCAGGGATATAGGTAATCCCTTACATTCTTGGAGGAAAATAAATTGTACCTTTCTTGTAAAGCAATTTGATGATATCTATCCGATTTTTAAATGCACATAACAATGCCTGCCTAAAAACTTACATACAAAATTATTTAAAGATATATGTGAAAAAAACATTTCTTACAGAATTGTTTGCTAAGAAAACAACAAAAACCTGCAAACAACCTAAACATCCAAGTATATGATACAAATCAATTTCATTATGAGGTATTCAAATTAAGAAATAATAAGCAGGCATTCAAAAATTGAGGAAGGTTTTTATGTATTAATACAAAAAATATTTAATATTTTAAGTAACAAAAATATTCTGGGGCAGAAAAGTATAGCTTGTTTAATACTTTCCGCACAAGTATAATAGGATATACTCACAAAATATTTTTATGGAAATAATTAAAATAAATGATTAACAGTAGCTATCTTTGAGAAGGGAGCTTTGGACCTTGAGAAAGGAGGCCTCTTTCTTCATTATTGTTCTTCTGTATGGTGTAACTATTCTAAGTATAACTATTTAGAGATACACATAAAACCTGCATAAATATCATGCCAATTTCTACTATCTAGATGGTGAAATTATAGTCTATTTTAATGTTTTTAATTATAATTTTCTGTGCAAAAATTTCATATTTTATAGTTGCGAAAATGTATAAGACAACTTTCCATATAATTGCTTTATAAACTGTTTTTAAAAAAAGCAATATGGGCAAGCTTTTTGTACTGTTTCCTTGTACTCATCAGCAAAAAGCAAATATTTTAACTGAGAAGCCTTTGAATTGTACTCATTCCTGGACTGAATTTTCTTCTAAAATGTTGTCATCACCAACTAATCTTTAATTAACTCTCTGGTAGATCTTTTTAAATCACCACTCGTTGAGATGAGAAGAGTTAAACTGAAGAAACAGTGTTTCCTTTAGCTTAAGAAATCATTTTGCAAATCATGGGACAACTTAATTTGCTTGATATAAAGAAATAGCACAGCCACCAGCCTGTCCCTTATCTTAGAATTTGAAGAGACCCATTTTGAGATGCTGCACAGTTGGTGACCTATGACAGTAAACAACTACAGGGAACTTAGATTTTTTTGGTCTTTCAAACAGAGACTGTCTTTATTATCATTCACTCTAACACCTCTGCCAAGCAAGGCGGGAAAAGATGTGAAGAAGGAAGAATGTTTGGACATTTCAAGGTAAATAATTTACTTCACATCATTCATGATAGATGGTAAGTAAGAGTTCAAGTTCTGAGGGTCAGGGGGCCCTGACTTTACGTTCCAGCTCTACTGTCACTACATCTATTGCCTGGAGCAACTCAGCTTCTCTGTTTTTGTTCTGCCATCTAAAAAAGAGACTATCCTAGCCTTTTCTCGTGGGTTAATTGTATTAAGTGAACTGATGCAGGCGCTTAGCACAGGGTCTGAGAAGGAGCCATCACTTTTGAAACACTGGCTATAAAAAATACTATATTAGAAAAATACATAGAATTCAGGGTTTGACAATTGCTGTTATAATAATAAATGAAACAGACACCATGAACAAGTCTAAAGGATCATGCATATAAATTTCATTGTAACTGACTGCAGATTTGGAGCAAATGTGATTATTTCAAAAGAGCAGACATGCACATTTAAATTATGTTATAAATAAATTATGTGATTTCTACATATTGGACCCATTTCCACTCCACATAGCGCATTTCAACTTTCATTTCAGAATCAGTGAGACCAAAACCAATGACATAGTTAGCAGGATAAAAAATTAAACATTTTCTCAGATTTCAACATGGAACTATACTTTTCACTTATAACTAATTCATGGTTACATACTAGGTGCTCTGGGAAGCACCTGGATTTTAGTGACAAAATAAAAGGTGTTTGGTTTTCATAGTGTCAGTTCCCTTCCTTGTCTGCATGTTTGTTTTGTGACCCCTAGTGAATCTGCTCACTTGAGGGAGGTGATGTCCTGATAATCCACTAAATTTATAGCCAGTCTGTTTTTGTAGAACCAGCCCAACAACATGCAGGACAACAACAACAACAAAATAGCCTTTCTAAAATGAGTTTTCTTTTACACTGATAGATATTTAAAAACCAAATATATTTGTTTTAGTCTCTTCCTCAGACACATTCTTTTAGAATTTAAAAGGACATTTTGAGTCACGTGCATGATGCTGAGTGCTGCCACGTTCTCTAAGTAGAATTGCAACATTAGATGCTGTGTGCCAAGAGTAACCGAACACTCATTATGGGTTCCCTAGAGCAGAGGACCTCATCTTGTGATCCATAGCAGGGCTTTTGGGGTCTACAAACCCTCTGAATTTGTATGTAATGTTCTGTATGTATCTACACCACTTTTATCACATATAAAGAAGTCCTTTATCTAAAAATTCTACATTTCTACAGAGCACACAAACCCCAATGTATTCTAGAACTTTCAACCAAATAAACCCTGGTAGGCCTATCACTCAACTGAGAGAACAGACTGAGAAAAGAGCAATATGTAAGGTGAGTTTGGAAGGGTATTGCTAGTGATTACACAAAATAGTTTGGTAATCCACGTGGGGAAGGTAATGAAATCCGTATTCTAAGTCTAGCTAATTGTGGGGCTGTTTGTTGAATGTGGAAGTCTTGATTTCGCCCTATTCACATATTATATAGAAGAACACAGGCACTGAACATTCATATTCTAATCAAAGTTGAGCGTTACCTTATTTATTATTGTTTTTAAATTTTATTTTACATATTTTGCTTTATGTTTAATAGACAGAAACATTTTTGTGAATTTAAACTGTAAAATCTTTTTTAACTTATCTTTCAGAGAATTTAAATTGGGCTAAATAAGGGAAGGGAAATTGGATTATAAATATCCTTATGTTTATAATAACTTTGCCCTTGTATTTGGATTTATGTGTCTTTTACACAAGGAGAGACGTGGGTTCAATATGGTTTTTAAAGAAAAACAAGTTTCAAACTCTAAAGTTTAAGTCATGTAAGTATTTTTTGACTCAAATTATACTTATATTGATATAATTGAGAAAGACACTGGAAAATCAAACTTGTTCCATTGTTGTGACAGTACATCATAAAGAAAACATTTGTGGGTTGACTTTGAAAAATTTGAGTCATTAATAAATTTTTATTCTCTATAATAAGGACTTGGAATCATCATTCAAGTTGTTATGGAATTTGAGAGGATATTCAGAACTTTTCTCTGAGGGTCTGTTATGGAAAACAGTTGGAGAATTCCATCTAATCAGATTTAAATTATGAATGTTTTGACTCTATTTGGGGCATGTGAGACAAATTATACATCCTGGTCAGCACACTCCTTCTGGGATGGGACTGCCTGTTTCTATGATTGTAGATGCATTCAAAAACAAAGGAGGACATCTTTTCCAATAAAATATCTTAAGAATACAATTTGCAGTCCTAAGTGTAAAATATCCAAAAATAATATAGATAGACATAGCAGTTTAGATTCTCTTCTGATTAGAGGTCATAAAATATGAATGTGATTTTAAAATACAACTCAAGAAGAAAAATGAAAAACGGACTACATTTTCTTATGGTACAAATGCTCAACCTCACACACATTTGCAAAAAAAAAATTAAACATGCATCTTGCTAAATACTGTAACACAAATGCATGCTAAAAACAGGATCTAATGAACTGTATCCTCTCCTCAGACACACTCATTTCTTTGCTGTGTGTGGGGGGATTAGACATAGCACAAATTGGCTTTGTCATTCAAAGATATCTTTCTGTTTTGTCTTGACTTTCTCTCAAGTCTTTTTCCTCCTGGTGTTCATTTGACAAGGATTTTTTGTCACCCACATGTTACTCTTATATGTATATTCATATTCTTTTCACTTAGCAAAGTAAACTCTGATGTTTTAAAACAATCCTTAGTATATTGGCCACCTAGCTACTAATTTTTAAGATAAAATTTCAGTTCACTGATATCAAATATCACAGTTTATAAAGATGTCTCTTTTTAACTTAAATCTGAAACTTTTCTGTGGAGAACTAATAATTTCTGGTTAAATAGACACCTTTGTAGAATGTGAGATATGATGGTTACTCTTCTCCCCAAATAATTGACTTGACTACCAGCAATAAGGGAGTGTGTGTCACATCTAGAGAATTTACAGACAATACCACCCCAAGTAAGCCAGTCTCTTTTTTAATCATCATTAACCAGACATTTAAATAATATCAGTGATAACCTTTTTCTTCCTAAAAAATATTTTATTCGTCTAATTCTAAACAATTGCTTTGTTTGCTGTTGTGTTTTAATAATACTTTTTAGCAATCAAAAGTGTGCATTTTTATTACTTACCTCACAGAAAAGGTATATTCTACATGGATGTTAATTTGGACAACTATTTTTCTCTCATTATCCCTGATACATAACATTTGTAGACTCAGGTACACATGTGGGTTGGAAAGTAAGTTTTCAATAATTCAAAATTGTTCATCCTCAGTGTTGACCACATTTAATATCTCCAACTCCTGTGGTACTACATATTTCTGTGTTTAAGCATTTGAACAAATACTAAATAAAATGTATTTGTACCCTGGTGGTAAAGATGAAAAGACAGAACTTGAGTTTTATCAGTTTTGTCATTGTGTGTAACCGTTTAGAGTTTTTACTTGTGTTTAAAGTTTACAACGGTGAACCAGAATATGAACTGTGAGGTATGCAATGGTTTTGTTTACAAAATTTAGTTCACACATTTGATACTTTACTTAATTTGAATGCTATCTGTAAAGTTTATATTTATTAATTTGTTTATAATTATTAGTTGCCACAAAATGTTTAGATACATCCATAAAATTATTATAATTATTGATGTTTTATACAATTAGTATTGAAATTTTTTCATACAGAAGGAAGTAATGACAAATATGCTAATTATACTGCTGATTGCAAACTTAATCCTATATTAATTATATAAAGTAATATCTAATAAGCTACTTAGTAACTGATTAATCTAATATTGTAATATAAAAGTACTGAGGGAGTTACAGCAGGTAAAATGGCAGTTAGCAGAGCCAAAACTCTCTGCTTCCCAGAATCTGGGTGCTACATTTTTGAGATACATAGCTAATTGAGGCTTTAAGTTCAGAAACAGCAATTTAATGAAAAAAATGAGACAGTGGGAAAATCTAGAGAATCTTACTCCCTTAGGCCCTGTATACACACACGCGCGCGCGCGCACGCGCACACACACACACACACACACACACACACACACACACACACACACACATGCAAACACACACACACACACACCAGGCAGAATGATGGAGACAAACAGAAGTGCATGCTTCTGACTCCTATTATTTGGAGCTGTTCCACAGTAAAACTTTTAGTAAAAGAATTTGGTTTTACATCTCTGTTCCAAATTCCCGTACAAAAGACTTGTATGTCTCATCTCTGGGTTATCTGCATTTTTCTCCTACCCTTTGGTATTTACACCCCTAATGCCTTAGAATTATTCCAGTTGCTGGTAATTAATATTACTTTGGAACTGAAAGCAGCTCAAGTCCCGATTTCGTAAAAACCTGTGTGTGTGTGTGTGTGTGTGTGTGTGTGTGTGTGTGTGTGTGTAAAGTTCTTTTTCAAATGCATACAGACTACTCAGAAAAATTACTTCTGGAAAGAAGAGTCTATTTTGAGCTAAGAAGCTCTGACAATCTTTCTTCACTGCAAGTGGCACAAAGGTCACTCTTCCCTTAAAGACTATTTAATCAGAGATTGCATGCTCTTCTGCAGTTCTGTCTTTATGCTGCAAGTCACCAGGTTCAAGTCTACTTGCATCTACATAAGAAATAAAAAAAATTAAATGTGTCCTAAATATGGCATATATTAAGGTTAGAAACTTTCTGATGTGGCAAGTCTCTGCACAGCATCCCAGGGGATTATCATGCTGCTATCTAAACCATGTCTTATATGTAATGTATAATCTACTGTACTATAGAATAAATAACAAAAAGATACATTTTCTTTGCTGGCACAGCTAATCATGTCCATAAAAGGCCAAATATAGTTCTTCTCCTAAGTATAATGCAGGTATTTTTGCTAAAATTTGAACTATTTGGCCAAAGCCATTTTAAAACTGCGCATGTCCATGCCCAAGTAAAAAACTTAGAACAGAATGCATAGCTTTTGGAATCTGTTAAAATGTCATTACTGCCAAGAATGTGATGTATGGGGATAATTAGCTATTGTAGTCACCATGGATGTTATAGACTATATTCTGGAATGTTACTTGAGCAAGTCTTCTCAGCATTTTTGACATAATTTGCCAAACTTTTTTTATGAGCAATTCTAAAAAGAGTAGGGCACAAACTAACACAATAAAATTATATTAAAATAATTTCTTATTCTCTCATTTTTTTCCATTTGTTCACTGTCTTTCAGTTTTATACCAGGATTTTTCTTTTTTTTTTTTGTAATCATGAATAGAATACAACTTCATTCTTCTCAAGAAGTGGATTGGCATCCACCCTCAGTGTTTGGGAATTTTCTCTGCTTCTATTTTCATCGATATGGGAAACTTGCTTCAAGTGAGTCAAATATACCTCATTGGATTTTGAGGCTATCATTTCAGAAAACTACCGAATTTTCACATGAATACTCAACTTTATGTTTTTCTTAATTAAACCTCAACTATCTATAAATAATATTTTTAATAATACAAATAACCTTTTTCTCTAAAAGTTAAGGAGCTGTTTTGGTTATTAATAATTTATTCATTCGGCCATTATTTAAACCAGCAGTTAGTAAATTACAGCTCATGGGCCAACCAGGGCTATGTTTGTAAATAAAGTTTTATTTGGAATACACAGACACTCATTTGTCCATAGGTTGTCTTTGGATGCTTTCTCACTACAAAGCCAGAGTTAAATAGTTGTGAAAGAGACCAGGCAAAAGCTAAAATAGTTAACATCTATCCTTTATTTTAAAAACAGGTTTGTTAAACCTTATATGACACATTTATTGAACACCAATCTTATATTAACCACTGTGCTGGTGCTGAAAATGCAACTGTGATAAAAGTTTTCAGAACTTCAAGATTAATTTATGATGGACTTGGTAGCAGAAAATATCAGTAGAAAGGATAAGAATGTAACCTAGACATATTCAGGGAGACAATATAAGTTCTGAAGGAAAAGGCATTCTCCATTATCCAAAAAGAAAAAAAAAGTATTGAAGAAATCACTTCTTTATACTGAGTAGAGGAAAAAACACACTAAAACTTTAACCTACACTTGACTCCTGACATTATTGTCTTCAAGGACCACACGACTGAGGAAACTATTTATCAATTTCTACCAGGAGACCATATTTCAAAGTGAGAATTTGCCAAAGGAGGAAAAAAAATCAATTTTTATGTGATTTTTAAAAAGCTTTTTTATACCTGATAATTATTTTATATATTTCTTCTCCTGTGGTAAATCAGAAGATCTAACTTTTCTTTGCACTATTAATTTTGAACCCAAAGATAAGGATGACATTGCAGACACTTATGTACAATTTATTTTTATTCAGATTCTCTGAAACAATAACAAGTTAGGTTTATGTGGCTATTTCCCATTAACTTTTTTATATGCCATCAAGTCAATCATCTTGCAACTGGCCTGCCCTAACCCCTTTGGACCTTGGCTTTGATGTGTTCATCCACAGAAATATACAAAGCACAAAACAAATATCACTCAGTTAAGCTGTGCATGACATTTTAATTTCAGAAATATAAATTTGTAATGCATGTAAATGGCTTCAATGTGTCTGAGGGGACAACATGCATTCTAACTACTCTCCTCGAAGTTTCTCTTCTGACCTCTAATGTATTATAGAGGTAAGCTTGCTTCTGAACCTGGAATCATTTTCTACCGTGTCACAGAAAATTACATGGGTACTCTTCAACACATAAATAAACTTAACTTTGTTGTTCTTAATAAAGCTGTATTTTTTTGTTTTATTGTTTATTTATTTAAGCATAATTCAATTAAGTATTCAACTTCAGTTTTCAGAAAAATGTTGTAAGGAGTCAGAGATTTATTATTTAAATAGGTGTAAGTAATTTTGATGCTAATAACAATCATTAAATGACAATGTTTCAGTTATAACTTTGTCATACCCTTCCTTCCTTCAAAACTGCTATGATGTAACTCATAATAAAAACATGATTATAAGATGCCTGTGAACAATTAATGAAAGACTAAAGACTGAGATTCATAAATAATGTGGAAGAGCTGGAGATACCCAATGACTGCATATTTAGCAAGCAAATTAGCTTACTTTGGTGAGCAAGTACATTGGAAGGAACAAGTGGAAATATAGTTTCAAATGTAAGTAAAGAGCTGACATTTCTATAATAAAAGTTATTTTTAATTATTTTGGAATAATATTAATGTGATTGAGTTTATAATATAATATCTGGCACACTGAGTACCTATATATTTGTCAAATGGAAAGACAAACTGGTCTAATTCTAGTTTTGATGGAGTGTATTGTATAAGTTAAACATTGGTTGACTTGTCTATGGGTGACTAGTAAGGATGTCATTTTGACAAGGCAATGTTGTACAGGTTTTAGTTCATACCAGATTGAGTTCTTTTGCTTGTAATCATACGATTATATTTCTGTTTTATTATTTATCATATACCAATAATATTACCATAGGAAGTAGTTGAGAAGGTCAGTCTTCTCAACATAATAGTACCAAAGTTATTGTAACCAAACTAATGACTTTACCTTTATGGAATCGGTGACGATATCCCCATCACAACTTTTTTGGTCCCACTATTTCTTGTAATACTCTAACTTTGAAATAAGAGATATTGCAAGGGTATGGATTCAATCTGCATTGTAATCCAGTCACTTGTAGCATCAGACTCTATGTCAAGAGTTTTTAAGCCGGGCTCGGTGGCTCAGTCTGTAATCCCGCGCCTTTGGGAGGCTGAGGTGAGTGGATTGCCTGAGCCTGCGGGTTCAAGACCCACCTGGGCAGGCAAGACTTCATCTCTACAGTAAATCAAAAAATTAGCTGGGCGTGGTAGTGCGCACCTGTAGTTCCAGCTACGTGGAAGGCTGAGGCGGAAGGATCGCTGGAGTCCAGCAGGTTGAGGCTGCAGTGGCCGGGAGAGGCCACTGCACTCCAGTCTGGGTGACAGAGCGAGACTCCAACTCAAAAAAAAAAAAAAAAGAGTTTTTAAAATCTCAAACCTCCAGCTAAATAGAAGGCTTCTTTTCAGGAAACTCATATAAGGTTCTTATACAATTTGGTATCAAGTTTCATCTTGTTTTACATCTGACATTAGTGTAATCATATAATATATGTTCTCTTATAACTTGCTGCTTTAGCTCAACATGTAGCTAAGATTCATTCTTATCAATACACGCAATGGTAGTTATATGATTTTCATTGGTTTAAAATAGTCCATTGTATTAATATCTTGCATTTATTCAGACACTTGATTATTGATTGACATTTGGGATTTTTGCAAATTTTTGATATTTTGATATATAGTATTTTGTACATTCAGTGTTCATTTGTAGAAGTTTTTCTAGTGCAGAGTTATTCAAACAGGTTGAGAACCTTTAGAGGAATATGAAATCAACTTAGTAATATATAACCAAGTTTTATTAAAATATAGGGTAGAAGGAAATAATATTAAAAACATTAGACATAAGACAAAGAGTACTTCATATTTTATCTGTGTGTGTGTGTGTGTGTGTGTGTGTGTGTGTGTGTATGTGTTGTGTATATACATAGCTTCAACATAAAGCTCTTGAAAAGATTTTTAAAAGCTCTACTTAGGATATATAGCTAGGAATGTGATTCTATATGTTCAGCTTTTGTAAAATGAATATATTAGTGTATACTCCCAAGAGCAGTGTATAATAGCTTCCATATTTCCTTATCCTCACCAACACTTGTCAAAATTCAAATTTTTGTGTCAAGAATATCCTTGCCTCATAGAATGAACCTGGGGTATTCCTTTTGTTTATAGTACTTATGGAAATATTGGTACAAGATTGTTTCCTGAGTATTTTATGAACTTGCCTTTAAAATCTTTAGATCCTTGGTTCCTTTATGGAAAGTTTTAAAATAATTTATGCAGAATTTCTATTTATTTTACAGTCAGTTTTGATAAGTTGCATTCTTCTAAAAATGTGTCAATCACATTTAAGTTTTCAAGCCATAAAGGTATTAATACTTTCATTTATTATCTTTATAACTTCTGCATCATATACTATGGTTTTTCGTTAATTTTTGGAATTAATGAATCCTTTTTCTTTTATTAATATTTATTGGGCTATTTTATTAAAATTTTAAATAACTAATCTTTGTTAAATCAATTCCCTCTTGTTTTCTATTTTGTTAAATTTTTTTGTATTTGTATCACCTGACAATTTATCTCCCTGTCCTGCCAACTTTATAGCTTGATGTCTTTGACAATATTCAACTCATAATAAGCAGCTCAGGTCATATAATAAGCTGAAGATGGCCGGGCTCAGTGGCTCAGCCTGTAATCCCGCGCCTTTGGGAGGCTGAGGTGAGTGAATTGCCTGAGCCCGCGGGTTCGAGACCCACCTGGGCAGCGAGATCTCATCTCTACAATAAATCAAAAAATCAGCCGGGCGTGGTGGTGCATGCCTGTAATTCTGGCTACTCGGAAGGCTGAGGCGGAAGGATCGCCGGAGCCCAGCAGGCCGAGGCTGCGGTGGCTGGGAGCGGCCACTGCACTCCAGTCTGGGTGACAGAGTGAGACTCCAACTCAAAAAAAAAAAAAAAAAATAAGCTGAAGGTGGATGTACAGTAAACCAGGTAATAAAAACAGTAATTCTAATGAGGAGCCAGAAATCAGAAGAAATAATAAAAACAAGGCCATATAAAACATAACTTAATGTACAAAAATTATTGGTTGAATATGTGCAATATATTTTCTTTATGAAATAGGGAATGGTCATACAGAGCAAAAAGCCCTGATCTTGACTTAGGATTTTAACTTAAAACTACAACTACAATTAAAGTAGACTAAGAATTGGGATGACCTTCCCACTAAAGACAACTGTCAATATTGAGCACAATTAAAAATAATTTCTTGAAGAAGGCTTAAGGAAGCTACCAAGTTTGCAAAGAATGATTAACCCAGATCTGAGGGAGAATTTCAGTCAAAAAATATGAGTCATGCTTTCAAGGTTGTTTTTTTTCCTGATTCTGAGAGACAATGTCACTTTTGAGAGTTATAGCTACATAGGGCTGAGAGGAAAGGTATTTGAGTATAAAGCATATGAGGGGTGCAGACTATTAACTTTTTCCTTAAGTTGGGAACCAAAAATGTACTGTTTTTAGCAGTAAAAACAAACAAACAACAACAACAAAAGTAGACAGGTGCTTGTATGCAATGCAGCTCAGCTCAAATAATGTAAGGCTCTAAATTTTTTTTCAGGGGTGCCAGTATGTCAGGACTCCTAGTTACATGGCAGAAACAAATGAAAATCATTTCTGGTGGAAGATAATATTGTCCTGAGTTCCAACTATTTCTTCAAACAATTTAAAAAATAAAGTACCAGTTACAAAAGAACATAAGAAAATATTAGTTAAAAAATTCAGCAAAAATAGCAGACATTAGAAACAGATTAACAGGGGAATACAGATGTAAGAATTACCTAATAGAATTTAAAATAGTTTACTTGTTCTATGCAGAGATACAGAACACAGTATTGAAAAAATTTCGAAAAAAATATTTAAAAGATATAGAGTTGAAAAGTGCAGTATCCAAAATTACAAATTCATAAAATGAGTTTAATATTGGATTAGACATAGCTGCAGAGAGTATTAGTACACTGGAAAATTGGTCAGAAAAACACTATCCTGAATGAAGTATAAAGAGCTAAAATTATGAAAACTGCATGAGAAAGAAACAATGCAGTAAGAGAGTAAGCAAAAAATACAATAATAATTTAAAGTATTTATAATTTCAGTCTGGAAAAAAATGGGAGAAAATATAGCAGAAGTTCTCTTTTAGGGAGAATGGCTGAGAAATTTTCAAAACTTTCCAAAAGTGGTGAATGGACATCACTCTCATTCAAGAACCCCATGAAGTCCAAACACCCAGGAATATCCTAGAATAACCACTAAAAAATAGAAACAGAAAATATTTAAAATGCCCAGAATCAAAAAACAAACAAAATTGTAAAGATCATAATGGGAATGAAAAACAGCTTATTTCTCAACAGAAACAATGAAATCCAGAACACAATAAAATAAAATCCTTAAGTTGCAGCAAAAAAAATAATGTTAATCCAGAATTTTTTTTTCACTCAAGAAAATATATCTCAGCAATGAAGGTACAATCATATTTTGAGACCAAGATCATCTGATAGAATTTTTCGAAGGAAATATTGAGGTCGATTTACAAATAGAAAATAATCATAGAAAAAATGTTAGAGATGCATTAAGAAAGAAAAAAAACTCAGTATAAATTTTGAAATTAGTTATTACTGCCTTTGGGGTAATTGTTTCTAGAGTAAGCATATAATTTGCTCTTCTATTATAGGGGATGTTAACTCTTGGCTAGCTACTATCCCACTTTTGACCTCCCCTTATTATCCAAGAGACTTTGGTGTGGGAACTGCTCAATTTTATGCTATGGGTACAAGAGTCAAAACTTATATAATTCAGCTTATGCAACCTACATGCTGTCCTTGAGCAGCTTAGAATCAAAATTTCCAGATAGTTTGCTTACTCCATAGGCTAAAACAATTAATTGCAAACTAAGAGGATCTGAAACACGAGAATGGAAAAAACACATTTATTTTCTGCTAATTCAAGAACTATAAAATAGTAACTTGATTTTATTTTAAAGTCTAAAATATAATTTGTTTAGAGGAAGTTTCTGATTACAGGCTAAAAACTGTGTTCTCTAGGGTTCAAAGTCACCAGCTAATCTTTGAAATTACTTTGTTGTCAATATCTACATTCTGGATAAAGAAGTCATTAGTAGGCTGCATTTATTTATACCACACAGGGCAATCAATATTTCCCTGAATCACCAATGCTTCAGCTGACTTAGTTCAGGCCCTGCAGGACTAGTGATAGGAGACAAGTTCACTCCTGGGCCACCTTCGGGCATGCCATGTAATAAAAACAATAATGATTAGAAAGGGGAGTTGTAGAAAGAAAAATGTGACATGGGGTAAAAAGAGAAATGCATGAATTAGTAAAAAACAAATATGATTTAGTAAAGCATTTACATTACAAAATATTTTGGTGATATGGTATTACTATTCCCTAAGTGTAGAGTAAAATAATCTGCAAACAGATATATAATACAGCTCTTAAAGAAAACAAATAATCAACTGTTATTAGCATGTGAGATGAAGATGGTGGATTGATCCTGAGTCCTAAAAATATTGCACATTATATATTTTCCCTGAAACTTTTGTTAGTAAGATACTTAGCAAACTGTTTTTGTATTTTTAGTAAAAATTAAAAATTTTATTCCATTTTTATTCCATTCCTTTTCAATAGATATAATATTATCGGTAAGCTACAAATAAATTTTTTACTATAATTTTTTTTTTTTTTTTTTTTTTTGAGTTGGAGTCTCAGTCTGTCGCCCAGACTGGAGTGCAATGGCCGCTCCCGGCCACCGCAGCCTCGACCTGCTGGGCTCCGGCGATCCTTCCGCCTCAGCCTTCCAAGTAGTACTATAATTTTAAAATTGCTTTAAATGCATTCATATGTCTGAAAGAGTCTATGTTTAAGCTATAGAGAAATAATGTTATTAAATTCAATAGTCAAATATTGTTAGTAAGTTATTTGCATACCCTTATGAATAGAAATGCAGCAAAATTCAATGAGGATCAGATACCCTTGTATAAGATGTTTTACTTTTATTTGTAAAAAAACTATTTTTCTCTAATGGCTTGCTATATACAGAGTAGGACAGTTCCATCACCTGAAATAATCCATATTTTCCCAATTACTCTCTAGGCAAATGACCAAACTACTTTGGAAAAAATACTTTTTATTCCTGGCCAACCTCTCTCTACAGCAGTGCTCACAGCTAACATTCATAAAGGAAAAGCACTGCCAAATATTTCAAACTTCACAGGACATCTGAAACTTATTGTTCAGTGCTTTCTTGGAATACCTTTATGAATACTTGATTCCATTGTAAGACTCACTGCTTGCAGTGTCTGAGTTGGAAACAAAGAATGATTACCCACTGCCCAAACTTTAAAGAGATTTTTATTCTCATTTATTCAACAAAATTGTCATGGAGGTACTCAGAAAGAAATCTGGGAGTATTTTATGCATCACAGCCAGCAAACATCAAAATATTCCTCATTTATGATCCTTCTAAAATTGTTGTCATAATGCAATTATGTAAATGAAGACCTGCAATCACACTGAGTATTTGTTCCGGTTTTGAGGCAAATACTTATTAGATCAGAGCAGTTTAAAGAAAACAAGAACTCACCACCAACAGAATTCAGGGAACGTGAAAGAGCATGAGAAATTCCCATTGGAACTGTTCCCAACGTGTTGCAAAAAATAAAGGTAGGGTTTGTTGAAGCTCCCCTCCCACCCCTTTCATTTTCTGAGAAAGAAGCTTGCTTAGCTGGAGGAATGAAGCATGGCTCAGGCAGTCATTGGAGCTCCTCTATCTTGAGTTCTGGTGTGGGTTTTTTTTTTTCCTCTCCCTCTCGCTCTCTCTTTTATATCCACCAGCTTTCTCTAGCTTTCTCCCACTCCTCATACCCTCCACAAAGGATTTCCAGCAGAGAGCAGCTGGTGCCCTGCATTGGCTGCTTTCCCTGGACTCAGGGGGCTTTCACAGGAAATCAATGGCTGCTTATTTTCCCCTGCACTGCAGTTTTATGTGCGGACTGACATGGCCCCAACCATACTGATCCATTCTGCAGAGCTATTTCCATTCAGATGTGCCTCTTTACAAATAGCGGAAATTAGTGGAGGGCCAGTGTCAAACTGCTTGTCACATCTTGTTTTCAATCTGTTGAAATCAGGTTTACAGTGTCCTATTCAGAAGTCTGGGCTCCTTTTGAGTTGCACAATGCATTTCAGGAGTTCCACCAGGCGATAAATGCAGAACTTCACATTGCTATTAAAAAATAATCAAAATGATTAGTCTTTTGAATTTTTTGAAGAAACTTATTTGCATGGAATGTGTTGTTTAATTGCGCAACGTCACTGTCACTTATTCCTGGGTATTCATCCCTCTAATGTGTGAAAGTATTTCTTCTTTCTTTGTCAGTATTAGAGATACAATGTGTGAATATGTTCTAGTGATTTAGTTCTCCTGATTGAATGACTAACCAAGTATTCTGAGTATGAATACAGTCAATACCATGCCATACCAAGGTAGTACTCCTCAGCCCATTGAACAAATAGTAATTAACATTTATTGAATGTATACCATGTGCCAAGACTATCACTAAATTCTTTACAACTCATTTAATTCTCACAACAACTCTTTGAGGAAGTTACTATTATGATCCCCATTTTATAGATGAGGTAACTGAGGTTTGAAGCAATTAGGTAACTTACTCGATGTATCCTAGTTTGTTACAGTCTAAATCAATCAGTCTAACTTCAGAGTTCACAAAGTAACCCCATGCCAAAAGTTCCTTGTAAAGCATAGTTTGTTTAGCTTCAGAGTTATGTTTATCTTCAGCATACAAATGTACTTGGAAAGCAAAGTGAAACCTAGATTTGAGCCTGATTCTAGAACTGACTATGATCTAGGAATAGAAATGTAAAATGACACATACAATTAACTAGCCCCTCAGATGCTGCAGTTCAAGACTACCAAGAGAAAATGACAAGTTTTAGGATGGTTTTAAACTGTGATGGCAAGAGGGGGAGGCTCAGGCTTAAGATAAAAAGACAGAGAGATAGACACATTCTCTATGATAAGAAAAATGAAAGTACTTAGGAACAAACCAGGTGTGAGCCAATTTATATATATCTCTTCTTCATGTGATGTTTCTAATGGAAACAATTGCCAGCTCTTGCTACCAGATGCTTCCAGCCAAAATCCACTGAAACATTCAATTGGTAGGTTGGAAAGGGTTATTTTATAATCTGAGACTGGCCATCCCATTCAATATGAAACTATTTTTCCATTTAAAAAAAATAGGACATACCTAAGAAATACTCAAAAAAAGGAAAAAAAAGTAACACTAAGACACAGCAGTAGAGGCTGAGCATGGTGGCTCATGCCTGTAATCCCAGCACTTAGGGAGGCCAAGAAGTGGGAGAATTGCTTGAGTCCAGGTGTCTGACACCAGCCTGGTAACTTCATTTCTATAAAAAAACAAAATACAGAAATTAACCAGGCATGGTAGCACACCTGTAGTCTCAGCTACTCAGGAGGCTGAGGTGGAGGGATCACTTAAGACCAGGAGGCCAAGGGTGCAGTCAGGGATCAGCCTGGGTGACAGAGTAAGACCCTATCTCAAAAGGAAGGAAGGAAGGAAGGAAGGAAGGAAGGAAGGAAGGAAGGAAGGAAGGAAGGAAGGAAGGAAGGAAGGAAGGAAGGAAGGAAGGAAGAAGGAGAGGGAGGGAGGGAAAAAGAGAGAAAGAAAATGAGAAAGATAGAGAGAAAGAGAGAAGGAAAGAAAGAAAAAGAGAAAGAAATCTAGGTTGACTAGTTATCTCTGTTATAAATACTACAAAGTACTGTCTGCACATCTTCCTCTACAAATATATGGGAATTTATCAGAGTAATAAATATACTTAGGAATGGTGATGCTAGATACATAGGTACAATGTACACACGTTACAAATTTCAGTACTTTTTGTCGTATTTCTTTACTAAATAGCTACAGTAATTTATACAACTTCTAACAGTCATGAAGTTCTTGTTTCCCACTGTTCTCTTCAACATACACGTTTGCAATTTTTAATTATTTTGGCAGTATGATATATAAAAATTATATCTTATTATTTTTTATTTTAATTTCCAGAATTACTGGTGGGGTTATTGATATTTTACCATGATTGTAGCCATTCAGGCTTAACTCCTTTGCCCATCTTTTTAAATCAGGCTACTATGTTGTTGCTTTGCTTACCTGTGAAATTCCTCAGACTAAGTTATTGTTATTTATGCCATAGCAAATATATTCTCTGAATCGGTTGTTTGTTCTTTTTTATACTGTCTCTTAATTACACAGTAATTTCAAATTAAAATGTAGTCTATCATATGAAATTTTGAATTTTTGATATATATTTTTCTACATCTCGTTAAGAAATGCATACCTCAATCAAAATTATGAAGATTTCTTCCTGTACATTGAGCAACCTAATAGTCATTAATCATTTTTACTACCTTTATACTTTAATGTAGTGATTGGTAAGAGGCACATAATTCTGAAAGTTCTATATAGAAAAAAATATATAAGCCAGATATATAATCTCAATAAAAAGCCACCAAATCAACCTACACAAAAGGTTCACAGAAGAAATTAACTTTGTTCTAGCTCTGGAATTCATACAAGTGGAACCTCAAATGACCCGTGCATGCCAGCACAATTCCTGTGCTTTCCATTAAACTTGCTCCAACTATGAGCCCAATCCCATCATCCCCTTAGTCTACTATCACTGCCAAAAGTTGAACACTAAATTGTCATGTTATTATTTCATATGCGTAAAGGTGGGGTCGGGAAAGCAACAACAATTATAATTTAAAAAATGAGTTGGTAGCAAATAATAGAGGTTCTCCTTGTATTATCCACCAGTGCTTCCACCAGCAAGCTATTTAACCTTGGTTAAGTCAATTAACTTCATTTAAAAAGCATAATTGCAGCCGGGCTCGTAGGCTCAGCCTGTAATCCCGCGCCTTTGTGAGGCTGAGGTGAGTGGATTGTCTGAGCCCTCGGGTTCGAGACCCGCCTGGGCAGCGAGACCTCACCTCTACAATAAATCAAAAAATTAGCCGGGCATGGTAGCGCATGCCTGTAATTCCGGCTACTCGGAAGGCTGAAGCAGAAGGATCACCGGAGCCCAGCAGGTAGAGGCTGCGGTGGCCGGCAGCGGCCACTGCACTCCAGTCTGGGCGACAGAGTGAGACTCCAACTCAAGAAAAAAAGCATAATTGTTACCTACCCTGGCTGACTCACAAGCTTGCAGTTGAAACAAAATAAATGTCTTGAAATAGTCTAGACCAAAAGTAAGGGACTAACAATAACAATTTATTTTAGTCATTAATACCTTTAATTCTGATGCCCATACCATAGTAAATTATTTTAATACCACCACCTACATGTACTAAATAAAGGTGCATATAGGTTTTCTAAATTTTTCTGCCATGAATAAAGATAACAGAACATATTACAGTCTGCTTACCATCTAGCCATTAACATTTATTTCTCCACAATGTATTTTGGCTCTCTGACCTATTTCTTTTTCTTTTTCTTTTTTTTCTGTTGAATACCATCTATATTTCTTCCATTTTTTTTTCTTTTGAGTAGCCCACACACATACCAACTCAAAACGAATCTATTTGACTTTCTCTTTTTAAATTGCTCTCAGCAACAAAATAATAAATATTCATTTTCTCTGGTCAACTGTGAATTTTCAATGCATATAATTGGGAAAAGTTCTATTTGCCTAGATTTGTATTCTTCATTCCTTTACATAGAATACAAAACTACACAAAAGAAAAATATTCAGGTTAAACAAAATGACTTATCAAAAGAAACTATTTCATTTTTATAAAATTTAGAATCCTTAGGTATATCCAAATGATAGCTTCCTGAAACGCTATCAGATAGCCTTGACTGAAATAACAGAAAATACCAGATGACTCTTTTATGTCATTAATCCCATAACTCTGATTATATAAAAGGTTTATTGTTAATTCTAATTCCATCAGATTCATTTACCAACACCCATCTTTCTCCAAATAAAGAGAAATTTTTGCTGAAATATTTTATGCACCATACAATGTTATGGAACTCTGATCATAAAGACCACAAAAATAGAGAACAAAGATGGAAGATATGGAATAATTTCTCAGGAGTCAGTAATTTCTCAATGAATTTAGCAATGGACATGTTCTGCATTACTTTCAGAACCCGTTACTGACGTAACAAGATAATTTACTAGAAAGGCATAAAAATAACATCATTTCTTTTTTTCCGTCTTATCAGTAGGATCTCATCAACAATTATGGCAATTGCCAAATTACAAGGTTTGCCAAATGAGAAAGGAAAGTATTAAAGGTTGAATATCATCTTAGCTATAGGAAAAGAAATGCATAGGTATGCCAGGATCGGAGGGCCAGGCATAAGCAAGATTAGATATTAGAAGAAAACAATAAACATATTAAATTATAATAAAATGTTTGGATCCAGAATTCTCTTTTCACCCTAATATTTAATCAAATATGAGGGAAAATGTTATTAGACATATAAAGACACAGAATACTTACCACACTAAAACCCTTTACAAAAGAATTTCATGCGGAGAGTTTGCAGCAAAATAAGAAAAGAACACAAAGGAGGAGAAAGACAGAATGGATTTAAAAAGTAAAATAAAGAGACATATAGGAATAAGAAGAAAGTGATCTTAGGATGTGAGTTGTACACCATGCCAGTAAATAATAATTTAGAATAAAGTGATGGATTATCTAGAATAACAGTAAGAAATCATATTCTCCATGAAAATGAACGGATCAATGACGAATGTGTCCATCAATTTGTCATTAACATACTTATTTTTACAATTAATATTTATATGATCATAACACCACAAATATTGCTTCTTGGCTTCAATCTTAGACACTAACTATAGGTCAGGCTTAAAAGACTAAAGTGTGTACATGTGTTTGTTTTACAGATGATGATGATGATTATTAGAGACAAGATCTCACTTTGTCACCCGGGTTGGGGTACAATGGTACAATCACAGCTCACTGTGACCTGGAACTCAAGCAATCCTCCTACCTCAGCCTCCTAACTGGACTAAAGTCGCAGGCCACCATGCCTGGCTAATATTTTTCTGGCAGAGATGGAGTTTTGTCATGTTACCCAGGCTGTTCTCAAACCCCTGGGCTCAAGCGATCCTCCTGTTTTTACCTCTTAAAGCACTGGGATTACTAATTATAGATTATTTACAATAATTATTATGTGGGTTAGTTTGGAAAGATAACGAAAGGAAGATAGGTGTAGGCAAATTGAGATGCACGTATTTTCTCATCATAAATAGTGGTAAGCAGGGCAATAACATCTTGAGTAATCAAAATAACTATGGCATTAGAATATTATGTTACTTTATCATGATTATCAGTAGAAGTAAAAATTTTTAAATGGATCTGGCAGACCTGAGAAGAAATTAGGGAGAGATATTAAGTGTGTACCAAATGTATAATAGTCTATATCAGGGAGTCTATAAATACTATTTGAAATTGATAGGTCAAGAAATATATGTATAAGCAGATTATGTAGACTTATGGAAATTGCCAGCCCCACCAAAGGTACTAAAAACAAATGATGATAGAAAATAACTAAAGGAAGAGGCAAGAGGATTTTCTTTCTCTTATATCAGTTACTATTGTTTTAGTTTTCATCATCCTATGCATTATTTACTTGTATAATAAAAATATAAGCCCAGAGAAAAGGATATATGCATTTTTTTGCTTTGAGAAATTCAAGCATATACAAAAGTGTTGGTCTTTAGTGCCATCCAATACTAAATTCCAACAATTTCTTAAATATTCTGTCTCTGCACTACTCAATATCATCACTACTTGCCAAATGTTGCTATTGCCCATATGGGTCAGTGCAGCTCTAGATAAGTAGTACCTAGTCATTAACTATAAAAAAAAAAAACTCATTATAATTTTTTCTCCCAGAAATTCTCATGCTTTAAAGGATTTTGCCAAGCACATTTCAGTAATAGCATATTTGCATATTTATCTTAATCAAAAACATACAACTGCTCATTAGGGCTTTGATGGACCAGAAGCAGTGCTACCTTACCAAGCCTAGCCGAAACCAAAGTAACTTGATGTTTTGGAGGACAGACGTTCATTCCTAATTTGGACACAACTTTTATCAGTCTTTTTTAGATAATAAAGTGGTTCATAGACCCTCTGCTAGTCGTCATAAGAACTCAAAAGAATCTGGACATTTTTCTGGATCTCCATCAATGTTCTTCTAAAATCTTGTCACAACGTTTCCTTTCAGCTCCCTGATGCAATTATGAATAGTATTGAATCGGTACTAGAACTTCACATCCTCTTTCCAGTCTTAAATTCTCTACTTCTCCTTGGGGAGCTGTTGTCCCTTGGTGTTCCATAAATCAATGAAGTCTGCTAACATACAGTGATGTTATTCTTCTCGAGGCAAGCTGAGCATCAGCAGCTCCTCAAAGTTGCAACCTGCAAATAGTTAAGATGCTGCAGTCAGCATTGTTACGTTTTACTCCAACTCGACTCCAGACCCATCCCAAAGAACCTTTTCCTGTGTTCAGTTCCACCATGAAGGGGAAAAACTGCTATGCCTTCTTCTCTTGTTGCCATCACTGAAAGGAAAAAAAAGGGAGGGGGCATTCTCTGGAGCAAAGTTCTGGCACTGTTCCATTTACAGTATGCTCTATGGAGGCATCAAGAGGTCACTCAGTGAAACTAATAATCAGAATGCAGAGCAAATAAGAGTAACCCACTCACACAGCTTTTCAGTCTCCGGGGAAAGCTACCTTCAGCAGGCCAGATTCAAAGGCTGCATTTTAAGCTGACTACATCATTTTATGGTTAATATTATTAACTATCATTACATAATGCAGAAGGGAAGGGCATTGCCTCCTCTTTCAGTGTTCTACTCTTTCAGTGTTTCATTGAGGCAGGAGTTGCAGAATTTCAGGCAAAATCTATGGGGTGATAACCTTTTAAGAACAGGTGTACTGAGGCACCCGAAGTGGTTATTTGGGGAATATTGAGGTTCATCTAAGTTCACATGAAGCTATTTCTTCCCAAATCCTGAAGAGAACGCCTCACTCCAGACATGGGCACACGCACCCAGTTGGAAAACAAAGTCGAAATGGTGGATTCTGACTTTTCTGGACCTGCTTTAATTTACTACTGGTAAGATGTTTTTATCAATGTGGATGGCTTGCTTTGGGATGAGGAACCTGCTTGGCATAGTGAATGGAACAAGTGTTAATGCAGAGGTCTAAGAGTGTACATTTGCAGAAGTGCAAGTGATTAGCAGTTTCAAAGTTACAATGTGCCTGAAAAGGGAAAAAAATGAGTAGGATAAAATTTAAGTGGAATTTTCATCCACAAACAGACATATTATTCTAAAAACATTCTAGACCTCAATGACTACAGCAAGTAAGCATGCAGCTTACCTACTGAAGGGGTCTCCTGCTGGAGTGTAGTGGTGTGGTCACAGCTCACTGCAGGCTTGGACTCCTGATATTTCAGGTGTGAGTCACTCCCCCAGGCCTAAAAGTGGTCTTTGCAAGTAGTTTGGATCCTTAACCTGGAGGCTGCTGAAGATTATTGCCCATGGTCTTGAACTCCAGGTCTCAAGCTGTTCTCCCATCACAGTGTCCCAAAAGTACTGGGATTTACAGGCGTGAGCCACAGAAGTCAGCCTGTCATTCAGTTTTTAAAAATTCATACAAATCAAAAAAAAAAAAAAAGAACAGGTTTACTTAAAAGGAGGTGGTCCACTTGACAATCACACCTAGTTAGTGGTGGCAGGGCTTGTGGAAAGAGCATACACATACTTACCTATAGAGGAATTATTATTTTTATTTAATTTTATTTTGAAGATGGGGGAGTAAAATTCAGGATTAGGTATACAAGTGGTCATCATACAGGTAAAGTTTGGACCTCCTTTGGTCCTCACTTTGTCCTGTTTGAGATCAGGTACCCCTAAAATGTTATGTGCTCCCCTCTCCCTCTCCTGGCAGTTTCTGGCTACTGCCAATTCCTTTAGTATTATACAGGCATGAGCCACAGAATCCAGCCTGTCATTCAGTTTTATGGTAAATGTTCAGGGTCCACTTATGAGTGAGAACATGTGGTACTCAGATCTTTGTTTCTGTGATAGATCACTCAGTATTATAGACTCTAAATCCATCCAAGTTGTTGCAAAGTTCATAATTTTGTTCTTCTTTATGGCTGTGTAATATTTCATCGTGTATATGTACCACATTTTTTTTATCCAGTCCAGTTATGATGGGCAGCACAGTTGCTTCCATGTTTTTGCAATTATAAATAGTACTGCAATAAACATGCATGTGCAGGTATCTTTTTTGCAGAGTGATTTAAGTTCTTCCAGGTATATTCCCAGAAGGGAGATTGCTGAGTCACACGGAAGGTCAATTTCTAGTTCTTTTAGGAATCACCACACTGTTTTCCATAGAGGTTGAACTAGTTTGCATTCCCACCAAGAGTGTAGAAACGTTCTCTTTTCTTCACATCCTTGCCAGCATCTGTTGTTTTTTGTTTTATTAATAATGGTACAGTTAAGGGTTAGGTATACAAATATTCATTGTGCAGGTATACTTGTTGATGAAGTGTGCCCCCCTTTCCCCAGACAGATATTGACTACTGTTAAGCCCCCTCCCTTTCCTTCCCTGCCCCCCCATAGTTTCCCGCCACTGTCAATCCTTTTCTTATAGTATTATGGTAGTTGTTCAAGGTCCACTTATGAGTGAGAACATTTGATGCTCAGATCTTTGTTTCTGTGGGAGATCACTCAGTATTATAAACTCTAATTCCATCCAGGTTGCTGCAAAATTTATGATTTTGTTCTTTTTTATGGCTACATAATATTTCGTTGTGTATATGTACCACATTTTTTAATCTAGTCCTCACAATTTTAAAATAAAAAATACATATTAAAAAAAGAAATATTTTCCTTTATACTAAAAAAAAAGCTCATTCTTACTGAATTTAGGTGGTCTCTCAATGTGGTTTTGATTTGCATTTCTCTGATGATTAGTTAGCCTAAGTTCTTCTCACACCTGGAAAAAACAATAGAGAAATTCATATGAAAACATAAATGACCACAAATAGCCAAAACAGTCCTTAACAAAAGAAGTGAAGTGGGAGGTATCAAGCTTCCAGAATTTAAACTTTACTATAAGGCTACAATAATCAAAACAACCTGGTATTGGTACAAGAACAGACATAGAGAAAAATGGAGCAGGATAGAGACTCCAGAAGCAAAACTTCAATTTTTCAACCAACTCATCTTCAACAAAGCCTCCAACAACAATCACTGGGGACACAGAAACAAACTCTAAATGGATCAAAGACCTAAACATAAAGCCCCAAACTTTAAGAATCTTAGAAAACACAGGAAACACCCTTACGAAAATCAGAACAGGCAACCAATTCCTTATCAAAACCCCAAATGCCCATGCCATAAGAGATAAGATAGACAAGTGGGACTTCAGCAAACTAACAAGCTTCTTCAAAGCAAATAAACAATCAAGAGAGCAAGGAGACAGCCCATGGAATGGGAAAAAATATTTGTCAATTGCATATCTGACAAAGGCCTAACATCCAGGATCTACAAGGAAATCAAATATGCCTAAAGAAAAAAAACAGCCACATTAAAAAGTGTGCAAAAGACATGAATAGATACTTCTCAAAAGAAGACATACAGCAGCCAACAAATACATGAATAAAGGAATTATTTAAAATGATTGATTTTTGCTTGGAAAAAAATTAGGATCATTTGCTGTGATTGGACATTTTAAATAATGCTTTTGTTGTCTAGTCATAAGAGAGGAAATAAATAAATATATTTCAACTTTAGTTATAAGTGACATGCTACTTCCTTGCCTATCACCACTTTGAGCTGGGATCTTATAGACCCATTCTTGGAGATCAGATCTAGCAAAGTCCTAATGCATTACTCTAAAGGAAGAAAAGAACAAAAAATAATTGACACTTAGAAACATGTATTACGCTGGGCTCGGTGGCTCAGCCTGTAATCCCACGCCTTTGGGAGGCTGAGGTGAGTGGATTGCCTGAGCCCGTGGGTTCGAGACCCGCCTGGGCAGTGAGACCTCATCTCTACAATAAATTAAAAAATCAGCCGGGCGTGGTAGCGCATGCCTGTAGTTCCGGATACTTGGAAGGCTGAGGCGGAAGGATTGCCAGAGCCCAGCAGGTCGAGGCTGCGGTGGCCGGGAGCGGCCACTGCACTCCAGTCTGGGTGACAGAGTGAGACTCCAACTCAAAAAAAAAAAAGAAAAAAAGAAAGAAACATGTATTTATCACCTAAATTCTGAGTCATATGAGAAATGCAGGGTAGATGCCCTACAATTTCTCTATTATGACATTTATGATATTTTATTAAGATTTTACAGTAATTATTTTCTTACATTCTTACCTCCCTACTAGGCAAGAAAATACTTAGGAATTGTGCCTTCTAATTTTTATGTTACTAGTACCTAGTTCAGTCAGTAGCATCAAGTAACTTCTTTCTGAATATTTGTTAGAAGAATGAACTAACAAACAACATTCTCAAGAAGCTTAAAAACAAGCTGAAAATATAATTTTATTATCTCCTTTTATTCTCTACAAATACTGTTACCACCTTTCCTCTTTATCACTGGACTCACTACCGCCCCCATCCAGCTCTCACACTCTGCACATTCTGTCCCTGAATAGCATTCTCAACTATCCTTTTATTTCTGTTCTCAATGCCACTACTTTCACATAGCTTCATATCTCACAAAAATTATTTTAAGAATTTCTAACTGACTTCTATCACTAAACTTTCACCTGTCTCTCAGCCCAGCCTGTGCACGGTAGCCAGATTAGTGTTTCCAGTCACTGATCAAGATAGAACGGACTATGAATCTTGGTGAAGAAAATGATAATGAAATTCATTCTCGGCCGGGCTCGGTGGTTCAGCCTGTAATCCCGCACCTTTGGGAGGCTGAGGTGAGTGAATTGCCTGAGCCCGCGGGTTCGAGACCCGCCTGGGCAACTTGGTGAGACCTCATCTCTACAATAAATCAAAAAATTAGCCGGGTGTGGCAACGCGTGCCTGTAGTTCCAGCTACTTGGAAGAGTGAGGCGGTAGGATCGCCGCAGCCCAGCAGGTCGAGGCTGTGGTGGCCGGGAGCGGCCACTGCACTCCAGTCTGGGCGACAGAGTGAGACTCCAACTCAAAAAAAAAAAGAAAATCATTCTCATAGCAAAATGAGGGAATCTTGTCACCATTTTAATACTCTTAGTTATTTTTAAAATATTGAGTACATAAAAGGAGAAAGACAGTAAATTCAGATCATTAAATATGAAATTATATTATGAAAACCATGAGAATTTCTTAGAACAATAATATTGTACCACTTCTGAGGTGATATAAACATATTGTATAATAATTTGAGGTCATTAACTTTTATGACCCTAACTTTATTGTAAGATTCTTGAAAGCAAGGATAATATCTCGTGTTTTTTTGGTTCATTGATAGTGCCTGGTCTATATGAGATGTAGGCTCTATATGTGATTCTTTTTTATTTATAGGAAAAAAATGGTAATTAAGAGATAAAGGTAGTAGGCAAAACATTGTATTATGGCCATTGTTTAATTTGGAATACTAGAGTTTTTATAGCCTTAATATCAATGAAGCCATTTTCCTCCAAATTAAAGACTATGTACAATATTTAAAAAGCATCTGTTGGTAGTCATGGGGCTTGTTTTATGACAGCTACACCTAATTCATTCTGCTTGTTAACATGACTAGAGTCAAATCAACAATGAATATTTGTTGGAAATGTTGAGGAAGTCTGCTAAAGTCAGAAAGAGCTGATTTTTATTTAGTATTTCCTCACAGAACATAAATAATTCCTCATTTTACTCCCAAGCCCAGGAGATTAAAAAGAAAAGAAAGAAAGAAAGAAAGAAAGGCAGAAGCAGCATATTTGAGCAAAGAGCGAGGGAGTGGAGAATAGTGAGCTGAGTTTCCTGCTTGCTAAATAGCTGTTAAAATAGATGATATTTCCATGGAACTGTCATCATAAATAAACCAGCATAAAAAATAAGTTTTAAAATACTGAGAACCAAACCAAGTTTCAATTTCTATCTGATCAATATGGCTGCATTCGTATTTTTAAATATAATGCCGTTTTTTATTATTTTCATATGACTCAAATATCAAAATAATATAAAATCATAGACGATACAAAGTCTAGTTCTCACTCCTGTAGCCATCTGCTCGCGCCCATCTCTAGCACATGTGATCTTTTTCCTTAATATCTTAAGAATTCTTTCAGGGTTTTTTTTTATTATTATTTCAAATGCTTACAAATAAATATGTATATTTATTTTTTCCCTTTCTTACAAAAGAATATTTTTCCCCTTTTTTACAGTATTTAACAATTCTGCTACATTAAATTTGGTCCAAAGCTGCCTCTGTAGGTAGCACACTACAACTTCACTTTGTATATAAACAAATTGCAACCTAACTGAGAATATGTTGTTGTGACAAGTAGCTGAGTCTCCTGAAATTACAGCAGCTGACTTTTCAGCCAATCACAAGCTGCAGACTGCTCAGACATGTCCAAATAAGGAAACCACCAAACTGTAACTATCAGGCTATTTATATGTGTCACTTTCTTTTTCTGTCTATAAATACTGTCTGCCTACATTGCTGGGTAGAGTGATCTGAAGCTTTACTGGTTCAGGATGCTGCCTGATTCATAAATCCTTTCTTTGCTCAAATAAAGTCTGCTAAATTTAATTTGTCTAAAGTTTTTCTTTTAACAAGTTTTTTTGTCTAAAGTTGTTTTTTTTTTAACAGTTTTTGTTTCAGGAATCTTCTCACATCAGTACATAGGAATCTTCTTCAATCTTTTTCTGGCAACATAGTATTCTATTGCATATGCATGTGCATAAATTATTTAACCAGTCCTTAGCAGTGCACATTTGGGACATTTTAAACATTTTTCTACTGAAAAATAAATAAATAAATAATCTGAAATATATCTAGTTTTGTATATATGCATGTGAAAAGGTGGAATAAGTTTTCAGGTCTCTAAATAAAAAGTAGAAAGCAACAAAAGGAAAAATTAAGACAGACTTCAAATTTCTATACAACAATCATCACTGACAGAAGACAGTGGGAATTTTCTCATTAGCCAAAATCATTATGTCCAACCACATTCAAGTATAGAGGCAATAGGCAGAAAGCCTCAAGTATATATACCTTAAACCTTGAACCCTTTCTGGAATAACCATTGGAAAACTAAATCCAATCAATGATTCAGAAATTGATTTTTTAAAACTAGGAGATAGTGGTAAGATTTAAATGTTTTAAAACATGAAACTAATATAAATATAAATGTTATGTGAATATCATTTAATACAGCAAAATGTGAATACTGATCATGTAAAAATAATAAAATTAGCAAAACAAAAATGTAAAATGAAGAAGTAGAAAAGTGGTTTGTGTTCTAATGCGTTCTAATGCAAGAACTCAGAATTGTCAAAAGTTTAAGTGTAAAACTGCAAAAAAATTAAGATTCTAATTTTAATGTTTCTTTCATAGTCTTTTTAGTTAGAATGGTCATTTTAGAAAGGTGATAACTGGAATAAGGTCTCTTAATATAAATAATGGTTATTTATAAATGATGGCATGTAGCTGTTTTGTTGTTATTGTTTTATTTGTTTGCATATTTCTTTTGATTTCTATATACTTTCTTGAGTTGTTTGAATTCTTTATAAAAGACACATATTATCTTTACAAAGGTGGGATCTTTAAATAAAATGTATTTAATATTTATTTTTATTTTTTATTTTATTTTTTGAGTAGGAGTCTCACTCTTGTTGCCCAGGTATTTAATGTTTTAAATAAGTTAAGTATCTTCACTGTAGCCTTTTTAATAAATATGAATGAAGAGTCCAATAACTAGAGGATAACTAATTAAATAAAACACTATTAAGCAAGTTGAATGCTATGCAAAATTTTAATTGTAATATGCTCATTATATGCTATTAATAATGCTATTAATATGCTATTAATAATGCTCATTATATGCTATTAAATGAAAAAAATATAGATTCATTATGCATGCAACTATCTAAAATATATCAACCAATTGACAGAATTAGAATAAATGAATTTAACTATTTGAACTAGGGCAATGGCTGTGACTTTCTTCTTCCTAATGTTTGATAATATTGGTGGTAGGTTTGTTTATTTTTTAATTTTTTTAATTTTTTGAAAACAGGATTTATTGAGAGGACAGAAAAGCTCTCACAGTGGGAGGGGACTCAAAGGGGTTGTCCTGTTTATTTTTTCAACAATATAAGAGAGTTTATGTTAATATACAAATGCCTGAACTAACCCACAATCATTCATGGCTTTTATAGAATTAATGTTGTGAATTTATATAGCTACATCTGGTATAACAGTCCTGATATAAGTGAATCCAAAGAGCTCCTCTGGAATCATTTAGAATTGGTCAAGTGTTTGCTCAAAAGAATCTACTAGGCCAATTTGCCATTTTTATTTTTGTAATTTACTTATGAACATACTATCCTATAGAGTGATAAGAACACAATAAAAATCATTACGCATTTTTCTCTCTAAACTTAAAATATTTTGAACACTGGAAATAGTGAGAACATATGCTTTTGATTCAGAATCGTTTGTAATTTTGGATTTGGAATTGTAATACTCTGAAACTTTAGCATATATTTTATTCAAATGGATTTTGTCATCAAATATATTTTAAAAAGCACAGCTAATTTTAAGTGACTATTTTTTATTGTAGATTATAATCACTAGGAAGGAGAGATAAAAATCTAAGACATTCTCTCACCTGAACAATGCTTGCACAAGAACACAGACTGCATAGCAGGTCATTATCTACTCAGTCTTGAATCTTGATTTCTATTTTGTTAAGATTGAATAAAACCTATTATTTTCCAAAGAACAGTGAAGCTGTTAGCTACATACTATACTTGATTTTTTTTTTTTTTTGTCTAATCTCTTGTGTGTGGGCTCCCTTTCACAAGCAAAAACAATTCTTCCAATGGTGCTGTACGAACAATGAAATCTATTGACTTTGCTCTTCTACTGCTGGTTACTATATACCAAAGGGTTGCTGAGACGTTTACTTGTCCTCTGAGAACCCCACAAGGAAATGTGTCAATATCTGCCACAATTTTTCAGGTCTTCTAGGTGGACAGCTTGATATATAGACTATAAGCTTGCAGCTTGAAAGGTCTAAGAACAAAAGTAGAGCTGAAAGTGACTGCTATGCACCCACTGTATTTATCTTTAGAGAGAAGCAAAGGAGGAAACTAAGCCACTGGCTAAAAGTTTTATCAGCACTAGCACATCCATGTTGGTGTCCCTTATGGGCCTTGTTATTCCACAGTCCTGGCAGAATTGAGAAATGGAACAGTATTAGATGTTTTTCTTTAGTGGACTGCCTTCAGGCTATATTCCTATAGAATTTAGCAAATCAAAAATAGCATTTTTCAACAAGCCTTTTGTGTACCACTTTTCTGCTTCACAAAGATAGCATTGATAAATCACACCAGCACAGGAAAAGGGGGAGAGAGGAGGGAATGGGTGTTAAATCTTATACTTCACATTTAAAAGAAAACTTTTTGGTGTTTGTCCCATTTAAATCATTATTCTATTTTTTTTTAATTAGAAAACATGGGATGATAGATACCAATTTGTTATATCATATAATCTAATTGCTATCCTACTGTATTGGAAAGAACAGAACTCCTAAAAGCAATTTACCCAGAATGAAGTACAGCTATGCAGCAGAAAAGAATCTGAGACTATTTTACATAATGGGGGAAAGGAGGCTTTTAGAGACGTTCCAATTTTATGACTGTTTCCCAGAATACTTACTAAAACAGGAAACCCTGGCTTAATGTTCACCCATTACTCAGAAATCTTCTGAGTAAATGACAGATGCTTCTGAATGATTTTTTTTTAATTAAAAATTTTTTAATTTTAGAAGTGCAAAAGAATACTTACTAATCTGACCTGGCCTTGAGTATCAAAATTCTCAAAAATTTCATACTATTTGAAAAAATAGTTTTGTCTTAGAACAGAAAGCCCAGTTATACCAGAACCAAAGTAACAGGAAACCCAATTAATTACAATTTCACACACATACATACCTGAATTTTACTTTCAGCAGAAAGAGGACACAAAAACATGTCTGATTTAAATAAATCAACCAGATTTTTTGTTGTTGTTTTTAGAGAAACCAACAACAAAACAAAACCTACCAGAACTTCATGAGTAAGATAGGCAGCACTCACAATGTGGAATCATGGCTTTGGCCCAAAGCTCTGTCATTAATGAATTGGGTGGTTTGGGGTTAGGGCCAGATGACTTTCATCTTTGAAATAATGCAGATCACAAAATCTTCTAGCCACTCAAATAGCATACTTCTCCAGCAACAGCCAGCTCGCACTGAGCGTGAACCCCTCCCCAGGCTATGTGGGCTAGCTAACTTGTTCTATTTGGCCATGAAAATGTGCTGAAAGTTACTTGCTTTCAAATTGCGGTCTTTAAACCACCAAACTGGTCACACCTGAGAGCTTGCTAAGAATTAACAATTCTAAGCTGTGTCCCAGAACTACTGAATCAAAATCTAAAACTTTAATAAGATCAGCAGGTGACTTTTGTGCACATTGCAGTTGAAGAAGTAGCAATCTATTTGACTAGAGGGCCTACCGCTTTCCATTGTGTTCTACCCACCCATCACATTAATTTACCTGAGAGGCCCAAGCAGGTATTTTATTTTTTGACATCCTACATTTATCACTGTGTAAAGGTTAAAAGTAGTCTTTGAAATCAATCAGACCTGGGGTAAGAAGCTAGCTCTGATACTAAGGCACTGTATTATTGGCATTTTACATAGCCTCTTTGAACTTTCTCTTTCTGTCTAGAAAATGGGAATAATAAAAACCACCTGGCATAGCTAATGTGGGGATTATATTAAATTATTCACTTAGAAAATGTAACACAGAATCTAGCATGTAAAATGTGCTCAATATGTGGTAGATGATCATCATCACCACTCCATCATTTACATCCTCATCATTATTATAACTGTCATACAGTGTTAGCCAGAGTCAACATCATCAAATAGGTAACAGTTTCCTCATCATCAAATAAATTATACTTATATCCATCCAGGATATTCCGGCATAGTCTAGAGGAACAAGCTGTAATACTATTTGGATCCACACTAAGAAACTATTTGACTATTACAAGTCTTTTCTCATCTCTGGGACAACAGGGAAATTTGTAAGTGAGGTGAACACTTGACAGCATCTTCTAATAGTACCCAGTTGTTGGAGCCTATTTAGGAATCGATCAAATGATTCTTTGTCAAGGACAGGGCAGCAAGTTTGGAAAAAGTGACATCTCAAGTAGATTCATATGGAAAATAGTTTTGGGTCATAAAGACAAAACTCCAAATTGAGAGAAACCCCAGTGAATTAGTCACTGAGGAAAAATTCTTCTATGTGGAATGATTTCAGTTAGTAATTCTGGAAAAGAAAATGACAATAAGGATTCTTGATATACAATGTGATATCATTAGCTACAGTTAGCTGATATACTGCTGATTACGTCAGTGAAATCATGTACAACAACTTTGCCTTTTAAAGGATATAAATTAAAAACAGACTCACATGTTCAAATGATTCTTTCAACTCCAACTATTGAGGCTACTTTACAAAAGTTAGTTTGCTCAAGAGAATTCATAGGTAAATGAGCCGTATGAAGCAGATATTTTTGTCCCAGGTATCAGAATGTAATGGAGATCTCAAGATGTACTTCCAGACACTAAGTCTTGAATCCCCATATTAATTAAATGTCATTTTAAGATCAATCATGATTAATGACCTAGTCCACTCCTTTCATGTGACACATCATTGGCTTGTTAGGTGGAAGACCTTGCCTTACATTTGCTATTGCCATTTGCAATTCTAACCAATTGTGAACTGGCTATGAGAAGCTCATAAATACTTTACAACCAAACTCTGACAAACACAGGAGGTTCCAGGCTGGTTGAGAGTAAGCCTTAAAGATCAACAAATCAATCATCTGAATGCTCTGAAGTTGAGTGAACCCTTCCTATCAGGCCTCAGGCAAACAGCAGCTCAGGAAAGAAAACAAACTAAAGGGGAGAATCTAGAGACAATAGAAAATAACCCAGTGAAAAGGTTAAGGCAGCTAAAATGCTTGCCTTTGCTGCAGATAATTTAGATGTGAAACTCCCAAATGAAAGAACCTCTGAGTTCTCTTTGATGGCTGATGTTTCTAGTTCTTACTATGCTCTGTGACTTCTGAATGGCTGCTGTTGTAGGCTAGCAGAAATATATGTAAGGCCAAATCCAGGAAAGTTTCCTCATCTTTTTTGTGTCTCCTCTTAAGTATAAATTTCTAAGGCTATTTCCCCCCTTTAATTCTTCACATCACCTCAGAAACCAAGTCCATTGAATATAAAATACTCTTTTCCACATTCATTCTACTATATGAAAGCCAATCATTAATGAAAAAGTTATTATGCCAATTCCTCACCCACCTGAACAATTATAATAGCCCTTTATTTCACATGGTGCAGACATCACAAATATTACTTAATAGAAACCATTTAAGTTCAAGGGTACAGTGTTGCAGTTATGAAAGGAGACCACCCTGACGGAGTCCCCTTTTAAACTCCAATGGTTTCATTGTCAAAATTATATAATAGGATAAAAGTCAGATTGAAAGGGAGGATCAGTAGGGGGGAGGAGTAGGAGGAAGTAGAGCAGGACTTTTCAGTTCACAACAATCAAAATATGACCAAACACAAAATTATCTCATTTTCCTCCAGATCCTTTGAATTGCTTTTTTACAGAAAGTTCCCAATGTTCTGCAGATTCTAGTCTCTTATAGGTGGTAAGGTTTAAAATTCACAAAGGAATGGAATTCATATGCCAAGCAGCTGTTGTCACAGCAGTTGTGCAAACTGACTCCTCCTCAACCCCTTCTTAATTCTCTCCCACATGTCTTCCCAGTTCTTTCTCACTGTGCCTTGTTTCTGTCCCTGCAAAGTCCAGACACAACACAGCTTTCTGTGTGTCTGCCCTGTCCACCCTCATCAAGCTCCCTATCCTTCTGCCTCTAGTTCCCATTCCTCAAGCCAATTGTTGGAAGGGTCAGCATGTGTTAGAGATAGAAAAAAAGTCTTTGAACTAAAACCGTTGTAGGTGACAAAAAAGTTGGAATGGTAATTTGAAAGATCATTTCTTAAAGACAGTTTCCTTTCTGTAGATGCAATTATTATAACTACCCTCTGTTTCTCCATACTTTCATTGCTCTAAAATGGAATGAAACACAAGCTTTAAACTGCACAGTAATTATTAAGTCCCATTGCCAGCTGCATTACAGTTTCCATTTCATCAGCTTGACAATCTTTAGATTTTTACACTGATTTATTGGACTCACCATTTTCTCTTTATTTTCTCTTCTCCCTTCTCTTCCTCCTTCACCTTTTTCTTTACACTAATTTCAATATAATTTGTCATCTTTGATAGGCCATGCACAGCTTGGTGTATCATTTGTTTTCTGAATTATTTCTTGATGTTATATTTGACTGGCAAAAGAGGTTTGTTCATATTCTTCTACTCTCTTGCTCCAAACTAGATTTTTTTATTAGTTGAAAAAGTCAAGAACAATAGTTACATCTTCCTATATTTATTATGCATTTTATCCATTCCTTAGAAAAATATACTGTCAATTATTGTTACTTACAGTAGTTATGTTCTAAAGTCACCTCACTGTACGAGCAAATACTAAATCAATTACTCCTAGGAAAAATACAGTGCTAGGTTCTCTGAGCCTCTGGTCACATTTCTGTCACCAGATCAGTATATAACCTTGTTTTAATGTGTGTTTCTATTTAAAAACACCTTATTTTATATATATTGTTGACTCATTAACATTGAACTCATGGTCAACAGACTACAATTCATGCCTGAACATTTATCTAACACACACATTTTTTTTCCCTAAGTCATATCACAGCATTTTTCAGCTAAGGAACACTAGACAGCACTTCATCACTATGTCCAAACACCATTTTAAACAGTGAAATCACCAACAAAAATGCAAAAAATGTGACACTAAATGGGCCCTGAACATTGTCACATTTGTACAAGGGTGGAACTGGCAGTCACTGTGCACTGGTGGGGGGGGAGAGGCGCATGTGACAACACATTGGGTACCTGGTCTACTACCAGGAGGAGTGATGGTCACCTAGAAACCCAAATTTCACCTGCATGCAGCCTACTTATGAGGTAAAACCTCACGTGTACTTCAAAACTCTATAATAAATAAATACTTTTTTTAAAGATCACTTGTTTACAATATGAGAGCTAGATCAAGGAGGTAGTGTCACCTTGTTCAAACTTAACTTCAGAATGTGTGAGTCAGGCAACTCAATTTTTTGCCACTTTGCACATGTCCAAGAATGATCACAAAAGCAGCAGGAATATGGATTCTGGGGTTAAAAATATGCATATTTTAGTGAGTAAGTAAATTCACAAATTCAGGATCCAGAAATAATTAGGATCAACTGTAGTTATTTCTGGATGACAGTATATATACCTTAGACAGACATATTGCTATTTCTGTCTCACTTGAAATTGTGATTCATTAGATTATAAATAAACGTTGACTTAGAGGTAAAATAATTGAATTAGTACTTGAGTTTTATTTTCTTAGTTAAAGGCTCCTCATTTTAAAAGTAAGAGTTATTTTAGCCTAATTTTGCAAAAGGATAGCTGCCATTTTGTATTATAACAAGTTTTTGTTGTTGTCATTACTACTGAAACCGCTACTTTTGCTTCTCCCCCCAAAGGGAGGAGAGGTAAGAAGTTTGCTTCAAAACGGGTTACTGGAAGTAGAAGTGGGAGTCTTGAGACTAGAAGTACCAAAAGTGTTGTATTGTCCAGTGAGCCCCTTAGGCATGTGGACAAGTACACGAAGTGATATTTGTTGTACAAAAGGAAAGAAAACAGGTGAGTTCAAATTGGAGCATGGAAAAGTCCATTCACAGAGCATAGAAAAGTCCAGACTGAATTAAAGAAGGAAGAGATATCAAATATGGTGAAATCATTATAGTGGGGTCAGGATATAGGAAATTCTGTGTAAGGTGAACATAGTAAACTAGAAGTTTTTGCAGAGCTCTTAGCTAGGACCATATGCTGAGCAGATATTAAGAGACGCTTTCCCTTGTAGACCACCTATGTTAATTTGGGTAAGACTGGGGCCAGACTAGCCCACCTGAGGCCAACAGTAGTAACTTAGAAGAATAAAATTGAGAAAAACAATGTAGAAAATAAAGCTGCAAAAGTCATTTTGGAATTGTTTTTAAATTACTGTAATAGGTAGATAAAAATGGATTCATTAAAATTATTCCTAAGTTTGGAGTTAGTTGACTAGGAAAATGCCCATACTGTTGAAAGAACCAGAAGAAATTGAGAGAAACTTTGAGTAGCAAAGGATTCTAGAAGAAAACTAATTCAATATGAGTGAAATTTCTTTTTCTCTAATTTTAGTGACATGAAATTTTTTTTTACACAAAGCAATATATGTTATAGCTGGGTTAGAGAGGCTTAATTATTATTCAAAACTTATTTATGCAAATATTCCCTTTCAAAAGTCCTACCCTTATGCACAATCACTGTTATTTGGAACACCACAAGGTAAGTCTTCCTAGTTACGTATATAAGTATTTGAAGTCAGTGATTAAGCCTACTCTTGGTCTTCTGGTCCCAAAATAAACATTCCTAGCTTCCTTAATTATTCTTCTCATCAACTACTTTCCAGGCCCTTGATCATTCTGATCACCTCCTCTGAAGGCATCCAGGCTTACCAGTTACTATAAATATATGATGCTCAAAAATTAACACAGGTTTTAAAATGCCCTTTGACTAGTGTGGCATATAATGGGATTGCTTCAATTTTGAAACACAATGATTTTTGATACCTAAGACTCTCCCACACGCATCAAGAGAGGAACTACTTCCAAGCCCACCTACACCCATCCTGTACTTATGCAATTAGCCTTTTGGACCTAAATCTAGGACTTTACAGAGCTGAGGAACAGACACTATCCTCTGAAAATGTCTGATGTTAGGCAACAAAAGAAGTAGGACACAGCAGAAGCCCAGAAGAAGTAGAACAAGCATAGCAAATGAAGAGAGGATGAAGAGAAAAAAGGGAGAGGCAGAATAGTAAAGGATCAAACAATTAAGTGAACACAGTTTCAAAGTGAAAAAGTATTAGAACATTAAAAACATTAAAAACAAAAAGAGATTTTTAAAATATAAAGAATGAAAAAAGATTTTTATATTTGGCAACAAAACGGTCTGGTCTTGAAGAAAACAATTTCAGGGCCATGATATGAAGGGATTTATATTTTAGGGATTAGGAAGAAGTTAGCAAGGAAACTGAGCAAAGACCAGAAATAAGGCCACATGGAAAACAAAGAAAGTAGAAAAATTCAACAGTAGCTAGAAGCATCATATGCTTTCACTTAAATCTTGTCCTCTAACTTAATGTCATCTGTAAATCCCTCAAGGCATTCAGATTCCAAATCTCCAACACAAATAAATAGAAAATAAAAATTTTACTCAGGTAACAATATAATTATACCTGCTAACAAAAGCAAAACATCATTAATTATGTTTGAAATAAATGAGCAAGAGGACATGAAGTTTTCTCCCAAATTACCTAGTGAATTCACAATAAAGTGTGGTTTCAATTATAACACAACACCATTCCTGGAGGTGCTTTAAAAGTTGCAGAAGCATCATCATTCATTTGGGTCAGTTGTTTTAAAAGTTATCCTTAACATGTACTACTATTACATAATAATATAATATCAGGCTTTGCATTTTTTCAAGGATAAATTAAGGAAAAGTACTTATTTGCATATTGTATCTCAGAGTCATGTCAGATTCAGAGTTTTTATACTCTGAGAATATTTTAATATCAAATTTATAAATTGCCAGTACCACAAAAAGCTTGCATTAATATTGTCAGCACTATGTTGGTTCTCTTTAAACATTGCTTTAAAATTAAACCGGCCAAGTTTTCCTTTATCATATCCATTACTCAAAGTGGAAGATAAGATTTTTTAATGGAGACTTTTATATACTTCTGTTGAGAATCAAACTGGTAAACTGTGTTGGGGAGCAATTTGGTAAACATAAAACAATTGTGTTTATAGTATATATAACTTCTATTTTAACATTCCACTCAGGAATGTGCACCTGAGAGGAATACTTACCGTTCCAAAAGGAGATATGCATGAATGTTTTTGCTTCAGGGTTATTGTGATTGCAGGAAATCAGAGGTAACCTAGGTATCCAACTCTGGGAGACTACATAGATAAAATGAAGTACATGTGTACAATATGGGATACTATGGAGCAGTAAGAAATAAAGGCATAGCTATATTTATTAATATGAATTCATCTTAAAAACATTAAGTAAAAAAACAGCAAAAAGATAAGATGTATAGTACAGTATCATTTAGGAAAATAAAACACATGGGTACACAAATCATCATGGCATATCTCTTAGGGTAGAGGAAATAGAAGTAAGGACAGGAGATGAAAGAACAAAACTAAAATAATAATAATAAAAACAAGGGCGATGAACCGAGAATCATGATGAAGTTAATTGTGCAACCGATTAGAATTCTAGAATTTAGAAGTCACAGTTGGGGACAAAACATTTAGCGATACATTAAAATAGAACTGGGAAAGAAATGAAGACATATGCAAAATGTATTTGTTTTATTAGTTTATAAACTATTTAAAGTCACTTTTAGGGACACAGAAACATTACATATTATGTATATAATAAGTTATGAATAATAAAATATATACATATTCATTCAAATTATCTTTACTTTGGCACACAGTCAAAAACATGATATTCTTCTTTATGTATGGATTATGTATATCGTGTAAACTGTCTAAGGTAAAACAAAGTGGCTTTGCAGAAACCCAGTTTGTAGGCCTAAACCAAATATCTGCAGATGTTACGATGCCTAGCACACACCTGGGTGAAGAAACAGCATTTCTATGACTTCTTAGATCAAAGAATGTTGATATATCAAATCAGAATTGGCAACCAAATTTTCTTAATTTCTTTAAAAAAATCTCTTGACATAGTTTCTTCTCGTGTTGCAAGGGAAACAATTAACTTTGCATTTCAAATAGCTGACTATGTTTGGTTGTAGCTGATTATCCAGTTATAAAGATTAAACTAAAGGAACCAAACACATAACATGATTCATATCTTAAATACACGCTGAATGCTATGCTTGGTTGCATTAAGTAGCATTTGTTCAGTTTCTTCCATGAGGGAGTCTCGTGTTTATAATCACAATCTTTACAATAACTCTATAAAATAGTGACTGCTAGAAACAATTTAAAGGAAAAAAGTAAGAGTTAGGGTGGTAGAGTAGATTCCAATTGCAGCACAGCTAAAAAAAAAAAAAGTCAAACTAACCCTGAAATCCTAATGGGTAAGAACCTCCACCACTCTCCACAGCCACTGTGATTGATCCCTTAAATACTGATTTATTTCCTTTTGAATCTTTGTCATTTTTGTTCCTTAACTCAATAGTCAATTGAGCCTAGCCCCTTTGCCCTCCCAGTACATTCTCCTCCATTAAGATAGCACTCTTAAAACAACCCACTATCTCAAATATTTTCAACAGAGAAAACACACACTAGCTAACAAAGTTTAACTTTCTAAAAGCTACTTGATGTTCCTAACAAACACAGACTTCTAAAACATAGCATTGCACTGTGGCCAAGATCAAGCTAACAGCAGTTAGATTACTAAAACACATTTCATTAGCAGGTATATAAAATACGTCACCAAGATTTACACAGGCTCTTTCTCTGCAATCAGGAAATTGCATTTCCTTGCTTAGAATAGTTGCAACAACTGATAAGATTTTTTTTGCTCACTGCCTCACTCCTGCTTTGTTGTTCACATTCAATTAGCTGGAATCAAGTAAATTCATCTAAGATCAGGGCCAGGGAGAATATAGTTGAGGTTGCTATCACTTTTTCTGTCAACTTGTAAGAGTGCTATGAATTACTTTTAGACCTATCTTTGCCTTTCAATAGCTTTGAGAATGAGTGAATTTTTCTTATGCTACATGGTATATCTTTCTGACATTGGTTTAGTCTTTTTATGGATTAAAGAAGATTGCACCATTACAATATCTATAACATAAACTGACCCTGAGCAAGCCAGCACATTCTGCTTTAGGATTAGAACCATGAGCATGCTGGGAAAATCTTGGGCAGCAGATGGCAATCAAAAGAAAATGATCTTACAGAGTAAGGCTTCTATATTAACTCAAGTAACAGAGAACTGGTCACATGGGTGCACCAGCAAGCTTTCCAATAAAAAAGAACAGGACAAATAGCCAATAATAAGATCATCGTCAGGGAATGGTCCTCTCCAAATCTAGATTCTGTTTGGCCAATCTTTTGAGGGCCTTTCGCATATATCTTTTTTTTTTTTTTATTAGTCCTTTCTTTCACTTTCTTCTTAACTTCTTGAAACTTAAGGCTATTTTTTCGGGATCTGGGCAGTAGTTGGAAATCGAGATAAATATCTTCTAAACAGCTTTACAGATAGTGCTGGATCAGAGGCTGTAAAAATGCAGGAGAGACATGAATTGCTGAGTCCACAGAACTTTTTTTGCCAAAAACTCGATAAAAAAAAAAAGGTTAGACACAAAAATAATCTATGTTGAGGTCTCCTCAACAATCCCCCTTAAAAAAAAAAAAAGACAATTTCTTTGCAAATGAATTCACTGTCTGTCACAAATTTATTTCAGAGCCAAGACAGCAACATAGACAAATATATAATACCTTTTAATCTTTGCTTTCTAGTGAAGGCACTGGTTTTGAAATTGGCAACAACAAAATGATAATACAAAGCATTAGAAAGGTTTGTTCATTTTGCATATAATATGATTTCTTAGGAAAGTCAAGCAAGAACAACAAAAACTAACATTTGCAGAGCCCAGTATATCTAAATTTATTGTTAATATAGGAAGCATGATATTATCTAGGAAGTGAATAAAGATTTTAATTTAGAAGTGATTAATTTTTTTTACTAAGATTTTGTTTTAGAAAAGAGAGCTAAATGATTGTAAATGGTTTGCAAAACTGAGTCCCCTTTGTGCAACAAATTTAGGGTCTTGAAAACCTGAAAGTCAATCTGTCAAACACAGGGATTAACTGAGTATAAACTCCGAGCTCTACAATAATGCTATAGAACTTTAAAAGGTATTTTAGCAAACTTGGTAACAATGGTTTTTTTCTATTTATGATTAACTAGTTTTTTCCTTTGTTGATTTCTTTAAAAGTTGCTATTCATTTTGACTGAAAAATTATACTTAACCATACTGATATCCATAGAAAAAATGATTTAAAAGAGCCTAGGAGTCATCTTTAATTGGTAATATATTGCATATCCATGTGTTCCAGTAATATTTAAAATGCTGACTTATATGGCAGAGATTATTAATTCTCCCTACTATCTTTCTCCTCTTTTGCCTTTATTAATAGAATCCAAACATTTCAGTAGGTATATGAATACTCAAATAAAAACTATATTGTCCAATCTCCTTTAGAGTTAGGTGTTGCTATGTGACCAAGTTCTAGCCAACAGGATGGAAGCAGAAATAGTGCAGAAGAAGTGTGTGCGACTTTTGGCTGGTGTCATTAAAGGAAGAGGGTATATGTCTCACCCTTTTTTGATTCTGCTAACTGAACCATGAACTGGATGGCTGCAGCTAGAGCAATCATCTAGGTGCATCTGAGCAAAATATTAAATGTCCCTATTTTAGTCCAAGACAAATACAGGGTTCACAGCTAGTGAATGGGTCTTGTTCCATAATGTACATAACAACCCAGGGCCCTGATAACTTTGTTTAAGCTACTGTTATTTTGTTTTTTCTTACTATTTGTAACAAAATTTTAAGAAAAAACTTATTGAAACAGAATTATGCTGGTATAAATCATTTGGGGAAATTTGAATTATGGCATATCTGTATCTTATATGATGGAAAATAACTAAGGGATATTTTGTGAGGTATTTCCCCTGCATCTACAAAGCTGGAACTTCTACCATGAAAGATTAAATAACTCCAAAGGCTCTGAGTCTCTCTATGCAGAAAAAATTATAAAACTAATAATTGCTAGCTGACATCTTCCCTACTTTCTCCGCAAGTCTCATCAACTCTGTATTCAGTTTCCTGGCTCTCAAATTCTCTTACTTTTGTTTTTGCCATTTTAAATTATTGGTAGCATATGGCATAGCTCTAGCTCGGGGGTTCTTTGACTGTTCTCTGGTTCCATTAAACTTTTTCACTTATTCCGCTCTTCTCTCTCATAATCAGAAAATAGTAGAGCTAGAAAGATTCATACAGAGCAATAGACCAACTTTAATTTATAGATAAAGTGGACCTAGAAACGTCAAGTTAGTCAAAGCTATAAAGTATATATCTGGCAACACTTGGATTAGAAAGACACTCTCTTGAGAGCCAAACCACTGCACACCTCCCTTCAGTGGATAGCTGCCAGTCCCGTGTATGTCCTGTCCAGTCGTCCCTTCCTCCCTATGCCTTTTGATATTTATATCTTTTGCTAAAAATAAAGGGAAACGTTAGATAGAAAAGAAGGTGTATATGTGAGCCAGTGACCTGTCTATAGAATGTTATGTCAGATGCTCTTTTATAGTTTAATACTATCCTTTTGATGAGTCTCTTCAATAATCTGACTTCTATTTTTGAGGAATTGGATTTTATTAGTATATTTTTCAGAATTCTAAAATTCCTACCACAGTAGTGCTTTATCTTTCCCTACCACACTCCAAGTCTCCTGTATCCCCAGTCTCAGGAACTGATAGGATAAGCAAGAGAGATATCTGAGCATCATCTTTCAATTCCTTTCTGTATCGTACCTTTCACATCCAATTATTCAGCAACTGCTCTCAAGTCTACCTCTGTAACATTTTCTGAACTCACTCTGTTAACTTCATCACCACAGAAGCTCAGTCCTTGTTTGGGTTATAAAAGCAACTTTCTAACTGGCGCCCCCATCTCTGTCCTATTCCAACCGAATCCTTTCTCCATCTTGCAGCTAGAGACTTTTCTAAAATGCAAATCTGACCATAGTTAAATAAATTATCTCAGTAAATGTCCTAAACTTTAGAATATTGCTCTTCAGTAGGACATACATATTTGTATGGTCCAGCTTGCTCACTCCTCAAGTTTCATCTCTTGCTACATCTCTCTATCTGAAGTTTCTGTGTTACATATAGGTCCTTTAATTTGGCATGCATTTTTGAGATATGTTTTTACCTCTAGGATTATGATAAACTATAATCACATTTTTTAGCATGATCTCTGTGAGTCTCCAGTTTATACCTAGTGTTGATAGCTTGTGCTCTGAAAGTGTCTTATACATGCTGCACATAATACCATGATAGCATCGCCATACTGTAATGGAGGAAATATACGTGTTCAAACTTTTATCTTCTCCAGATGAAATGTCTTAAAGAAGAAATTATATATTCAACTTTATAGTACAAATGTCTAGCACATAAATGGTTCATGATATTTAATTATTGGTTAACAAATAAATGACTACATCAACAAAGGCTACGGTCTGTGATTCCAGCTATGCCACGTCTACTACTGAATTATCTTTTTTAAACTTGACCTTGCTTTTTAATTAATACTGCTGGCTAAGCTGCCTATTAAGAGTCCAGTCATCTTACACTGTACCCTCACCACCACACACATAAACACATACATTATGACACACACACATGCATGATGAGAGTAAAGCTGAACTCTGATATCTTGCCCAGAGCTTTCCTTTACTTAGCTGATATCACACACTTTCCTTTTCATCACAATAGTGGTTGCAAGTAGACCAGTTACTACACCATTAAAACTTACCTGTTCTATTTTCCACCCTCACAGAGCTAAACTCCAGTTCTCCCAAGATAAGAACCTAATGAATTAATCCATGCCAAAAAGAGCAAAGTAACTGCCCAAATGGATTTTGACCACAAACAGTAGCTGAAATATCTCCTCATTCCACTTTATATCTAACTTAAAGGGAAGAAAATAAGTGATAATGGAGGCGTGGAACAAAATTGGATATTTTCTCTAGATGGCATCTTTTCATAGTATTGCTAAAACTACAGTAGATATAAAGGCCAATTATATTAAAATATCTCTAGTTGCAAGATAAAAATTAGAAAAACCAGTCTTCCAATGAGAAAGAAAAATTTTGTACTGATAATTGGATTACAGAGGAGATCTAAATTTCATTATAGCAATAGAATGCTATCTGGAAATATTCATTTTTCCCATATGCAGCTAAAATGCATGCATACCAGTAATACCTTTGAAATTGCTTTGTATAGACTCCTAAACTACCTATTAATCTAAAATGAAAAGAAACATTAAAAATTGACAACAATTCTTTAACAAATCCAGCTGTCTTCTGTCTGCCTAGAGCACTTTTACAATGTGCTAAAGTGACCCTACTAAAAATATATATAATAAACTACAGAAACTAAAAATAAACTGCTGTCTTCTGATAACTATTTCAAAGAAGTTTGTGTTGCCAGTTCACATTGTTTCCATGACTTTTCAATATGTCTTTAAAAAACGTGTAACACAAATTTTTCATAATAAGCGATGTTGACAGTTAACGTCACTAACCTTTAACCCCAGTTTAAGTGATACTTGTGTATGTTTTTATGCACCAGAACTAGCATTACTATTAGAAGTAGGAGTGTCAGTCTGTCAACTGAGTTCCTTGGCATGAGCAGTATAAACATTATCTCAGTAGACTAATGAATTCACATTTTCTACTTCGCAGACTATTTTTTTAAACACATTTTTAGGCGCTAGAACTATAGCAAATAGTGGAGGTTCTTAAATGCTGGGAACAGATTGCAAGTCATAGAGATATAGGTTCTTTGACCTCACATGCATGATTAGGAAAGATAAATGTAATCTTATTTATGAGAGCCAGATATAATTTTTTTCATGTAACAATCAGAGTTTTGTGGAAAAGGCTGGGAAGGTAAAGAGCCAGGGAACCTATTGCCATTGGCAACTCAGTGATCATTAATTAGATTCACTTCCTAAGGATTCTTACTCCAATATCCACATCATTTTGTGAATGTATTATGCTTAAATTTTTCACTATTAATGACAACTAATGAATTACTAATATGCTATTCACTAGCAATTTTTCTACAGAATAACTATTGGAGGCAATTAGAGTTTCATAAGCAAGTAATTCGGCTAGTCACAAAAGAAAAGAGAAACATGGTGATGTATTTTTACATAATTAAAAATTTTACTTTAAAAAAATCAAATGAAAAATTTAACTTAGTCACACCATTTCTTGTTCCATAACATTTTTATGGACCTAGCTAAAGCTGACCTTTAAAATCATGTTACTATTAAGATCAGATATGGCACTCTACTGAAATTGATGGTCATAGTTTTAATACAATGTGAAATGGAATATGGAATCTACCTAAATTTGCCCTTTATCAAAAGCAATACAGCATTCGGACACTAATCAGATCTGTAGGCAAGATATTCAGGCATAGATGTTATTAAACACAATTTACTGGAATCAAATATTCATACTCATAATTCATTTCAAATAATAGACATAGGACTCTTTTTTTTTCTCCTCTGAGAAGATCAATGGCATTACCTTTGATATATCAATAGCACATTTTTATAAAGTACAGAAAGAATGATTTATGGCTTGATTAGTTATTAAATGTTTCTGCTCTAATCGTATTTTTTTTTTCTTTTTGGCTAATGTGAGGTCACAAACCTGGCACCTGCACTTAAAATATCCAATTACATGTCTTTGAATTCCTAAATGCAGTTACTCTAATATATCAATTGGTCTCAAAAGACCAGAGACAATTAGATGCAAATTGGCAAGTGAAGTTAGCAAAGAGTTTTCACAAATCTAATATTCTTTCTTAATTATAAAACATTATAATTTTTAACAAGTTTTAGTAGTTGAGAACTATTTTCTGGAAATCATTATTAAATACTAATTGCAGGCTTAATGATTCTTTCTAAACTCGGAATGCATGAAGTATATATACATACCTGATTTTCTGTGAACAAAGGAATTTAGCAATTATCATTAGTATCAGAGCTCAAAATAAAATTGATAATTAACAAATGACAGTGGGTGGGCAATATAACCTAATAAAAACATTCCAACAAACAATAATAATCAGCCTAAGATTTTAATTCTTATTTTAATATTAAGCTTAAGTAACTCAATTTTGAATCTTTAAGCATTATCTATGAATAATTATAATGTTATCTGTATTTTTAGCTTGGTAGAATAGACATCAAAATATAAGTATGTCTATTCAATACCACCACCTTTAAAACTGATATTGGGGAATATATCAGAATGATTATTCATAAATTATTGATGGGTATATCATTACCAAATTAGATGTTTAAAAAAAATTGATGTATGAATACCAAAAATATTTGAGTAACTTTTAGTCAAAATAAACTTGTGAAGGATTTTATTAATCTGAAAAAAATTATATGTGGGTATTTCTTAAAATGTATGCAGAAGATCACAAAGGAAAAGTGTCCATCTGAGAACTTGACTCACTGAATCCTCCTTTCCAAAGTTTGCATAGAATGTCAAAGAGCTTATAGATAATACTGAAGCTCAACTACTGTCTAGATTCAGAAATACTATTTTATAGGAAGTTAAACACTTAACGTAAATTTTTTTTTAAAGCAGGATTTATTGAGAGGATGGAAAGCTCCCACAGTGGGAAGGAACCCAAAGAGGTTGCCCACTTATGTAAATTTCAAGTCTTCGTTTACTTTAGGTAACATTTATATTAGTCATTGTAATAAATTAAAAATAGGCCACTTGATTAGTTTGACAAATACATACACTTAAGTAACCCAAAGTCTTACTAAAATATGGATTATTTCCACCACTCCCAAAGTTTCTTTCATGCGTCCTCCACGTAAATCTCTGCTAATCTCTCTAAACACCCATCAGAGGTGACCAAAACTCTGATTTTTTTTTCACCAAGATTGGTTCTGCCTATCACAGAACGTCCTATAAATGGACGCATACAGTACATCCCCTCCTACGTAAGGCTTTCTCTCATCATGTTTTTGAGATTCGCCAGATTTTTCTCTGTATCTGTAGTTCACTCTTCTTTGTCAGTGAGCTGTGTTTCATCATATGAATACATCAGGTTTCTTTATTCATTCCCTTGTGATGAACCCCAGAGCTGTTTACAAATTTTGACTGCTATCAATAAAACTGCTATGAACATTCTTGCAGAAATTGTTTTGGGGATATGTTCTTTCATTTCTCTTGAAGAAACACAAGTAGAATTGTTAAGTGATAAGGTATACGTACAGTTTGTTTTATAGGACACTGCTAGATTGTTCCACAAAGTGGTTGTGTCATTTTACATGCCCACCAATAACATATGAGAATCCACTTGTTTTTCATCCTCTCCAATTTTTGCTGTGATTAGACTTTTAAATTTTGGCTATTTGGGTGGATAAATAAGGTAGCCCATCATGATTTTAATTTATATTTCCCTAAATATTAATTAAGATTAATGGAGATTAATGTTTTCATAAGTTTATTAGACATCTGTACACACTCCGTGGCAAAGTATCTGATCAAATCTTTTGCTCATTTTTGAGTTATTGTTGAATTTTAGGTATTTTTACTATAACCAGAACTCCAGTCATTTTCAGCATGTTATGCTTTCCAAATACTTTCTTCTAGTCTGCAGGTTGTCAATTCATTTTCTAAATTGTTTATTTTGATGAGCAAAAGTTTTAAATTTTGATGAATTCTAATTTATCATTTTTTAATAATTATTGCTTTTTTTTCTAAGAAATTTTACCTGCACACAATTCATAGATATTTTCTTATTCTGGTTCTATACTTTTCAGTTTTTTGTTTAGGCCTATCCAATTAATTGATCCATTCCCAGTTAATTTTTTTGTGTAGTGAGAGGTAGGAGTTAAGGCTCATTTATTTTCATGCTCATATCTAGTTGTTCTAGCACTACTTGTTAAGAAGATTTTTCTTTCTACACTCAATTATTTTGATGTCTTTATTAAAAGTTGACCAGGTCTGTAGGAGTCTATTTCTAAGTGTTCTGTTCTATTCTATTCTTTTATAGTCTATTAACCTATTTCCTTCTTTATATCTGTACCATACCTTCTTGATAACCATGGCTTTATGATAATCTTAAATTAAGGTAGTATTACTCCACAAGTCTTGTTCTTCTTTTCAATATTGTTTTACATATTCCAGTAAATATTTCACGATGTTTTCACATATATTTTAGAATAAGCTCCTCAATTTCTTTAAAAAAAAAAAAAAACCTGGTTAGAATATTTTGGAATTATGTCAGATCTATAGATCAGTTTGGAAAGTGTCATGACTATCTTGTCAATATATCTACTTATCTCGTGAAACATTAGTCATTTGAAATGCCATTACAACAAAGTCCGTGTTAGCGTCAACTTGTAAGCCACTTTGATTTAGTTTGGATTCAATCATGGTCTCTTCTCTTCCTGTCTTTCATAGCTTCTCTCATTCACTGCTTTATACTAAGTGGCATCAGGAAGCAGATCAAGCTTAAAACAAATGTCAAGTCTTGTTTTGAGATTGCTTATTATTGAGGTCTCCATATAGTATTTTGAAAGAAACAGTGACCTAAGGCTGTATTCTTTCCAACAAGTATTCACTGCTCTTGATTATACTTGCTAAGATACAAGATCAACATTTTTTTTAAGTTGACTATTTTATTGTTTACAGTTTAATCCATAAAATTTTGTTTTCTTCATCTGAGTTCTTAATTGTTGTTTTTTTCTATATGATCTTTAAGGAAGATTAGCAGTTCAAAATACTGAAGATGAAAATAACTAAACTTTCAATTTCATTTAAAGAAACAACTTATTCCTATTTAATTCAAATAAAAGTCTATGTGACCTGCCTCATACTTTTGAACAAAATCTCATATTCAAGCTTTAAAAAAAAGTTATGAATGCTGAAAGACACTATATACTTTGCAAACAGACTGCTTTGGATCTGTCTTAATTACTTATGTTGGAGATGGGAGAACATATATTTTTTTGCAACTTGATCAGATAACTCTCACTTAACAAATAACAAAAACTACATATATTAATTTAATGATTCAGAGATACATCTGAAGCTAAATTCTGGTTAAATATTACTTGGTGGAGAGGGAAAAGGAATGCAACTGCTGCAATTTTGTCATGTGGTAAGGATTTTCAAAACGCAATTTCCAATCGTTTTCAGCCATCTTTTTAAGTGATCTGACACTCTTTCTAAAAACACCAAGTTACCAAAAAGACAACCTCACACATACAGAATTTATTCATTCATTAATTTAATCATCATATTTTTAAAGCTAACAGAGGATCTATTGCTGTGCTAGGCCCTGAGGTTAAAAAAAAAAAAGGAAACATGCTTATTGTCTTCATAAAGTTTTTATTATCCAGAAAGGGGCATATAATAAATAAATAAACAAAAGCAATGATTTTAGTAAGTGCTTTGAAAGAAATAATCAGTAGCAGCAGCAGTGGTGGAGAAACAAAAGGAAAAAAATGGGTGTGTGACTTTAGATAGGACGGTCAAGAAAGGAATATCTAGGGGACAAAGAACATACAAACTAGTCCTGAAGTTTGAGAATGATCTGGCCATAGGGTATTTTGAAAAAAGAAATGATTGATTCTGTACTCTTATTACACTAAATAAATGTTTCAGGGGTTTGCTTCAGAAATCTGCAAGGTTCCTGACATTTAAAAGCTATGAAAATAAGAATGGGGGTAGGAGACAGGACAATTTTTTGTTTAAAGGTAGCTACGAAGCTCTGTGGCCTTTCTTTTAGGCTCGATCATTAATATCACCGGTGTTAGACATGCTATGCATAGTCAGTGTGAGAAAAAGTTGGTCATTTGCATCCACCTGATGTCAGACTTGACATGGTCTTAGATAGTTGAGGATTACACAAACTAACTTCTGCTAGCAGCCCAGATTAGTCTCAAGAATCCTATTCTGATGGTATTCTTAAGTGGCTTGCACAGAAACAGAAACACCGAGCAGAAAAAAAAGCCAAGCAGATGATAAATCCCATTTTATCTCTTTCAAAGAATGATGCAAATCAAAATGCAAAGTCACTGATCTGACTTAGGAGTACAAACAGATACACTCACTTAAAAATGATAAATTTAATAACAACCCATAGTAATGTATTTTATGCTTAATACATTATCAGGCTTTCATATTTTACAGAGAAATAACCTGGAGAATAATTCTCCTTGCATTTTCATTTATTTAGTTCAGAATAATGAATTTTTATGTGGCTGAATGCCTGCCTGGACATACATAAATTTTAGTCAAATTATCATGTTGTTATAAAATTTAAGAAGACAAGATATTGAAAACAAGAAGCAGATACAGTTATTTTAAAGCATTGTAAATATACATGCACATTCTAGTTTACAGTTAATATAGTCATAGTCCACAAAGTCTGATTTTCCTTTAATCACTTTGGGTATTAGACAGATTTATCTTAATCTTAAGTCAGCCCTAACTCAGGATTTTTTAATTGTGACATTCTCACGATAATAATACACTTCATATATTTCAGTCATTTATGAAGTCAAATTAAGATTACAATTCCAATCTGAGTTTTTAAGATACTAATAATTAAGTAATAACTTGGTAATATTTTTGGTATAGGAAAGATAAAGAAAAATATAGATGTATTAATTTAATCAGTTCTGTTTTTAAAAAAAATTATTTTTTTTTGTTTTTTGACTCTTTCAAGGGATTTAGTGGTGTCAAAAAACATTTAAATGTAAATTTCCAATTCAGAAAATATTTCTGACATCAGGGGGATATAATGAGAATCTTTTTAGGCCATCCAAGAGTTTCACAGATGACACCTTATGCCCTGCCAGACATTTCTAAGTCCTTGAAAAGCTGAGAAAATATGTGGTATGGATGAGGAGAGCTAGGTAGGAGAGGGCAGAGCCCTGGCCCAGCTTTCCTTAAAAGATGAGTGATTTTTAAGCTACAAGCTATAAGAAAAGTTCTTGTACATTAAAGCATCCACAGCAGTGCTATACACACTGTGCTTATCCACAGGGATACATTCCAAGATCCCCAGTGGATTCCTGAAGCCTCGAATAGTACCAAACCCTATATACACTGTGATCTGATAATGAGAGGTCTACTAACTGACCAATAGGCAGTCAGTGTATATAGCACAGCTATGCTGGACAAAGGGATGATTCATGTGCAGGGTGGCATGAAGTGGGATGGTGCTAGCAATATTTCATCATGCTACTCAGAATGTGCATAATTTATAACTTAAAAATTGTTTATTTCTGAAATATTCCATTTCATATTTTTGGACCATGGTTAGCCATAGATTACTGAAAACACAGAAAGTAAAACTGTGTATAAGGGGAGACTACTGTGTACCTTTTTTTATTCGGTTCAATAGATATATATTTTTTAATAGCCAAACTTTCTTAATGAAGGAAACAGTGTATTGGTTTACATTCTGACGTAAGCTCCTCATCCCATTATTAAATAGTAATACCCAATTGGCCTCCAACTCGTCCTCACTTACCCTGGTTTAGGAGCAATTGAAGGCCGAAATTTCACCTGCGCATAGATTATTTATGTACCTAATTCTGACTTGTACCCACATCTTTAAAATAAAGTATTAAAAAAAATACCTAATTGGCAGATCAGAATCTGCTCACAGACTGCATGTGATCTAGGATGGTGGCTAAAACCTATAAAACCTATGAATCAGGAAGAACATCATATATGGACTATACCTGTTCTCTGTAAGAGTACTAAGCTAGTGATTGTCTTTGGAGTCTTGAAAATATCAAGTGTAAATCCTAAATAAAAAGAAATAAAAGTGTTATAACGCTTAAGGGAATATCTTACATACACACAACCACAGACAGGTACATAAATAGCCACATACAAACAGGCCCCAAAAGACAGAAACTACTAATTCCATAAAAAAGTCATTTGCAGCAGGAAAAGAACTTCATTATGGACAATGCATTGTCAGTGGGGTCATCAGGTGAGGTTTTGGGCTATACATTTCAACATGAGGAGTGCCAGAACTCAACAACATAGCCCAGCTCTGATGTCAGGGGTCCTGGTCTCCTGGTTGTGTCTTTTCTGAAACAGAAGGCAATGGCATTCTTAGGAACCACATTTAACCACGGTTCAGGGCATAGGAAGAAATTCTAAGCCAAAAAGGACACCAAAAAACGAGGTGAGACTCATCCCCAGAGACAAAGTACAGCCAAACATGATGGATACTTTTGAGGCACACAGAAACTCACTGGGAAGAAAGGCAGAGTTCTTCCTCACTAGAGGAAAGAGAGGAAGAGGAGAGGCACAAGAAACCACACACATCAGGCACTTAGGAAGAGGGTGGGTGTCACTGTAAAGACACAATGCAAGAGTGAGACAAAGGCTCAACTGTGATTATAAAACCCTCAGTTTAAAACCTGCACTTTTCAATAGCATTTTCAAATAGTCTAACATTGCTAGAGAGAAATATGTGTTTAGTTTAGGACCCACCACAGGAGGAAGCAATTTTGACCTCTCTATTTTGTTTCCAAATGCAATTGGCTAATGTCTGATGACTTCCCTAGTTTATACTGTACACATTCCTAGATAATTTTCTCTATTTTGTGGGCTACCCTTTGAAGTTCTGATTATATTTACTATCAAAGGGGAATCATGCAAGAGATCTAAAGAAGTTGAGTTTGATTTAAGTAATCAACTTCATAAAATTGTTTCGACTTTACTATAAATGATGGCCTCTAGGAATGAAATAAGCCTGATTTGGGGGGGTAGAATGAGAACAAAATGGGATTAGTGAAGTCATAATTCACCTCAATTATGTAAAATTTCCAATTATTGTATTGCTGGTATTAATTTATTACACACTTTAAAAAGAAATTAGGTGGACACTTATATTTAAGTTCTTCTCATCCTCACTTGTATGTCTCCTGTGTTCCTCCTCCCAACAATAAAAAGGAGAGGAATGTATCCAATACACCTTAAGCTGATCAGGCCCTGGTCGGTTCTTTCACATTGCCCTCAATATTTTCTCTTTTTATGAAAGACCTGACAAAAATCACCCTGACAATTACCCTGATGAGAGGGACAGATTCTGATGGAGCACCAGGGAAGGAAATATTTCTCATAAATGGCCTCACTCTAAGCCTCAAACTCATACCATTAGCTCTGAAGGATGAGGCAACTAATTATACAAGAGGCTGTTGCCAGAATCTCTGACATGCTATAAACCCTTTAAATATAGGGTCTGACAAACTGAATAATAAATTCTTTCTCTACTTCACATATGGCCTGTGATCATGTAGCTGAATATTTCAAAACAATGGTGCCGTGAAAACTAAAATAGAGCAGTAGCATATGGGGTCTCCAGGGGAAGTGAAGCTGAGGAGCCCACAGATATTGAATGGCCAGGAAGGTAGTGTTCCATTTCACAGGTGCTCCCGGGCAATGGAGAGAATTGTGCTAACTTGAAGTTATAATTAAAGGAGGCCTTAGAATGACATCATGTCTGCAAGGGCAGTGAAGCACATGGTTTTGTCCATATGTCTTACCACATTGTTTTCCATTTTTGATTAATTTGTAAAAACTGTGGCTAAACAAATGAGGATTGAAATGCATCCATTTGTTGCATATCAACTAATTTTTTTTTTTTTTTTGAGTTGGAGTCTCACTCCACCGCCCAGGTTGGAGAAGTGGCGTGCTCACGGCCACCCCAGAGTCGACCTGCTGGGCTCCAGTGATTCTTCCACCTCAGCCTTCCGAGTAGGTGGAACTACAGGCGCACACTACCATGTCTGGCTAATTTTTTGATTTATTATACCAACGAGGTCTCACCATGTTGCCCAGGTTGGTTTCGAACCCATGCCTCGGCAATCCACTAGCCTCGGCCTCCCAAAGTGCTGGGATTACAGGTTGAGTCACCGTGCCTGGCTTAATTCATTTTTATACTTTGTTTAGATCTTATCAAAAGGGCAAATGAATAATCATAAAAAGTATGTGGTATATTTAGAGTGACTGTTTCTTTGAAGAAATTACTTTCTATTATTTGGTGGACTATTATTACTATAGACCATAAATAAGAATTGGCAACGTGACAATAAAACATTAGTTGTTTTCTTAAATAGAACCAATGTCTTCGATGAAAAGAATCATAAGAACACATTTGAGAAAACTGAAATATGAAAGTATATTCCAAAATATTAGAATAAGTCAAAATAAATATCATCAAAGGTGAATCACCATTTTTGAAAACAGTTAATATATCTTATCAGTAATTGAATATTTCCAGTCACATCCACAGCTGTGGTGTTATCTATAGAGTGAGGGAACTGGGGCCCTATTATGGTTACTCAAGCAGACACAGTGTAACCCTAGGGGAAATTATAATGGTAGGTAAAAGTAATTGTATACTCATCCAGGTTTGGATTGGCTTTAGCTAAGGTTGACAGATTTATGACTAGTATTTGGGCCTTATCAAAACCTGAGGCAAAAATAACCTGGGGAGTATTGAATCCAACTCCCCATCTGATGTTTTATTCCCCTTTACGATATCATAACCTCCTGTACAGTGGAACTATTTTGAATGTCTTCAGTAGAAGGGAACTCAATACCTTACAGTCATCACTCAAGTTGCTTCTAAATGAAAGAGACAAGAGAATAGAGTCAAAAAACCATTTCTCTCTTTTTCCAAAGATAAGCAGCTTTCCAGATTCTCTGTGATTTCTTTTCGTCTATGTGGACATGGGGGTATAATTTTCTTCTTAAACTATATGTTTTATTATGGAAAGCATTCTTTTTTCTTATTTATTAAAATTCAATTTGAGAAAAAGAAGAGCCCTAGGAGGCCACTTTGTTGAGTATTTGTTTATAAAATTAATTAGGTTCATTGTAACCCACCTAAAAGGGTTGCAAAATACAATTCTCAGCAGGCACCATTCTAGGAGTAAAGATCCTCTTGGTGACTGAATTATAGATACCCTGGCTTTTATTTTTTCTTGTTATAAATGCCTATCAGTTTGATTTTTTTTTCAGTGACTGCTACTTAAAATACCATCTAGAAAGGTAATCCCCAGAACGGCGCTTTTATCGTTTGAAACTCAGGAAAACAGCAATACGATCTTTCAGCCTGTGTGTGTAGCAAAAGCTAGATCACTTGATTGGGTTTGAAGGTCAGTTTCTCTTTATGTCAAATCCCTGTCTTCAAATGAAGAAGAAAGGCAAGAAAAAGAAGCTGAAGCTTTGACCCACAGAAACAACCTCTGCAGTTAACCAGTGAACCCAGCTCTGGTTTAAAATGAGTAGCCAGGCATCACATTTTGCTTCTTTCCAAAAATTGTTAAGCACAAAGAGAAAGCTAGGAAGGAAAGGTAACAATAGAAGTGGCAATGAAGATATCCACAAGCATAAGAAACTTGGTAAGCCATGTGCTTCTGAAAGCCCAATATGCCTCCTTAATGGAGGCAAGGTTGCTTGTCCATTGAAAGGACAAAAAAAAGAACTGTTTGGGAGAGATGAGACATCTGCCTGCAACATTCAAAATGAAGAAGAGAATACAAAAAGTAAATGGAGAAAAGGCTGATTTAGAAAAGGGAAAAAGCAATCAACTAAATCAACATGTTTTTCTTTTCTTTTTTTAGGATTAGAAAATACAGTTTATTTAAAAGTAAATTAGAGAGAGAGAGAGAGAGAAGATTCACCTTCCCAAGGTGGGGGAGAGGGGCAAAGCCAGGAAGCATGGAAACAGTCATAGCTCAAAGAGCACATGACCACACCAGAGTCTAGCAAGGCAATGACTCAACACAAGTTTTTCAAAAGACAAACATCAATTTCAGAGTAAGAAATATTGAAAATATTGTGTTGACAGGATGATCACAGTCTATTGCATTGAGGGTGTTCATTTCAACAAGCACTGATTCGGAGAATAATATCATGAGTTTAGTTTAGTACAAAAACATTAGTATGCCTGCTATGCATAATCACTGCTTTTCATGCTGTAGATATAAAGAAGAATAAGGCATGGTCACTACCCTAGAGAAAATTGCATTCTCAGTACTATCAGACCATATACAGTTAATTTCAGTGTAATGTGTTAAATGCTGCAACAGCACGAGAATGGGAATTTAGACCAGACTAAGGGATCAAGGAAGATTTTCTAGAAGAGATAATGCTTGAACTGTCTTTCATTTAGATCAAAGCTCAACACTATTTAACTCTGTGCTATAGGGCAACTGGCATAATCCCTTTGAGCATGCTTCCTCATTAATTAAAAATGGGTGCAATAATACCAATCTCACAGGTTTGTTATGAGGATTAAAAGATTAAACACAAGAAGTGCCTTATACTCTACTTTGTATGTTGTATTTTAAATGTTTGATAAATGTTTTCCTTCCTGCTCCTTAAAAAATGTTAGTGCTGGAAGGGGCTTGACATACAAATGACCTATGCTGATGTTTTATAAACGAGGAAACCATGGGCATAAATCTTGGGTGACTTGCCCAAGGTCATCCCAGTCAGCCACAGAGCCAGGCCTCCTCATACCTAGCCTCGACAATACCCGCCACAATACCCACCACATCATTTCCATATAGTGGTATGGAGATTAATGAATGACTGTGATAGGAAACACTTCAGAGGGAAATATATGCATGGCAAATAAGGAGTCACTAAAAAAAGAGATGGAATATATATACATATATGCATATATATGTATCTGTGAACTAGTGGAATATAGATTGTAAAACAAACCTGAAAGCAAACTTAAATCAGGAAAAAAAAACAAAGGAGCTAAAATCACACAATAAAATAACACAAACAAATGCTGTTCAAGATTTAGTAGAGTTATTTTAAACAACTTTGAATATGGACATAACTAGTATCAGTAGGAAAAAGACAAGTTAAAATTAAAATGCATTGTTTTTTAAAGATTCCTTATATTTTTTAGATGTAAAAAATGATAAAAATTTCATCTGTGAAAATTTTATAAAATAATTAAATCTGGACATGGCTCAGTGGCTCATACCTGTAATCCCAGCACTTTGGTAGGCCAAGTTGGGAGGATTGTTTGAGTCAATAAGTTCAAGACCCTCCTGGACAACATAGCAAAATCTCATCTCCACACACACACACAAAAGTGATAAATTAGTGGGGCATGGTGGTGCACACCTATAGTACCAGCTACTTGAGAAGATGAGATGAAAGGATTGCCTGAGCCCAGGAGGTTGAAGCTATGGTGGGCCATAATCATGCCCTCCCACCTGAGCAGCAGAGTCAGACCCTGACTCAAAAAAAAAAAAAAAAAGACTATAGCAAAGTTGGTGACAGAACAGATCGGATTGTAAGAATCTCCACAAAAGCAAGAGTTCATAAAGACTCTCTGAGTGAGTAGTTGTCCCCGGTAGGTGAGTGGAAGTCCATCTGAGGGGAGACTCAGGTTCATGCATCCAGGCTGTCCTCCAGAGGTGACTGCAACCCATCACCACCCTGAGTCTGGAGACCCAGTCACATAGGAAAAGCTGTCATTCTCAGAGCTTTCTTGAGAGAAGGCAGAAGAGAACACCTGCCCCTCACCACCTGGCAACTGACTCATGCCATCACCTGCAGCAGCAGGCCAGGCCCAAGCAGGAGAAACTGTGGAGAAGGCAGGTCATTAAAATCTGGAATAAAACTCCAATACTGGTGATGAGACGCTGTGGGGTACCATCTTTTCAGTCTTGGGACTAGACAGAGGCCTGCGTTGCCCTACCCAGCTCCACCTAGCCTACGTCTTGGGACCCAGAGGCTATCCTCTCATTGAACTCAGAGAGACAGAAGCTCCTCCCTCACACTAGAACAAACACAGAAACATCATATCTGAGTGGGAGACTTGACAGCAACAGTGAGTATGGTGAGTCCAGATCTGGTCCATCCTTCTCCCACAGTAGTCCATGGGACATCTGACCAGTGCTGAGCAATTCTATCAGTCTACACTGAGAGTGGAAGGGAGGTGCTAGAGACCAAAGCCACTCCCTGAGGCAGAGGCAGCAGCCAAAAGGAACCTGGAGTTACAGAAATGGACACAGAGTGAGTTTTTTTTTTCTTGTTTGTTTTTTGTTTCAGTTTTTGCTTTTTTACTTCTCTCTTTCCATTTTGATTTTGTTTTTGTACATACTTTGTTTCTGTTATTTTAATGGGTTGTTTTTTTTTTTTTTTAGATTTTCTGTTTGTGTATGTGTATTTTTGAGGGAGGGTACACCAACAGGGGGGATTTTGTTTGTTTGTTTGTATGATTATACCTTTTTGTCTTTTTTGTTTTTACTGTCTTTGTTTCTCTGTTTATTCATTACTTAGTTCACTGTCTATTTTCTCTCTTCTCTGTCTTCACCTTCCTTTCATCTTCCTCCTTCCTTTTTCCATTCTTTCCCTTTTTCTTTCCTTATTTTGCTTTCGGGGGCAAAAAAAGACATCTCTACTGCATAGACAGACTGTAAAGCAGTGGGAAGTGGGTTTCAGGGGACCCACACACCTGTCAGCAGATACCAGGCTCTGCAGATAGCTTCTGAATCACAGCTTTCCCCTGAATTAAATCTCAAAACTGCAAAAAGCACAGGCCCTCACGCCCAGTCCAGCTGCAGAATTGAACAAAACCAGAGGATCTACATAAGGAAGAATAGGAGATTGAGCAAACAGAAATAAAAGCTATCCCCCCATCACTGAACAACAGAGTTAAAGAAGACGTTAAAGGGGGGGGGTGGAAAACCTAAACAAATGAAGAATATGAGTCTCATACAGATCCCTGAGAGAATACAGACTTTGGAACTTAAACAACAAAGAGCCCCCAGAATGACTGGCCTTAAACCACAAACTTAGATATCAAGATATTAATAGAGAAAATAAATAGAAATGAGGAGAGGCAAGAGGAAAGAATGAAGGAGTTGATAATTTAGATAACAGCAATAATGAATACAGTGAATGAAATAAATAACAAACTGATAAGCATAGAAAGCAGAATTAACCAAGCAGAAGAAAGAATCTCAGAGCTAGAGGACCAAAATATGGAACTAACCCAAACTGGTAAAAACATAGAAAAGAAGTTTAAAAAGACAGAACAAAACCTCCAAGAGATGAGTGATTATTTAAAGAGGACAAACCTAAGATTAATTGGAATCCCTGAGGCAGAGACAGAGACCACCCTGGAAAAAAACAATTCATGAAATTTTCCAAGAAAACTTCCCTCGTCTCTTCAGTGACATGAACTTTCAAACACTAGAGATTCAAAGAACCCCTTCAAGATGACAAATAAGAAGACCAACCCCTAAACACACAGTAATTTGCCTACACAAGTAGGTATAAAAGAAAAATTCCTAAAGGCTGCAAGAGAGAAAGGTCAGACTACCTACCAGGGAAGACTAATTAGAATAGCAGCAGACTGATCTACAGAAACACTTCAGCTAGGAGAGCTAGGAGTCCAGCCTTCAAAGTTCTCAAAGATAAACAATTTCAACCAAGAATTACCTACCCAGCAAAGCTAAGTTTCAGCAGTGATGGAGAATTAAAATCCTTCCCAGACATTCAGTCTCTAAGAATTTACACTGCCTCCAGACCAGCTTTATAAGAAACTCTTAAGAAAGTATTAAATTCAGAAGAAAGGAAAAAGAGAACAACAATGACTTTCTCAAGAAAGCAGGAAAAAGATTGAAAACACATGAAACAACTCAAAAATCAAAAGAAAGACAACAAACAAATAGACAGCAGCAACAACAAACTCTATGAGAATTTCTTGACAGGGTTAAACTCTCGCATCTTAATAATTAGCCTCAGCCGGGCTCGGTGGCTCAGCCTGTAATCCCGCGCCTTTGGGAGGCTGAGGTGAGTGGATTGCCTGAGCCCGCGGGTTCGAGACCCGCCTGGGCAGCGAGACCTCATCTCTACAATAAATCAAAAATCAGCCGGGCGTGGTAGCGCATGCCTGTAATTCCGGCTACTTGGAAGGCTGAGGTGGAAGGATCGCCGGAGCCCAGCAGGTCGAGGCTGCGGTGGCCGGGAGCGGCCACTGCACTCCAGTCTGGGCGACAGAGTGAGACTCCAACTCAAAAAAAAAAAAAAAAATAAAAAAAAAAAATAATTAGCCTGAATGTGAATGTACTAAATGGACCACTGAAAAGACATAGAATGGCAAATTGGATAAAATAGTATGAGGGAACAATATATTGTCTCCAAGAGACTCATCTCACCAGAAAGGACACCCAGAGACTCAAAGTAAGAGGATAGAAAACAATTTGAGGTAAACAGAACACAAAAGAAACAGGAGCCACAATCTTAAGGTCAGACAAAATACCATTTAAGCTATCAAAAGTTTCAAAAGATATGGAAGGTCACTACATAATGATAAAAGGTTCAATCAATCAACAAGAAATATCCATCCTAAACCCAACATAGGAGCACCAACTTTCATAAAGCAGCTTCTAGGTAAACTAAAAACAAATATTGGCTCTAAATTTATCATAGCTGGGTACTTAAACACCCCACTAACAACTCTAAATTGATCATCAAGACAAAGTCAACAAGAAGATCTGAAACCTCAACATGATGCTTGACCAAATTGATAATTGATACCTACAAAACACTCTGCCCAACAACCATGGAATATACATTCTTCTCATCACCACGTGGAACATACTCTAAGATCGACCACATCCTCGGCCATAAATCAAACATAACCAAATTCCATAAGATTGAAATTCTGCCATGCACCTTCTCAGACCACAGTGGAATAAAAATAAATATCAACACCAACAAAGTCCCCCCAAGCCCACAAAGACATAGACACTAGACAGCATGATGCTAAACAACTTCTGGGTCAACATGGAAATCAAAACATAGATTAAAGATACCTGGAAACAAATGAAAATGAAGAAATATCTTCATTTTAATCTTGTTTTAATGCTGCTCAACATACTGCTCAACAGACAGAAATTGGATCCATTTCTCCTAGAAACCAGAACAAGATGCCCTCTCTCACCCCTTCTTTTCAACATATCTTGGCAGGCCTTAGCTAGAACAATCAGACAAGAGAAGGAAACCAGAGGTATCCAAATAGGAAAAGAGGATGCTATTAAAAAGACAGAGCAAAACCTTTGCAGGCAACATGATTCTGTCCCTGAAAACGCAAAGGAATCTGTCAAAAACCTCCTTGCACTGAAAAAGGAAATTGACAAAATCTCAGGGTATAAAATAAATGTGTAGTCACATTCTTATATACCAACAATAAACCAACAGAAACCCAAGTAAAAAGGACAATCCCATTCACAATAGCCACAAAAAAAAAGTAAGAAAGAAATACCTTGGCATCCTCCTAACCAGAGAAGTCAAAGACCTTTACAACAAAAACTACAAAACACTGCTCAAAGAAACCAAAGATGACACAAACAAATGGAAAAATATTCCATGCTCATGGATTAGAAAAATCAACATTATTAAGATGTCCATCCCACACAAGGCAATCTACAGATTTAATGCAAATACCCATTAAATTGCCAGCAACATTCTTCTCAGAATGCTGCATAATATTTGTGGCTGCATAATATTTATGGAAATGACAATGCAGGGATTCATATGGAAACATAAACGACCTCAAACAGCCAAATAATCCTCAGGAAAAAAAAAAAGTGGGAGATATCACACTCCCATACTTTATTATAAAGCTACAATAATCAAAACAGCCTGATATTGGTACAAGAATAGTCATATACACCAATGGATCAGGATAGAGATTCCAGAAGCAAAACCTCAATTTCTCAACCAACTCATCTTTGACAAAGCCTCTGTCATCAGCTACTGCGGGGAGGAGCACCTATTCAGTACATGGTGCTAGGAAAAGTGACTGACCACACGAAGAAGATTAAAAGAAGACCCCTACCAATCCCCATACACAAAAATCAACTCTAAATGGATCAAAGACCTAAACATAAAACCTCAAACTATAAGAATCTTAGAAAATGCAAGAGACACACTTATGGAAATTGGAACAGGCAACCAATTCCTGATCAAAACCCCAAGTGCCCATGCCATAAGAGATAAAATAGACAAATGGGACCTCATGAAACTGATAAGGTTCTGCAAAGCCAAAGAAACCATTGAGAGAGCAGGGAGACAGCCCACAGACAGGGAAAAAATATTTCCCAACTGTATATCTGACAAAAGCCTAACATCTAGGATCTACAAAGAACTCAAACATCCTGAAAAGAAAAAAAAAAACAGCCCCATTCCAATTGGGCAAAAGATATGAATAGACACTTCTCAAAAGAAGACATATGAGCAGCCAAAAGATACATGAAAAAATGCTCAGCCTCACTAGTCATCAAAGAAACGCAAATTAAAACCACACTGAGATACCACCTAACTCCAGTCAGGCTGACCATCATCAATAACTCAAAAATTAACAGATGCTGGAGAGGATGCAGGGAAAAGGGGACACTACTACACTGTTGGTGGGAGTGTAAACTAGTACAACCTCTGGAAAACAGTTTGGCGATTCCTGAAAGTTCGAAAAACTGACCTCCCATACGACTCCTCTATCCCCATACTGGAAATACACCCATAGGAACTCAAACCACTCAATGAAAAAGATACCTGCACGTGCATGTTTATTGCAGCATTATTCACAATAGGAAAAACATAGAACCAACCATGCTGCTCATCAAAAGAGGACTGGATGAAAGAAAATGTGGTACATATACATGATGGAATATTATGCAGCCATAAAGGACAAAATTATGAACTTTGCCGCAGGTTGGTTGGACTTATAGGCTATAACATTGAGTGATCCGTCACAGAAATAAAGAACTGAGTATCATATGTTCTCACTCATAAGCAAACCATGAACAACTATCATAAAACTATAAGAAAGGGATTGGCAGTAGTGGGAAACTGCCAGGTGATGGTGGACAGACCTCATCAACAAGGGTACCTACATAATAAACGTTTGTATATCTAACCCTGAATTGTACATCACATTTTTAAAAATTAAAAATAAACAAATAAATAAAAACAGACTCACTTCCAACTTAAAAAAAAATCACTAAGCTTAATTTTGGGAAGTGACTTTAGAGTTCATCTAGTTCAGGGTGTCTTAGCCTTGATAATATTTATATTTTGGACTGTTGATTCCTTGAATTCTTTGTTGTAAAGGCCATCGTGGAAAATGCTTAGCAATGGCATCCATAAACCCCACCCAGAAATGTCATTAGCAACCCACTCACCTCTAAGTTATGACGACTAAAAATGTTTTCAAGCATTGCTAGATGTCCCCTGCAGGACAAAATCCCTCCAGTTAAAAATCTTTGATCTAGCTGAATGTTTAACCATTGTGGGAATAAGACCATTCCCAGGATTAGGAAAGTGTCTGCATTTTGAGGCATTCAATCTTATATCTAAGTAGCCCTTATCACTTGAAAGTTACATTTTATTGAGCTGAAATCTCCTTTTGCATATTTTCTACCAACCACATACATTTTTCCTGTAAAGAAACTTGCAAAACTTTTCATCTCTATTCTGCTTTCAAAGACTTGAAGGCAGTCATCGTGTTTTTTAAATGTTTCTCTTCTCCATCCTAAACTTTTCTAGTTCCTTTAACCTGTACTCTTGTCATACAATTTCTAGACCTCTCATTATCTTTGTCTTCACTTTCTGGGTGCTTTGTATTTTGTCAGTACTCCTCATAACAATATTAATCTCCTTACCCCTTCCTTAAAATAAGGAAATTATGAACCACAATGATTATTTGATTTACTCAAGCCCACGTAAATAGTAAGGGCTAGGACTAAGGCTGGGCCTACTAATTTTCAGTTGAGGACATTTCACTCTATATATAGTCACTCATACTCAAACAGACAAGGGGGCAAGGGTTGCTGGAAGTGGGAAGAGCTGTTTCTCATTAGAAGCACATGTTCACCTTGGAAGAAGTGACTCCAAGACTAATGTGAAATTGACAGGGCAGAAGTAATACAACTTCCCTTAATATTCTCAGAATGTTTAACACCTACCACTGGAGTATGGTTACTTTAAGAAATTTACATAAGTCAGGTCACCTAAATCTCTACTTCTTAAGTTCTTTATCCCTAAATTAGATATATAGTGACACTTGCCTCTTAGTGTGGTGGGGAAAAGTAAATAAGATAAATGTTAAGTAAATGTTGTCATTTTCCTCTCAGTCACTGCACTGTGTGTCACAGCCATATTGAATAATGGATCAATGTGATAGAAAACATGAGGCTGGTGAACTGGCCAAAGGAAGGAAAAGACAAAGATGTAAGTACAAAGAAAACATACTCAAGTGAGTCCAAGCCTAACAGATGCCAGTTTCCTTAGGTAGCACATCCTCGCGGTAACCAAAGTCTTCACTCAAACAATTGTCAAAGAAAAGCAAGGAATTTGGAAAATGTTTAAAGTACAATAGGGGTCACATATCAGCTAGTAGCCATTTCTACAACTATTTGTTTGATCCCAAATGATGCAGCTATGTGTGTTTTTGAGGGAGTAAGATGTTTTTTGAAAGGAGGAGGATAATTTTCCTTCTCCACATGAGAAAACAAAAACAAATAGCATTTGCCCAGAATTAATTAATTTTATCTCTAAGTTGAGAAACTTTTTATGATCCTGTCTGGATTTGCAAAACGTGGTTCTATTCCTGAGGATCATTGATTACTATTTTTAGGCTGCGTTGCTCTGTTTCAAGTTTTAACACTTATGTGGAGGGTTTTCCAGGGTGAGTCTCCTCTACTTTTCTTGTCATGGGAAAGTATTTTTGTTCTACAGTGGGATTAACTTGGCTTATGCATGAATCTCTTAAAGCAACCTGGACCCAAGTGCCTCTAGAGCTTTTTTCCAGGGGTCCCCTTTGCTTTTGTACACTGCTTTATTTTAAAGCTGTCATTCTGCCGTGAGGGCAGCTCTTGATTACTGCAGCTCAACAGGATATTTCCCTGCTGTGACCTTCCACACAGGAGGTCTGCATGAAAGCCAGGTGTAGCCTCAGGAAGGAGTGTGCAAGAATCATTTGGTTCCAAATCATTATTTTTCACACTGTGCCATGCTGCTGAGGAACAGACCTTTGCCACTTAACCCCAGGCCTTGGTGTTTCTTAATCAGGTAGCCCAATTCACCTTTAGTACCGGAGCCCTTTGAAGTTACCAACAGAATGCTCTCTCGTGCTGCTCGGAAGCAGCACTGACAGGGTATGGCTTGTTTGGCAGACCGGGCACCTGCATATTGGCACTGCAGTAGAACATGTGTCCATATGCATTGGGCACAAGTCAAGAGACAGAGAGGCATATCAAAATACTGGATACGTGTAACGTTTTAGTGGCCCTTCTGAAAGGAATTCTACATTTCCAGAGTCTTGACAGGAGATAGAGTCCTGACTCCTACTCTTCCCTGGCAGCTAGAGCACAGACATTTTACCTAGAATCAACCAATGAAGTGCTCCTGCTTAGGACTTAGTACCTGGAGAGTATACTGCAAATACAGAAATCATTCATAGCAAAGGCAACACAATGAAGTCAGTCACAGAAATGAACAATGCTCTAGAGCAGTGAAGCCTACTGTGGCAATTTTACGCTTTCCTGTGACCTGAACTTGGCTGTGTTATTCTGTTGCTAAGAATAACTCAGCTATGCTTCCAACATCCTTCTCCAGGCTTCTTTCAATTTTGTGACTGATTCAATATTCTTCTAACAAATACCTAACATAGGCTCATCTCTGATGGTCTATGTGACCTTAGGCAAGTCATTGAACCATTTTTATTGATAAACTGGAAAAATAGTAGTATTTGCCTCTAAGGTTAGTTGAAATAATTAAATGAGATAAATTTAAAATGCTTAGCACAATGGCTGATTCACAGTAGATGCTAAATGTTACCTATGCTAATTTTGTTATTATTGAAAACAAGAATTTTTATTTACAAACTTATATATATGAGGTCATTCTGTCAACATATCTAAACTAAAACTTCTCTAGAAATAAGACCATGCATCCCTTAAATTTATTTATATGTTCAGTTGTCTAACAAACATTTATTTGAACAATTATCAGGTACTTTGCAAGTAAGCAAAAAACCCAGCATCATTCTATTTCTCAAGGCAAAATAGAGTTAATTCAAAAACAAAACAAAAACAAAACTCCCATATAGATGCAGAGCTCTGAAGCAAGAATTGTGTCATTAGGACACGAAGCAGAATGACATGGCTTAGCCATGCTAGATAGGGCATCCCCTAGGCAGAGGGGAAACTCTGAACTAGAATATGAAGAATGAATAAGGGTTAACTAGCAAAGATGGGCAAGATGAGCATTCCAGGTCAAAAGAACCACATGGCTAACTGCCCTGTGGTAGGAGGAAACATGACATGTTCAAGGACAAAGGACTTAGAGGACAGTGGTGCAGCACGGGGCTTGGGAGGTCAGCAGGTGATGTCAGTATATTTGAAATATTCTAGCAATAATGAGAAAGCATTGAAGGATCAAAGAAGAGTCATTGCCAAAGCAAAAATCCATTGTTTTGGACTTCTAAGTTGATTATGGAACGAGTTAGGACTTTTGGAGACTATTGGGAAAGAATGCTTGTATTTTGTACGTGAGAAGGACTTTAAAATTGGGGAGCTGGGACATCATGCTATAGTATAAATGTTTGTCCTCCACAAACCTCTTGTTGAAATGTAATCTTCAATGTTGAATGTGGGGCCAAATGAGAAGTGTTTGGGTCATGCAGGTGGATCCCTTGTGAATGGTTTGGTGACATCCTCTTGGTAATGAGTGAATTCTTGCTCTACTAGTTCCCATGAAAGCTGGTTATTAAAAAGCCCGGCACCACACTCCCCCAACCCCTCTTTCTCTCTCACCCTGTGATCTCTGCCACCACTGATATCTCTTCTCCTTCCACCATGAGTGCAAGCAGCCTGAAACTATTACCTGAAACAGAGGCTGGCTTGTACAGCCTGCAGAACCATAAGCCAAATAAATCTCTTCTTTTTCATAAATTACCCAGCCTCAGGCATTCCCTTATAGCCATACAAATGAACTAATACAGTCATCCAAGTAGTTTTCCTTTAGGAAAAGTTCACAGTTTGAAAAATTGATTGGAAGGAACAACAAATGATTGCAGGGAAACTACTTAAGAAGCTATTATAGGGGTCAAGATATAAGACACTGGTAGACTGAATTAGGTTTGAGTAAGTAGAGATGGAAAGAATGAATGAATTGAAGTATGTAGGATGTAAAGTTGATAGCTGGCTTTAGGGGGTGAAGGAGAAGAAAGTGGAAGATAAACCTCATTTCCCCCCAGGTTCCCAGATTTCAAAACAGCAGCCTGGTGAGCTTGAAGAGGAATACAACACATTTTTTGCTCAGACAACTTACCATGCAACAATACAACAATTCTCCTAAGACATGAATCTGCACCCTACTTTACCATTTACAAAGCATTTTCATGCTACTTTTCTTACTTCATTCTCATCAAGGCAAAGAGAGGGAAATGAATGATGTGTTTCTAGACAGCAAAGTTAGTATGGTGGGGAACGGGCATCGAAACCACATACTCTGGCTCCTAGTCCAGTGTACATTCTGTTACACACAGCCAATGTTTATCCCTATCTAAATGCCTCAAAGAATGCCAACAGGCTTCTCAGACAGGGTCTTGTCCACAAACATATGACTTCTCACTCAGTAAATTATATTTAGTGAACACGTATATTTTCTGTGATTCACCAAGTTTCCTGATACCATGGAAAGACTAACAAGATTGTAGTTCTTGCATTCCCTCTATAAAATCAAGGAGAAGAAAGACTTGCAGGCTAAATACCCTGAAATGACTGTTTTCTCAGAGAGATCTGACACACTGGTTTCCTGTACATATGAGAAAGTCAGAAAAACGTTGTCCACAGAGCAGTAACAGAACAACTTTGGAATCAGAAAAATCCAAATGAATTTTAGTTCTGCCAATAAGCAGATTGATATAGAGCAACTCTCTGAGATTGTTTTTTTTTTTTTATTTTCAAAATGGGAACTTATATAACAAACCTTGAAGGATATTTTAAGGGTTAAGCTTGATTATGGAAGCACAACTTGCTACCGTGGCTGAGAAAGATTAATCTTTCAATAAATGGTAGTTAAAATGAGGGCTGACAACTTTTTTGGGAACCACTGTTTAATCAAAAATGAATATCACATAAACAAAGGACAAGTTCAGAAAGAGAAGCTAAGCGTATCATATGGTCATTTAGGGAGAAGTTTAGTGTGGTTTCAGAGCCAGTATATGAATTTGAGAAAGAGGCCTAGATGTTCCTATGGAACCAGAGTTACTGATTTATCCTTTTCTTTCTTTATTGTTAGTTAGTCATACATTGGATACACACAGCCAGAATCCCCAGTCCACCTAAGAGAATTTGATCACCACAAATTAACCTTTAAACTGAACTGTCCATGCAGAGATCAAGAGATCATCCGAGGTGACCGTCTTATAGTGACACAATGTGAATATAGATTTCCATATCTGTGTGGAAGAAAACTGTCCCTTAGAATTTAAAGAGCCAGGCACCCACTTGGTCTTAAAACATTCTTGTCATTTTGAGATTCTGGTTATTAGTAATTTCTATGGCTTTGGAACAACAATCTATCCTACCATTGATTATATTAATTAATTAATTAATCAAAGTAAAAGTGCAAACCTAGCATCATCACCTGTCTCATACATCTAGAAGGTATGGGGGTACAATAGCATGTACAAGTAGAATATTAAGTTTTCTTATATCATTCAGAATCCAAGATTTCAAGATTTATTCATAAATGTATTTCTACAAAATACTTAATGAGTCTTACTGTAATATGCCAGAAATTGTGCTAAACAAATAATATATACAAATGAATAAGACATTATTTTTACCATCAAAAATTTCCTGACCTAGTGGGTAAAATAGAGACAAGAAAATGATGAATTACAATATAATGCATTTGAAGTTTTTTTTTTTTTTTTTTTTGAGTCGGAGTCTCACTCTGTCACCCAGGCTGGAGTGCAGTGGCATGCTCACAGTCACCGCGGCCTCAACCTGCTGGACTTAGGCGATCCTTCTCGCTCAGCCTTCCAAGTAGCTGGAACTAGAGGCGCATGCCACCATGCTGGCTAATTTTTTGATTTATAGTAGAAATTAGGTCTCACCAAGTTGCCCAGGCAGGTCTCGAACCCCTAGACTCAGGCAATCCTCTTGCCTTGGGCTCCCAAAACGCTGGGATTACAGGCTTGAGCCACTGTACCTGGTCACATTTGAAGCTTTAACAGAAGCAATTCTCTAGCCTAGGAACAATATGACAGCTGAAAACATTCTTTAAATTTTATTTCTCTAAAGTTCAACAGAGTACAGTTCATATAGTGGACACTCAGTAAAAGTTTGTTAAATGAATGCATGCATACATGAATGAATGAATTGCAATGATTGAGGCACAAGTAGGAGAAGTACACAATGGCTCACTACTTCAGGACCTCAGACTATACATGTTCCTAGAAGTTTTATCTAGGGGGGTTAGAACTCATAGGTTACTTATTGGATTATCTCTCATAAGTTGCTTTGCTGACACCCTTCTTGATGTTGGTAAAAAAAAACACCTTATCCTTTGCCCCCCTCTAGATAATGGAAGTCCGGTTTGCAGCAGCTGAATGGTAGAGTGTGACTAAGAGCTTGGTGAGGTGGTTCTGGTTGTCTAGGGTCTCATGTCTTGAAAGACAATTGAGAAATACCTGTGGAAACTGGGCAAAATCTATGATACTCAAGAATTGCCTTTTAACATTTGATAATTTCTCTATTTTGTACTTTGTTTATATTTAGCCAAGCCTATTTTTCCAGTTTGAAGAGCAAAGAAGATGGTCACATATTCACTCTGTGAGAGATGATAGCAGAGAGAAAACCCAACTGTAGACACTGAATCAGGTCCTTTTACCAGTAATGATACTGGTGATATATAAGAGCATCGTGTGTATACACTGAATCAAATATTAAATAATAAATCATTAAGGAATGAATAAATAATTAAAGAATGAATAAATGAACTCTGATTTGGCATGTGAGGAGAGTTTCACGTAGGAAGCCAGTTGTGTATTAGACAAGAGAAAATCTTAATGCCTGATAATATCAGACTAACTAAAATAATAGCAGATTCTTTCTGCATGTCTCATAGTTTTCTGTGTTAATGAAATTAGGCATGAAACCACAAATTATAGATATAGTTCTATTCAAAGGAGTCATATACTGGTTGCTTAATTTTCCTGATAGCAGAGGAGCCAGAAGCCAACTTTGATTTTTAAGCCCCGTGGCAAACATAAGTAAGCTCTCCATGTGGTTCTGCTCATTTTTGCCCCAAGTGAAAACACATTACACCTATTCTGGTTACATCAGATCGACACATTAGTTATCATTAACCCAGGCTGTACAAAATAATTGCCAAGTGAAGTTTTAAAGAATACTATCATAAGCCTCATCCTAGAGCAATTAAATTAGATTTTCATGGAATAGAGCATAGTTGTATGTACTTTTTCAATGTTTCCCAAGGGCTTCTAATGTTTGGTCTTGACTAAGATCTACTGAGCACCTCCTGCCCAGTCAGAGTGCAGACGCTAACTGAGGCTTCTCAAACTTTAATGTGCACATGGGTCCCCCAAGGACCTTGCCGAAATGCAGATGCAGATTCAGTAGGTCTGGGGTAAACCCTGAGACTCTGTCTTTCCAAGAAATGCCAGGTGCTACTGTGATTTTGCTGGTCCATACACCACACTGTGAGTAGCATGGTGCTAATAGGTTGATTCTTAAGTTCAGAGAGTTTGGCATGGCAACACTGTGGAGCTGGGAATTTGTTTATCGTTTGTCATTTGGAGTGCAATGTTGTGCTTATGAATATGCCTTGTATTTTGTAGATTTGAGGAAGGTAGTGCTATTTGTGGGCAAAAGAAGATGGACTGTCAAGTGGAAAAACAACGAGAACTTCCAACATATTCTTCTGTTCAGTTTTACAGAAGAGTAAAGGCATAACAGGCGGCTCAAAACATTTGAGCCATATATAGTGAAAATGCCATCAGGAAAGCATGGCAAGAAAATGGTTTATCGTTTTAAAGAGGGTCACTTTCATCTGAGTGGTTCTCCATATTCAGGAAGACCATCAGGATTTGATGAAGATCATTTAAATGCTTTAATCTATGATAATCCACATCAGTCAACCCCCAAATTAGCAAAAGTGATTAACTGTGACCAGTCAACCATCAAGTGACATTTGTATTCCCTGGGCAAGCAATAACACTACAAACTTATTCATCAACACAATAAATCACTCATGAACTGGGCCATCCTATAAGCAGTTGGTGAAAAAAAATGAATCTCTGAAGAGACATCCTCAGGGGTCACATGCAGTGGGCACACACTCAGACCTTTGTGATTATTTCAGTTATTAAATAATGACAGTCTTACAGATTGGTAAATGGCCACTGGTCTGAGATCCCCCACCAGGATACCTGGGTCCTTTCCCAGGAAATCATAATCAATTCAGCAACTTCGGCTGACTTGGGAGGCCAAGGCATTAGGGTCACTTGAGGCCAAGAGTGTGAGAACAGCCTGGCTATCTGCAAAAAGAAAACAAACAAACAAAAAAACCCCAGCAACCCAAGAGTTAACGCCTGCCACATCAGAACTCTGCTTCTGCACTAATGGCTTATTTTCTGTTCTGATTGGTCAGGACCTTTGCTAAATTGGCTATTAAATCTTTTCAATATCACTCTTGAGCACCATACCAAGCTATGACTCCTGGATGGGTCAGACCTAGAAAATTTTCCAATTGCTGTCTTGAGGTTGTGTTATGTTGAAAGATGATCCATTTCATTACTAACGTAGGTGTTTTTTTGATGAAAGAAGACGTGAGATCAGCTGGGTCCTACGACAATAGACAAATTAGGTGAAAAGACATGAGTTGAGTGTAAAAGGAGATCTAACAAAAGAAAAAATAGCAATGATTCATTATGCAAGTTCATCATGTAAAGGGAGATTGAATGAAAGGAAACTTAGTTTAATTAAAGATTAGAGATTTCATGGAACTGGAAAGAATAGGAAAGATGTGCTTTACTGTCATCAACAGAAATCACAGGTCTAACTAAAAAAAAAAAAGTTTAGCCATAACAAGTAATTGCAATGTACCATATGTATTATAATAATCAATTCCAATAAATTAAAGTGGAATATTTGGCTTTAGAAAAAAATAGGTTGATATTTATTCATGTGCAATTATTTATTTTGAAAAAGAATTTTCCAGACTAGCAGTTTTAACTCAGTGTCTCCATATGTGTAAGAAATTTTTTTATTGGAAAAAATTCTAGATATTTACCTTCAGTATGTTTCTTCCAAAGTAGTCTAACCAAGAAACAATTACTGAAGTAACAAAACAACAATGACAACAACAAAAAAGACCAAAACCAATTGACACTATATGCTTTGGGATCTTATAAGACATATCTGAGAAAAACAATTCTGATGTCCTTGTCAACTCTGCAATGCCTATTTAATAGAATAATCTGGATAAACTTGCTGTCCTAATGCTGCAGTGTTTTTTAAATACTTTTAACTCTCTACTGTGCCTAATTGGAGCAACTGAGACATTATAAAGTATGACATGAAGATTGTGTGCTATTAAAGTGTCTTAAAATATATCCATTAGGGTTGTAATGTGCATTTTAGTCTGTTTCCTCAGATTTCTAGATGCATAGTTTTAACAAACTATTGCAGTCCACCATATCATTATTCTGACTGATCTTTGTTTTACTTTCATTTACCTCAATTTGTACTTTACCTTGAATTTCTTTTAATGTACAACAGAATTACTAGTGTGATTTCTGACTTTGTTTTTCCCTTTTCCTGTGGATTTAAATCAAATACTGTGTCATTTTTAACATACTTAACAAAGAAGATTTTGAAGCTCAGAAACATGTATGGCTGATTATCTGTAACCAAAAAATTATTTTTCACGTCTTTCTCTCTTTCTTACAAGGGGCATCCCCCCACTGCTAGTACATCTAATATCAGGACCTGAAAATCCTCCCACCATATGTCAGAGATATTTGATCTTTTTCTGTCTAAGTCTGTGGTGGGGCTTATAGTTCACACTGTCTGCTATGTCTGATTCCTCTTCAAGGGAGTCTGATTTCACATTCTAACTGCCCTAAATAGACTTTAGAAATAGTTTCTTCTTTCTAGACTCAGAAGAGAACAACGACGAAGAATGAAAAGAAATAAACAAGCTACTGCCTTATAACTAAAAGACACAGACCTCTGCCTGGTCAGCTCTGTTATCTGACTGTCTACAGTTCTCCCACCCACCTCCTTCCCATTGTATGATAACCAATTGTGAATACAAGCAGAAATACAGACCAGACTTGCCAAGCATGGACAGATGGGGCCAGTCAGGACATTGAAGCAGGTATTTCCTGCCCTCTGCTTATTGTAGACAGAAATGTATTTGAAACCTCAAATGAGCAGCTTTCCTAGCAAACCTAATAGAATTTTTTTTTAACAATGCAATATAGTATACAAAAAAGATTCCTTGGGTTTTGTAAATAAGGTATCTGGATTCAAGAGAAACATCCATGTAACTTGAAGCTCTTGATAGGACGGCAGTTTCCATTTTTCTCTCCATTTGTTCCTGACTGCTGTCTCCTTTTGGTGGAACTGGCAGGTGGTGCCTCTCCTGCTGTTAGTTGCAATGAATGACCCTGTGATGGCAGATGAGATCTTTGTGGATTCTGGTGTGAAGGATTTCTTGTGTTCTGTTTTTAACTGTAGCAAAGGCTAATTTAACCACATATTGCCACTTTGAAATTGTAGACAACTGGAACTTCCATTAAATAAAATTCCTTTTTTGCCCATTAGGAGGCCCACCTACATCCTCTGTGCAAATGTTGAAGGGTATATTTTAATCCCCAGGCAATAGAAGCAGACTGACCAAAGTGGTATTTGGAATAGCACACAGATGTGAAAGAAAAAGCCTCTGTAAAGGCTGAGATTGCTTTCTACCCAGATGGGAACAAGATCATATCAGAGATATTAAAGAAAGTAGTTGGCTCTTAAGGAAACAGAGCTGAGTATAACTATGTTGGCAGAAAGATGGGCTGGGAAGACCCGCAGTCAAGGAGGCAGGGGTGGTCTGCATCCTACTTTGCTCTTTTGCCCCTTCTCCTCCCCCTTCATCAGTCACCCCTGTAAGTTTCCACACTGACTTTCTGCCAGGTGTGACATACGTCATCCAGCCTGTTTATGGAGAACAAGCTTCTGTTGTTCTACCACAAAGGAGAGCACAATTAAAAGGAAAGTGCACAGCCAACCCTCGCTCAAGTAATACATGCATTGCTTATTTTTGACCAGGGTCTTAGTATATCCATTTTAATAAAATACCTTTTTTCCACTATAAGCAAGAAAGATTAGTTCTGAATTTATGGCAAATCTCACCTGCCTATTGCCCCCAAAATGTGGTCTCTAGGGGGATGTAACAAGAGTGGTATTAGTGATCAGCATTTTCCACTTTAATTGGTGCTTAACCTTGTACATTTGCCCAAGTTATTTCTCTTGGAGAAGTGATGTATGCCAGAGAGTATTTGTGCAATTCCTTTATAAATGGGGGAGTGGAGGCAAAATATGACATAAAAATGTTACTGGAAAATATGAAATAATTCAGAAAGGCATTGGGAAAGACAGAGAAACAGAAAAGTGATAGAATATGCCTATATACAGTTGAGGGAAATTGCTAGGGGAGAGAGGGGCATACCTCATCAACAAGGATACCTGCATGATCGGTGTTTATATATCTAACACAATTGTACCCCACATCTTTATAATAAATTTTTAAAAAAGAAAAAGAATATGCCTATATATTCTTGGCCATGCATAGAGAGAGAAGGAACAAATCTGTACATGGACTTTCCCAAAAGATAAACATAGACTTTAAGCAAGAATACATTTGTACTGTAGTACTGAACTTTTTCTTTCATACATTTTCATTTCAAACCCCACTTAGGTGGGCAGCGAAGAAGAGGGGTAGTGGTAATGAAGGGAATTTTGATGGGGAGAGGTAAAACCTAATCACATAAACTTCAAGATTTCCAACTTCCATGTCAGTTACTGAATATTATAAAGCAATAAAGTGGCATTTGTCATGTAATATGGCTTCCTGAAGGTTTGTAGGGAGAGATTGAGGGCTGTCCCATAACTGGAATCTTGTGGTTCCTTTGATAGTTTTAGCTCTCATTATTTATTAACCAGTTGAACATGGTATGCACTGTACTCGTAAGCTTTGAAGAACGTAATAAAAACACTAAGAGATCTACTGTTGTTACAGTTTTCTAAAAAACATAATTTCAACTAAGTAGTCACTTTTTGTAGGCTCTTAGAAATTCCCTCTGCTTTTTTCCAGTGATCATCTGTGATCATTCCCTGTAAATGACTGTGACATATCATCACATTCTTATATTCATACTTTTTGTTACTTTACCTTTACTGTGCTTTCTTAATTACAGTCTTAATTTGGAAGGTCCAGACAATGCAGAAACATTTGAGCAAGAATAAAACTAAAATGACTTTAGAGGTCAAGCAGGTCACAAAAATGTGTGAAGTAACCCAGCTGTTAGGGGTTATGAAGGCCCTTCTACCCCCTGGAGAACTAGAGAAAATGCACCTGGCCTCAGTGTTTGGCATTTTAATTCAGAAAACTAAACAACAACAACAACACTTCTGGCTAAAGTACATCTAAGAACTCACAAGCTGCCGATCTTATCAAGGAAATTAGGACACCCTTCACATCCCTGCCCACTTTAAATCATTTCCAAACATTATTCACTCACTTTCCTGTGTATGTTCAACTGCCATGGGAATCTATGCCTATGTCTCTGTTTGCTGAGATGGTAGTGCTGCTTAAAAGGTATTGGGCATTAAACAATAAACAGTGAGACAGCATAGTAGAGTGTACTCATGTGGCCAAGCATGTTGCCTCAGATGCCTTGACGTGGAGAAAATGGACTGAAAAAAACGTGCGTAGGCTCACAAAAATCACAGTGGCTCGCTGCATTAAAAATAGAAGTACATAGGAACTGGAGCCTAAGCAGAAGATGAAAGATGAGATACGTGCCCCCCTTGGCAGCAGGAAACTGTCGGGGAAAATGGCTCAGAATCTGACATGAGTACCAATGGGAGAGAGAGAAATTCAGGTAGAGTTAGGTCAGGGAAAAGGAATTGACTCCATTTGTTCTTTGTTGCTTTTTTGTTTTTTTGGTTTTGAGTTGGAGTCTCACTCTATCGTCCAGTCTGGTGTGCGGTGACCGCTCCGGCCACCGCAGCCTCGACCTGCTGGGCTCCGGCGATCCCTCCACCTCAGCCTTCCAAGTAGCCGAAATTACAGGCATGCGCTACCATGCCCGGCTGATTTTTTGATTTATTGTAGAGATGAGGTCTCGCTGCCCAGGTGGGTCTCGAACCCGCGGGCTCAGGCAATCCACCCACCTCAGTCTCCCAAAGGCACGGGATTACAGGCTGAGCCACCGAGCCGGCTGACTCCATTTGTAAAAGAAAAAAAAAATCATAATGGTATACAGGGCCATAAGATAAGAATACCACTGATTTTTTTTTTCCAGACAGCACATCAAAGTACAGAAAAGGAGAAAGCAAAACAACATCTGATGTCAAATGAGGAGACAGAATTAAACTTATGAGCAAAATAAATGTAATTAGAAGGTTTAGAAGTAGAGACTTTCAGAAAAGAAGCAAAAACTAAGGAATCACAAACTACGTTGTAACTTAAGAGCTTGTGGTTTCAAACAACTTAGATACTCTTTAAATCATATTCTTTATAAAATTCATATATATATATACATATATATATATGTATATATATATATTCAACCCTATATAAAAATGTTGGATCTTTTTATTTCCACACTAAGCTCTTTTTTCCCTTTCTTCCCCCAAAGAAATATATGCTAATCACCACTAAAAAAAAAAAAAGTTAGCCGGGCTCAGTGGCTCAGCCTGTAATCCCGCGCCTTTGGGAGGCTGAGGTGAGTGGATTGCCTGAGCCTGTGAGTTCGAGACCCGCCTTGGCAACTTGGCGAGACCTCATCTCTACAATAAGTCAAAAATTAGCCAGGCATGGTAGCATGCGCCTGTAGTTCCAGCTACTTGGAAGGCTGAGGTGGAAGGATCGCCGGAGCCCAGCAGGTTGAGGCTGCAGTGCCTGGGAGCAGCCACTGCACTCCAGTCTGGGCGGCAGAGTGAGACTCCAATTCAAAAAAACCAAAAAAAAAGTTAATTGTTCCATAGTACGTCAGCTATGAAGTCAAAGGACTGAATAGAGATCTTTCTAGATGCTTCTTATTAGAGCGAAATTAAACAGAAAGATCTGAATGTGTTCCTGTGCTGAGAAAATTTGTTTAGCTCTCTTAATTGGTATGTTCATTGAAACACCCTCACACCTGAGTTTTATTCTTCCTATAGGTATGAGGTTAAACAAAAAATTCTCATTTCACTTTTGGCCACACACTCACAAGTTTCATCTTTCAGGAGCACTCTAGAAGCAAGGTGCTGAGAAGGTTTTGTCCCTAGTCCCTGCTAAGCAAGGCAGTTTCTAGCTCCTCTCATAGCTCAGGTTAATCGGTAATTTAGTCTAAAGCCGTCTCTGACTTCACAGGTTGGGCTGCCTTTAAAGTGATCCATGAATCCATGTTTAAACTATAAACTTTAAATGTTGTACATCTGCATTTTAATCTAAAGCAGCTTTAAATACAGCAGCTGGCAGCAGGCAATAGCTCACGTTGCCTGCCAAGGAATCCAGTCATTGGTATGTTCACAGCCATGGAATTATTGCTGCTGTAACAACTGAACTCACATTGGTTCTTAACTTCAAGCTGATTGGTTACTTGGCTACACTTGTGTTTATTTCTTTCATAGCTTTTGTTATATTTATTTGACAGCCTCTTATTTGGCATTTTCTCCAAGGAACAGACTAGTCAACATACATAATTTCATGGACTCATTTTGACTTTCTGTCTGGCGTCAGTACACAAGGAACACTGTATTGGGGTAGTATTCAGGGCTGTGATATGTCACCCAAGGACAGGAAATTAAGTTAGAGTAATCACTCAGCTTTAACGTGCCTTGTTGTACTTAGGTACTGAAGCAGAAAATACTAGACTTTTGATCACAACTCTCCCACTCTGACTCTCCTTCTTATTACTTTATAATCAGTTAACCATGCTTAACTAGCTTTCATGTTTTCCTGTTAGGTAAAACATCCTATAGTTCTTCTGCTCGTCTTTATACCACCATTTCCTCTTGTTACACAAATAGCTCCTTCTCTGCACTGTTGCTTCTCCAATCTATCCCACACACTTCTGTCAAATTAATTCTTCTACACTCTGCTTTGAAATCTCATGCTTAAAAATATCCATGGAGTCCTGCTTTTCTGCAAGAGACGGGTTCTCCATAAACTTCCTGAACCAACCCAACAGGCCTATTTACTCTTCCTAAAACCTCCAGTCACACCCTGACTCAGAGTCTTCGCTCTCCTTCTTCTCAATTCTTTTTTGCAAAATAAATTTAGCCTTCCCTTCAAGGACAAGCTTAACGCACACTGTTCTTCAAAGTCTTTCTTGTAAACCCAGGTCCTCAGAGATAAGTAGTATAAGGATCCAAAGCCTGACTCTGTTCCTGCTCTGCAATGTTATCCAAGTACCTTCTATGCATTATCTCATTTGATTCTCACAAAATACAAGGAAAGCATTGTCAGTCATCCCACTATACAGGATGTGAAAATTGATTCATCTGTATGATTAAGTCCTTTGGCCATTGTTACAGGCCTACTAAGTGGTAGGACCAGTTTTGTTCAATCACATCACCGTGACACCTCCTTCTTGGGACTTCTTTGGGATGTCCCTAGTTCATTAATTTGGTTAGCGTGCATTTGCACAGCATATAATTTCTATCACACACTAGAAGTCATAGCCCTTTAAAGGCAGATATTCTTTTCCAGCACTTTATATATAAGAGGTGTGGGATACTTAATTATATTCTCTGTTATGTGGCAACTCCAAATCTGAGAGAGTTTGCATGTAAGGTTCTTTACCCATTCCAAAGAAGTCATCTGGATATCCATTGGGGAAAGACCTTGGTTTATTAGAACTTACAGGAGGCACTGACAACAGTAGCTGGTAAGTGAGGAAAGAGTTTGCCCAGGAGGTGTTGATGGTGGCCTGTGGGGATTAGTAGGTAAGAAAAGATTCTGTGCCTTAGGGCAGTACAGCAGTATTTTAGGCAAGCAAGTCAATTAATCAAATTCTTATGACATATTTACAATTACATTGATTACATGTGACCACATTGTTTTCAGCTGTTTGGTCACCTGCAGCCTGTGACTCATTATTGGGAATACGCATATCCTTCAGAGACCAGTTTTGGCTGAAGGTTGCTCCCTGGGGGAAGGGCAGAAATAAGCCAGATACAGGGGAAAAGAGTCAATGTATGAACCTCACAAGCTCCATTAAATATTTCTGGTTTTCTTGAGCAAATAGAACAATGGTATCTAACAGCTTTCTTATATGTTGGTATGTATATGCTAGTTGTGACCAGTGAAATGTGATTTTGTTTCCAGGTGGTTGCTTTAAGAGACAGAGTGCATTTCACTGTCTCTCATTCCCTCTGCTGCAGCTTTCCAATAAGGTCCCATTAGCTGTTGTTCTAAAAGCCTAGATCCCAGAGCAAAGACCACATGGAGCAGAGTACCCAACAGACCTATGCGAGGCCTGAAATAAAAATAAACCTTTGAGATTTCACTACTCAGATTTTGGGGGTTGTTTCTTACTGCAGCACAACTAACAAAGCTAACAAATACCAGCAATATGGCGGCGATATCTGTGGAGAGTTGTGATAGGGACTCATATGGGAAAGCTACAGCCGGATGATCTCACCAATTACATTTAAAACATCCAGAAAACGTCTGCAAGAAAGGTGGTAAAGCAAAGAGGTTTTTCACTTGGAAAATTTCAGCTCATTATGCGGGCACAATAGGTACTGGATTATAAAAGGAGACTTCAGCAAGTCCAGTTTTAATTTCAAACTCTTTTCAGAAGTTTTGTATGGATCCCAATTCTCCTACTTAGAGCACTTATTACTTTTCCTTTTTCCTTCATCCAAACAGCTATTCTCCACTCCACTCTTACCTTCGTTCCTTTTTCTTTTGATATGTTTTTAGTCCCCAGTTTTTAAGAGTCTCTAAGTGTGTACAATAAACTTTCCCACTGCAGGGACTATATACAGAACAGCCTTCTCTATATATCACAGTTTAATTTCCAGTCTCTCTAGCTGTAAAAAGAAAAAAAGAAAGAAAGAAAAAAAGAAAAGTGCACAGTATTCAGTCCCAGTTTTAAAAAGGGGAATGGGATGTTCTAGGTAACCAAATTTTCTCGTTTATGGATGAAGATGATTGGCTCTCATTTCACCTACATGCTAAACTATGTTGTTTTATTTCCCTGCTTATTAGGTAATAGACTATAATGTAATCGTTTTTCATATTTGATCAAAGGTCTCCAGATCACCACTTCATACATCATTGAATATTTTATGGTACAATAACTATAACTAGAAATAATGTAGAAAGTTATCTGAATATTTTGTTTTGTTTTGTTTTGTTTTTTGAGTTGGAGTCTCACTCTGTCACCCAGACTGGAGTGCAGTGGCCGCTCCCGGCCACCACAGCCTCGACCTGCTGGGCTCCGGCGATCCTTCCGCCTCAGCCTTCCGTGTAGCCGGAATTACAGGCATGTGCTACCATGCCCGGCTGATTTTTTTGATTTATTGTAGAGATGAGGTCTTGCTGCCCAGGCGGGTCTCGAACCCGCGGGCTCAGGCAATCCACTCACCTCAGCCTCCCAAAGGCGCGGGATTACAGGCTGAGCCACCGAGCCCAGCTATTATCTGAATATTTTAAAAACATTCCTGGAAGAGTAACAATTAAGTCTCAGACACTGAATTTTTGTTTATAGTTTACAGATTAGAGAGAATGCAGGATTCACAATAAAAATATGATTATAGGAGAGTCTTAATTTTAAAAATTCTAGTTAAGTGAAGCTATCTTGTATTAAATACAGACAAATCAGAGTATTTATAGAATTATTCATAATAATGACTTGCAAGTTTTCTTCTAAAGGCAACATGTATGCTAATTAGGCATTTCAGAAGCTCAGACAAATTTATCCCAATATTAAACTGTTGTAGGTTTCCTATATATTGGATGGGTGGTGAGGAGAAGAAGGGGGAACCAGAGAGATTCCTGTGAGAAAACAATAAATGACATTGAAAGTACACTTCAGAGGCAAGAATGAGAGTGTCCTTGCTTTTCTGTTGCTAAGACCCACAGGTGATTTGAAACCGTCTGAGCTGAGGTTCACTACAAACTAGAGACAGTTGCACTTGTTACTAACCAATTTAATTTGGACTATCTCAGTCAGGCTTATTGAATTCTTTCCAAGCACTCAAAGGCAAAAAGGTACTGCTGTACTTAACCATTCAATAAGGTTTACTTTTAGGCCTCACTAGTGCAACTTTGTGGTTCATTCAGCATCATCTAGTTTAAACATATTGAGCAATCAATTTAAACTTGTTATTGTCATTGGGGTTTGAAAATTTAATAAGCAATTACCTGAACACATTCCTTTATGTTTTTAATTTCTACTGAGATGTTGTTCCACTTTCAAGCCTAAAGCAATCATGCCCTCCAGAATGTTTAATTGAATGAGTCCATAATGCAAGCCCTTTTCTTGACTGTATTTTCCTAGTGTGATTTATGAAGCTGAATGAGGCACTGTCCTCATAAAAAGGGAGCCAAGAATAAGTGAAAATGTTAAAGAATTGACATGGATGGATGATAATGCTCATCTTTTTTATGTGAAGGAAGCCATCTGACCGGTTCTCTCCTTAACACAGCAATGTCTTTCCTATAGATATGCAATGTCTTTCCTATAGGGTAAGTCTAGAATGTTTTACTCTCCTATTCAGAGGCAACGCTACAGAATTATATATGTATTGTTGATCCTGCCACATGAAGGGGTAGTCTTTCATTTACAGAAGTCTTTGTTTACTGAAGTATTGTAAGAAATAACTCTGAAAATTAAGTAGGTTTGTTTTATCTAACAATTATTTTTTAAAAAATCTTGTTTTATATCTAAAACAAGGGCCAGTGAACTGTTTCATAAAAGGGTCAGATGGTAAATATTTTAGAGGTTGCAGCTATACTGTCCTTGTCTCAACTTCTCAACTCTGCTGTTTCAGTGCAAAAGCAACCATAGACAATACATAAATGAATGGGCATGGCTCTGTTCCAATAAAATTGTACTTATGAAAACATGTGGCAGGAAGAATTAGTTCACTGGCATAGTTTGCTACCCTCTGGCCTATATTATGTAATAGAGAATATTTTTGTGTGTGATTTGTTTCATTATTTGCTTCATTGGTCGATTAGTTGGATTTTGTTGTTGTTGTTGTTTAGGTTGTTTGTTTTACCAAAAACTTGAAGTTCTTTCTAGGCTCCCTGAGGTTTTCTTTCATCTGCGCCATTAATGGTGATATTTCAAAGATTTTTTTTTTCCTTTGGTTTACCTTTTTTTGGAGAAGAGCGATACATTTTTAAAAACCATCCCCATGAATTCGCTTATTATTTAAGAAATAATGTCTCTCGTATTATACCTGTAGCTCTAGTCTTTCTTTTAAATGTCAGAGCACCACACCTAACTCTATACCAAATCGTCTACCCAGGAGCCCATCTACGGACATCTCAACGGTACATCAACCTGTGTCCAAATTAGTTGCTTTCTTTCCTGCTAATAATTGGCCATACCTCCATTTTAGCTATTGGAATATAACTACTTGCTGAGGTACTCTAATTTTTACTTTTCTTTCTAATCCCATATCAACTTTTGTTGGTTCTATTTCCTAAATGACTCTGAAATCTGTAACTCTATCTTCATCTCCACTGTTTCTGCTCAAATTTTTGGTTTTGTTTCAGAAATATTGTGAGAATATGCTCACTAATTCCCCCATTCTCCAGTCTTTTTCCTTTTTTGAGAAACACATCACACTGCTGTTGATTATTTTCCTAAAATCTCACTTTTTGACTAAAGATCTACAAGTTTCCTTTTTTCTACAAAATAAATAAATAAATAAATAATAGAATAGAATAGAATAGAATAGAATAGAATAGAATAGAATAGAATAGAATAGAATAGAATAGAATAGAAGAGTAGAAAGCCTTCCTAGCACCAACCTATCTACCCTATTCTCTTTGGCTGTACTCAGTGCTACCACACCCTCCTTTATGTTATGGAGTAAAATTAATCTTTTATCATAGATTTTTTTTATAATCAATATTTTTTATTATGATATTGTGGGGTACAGTGAAGAGTTAGGTATAAAAATATGCTTTGTTCAGGCACCCTTGTTGATAAGAGGTGTCCCCCGTCCCCTGATAGATGTTTACTACCATTAATCCTATCTCCCTTCCCCCCCACCCCATAGTTTCCCACCACTGTCAGTCATTTTCTTATGGTATTACGTTGGATGATTAAGGTCCACTATATGAGTGAGAACATGAATATCTTTGTTTCTGTGAGAGGTCACTCAGTATTATAGACTCTAGTTCCATCCAGGTTGCTGCAAAATTCATGATTTTGTTCTTTTTCATGGCTGCATAATATTCCATTGTGTATATGTACCACATTTTTTTGTTTTGTTTTGTTTTGAGTTGGAGTCTCACTCTGTCGCCCAGACTGGAGTGCAGTGGCCGCTTCCGGCCACCGCAGCCTCGACCTGCTGGGCTCCGGCGATCCTTCTGCCTCAGCCTTCCAAGCAGCCAGAATTACAGGCATGCGCTACCACACCCGGATAATTTTTTGATTTATTGTAGAGATGAGGTCTCGCTGCCCAGGTGGGTCTCGAACCCGCAGGCTCAGGCAATCCACTCACCTCAGTCTCCCAAAGGCGCGGGATTACAGGCTGAGCCACCGAGCCTGGCTCTGTACCACATTTTTTAATCCAGTCCTCTTTTGATGGACAGCATGGTTGGTTCCAGGTTCTTGATATTGTGAACAATGCTGCGATAAACATTCGTGTGCAGGTATCTTTTTTACAGGTATCTTTTTTGAGTTCTTCAGGGTATATTCCCAGTAGGGGGATTGAAGGGACATATGGAAGGTTGATATTTAGAGCTTTTAGGAACTGCCACACTGCTTTCCACAGAGGTTGCACCAGTTTGCACTCCCACCAACAGTGTAGAAGTATTCCCTTTTCGCCACACCCTCTCGAGCAACTGCTATTTTTTGAGTTATTAATAATTGCCATTCTGACTGGAGTTAGGTGGTATCTCAGTGTGGTTTTGATTTGCATCTCCCTGATGATTAGTGAGGTTGAACATTTCTTCATGTGTCTGTTGGCTGCACGGATGTCTTCCTTTGTGAAGTGTTTTTTCATATCTTTTGCCCATTTTATAATGGGATTGTTTGCTTTTTTTCTTTTCAGCATGTTTGAGTTTCTTATAGATCCAAGATGTTAAGCCTTTGTCAGACCTGGAGTTGGCAAATACTTTTTCCCAGTCTGTAGGCTGTCTCCCTGCTCTCTTGATGGTTTCTCTGGCTTTGCAGAAGCTTGTCAATTTAATGAGGTCCCACTTGTCTATCTTATCTCTTATGGCCTGTGGGTTTGGGGTTTTGTTCAGGAATTGGATGCCAGTTCCGATTTCCATGAGGGTATGTCCTTCTTTTTCTAAGGTTCTTATGGTTTGAGGTTTTACATTTAGGTCTCTGATCCATTTGGAGTTAATTTTTGTGTATGAGTATAGGTAGGGGTCCTTTTTCAATCTTCTGCATGTGGTCAGTCAGTTTTCCCAGCACCATTTACTGAATAGGTTCTCCTCTCCCCAGTGGTAGGTGTTGGAAGCTTTGTCAAAAATGAGTTCGTTGAGGAATTGAGGTTTTGCGTCTGGAATCTCAATTCTATTCCATTGATCTATATGCCTGTTCCTATACCAGTACCAAGCTGTTTTGGTGATTGTAGCTTTATAGTAAAGTTTGAAGTCTGGTAACGGGATACTGCCTGCTTTGTTTTTTTTTGTTTTTTTTTTTTTGCTGAGGATTGTTCTGGCTATTCTTGGTTGTTTGTTTTTCCATATGAATTCCTGTGTTGTTTTTTCTAGGTATGAGAAGAATGTTGCTGGTAATTTGATGGGTATTGCATTAAATCTGTAGATTGCCTTAGGTAAGATGGGCATCTTCACAATGTTGATTCTTCCAATCCATGAGCATGGGATATTTTTCCACTTGTTTGTGTCACCTTTGATTTCTTTGAGCAGAGTTTTATAGTTTTCATTGTAAAGGTCTTTCGCATCTCTGGTTAGGAAGATGCCAAGGAATTTCATTTTTTTTGTGGCTATTGTGAATGGAATTGTGCTTTTTATTTGGGTTTCTGTTTGTTTATTATTGGTGTAAAGGAATGCAATTCTCTTTTACACATTTATTTTGTTTCCTGAGACTTTGCCAAAGGCCTTTATCAGTGTAAGGAGGTTTTTGACAGATTCTCTTGGGTTTTCAAGGTATACAATCATGTCATCTGCAAAGAGAGATAACTTGACTTCCTCTTTTCCTATTTGAATACCCCTGATTGCCTTCTCTTCTCTCATTGCTCTAGCCAGGACTTCCAATACTATATTGAACAGGAGGGGTGAGAGTAGGCACCCTTGTCTTCTTCCAGTTTTCAGGAGAAATGGTTCCAATTTTTATCCATTTAGTAGTATGCTGGCTGTGGGTTTCTCGTAAATGGCTTTTACTATTTTGAAGTATGTTCCCCGTATGCCTAGATGTTCGAGGGTTTTTATCAAGAAGGGTGCTGGATTTTATCAAAAGCTTTTTCTGCTTCTAATGATATAATCATGTGGTTTTTGTTTTGACATCTGTTGATATATTTAATTACATTTATAGTTTTAAGCCGTGCTCGGTGGCTCAACCTGTAATCCCGTGCCTTTGGGAGGCTGAGGTGAGTGGACTGCCTGAACCAGCGGGTTCAAGACCCGCCTGGGCAGGCGAGATTTCATCTCTACAATAAATCAAAAAATCAGCTGGGTGTGGGAGCACGCGCCTGTAATTCCGGCTACTCGGAAGGCTGAGAAGGAAGGATCTCCGGAGCCCAGCAGGTCGAGGCTCCTGTTCACCACACTCCAGTCTGGGTGACAGAGTGAGACTCCAACTCAAAAAATAAAAATAAAAAATAAAAAATAAATTTATGGTTTTACAAATGTTGATCCAGCCTTGTATTCCAGGGATGAAGCCTACTTGGTCATGATGGATGATTTTTGAGATGTGTTGTTGAATCCAGTTTGCTACAATCTTGTTGAGAATTTTAGCACATATGTTCATCAAAGATATTGGCCTGTAGTTCTCTTTCTTTGTTGGGTCTTTACCTGACTTGGGTATCAATGTGATGTTAGCTTTGTAAAATGATTTGGGGAGAATTCCATCTTTCTCAATTGCCTGAAATACCTTCAGGAGGATTGGGATCAGCTCCTCCTTAAATGTCTTGTAGAATTCTGCTGGAAAGCCATCTGGTCCAGGGCTTTTTTTTGTAGGTAGTTTTCTTATTACGTAGTCCATTTTCTTGATTGTTATTGGTCTATTTAGGGTCTCAATTTCTTCTTGTTTCAACCTAGGCAGGTTGTGTGATGACAGAAAGTCTTCCATTTCCTTGAGGTTTTCAAGTTTGTTTCCATACAGATGTACATAGTAATCTCTAATGATCTTTTGTATTTCTTCAGGGTCAGATGTGACTTCATCTTTTGTGTTTCTGATTGTGCTTATTTGGGTTTTTTCTCTCTTTTTCTTGGTCAGTCTAGCTAGGGGACCATCGATCTTGTTTATCCTTTCGAAGAACCAGCTTTTCGTTTCATTGATTTTTTTGTATTATCTTTTTGTCTTCTATGTCCCGGATTTGGGCTTTTATTCTGGTGATCTGTATTCTTCTGCTGAAATTAGGGTTTTTGTGTTCTTGCTTTTTCAGCTTCCTTAGGTGGCTTGTTAGGCTGTTAATTTGTGTTCCTTCCATTTTCTTCATGTGTGTTTGTAGGGATATAAATTCCTCTCTTACTACAGCTTTCAAGGCATCCCAGAGATATCGGTAAGATGTTTCTTCATTTTTATTTGTTTCCAGGTATCTTCTGATCTCTGTTTTGATTTCATCATTGACCCCAGAAATTGTTTAGCATCATGCTGTTCAGTGTCCATGTCTTTGTGGGTTTTGGGAGAACCCTGTTAGTGTTAATGTTTATTTTTATTCCATTGTGATCCAAGAAGATGCATGGTAAAATTTCGGTCCTTTTAAATTTGCTTATGCTTGATTTATGCCCAATTATGTGGTCGATCTTAGAATATGTTCCATGCAGTGATGAATAGAATAGATTATTTTTAAACATATAAGGCCCTACTGAAATATTCTTTGGTTTCTACATAACATCTAGCTTTACATTACTACAAGAGTTTATGACTATGAGCCTCTAGGCCCTTCCTTATGTCAATTAACTTTTTCTTTATGCCATTTATTTATATCTAGAAACAACTGTAATAGAGGGGGAAGAGGTTTTAATCAGAAGCCTTGGTTTACAAGTCAGGGTTTCTCTAGGTCATGGGACAAGTTACTTTAACTTTGGGAAGAGTTTCTCATACATAAAACGGAGGTGGGGGCATTTTCCTCACAGCACACAGGAGAGGATTAAAACAGACACTACCTGTGAAAACACCGGTAAACTCTAAAGAATTATATACACAGATGGTATTGTTATTGGTCTCCAAGTCCTACCTATTCTTCCAGACCCACTTTAAGCTAAGTAACTTTCACAAAACTGTTCCTGCCCATTTAATCTCAGCAATCAACTGTTATTACAAATTCAAATCATTCACTGTCTGTACCACTGAGGCAGTTCTTAACTATAAGCCTTTTTATTTTTATCATAGCTCTACTTCATTATTTAATAGCTAATATGTATAGAACTTGTATACCCGAGTGGACCAAAACACCTGAATGATATCTACTATGTTATACAGTACATGTATGAGGGGGTTACTACTGTTTCAAAGACTATGCCAAGCACATAGTGAGGTTATTGGATATTGATCGATATTAAATAAAAGGATAAACTTGGAAAAGGGATAATAGAACCAATGTAATATTAAAATAAATAATGGAGCACAGGTATTGTGCCAACTTAATTTTGGATATACTCTTTATTATTATAATATATGGAACAAGCTAAAATATTTTCTTGTTTATAGAAACCATGAGTTACTGGGTTAATCTGGAATAAAAACTGTTGAGCATCCACTGGGTGCCAATGTTGAGGCTTTCAGGAGAAACATGAAAATAGGCTACTTCCTTCATGAAAAAATTGCCTAAGATGACTGTAGCCACAGCCCAAAGCATAGCTCTTATATTAAATTTGCTCTTTATGAGCAAGACTGGGGATCTGAGAGCCCAATAAAATGTGTAACACATAGTAGGTACTTGATCAATGAAGACACTTAGTATAATGTACAACATGTAGAAAATGACCAGTTAGAAATTAGAGGGCAATACACTAATCATAGGATATATAGACATAGAAGTTGAGTTGTATAGGAAATTAAACTTAAGCAATATCCTGTTAAAAAACATGACCCAGAGAAAAAATATTGACATGGAAAAGACAGGAAACATAAAAAGTGCAGAGCTAGGGAAGACTTTTGCAGCAAGAGTTCTCACCAAATGTTTTCCATGTATTTCCATGGCATTTGTCAAGCTGTATTTAAATACTATCATTATACATTCAAAATTTTATCTATGCACACCCTCTCCCTCTCCCTCAACACTTCCTTATAAAATCAAGCCTTATTCTCACATTAGTATTCTGTTAGTGTAGGAATTATCATTTTCCTTCCTTCTGATGCACTCTAATTTTAAAGAAAACAGAAATCACATGCCTTAAACACACATACACACACATAAATATGCCATGTCTTTAGAAGAAAAGAAGGGAAATGAAGATTTATTTAGTATAATTATGAAGCCAGTAAGTATACTCCCTATTTGAGTAGATAGTTTATAGCAGAGCTTTTAACTCATTGTGTACATGACTAAATATCTCACAGACTGAAAGGTGATGGGGTTTCAGTGATTTTTATAAAAGTAATATTCTTTTGGCCTTAGGATTAACAATAATACTTAAATATAGAGAGAGTTTTTTCAATTCCATGACCTCTTGGGTGTTAAAAAACACAGAAACGAGCCCTGTATTTTCTTTTTTTTTTCTAATTCTACTAAAATACACAAAATCTAAAATGAAGTTCACTAAACTTTCCTTTTTACTCATTTGAGGTATCAAATTGATCCTAATGAAGTTGAACATTTTTCATTTTCAGTATTCATTTCCTCTAAGCTATACGAACATAAATGCTTCACAGACTGAAGAAATTCAATTTTATTGCTTAATTTTGGAAGTGAGAAGAAACAGGAGATCGGAGGCGATCATCACAACTAAAAGTGGTACATGAAATTCCTTATGCAAACAGACTTTACTTACTTGCCTTTATATAATTATAAAGCAGCTACAATAAACTATGTCTATGCAAATGCAGGGAGAATTCCAAAGGAGAAAGTTTCATGTTGATGTATGCCAGGTATTATACTTCATTTTCATTATTTTGCACATCTTCTCTCTCTCTCTCTCTCTCTCTCTCTCTCTCTCTCTTTCTCTCTCTGTTATGTGCTAAAAAAATTCCTAGGAAGAGGAAAACATGGTACTTCCAGTACTTCAAAAAGTTTAAAAAAGAAAAAAAAAAGCTATGAGTATTTTTTTTTTTTTTTTTTTTTTTTTTTTTTTGAGTTGGCATCTCACTCTGTCGCTCAGACTGGAGTACAGTGGCCGTTCCCATCCACCGCAGCCTCGACCTGCTGGGCTCCGGCGATCCTTCCGCCTCAGCCTTCCAAGTAGCTGGAACTACAGGCACGTGCTACCACATCCGGCTAATTTTTGATTTATTGTAGAGATTAAGTCTCACCAAGTTGCCCAGGCGGGTCTCGAATCCTCAGGCTCAGGCAATCCACTCACCTCAGCCTTCCAAGGAGCGGGATTACAGGCTGAGCCACCAAGCCTGGCTGTCTATGAGTTTTCTTAAACAAAATCTTCCAAATCAACTTTTCTACCAAGTTTCGTTTTTAAATCTCAAATGTATGTTGCTTTTAAAAGCAAATATCGTATTCACTGACTGATTGCAACACATGCAGTAGCTCTGCTGATCTTTCTCGGTTCTTGTTCCTTCCCTTACCTTGTTGCTTTAGGTATCCGTGCTGTGTGGGGGTTGGGAAGGTGATCAATTAGATGAATAGGTTCCATTACTTTGTGGTTAATAGAAGATTTTATATTCTGAGATACACACAATAATAAGTCAGAGTCAGCACAGAATTTATGGAATGGGGAGCAGAGGAAAAATTGTTTATCTAACAGATCACAGTCTTGAGAAAGCTTTTATTGTCTTGGCAGGCATGATTCCATCGCCTTCTTCTCCTGAACCAGAGAGAGAAGCTGTCCAGATTATAGATGTGAAGGCTAAAAACTACTTACAACCTAGGTCCACCTCCTCCCTGCAATGCTATGTGACAAGCTGGCATTCTGGAAATGCCTCTTTCAACAGTAAGAAAGATGTTATCCAGTGATTCGAATCTCCTCCAGCTTTGTTTCCCTTGTGCACCGAGCAATGTTGAGCAAGCCAGTCTAGGCCAACCCTCCACTTGCTCCACCTATGGCCCGTTTCCACGCCTGATTACCCCTGTAAATAAATCCTTTCCCTCCAACATAAAACTCCAAAAAGACTAAAAGCCTTTTTTTTCTACTCTTTAAGTGGTATTTATTTTTCTCTACCTGCTCAGGTGAAATGGCTCTAATATGCCCCAGAGGACACTGCTTCTGTCAAGCTCAGAGAAGCCACAGCATGAGCATGTGAGGTACATCAGTTTCAATGCAGGCGGGTGAGTTCAGGAGCCCTGGAGACTTCCAGAGACCTGCGATCCAAAGGCGAGAGCTGTGAACTTACTATTCAAGCTAAAGAGCTTGAATTAATGGTGGAAGGACTGTGGAAGGAGACAATCCACAGGCAAGAGTGGCAGTAACACACGTGACTACAGCACAGAGGAGATTTCTCAGCACCCAACACATTGCTTCCTCTCACAGACGAGATATGAATGAAAACGACTTTTCTTCAATAGCACTGGAGCAAGGCTAAAGAGCAAATGCTTGTCCTGGCTCTTAAAGCACTTGTTCTCATTGATTTCCAGGTAATTCAAATTATACACTTAGACTTTATCAAATATCTGTGTACTTGTGGCCTCCCCAGGTATGCCTTGTGATAGGGTAATTGTGCACATATATTGGCATCTATTTAGAAGAACAACAATTCTTTTCACCTCTAGCACTGAAACATCTTTTTGACAAGGAACCAAAAAACTTGAGATCTCTTTGACTTGTAAGGACATTCAGTACAGAGTTAAACTAAGCAACTCTGTGTAGTCAGAACCTCCTGGAGTCAGAGCAAGGAATACTCAGATGGGAAAACTCAAAACTAATTTTTTAAAAAGAAAAAGTGGCTGTGTGTGGTGGCTCACACCTGTAATCCCAGCACTTTGTAAAGTTGCTGTGGGAAGATCAGTTGAAGCCAGGAGTTCGAAACCAGCCTGGGCAACCCAGTAAGACCCTGTCTCTTAGAGAGAGAGGTGTAGTTACAGATAGGGAAAAATATGGATTAGAAAGCTGTCAAAAGGAGCTTCAAACCTGGTCCTGAGATAGAATGGGGATTGGCTCTTCAGGTGAACAAAATGTCACATACATTCACATCTGTGTCATTATATGAGTAAAGTCAGCAGATAAATCCAACTGTACTTGCAGTGACAGCATTTTATGCTTGTCCACACAGGCCTCACCAGCTCAACCCACACTCAGCAGGTTCAAGGCTGTGGAGTGATAATCAACTTCATGTCAAAATTGTGCTATAGGACTTGTGCTGTCATATTCTCTGCTTACACTCCACTCCACTCCATTAAAGCCTTCAGATCTCAGTATGTCTACGATAGTTTGCACGACTCTTGTAATGTTCTTTTGAATCCCTTAAAGCAAACAGAAGTTATGAAGGGATAGAACCCTACTAATCTGTACTTCTTCTCAATAATCGAATAGGCTGGCATTTCATCACTGCATGGAGCCTTCTCTGAAAAGAATTTCCTAACCAAGTGCACTCCTTTAAATGACCACGAAGCAGTACTTCATTCTGAATATAGCCAAATTAAATACCTTACTTAATGTTCACATATTAACATTCCAGACTATCAGTCTTAACCATCTCTCATAGTTGAATGCTAGCTTTTTCCATTAAGATATATCTAATCTTCACATCTTGTTTTGCAAGATTCTGAACTGAGCCATAAAAAACTTTCTAGAAACATCAATATTCTCTTCTTACTGGGTAGCTTCCACCACCATGGGTAACTAACTACAAACAGCATAAGAGGAAGCCTTACGGCTCATGCCACCTCCTCTCTGGGACCTAAGATCCATATCTGCAAAAGAGATTAAGATGAGAAGGGAGGGTCAAGTCAAAAGTAAATGACAAAGGGACTTTGCAAGCACTGTGTACTGGATCAAAGTCTCCTCTGATTAACCTGGTCCTGAGTCTTTGCGCTATAGCACAGAGCTGCAAAAATAAACTAAACACTTGCAGAAGCTCATGAGGAATAAACTAAGCTAGACACATTGGATTTTTCTTTTTTTTAAAAAAAAAAAGATATGTATGTGTTAACAAGGACATCACCGGCCTTATTAAATAGTCAAGGAGAATAAACTGATCCTCTGCTGTTCAAGCCCACAACCCATAACTGCAAACAAAGATGAGACAGAGATGACTGGGAGGAGAGAGGGACTGACTTTGATTTACTGTAGAAAGATGTTTTCTGACAACCACAGCCCATCACTCAACAGTGAAATCAACACCCTGGGTGAACTGGTCTTTAGAAAGTTTGAAGCTGAGACAGATGTTTGTCATTCAGATATGCCCTCATTCCCTCAATCCCTTTGAGGGATTCCTGCCTCTGGTAGAGTCTGACTACAATAAGGCCGCCTGGGTTCTAACCCATCGCAGCAGGAGCCTCCCTACACATCACTCACACCTTCAAAATGACCTTCATTTCATCAGTTTAACACTTACTACCATGACTCACACCCATAAAATTATCTAAAATTACTGTGATCTACTCAGAATACATATATGTTTCAGGAACACAACTTCAGTGGAATTGATTCAACATAATGTCAATAGTTTTATTCATATGAATGGGGAAAGAACAGCAGTTCTTGATACAACCTTGGATGTGATTCTTTCCATTGGAGAAGATAAAAGTATTTTTCCAAACAAAATCTGAAAAAACAGAGCAGCCCTCCAGTTCGGAAACCAGTAGTAATGACATAACACACTTGGAGTACCAGATGTCCCAGTGTGGTCTGGTTAATTGAAAATCATAGTCCCCACATATACAATCAACCTCACACACGGGTTCTTAATTTGATTGTCCTATTGGTCTGCCCATTCATGTTCCTGGAGAGTTTTGTATTTTCTTTTTCTTTGCCTCTCCCCCAGCAATTAAACCAGATGTTTTTCCCCTGTCTCAAAGAACATGAAAATCTGTAGGACCCATACTAACCTGGGTCTTTGAATAAAAAATGACCTGAAGAGTTTCAAAATTTTCCATGTGTAAATTCCTTTAATTTGTCAAAGATGAAACAAATTGATAATTAATAATATCATTATGTTGAGAATAGAATCGCCTGTAATCCTGTGCTTTGGGAGGCTGAGGTGAGTGGATTGCCTGAGCCCGCGGGTTCGAGACCCGCCTGGGCAACTTGGCGAGACCTCATCTCTACAATAAATCAAAAAATCAGCCAGGCATGGTAGCACGTGCCTGTAATTCTGGCTACTCGGAAGGCTGAGGTGGAAGGATCGCCGGAGCCCAGCAGGTCGAGGCTGCAGTGGCCGAGAACGGCCACTGCACTCCAGTCTGGGCGACAGAGTGAGACTCTAATTCAAAAAAAAAAAAAAAAAAGAGAATAGAATCTTCTCCGTATAGAAGGTCATATTCTAGCAACCTCAACACAGTCACCTATTAAAAGGTATAGAGAAGAAATTAAACCTACCCAGGCATATACCCGTACATGTGCATGTACATATACAAACATGCACACAGAGCTCTGATTACCTGGAGTCTCTGTTATGAGGACTTACAAAGAGACCATTCATGTGATGTCATGAGTGAAGACTTAGTCTATCTTTGTGCAAACATCATAGAGTATACTTACACAAACCTAGGTGGTATAGCCTCCTACACACATAGGCTAGATGGTATAGTCTATTTATCCTAGTCAACAAACCTGTACCATATGGTGCTGTGCTGAATATTGTAATCAATAGTAATATAATGATACTTAAGTATCTAAATATATCTAAAATAGAAAGAGTATAATATAGTAAAAAAGCAGTATTATAATCATGTAATATCACAGTAATATATATGGTCCATCATTGACCAAAATGTTGCTATGTGGCACATGACTATAATTCCAATATGCCTGTGTACCTGGTTTTCCAGCCATAAGCAAATTAGAAGAAACAAGCTAGGCAGGAATGGGAGGACAAGAGAGGGATACTGGAGGCAAACAGAAAAAAAGAGAGGAAGGAGAGAAGACAACTGACTCTGCCTGCCTGAGCAGAAGAAATAAACTCTAAATGGCATAGCATAATATAAGAATGCTATATAACTCAGAAAAACTGTGGATGTTTAATAACATTATAATAATTTGTTTGATAGGGGTGACATTATTGAGCTAGTAAAGCAATATTTTGTTCATTTCACTTGCCCCTGGCAACACTACCTTTGGAATAAATGGCATCCCCTAGCTTTAAGGGGCAGCAGTATTCGACCAAGTTCAAGAGAGTCATTGCTTGGTTTGAAGTTTCAAGATAAAATGTTTTAGGCCAATATGAGGTTGAGTGAAATTTTTTAAAATATTGCTGGAGCTAGGCTTTATTGGAAGAGAAAATAATTTTCTTTAAAATACAGGGACAGATATTTTTTAAAATATGGTGTCATGCCATGGGGGATTAAGGTCACAGAATGTCTTCTGTAAGTCATAGAATAAGGAAAAAGAAAGATGTGTTCTTAAAAAAATGAAAAGGCCTTTCTGGAGCTGGAAAAACTGGAGAAAAGTAAGAGAAAGGCAAAGAGCTTGACATGAGTGATACTGTCTTACTCTTGCTTTTCTCCAAACTCAGAATTAAACATTAAAAGGTAGGAAAATCCTAAAAAACAAAAAAATCCATATTGGTTTAGGACAATATAAAACCATTGTGACTAGAACCCTGCTTCCCTGGGCTACCACAAACCTCTTGGAGGATCTTCTGCAGCGTATACTACTGGTGCTGCACTTGGTTCCTCTTAGATCTCTTTTATCACAATGCTTGTGCTTTATTGCAATCTGTGCCCATTTACCCTTCAAAAGTTTTCCCCTGTAATGAGCCTGAAGGGCTTGGAAGTTTATAATCCCTTCATGATGGCTAAGATCTAACAATGCTAATCAAAAGGGAAGCACAAAGTTCAGTTTTCTTGCCTCAAAATGAAACAAATTCCAAGGTTAAATGTATATGTTCCATGAGATTAGCACATCCTACTTTATCTCCTTCTCTTTTGATATTCTAATTATACACTCTCTTGGGAACTGTTTTAATAAATCACTTGCTGTTCAATCCTCAGCTCAAGATCTACTTCTGGAAAACCTAACCTAAGTGGTCCTTCATGTAGACTCTCTCAAAGTGGTTTTAGAGTTTGGACCACATGCCGGAGGGATATGAATGAGGGTTATGTTGTTGTGATTTGCAGAAGGTTGATGAGCCCTGGTAGGCTGCAGTAATGCTGTATATGTCTAGACATCTACGGTGAACTAGGAAGAGGTACAAGTAGAAGGGGATGCACTGGCTTTGGTAATTTGACAGACATAAAGAAAATATTGCTTATAAGGACTTTGAAATTGGGTGGTTGTTGCTTAGTGACACTGATGCATTAGAAACAGAAAATGACAGACTGAAGTTAGCCAATTACTAACTTAATGGCAAAATGTGAAAATCAGACAGTCTCTAAGGCAACCTTTAAAGAAACCCTTTTCATCTGCAGGTATATCAGAGCCCAAACCATGACCAGGCACAGGACTTAATGAAAACTGTCAGAATCTCAGAGCAGAATGAATTTGCTGCCTGGTTGCGTCTCTTACTACAAAGATAGTTACCTGGTAGGTAAATAGCAGGAATCTGAGACTTGGACTAAAAATATGTGGTAGATGTACAAGGTAATCTAGTACTCGCAGATTCGTCAGAACCTTCTAGACCTGTTAAAGAATAGAGTAATTCTCCTTCCCATGTTTAAAGACTATGCAGATTACTCAACCAAGACAGAAACCTTGCAGGAAAACGCTATTCTCCTCAAGATCTGCTTCAATCTTCCATCCTGTACAACAAACCAAGAACTAAGAACAAGTAGGACCCAGCTGGGAAAGAGCTATCCTGCTTAAGAAGGAAAGAGATTATAGATTGAATAGTCTTCAGGACCCGATTGATTTTTATCAACTAAACTGAATACAGGCTGCCTTGGAGTGAATCTTGAGGGTTTAGGGATTTAGATTATAACGTTGAGTAAGAGAACGTTTGGAGATATGAGGACAAAAGCGCTTTGACTCAAGTTTTAACTTCCTAAAAAAGTCACTTGGAACTGGATTGGATAAGCTACTTTAAGGACTCTTGCTATGCAAACCTGGAAAAAATAATGACCCACATTAAGTGACCTGACACAGCATGGAAGAAGAAAGCTGTGTCTTTGAAAAGTAGACATGCTGGCATGGAACTAATATATAGAACCTCCAAAACACCAGTAGATTATGTTTAGGAAGGCTTAGGGGATACTCTCTTTACCAAGGAAAAAAGGAATTTTTTAGTTGGGAGGGGGCTCCCATATCATTGAGAAGCTCATAGTGGCTAGAATTGGTAATAGATGATACTTTTATGAAACTAGAATTTCTAGTAACAATAGATATGAAAGATTCAGGTGCTAGACTTTAACCATTAAGGGCAAAATAGATGTATTTATTATAAGGAGCAGTAATATCAAAATGATAGCCAGGACTCACAGCTCTCAGGGATTTATGTCAATGGATAACAGATAATGGCATGTCTATGGCCAATAGATAGAGAGAATAGAGATATATTTTTTAAAGATATATACATATAAAGGGAGATCAAGAATGGTGCTATCAAACACCTCATTGAAAGTTTTGATCACTTGCTCAGTTTCCACACTTGAGCCAGTTTCCACATCTAGAATCCAAAGATTAAATGATATTAACCCCTGAGGAAGGAATATGTAATGTTACATGTTTTAACAGTAGCAACTCTTCTTGTTTTTACCAATGGGACTTGGAGCCATTCAAGTTTGTATATTCAAACTGTGTATTTTAAAAACTGCATATTTTAAAAAATAACTGTACATTCAAAAAGCTGCACATTAAAAAGATTTTTAAGGGTGGTTGATCAGTCTGAACTAATCCTAATACCAGGGATTCAAAGCACTATTTGATTCCCCTATTAGAGTATAAGCATGTGGTATCAAGTAATAAATAGAACCCTGGTCTAGGTCTAATACATAGAGTGCCTCATGGATACACAGACTCATTCAATGACCATTCCTCTGGTTCCTGAATGAAGCAATGGAATGGAGATACTGAGGATCTGATAAAACCCTAACATTTGTTCTTTGACCTGTAGAATAAGAGCAATTATAGCAGGAAGGATATTTTTATTACGCTGTAATACTCATCATAGAGCATACATTGCAGAAGAGGTAGTAAACAATTACGTGAACAAGATGACTCATCAAGTAGATGATAATTGACATCTGTCTTTGGTTATCCCAGGACTTGAACAATGGATTCATAAACAGCGTAGCCATGATGTCAGGGACAGAATCTATCCATGAGCTAGTTACTGACACTAAAAACATTCTATCACTTTGTCAGCAAAAAAGACTAATACAGAGTCCCTGATACACTACCATCCTTCAAGAAGACAAAATGCTATGTTTTAGCAGAATACTTTCATCCAAGAAAAGGAAGTATTTTTTCTTGATCAGAGTTAAAAAAAAGAAAAAAAGATGTCCTCTTCTGGCCACAGTACCTTGGCATGCACCATACCTGTGGGCTCACAAAATGTCTTACTTACAGACACAGAATTTTAAATAGTATCATGTTGGATCAAAGGACCCACTTTATAGCAAAAGACGTGTAGCAGTAGAGATATGATCTCACCACATACCACATCCAGAAACTGCTGGTTTGGCAGCGTGTTAGAATAACTTTTTTTTTTTTTTTTTTTTTGAGTTGGAGTCTCACTCTGTTGCCCAGACTGAAGTGCAGTGACCTCTCCCGGCCACCGCAGCCTCGACCTGCTGGGCTTCAGCGATCCTTCCGCCTCAGCCTTCCAAATAGCCGGAATTACAGGCATGCGCTACCACGCCCGGCTGATGTTTTTGATGTATTGTAGAGATGAGGTCTCGCTGCCCAGGCGTGTCTCGAACCTGCGGGCTCAGGCAATCCACTCACTTCAGTCTCCCAAAGGCGTGGGAATACAGGCTGAGCCAATAACTTCTTAAAGGCACAGCTGAGATATCATTTTAGAGATGACCTCCTGTAAAGGCAAGGAATTGTCCTCCAGAATATAATATACACCTCAATGAAAAAGCTATTACATGGTGGGTGCTAGGTCCCCACACAGTAAAACATATAAGTCTCAGAGTCAAGGGGTGGAAGTAGAGTTTCCTTGCTGACTATCACTGCAACTGACATGTTTGAGAATTTGTACTTCCCATCTCTGCATCTTAAAACTCAGTTTTAAGTCCAACTCAGTTTATCCTCAAACTTTGGAATGGTGTAGGCCTTAATAACTGATGCCCAGACACAATAGTTAATTGGTTCCTATACTTCCTTTATTTGTAGTTTGGTCCCCATAATGTATATTTGCTTCCAGTAATTTCCAAACTTTATTATCTGGATGGTTATGGTCATGTTTATGAAAGGCACTGCCTACTTCTTCAGAGGAATACTTTACACATAATACACCTGAGAGTTCCAACCCTCTGGATGCTCCAGTCAAGTTTTTAGCAAAATTTTCTATGCAACAGAGGTTGGTTTTTTTGTTTTTTTAAACAAACAAAAAAACAACAACAAAAAACACTTACATCTAGAACGCATCCTATCCCAAGGGTTCAGAATTAGTGGATCAGAACTAGGATCTTGGCATCTGTATTTGTAACATTCTCTCTAGATGATTCTCATGCATAACAAAGTTTGAAGACTACTGCTTCTACCTGTTTTTCCTAGCCCTGAACTGAGGTCTTGCATTTTTCTACTCTTCCTTGGGCCTTATACCCTAGTTTGACTTCTCCCTTTCTTGACTCCCCATGATCCTGCTTCAGTTCATTACTGGATTTGAGTCAGCAACTCCTCAGTGAGTCCTCCATTTCAGGGTGATACCATATTTGAGTATGCTAAGCTCCTGTAACTCCTCAGATAATTTATATGAACAACTAAGTTACTTGAATCTCTATAGCATCCCACCCTAAAGGCATCGTGCTTTCTTCATCACTCTTAGAAGCAAAAATCATTTCCTCCAGACTGAAACTGAGTAACCTATGATATGAAACTTTTAGTTCATCTCAACACATAATTATTCTGCCAGATCACCATTTTAAATCCAATGGGTTATGTTGCAAAGGCAGCTCTGTGACCCAAAGCTTTGTGTGAATGATTTTTGAACATGTCATTTATCTGCCACCACTTCACTAGAAATGGAAAAATCATATATCTCAAATAATATTAACTGCCCAGTATCATGTGAAATCTAAAATTGCACCAAACACAGTTCAGTAATGTTCTACTAGTAATTGTGCTACTTCAAAGATAATTTGAGGCCAAGTCAATATCTTTAGAATTTTATTTAATAAAGTCCAATCTTCAACTTGTACTTTGTTGTGTGATAAGAATGAGCAACAGCCGGGTGCAGCGGCTCACACACTTTGGAAGGCAGAGGCGAGAGGACTGCCCAAACCCATGGGTTCGAAACCAGTCTAGGCAATGTGGCGAGACCTTGTCTCTACAATAAATAAAAATATTAGCCAGGTGTGGTGGCTTATACCTGTGGCTCCAGCTGCTTGGAAACTGAGGCAGAAGCATCACCTGAACCCAGAAAATAGAGGCTGTGGTGGCTGTGAGCATGGCACTGCACTCCAGTCTGGGTGACATAGTGAGACTCAGACTCAATAAATAAATAAATAGTCACAGAAATGCATGTCTAGCTCTTTTGCTATATATAGAGTTCAAGGAATGCTAAAAGAATGATTGTCAATAACTAGACCATTTGATTGACAGGTGTTTATGGCTTTCTATTTTGCACTTAACATTTTGAACTTGTAATGACTCAAAAGACAAAGTATAGCTTTCTGATCTAATTTGTTCATTCACATTGCCTTGTATCAAAATGCTTGGTAGTGTCTCTTAAAATAGGTACATTTTATTCAATGGAGTAATCTTTGTGGCATATTAGAAAGAAATAGTAAAGGAATGACTTTTCTTTCTGTTATCAAGATCTGTCTTTATTATTTATTTATTTACTTGAGTCAGAGTCTCATTTTGTCTCACAGGTTGAAGTGCAGTGGTCGCTCATGGCCACTAAAACCTCGACCTGCTGGGCTCAGGCAATCCTTCTGCTTCAGTCTTCCAAGTGGCTGAAATCACAGGTGGGCACTACCATGCCCAGGTAATTTTTTGATTTATTATAGATATGCAGTCTCGCCAAGTTGCCCAGGCTAGTCTTGAACCCATGGGTTCAGCCAATCCTCTTGACTCAACCTCCCAACATGCTGGGATTACAGGTGTGAGTCACCACACCCAGCTAAGAACTGTCTTTTCTACAGTTTCAGTGTTCCCCTTCTTGTCTGAATCACTTGATAATATTAGCATCTAAAGAATTCTGAAAAAGATAATATAATGGAGATCATGCTTAACTAGGAAAATAAAGAAGACAGTTAGCTTGCTTTAAAAGTTCATATCTGTTATGACATAGATTAGTGCCTGGATGTACAAATGGGAGGTAGAACTGAATTTTATAAACAGGAAGATTTCTGTATTTAAACACTTAAAGGTTGCTTTCCTGACACAATCGCATAGATCTCTGAAAATTAAAGAATAAAAAAGTTCAGGTAATTCTAATGCCACCATCAGCAGTACAGGGTAGAAGAACAAATGAGGTGAAAGGAAGGAAAGGGCGAACAAGGAGGAGGCACACAGCTCAGAGGGGATCACACTCAATTGAGTCTCAACATCCAAATAGAAATTTAGGATATAGAATATCAATCTACACAGTCAAGGGCTGACATTAGTTCCCATGCTTCATATCTCCATTACATTAAATAGCAAAGATCAGTTGATTTTGAGTTTTGCCCCTACTGCTTTCTCTAGGCTTCTTTCGTAGAGGATTTTGAGGCACCAAGGCATGGGGATAGGAACACCGGTCTTCATTTTCTCCTGTCCATTTCAGTTCTACTAAAAAAAAAAATCTCTCGTCTGTGAGCCTTCAGTTTCTGTTGCTCTCTCCTGCTTCTTCTCAGTTGCAGTGGATACATTCTTCCTTTCCATACTGCTCTATAATCAGAAATTTCAGTGTAGACCTCTGAAATTTCACTAACACGAAAGCATGTAGCTGATACCTACTCAAGGTATTGCTGCTGCTCTCAGAACAACCTGGAATTCAGGTTCAACGCACAGTTCAAGAACTAATCGGTGGCTCAGCCTGTAATCCCGCGCCTTTGGGAGGCTGAAGTGAGTGAATTGCCTGAGCCCAAGGGTTCGAGACCCGCCTGGGCAACTTGGCAAGACCTCATCTCTACAATAAATCAAAAATTAGCCGGGCGTGGTAGCACGCCTGTAGTTCCAGCTACTTGGAAGCCTGAGGCGGAAGGATCGCCGGAGCCCAGAGGTCGAGGCTGCGGTGGCCGGAAGAGGCCACTGCACTCCAGTCTGGGCGACAGAGTGAGACTCCAACTCAAAAAACAAACAAACAAACAAAAAGAATGAATGTAGATGGTAACGCAGAAGGCAGGGGGTGTCATGTAGGCATGGTATGCATGAAAGAACTGCATGAGGAAGCAGGAGATGAAACTGAAGGATGAAGCAACATTCAGTTCATGTGGAGCCTAGAAAGATACCCTAACAAGGTTCCCTCATTCACATATATGGTAACATACTGTAGCTTTTTTCCCTAAAAATTACATTTTGAAATTTATTCATATTGATACATGTAATCTGGTTATCCATTATCTAAATGACTCGCAATGTACTGATTTATTTTTATAGTGATAGGCCTTGATTATTTCTAATTTTTCACCATTGCACTAAAAATGATCCTCATACTTTTTTGAGGGGAGGTTTTCTTTTTGAGTCTATATGCAAAAGTTTATCCTATCTATACTTAAAAGTGGAATTACTGAGTCATTGCTTTGCTCAATCTTACAAGACATTACCAAATGACTCTCCAAAATTTTTGCAGAATTCATTCTCATGGATAAAATACACGAGACTTTCTGTTTCTCCATGTTCTTTTCAATGTTAATATTCTTGGGTTTTTTGGGGGGGACAATATGATGTTAGGATATATCTCATTGTATTTTAAATTTTTATTTATCTGACTACTGAGGTTTAACATTTGTACATATGTTAATTGGTAATTCTTGTTTTTTCTATGAGCTACCTGTTCATATTCTGCCCATATTTCAACGGGTTGGTTTTACTTTTCTTAGTCGTTTGTGTAAATTCTTTTTTTTTTCCTCAATGTGTTTGTGTAAATTCTTCATCAATTTCAAGTTTGAGCTGGACACAGTGTCTCATGCCTGTAATCCCAGCACTTTTGGAGACTGAGGCAGAATGATTGCTTGAGCCTAGGAGTTTGAAACCAGCCTGGGCAACATAGCGAGACTTCGTCTCCACAAAAAACAGAAAATCAAAAAATTAGCTGAGCCTGGTGGCACACGCCTGTAGTCCCAGGTACTCAGAAAGCTGAAGCAGAAGGATCATCTGAGTCCAGGAGGTCAAGGCTGCAGTGAGCCGCGATCATGCCTCTGCATCACAGCCTGAGTGACAAAGTGAGACCCCCACTCACAAAAGAAAAAAAAAATTCAGGCTTGTTTTCTTTGCTCAGTTGTATACTTATGAATATTTTCTCCCAGCTTGCAGTTTAATTTTTCTTTTGAAAAAAATGTTGATACAGTCATAGCACCAATATTTTCTTTTATCATTTGCCATTTTTGTGACTACTATCTCATCGTCATAAAGTCTTCTTTATTTTGTCTAAAACTTATAGTTACATTCGCATTTATATTTTTATTCCTTTTGAAATTTGTTTTGTGTATAGTGCCAGGAAGGGATCAAATTTCTATTTTTTCTGTAGGGATAGCTAATTGTCCCACCATCAGAAAGGATGTTTTTCCTAAATAATAACTGACAGTTTTTATAAAATGCTTTAACTCAGATTCCCCAGATCAAAACTCAGTTCCCATGAATTTAATTCAGAGAATTTAATTCAGTGGCAGTATGGGGTAGAAGGACATTAATAAGCTTCAGATTCCAACAGTCCTGGGCTAGTCACAGCTGACCAGGGGCCATCAACCTGCAGTTAGCTATTCTCCACTACCATGTGCTTATCTGTAAAATGAAGAGAAAAAATATAGTCTCCTACCTGCCTAAACTCTATTACTTTGCTTATTTCCTTCCACTCACAACCCTGTCATAAGATGTAATTATTTTAGCTTCTTCATTTTTTCTTCATATTTCTTCATTTATTTGTCTTTTTATATCAATGAGAATATTGAACAAGTGTGTCCACTTACTATTACATTCCCAGTGCCTGATATATGAGCTATGTCATTCATAAATATATGTCAAATATTTGAATTCATGAATATTTGATATATTAATTCATGAATTATTAAGTTTATAGGAATATATTTAAAATATAAAAAACTTAATAAATTTGCTATAAATATGCCTGCTGCAATTCTAAAACTTGTTCCCACACACATGGAGCCTTATACTTTAAGGAGGCAGAAGCCTTAATGCTTAAAATGTTAACAATTTTACTAATACTATAGACATCATTATTATTTCTTGCTGTGATGACTGATATAGACTCTACCTCCTCCTACAGATGTTAAGAGGTGGGACATTGCAACATGGTTTGGAATGGCCATGAAAATCACATGGAGACTCAGGGCAAACCTCTGGATAATGGATGGAATATAGATGGGACACAAAAAGTGGCATAGGACCAGGTACAGTGGCTCACACCCATATTCCCAATGCTGTAGGAGGCTGAGGTGAGATCTATTGAGCCCTGGAGTTCAAGACTAGCTTGGACAGCATAGCAAGGCCCCATCTCTACAAAAAAACAAAAATTAGCCAGATGTAGAAGCATATGCCTGCAGTCCTCATTACTCAGGAGGCAGTAAGCTATGATTTGATTGCAAAACTATACTCCAGTCTATCTCTAAAATAAAAAAGAAAGAAAAAGAAGAGAAGACGAAGAAGAGGAAAAGGAGGAGGAAGAAGTAGTGGCAGAAGTAGTAGTAGTTGTAGTGGCAAGATACTGCCAACAAGTGGGGCAGCAGAAGAAAAGACTCTGGCCTGTAAATGAATATGGAGTAGTGGAGTAACTGAGATGAGAATTTAAAGAATCAGCAGATACGGAAAAAAATGTGAAGTAGCGTTTTAACATTTACCCACTAAAACACTTCCCCTTTTTGGCAAGTTAGAAAAAATGAAAAACATTAGCATTGCACTCAAAACATTTCTTTATAAGCAAATTAGGTGAAAGTTTGAAATTCTGAATTACCTTGAATATCAGAATACAAACACAACAGCATTAAAATGCCATTGACCTGCAATCTCAGAGAAAACAGCCCTTCTGTTGGATTTCCAGTACTTCCTGCTTCCTGTTAGGATGTGCACTGAGTATTCTAACAGTGCTATTGAAGCAATAGGATAATTGGATTGTTCATATTATTTTAACATGAACTTTAAGTGTCAAAGTAAAATTCCATGCTTTCAGTATCAAAATAAATTAATCTAAATGAGCTGAATTTCACGAAACTGAAAATTTATTTCTAAGCATAAGGCTTCCTAAACCAAGTTTGATGTTTATAGAATCTGCGTTTTAATTCAAAACCTGGCTTTTTACTCGTCACCAAGATCAAAGTAAATTTTGCTTGTGTTTAATATTACTAACACTGTTGTATTTCACCAAAATAAGTGGAAGAAGATTATATAACAAACCCTGTCACTTGCTTAATTAGAGATTTGTCAATATAATTAGCATTTGCATTTGTGCTGACTATAGAAATCTAGCCACTTCTCAGTGACCTTTCTTGGTTCTCCTTCTCTTTCATTAGTCTAGTAGCCCCTTAACTAATGTCTCCTACTTCTACCAAAGCATTAGTCTGGCTAAAGTTCAAGTTCTTAAATAAAACCAATGATAGACATAGACTTATCTAAAAGAGACAAAGAAATTTGACTTTTACTAAGTATGTTTAAGGATTTTGAATTTTAAAATTTGGAGCGCCTTATGATGTTAATAAAAAGGTCAATTTTCAAATCATTTAACTTATCAAAAACACATTTAACTTATATAAAATACTGCTAGAGAGCAATGAAAGAGACTTTTCTTAAGCAGATAACCTAATCAAGCTAAAGTTCCCATCTTTACACACTGAAAATACTTTCAGAATCAAGCATATTTAAATAAAATTATCACGCAATAGACGTCAACTTACCTGTTATAAGAAATGAGATTGAACAAAAATAAAGGTAATTTTAAACACTTTATAAGTAAAAGTAAATCCCAAACCAACAATTCAAGAAAAAATTTTCTGGAAGCAATTTTATTATCTTCAAACTGATTAATACAATCAGTATGTGACCTGTAGAACCAGTGAATTTCTTAGTTGCCTCCATATTTTCACTGAAAAGATCTCTTACCAGGCTTCTTTTTTTTATGATTTTCATTTTCATATGTGTTCTCCAAATATATTATTAATCCTGTCTACATAATCAGAGCACTTCCAACACTCAATTTATACAAGATGTATTTTAAAATTGTGAGAAGTAGGTCGGATGCAGTGCCTCACACCATAGTGGGAGAGTCACATCAGGCCAGGAGTTTGAGACAGCCTGGGCAACATAGTAAGACTCTGTCTCTAAGAAAAAAACAATAATAATTATTATTGTGAGAAGTAGCATGCCAACGAATTGGTCTGAAGGAGAGATGGGAAAAGAAAAAATATATATGTATATTATATTGCTAGAAATCAGACACTGTTTAAAGCAGAGATAAAGCCCCCCTCATGGATATATTTCCTCCTCACCCCTTTATTAAGGCCATGCCAGAGTAAAGACTAGAAACCATCTTTTCTGACTCTAAAGTTAATGTTCTTTCCATTATACCAGAGAGCATTTGATCTCTCTGATCAAAATTTTCCTTTGGTTTTCCATTAATGTATCTATAGTAGGCAACGTCAGGAAGTAGTTGGAAATGTGATTCAAAAATTTTTGGATGATAAAAATATGAAATGATGTAGTCCATAATTAGCTAGAGTGAAAATCTGAACTATACTGGCACTACACTTTTGGAGGCATTAATATGATCTTTCAGAGCATCAGATTTACTGTTCTAATTAGTTTTCTATGCTTAACAACAATTAGGTAAAATTTTGAGAAGTATGCTGCATAAAAGAACAATTTTTATTTCAATATAAAACCAAACATATATAAATACCTACTCTATGAAAGTACTCAAAATATTTACAAAATTAGCCAAACATGAAATGATTGACAGCGCATGCTCAAAATTTGTTCATTTAGAAAACTGTATCTTTTTATTTAAACCTTAAAGGAGTATTCAGCAAATTATCAAATTAAATTCAATGCCCTCAGTTGAGTAAGGTTACTAATTAACACAGTGACTTCATATTTAGTAAAATAATTTAATTTTTCCAATAATTCTTTGAAATTGGTATAGATTATAGGCAACGGTGTGCTGATAGCCTCTGAAAATATGATCAACAAAAGAAGACTAATTTGAAGCATTTGTCAATTTCCATGGTGTACAAATTCCCACCACTGATTATTTCAAGCTACCATTACAAACCTACTAAACACAGAGTTGAGAAGAGATACTGCCAATCAGCTCTCAAAGAATGCACCACTGCCTTAGAGATTGGAAGGTCAAAGAGGCTAAGCAACTTGAGCAAAGTCACACAACTAGTGACAAGGCCAGCACTCAAATCCAAGTGTTCTTTATTGAAATTTAGGCATTTTCCTATTATAGCAAATTGACCTTAGGTGTTTTAATTCTGCCACTGTCACATAGTACATAAAGGAAGATTTTAAACTGAAGTTATATATATTTTTCCCCTAAGCTATCATATAGTGAGACTCTGTCCAGCTAAGTCTATCTAGTCTCAACATAAACTTTCTACCTTTTTTCTAAGCCAACATTAATATCTCCTTTAAAATTTTGAAACTGCAGTTTGGTTTAAAAGATAATTTTAGAGCAACTTGGAAAAACAAAATTGGCTAAGATATCCTTTGTGACATATGCCTCACTTATGAACTGTTTCTTATCCAACTCTGAATCCTGCTAGTTCACTCTCATATTCAGGGTTGTGATTGTCAATTGCCTAATCTGCTCATCTCTTACTGGTTTGCTGCTCTCAGTATCATGACGGTTTATTTCTTCTTAATAAGAATTATCTCAACTAATTTCAGAATTGCCATCATTAGCCTTTGAAAAATCATATTGTTGTCCAAAAATCTTGTTTTATCTAACTTAAAGAGAGAGAGAGAGAGGAGGGATGGAGGGAGGGAGGGAGGGAGGGAGGAAAGTAAAATTTTCTGTTCTGTGAGCAGTGTGTACAAATTAAGAAACCTCATATTCTGAAAAAAAGAAATGAATGAGAGAGAATGTAACTTACCAAATGATAAAACATATTAAATATACTATAAAGACACACAAAAGATTGTGGCAATAGTCTAGGCAGACAGGTAAATAAAAATGAATACATCAGATTTCTCAAACTATGTGCAATTAAAATGCTTCACAGGCCGGGCACAGTGGCTCACACCTATAATCCCATCACTTTTGGAGGATAAGGTAAGAGGATTGTCTAAGTTCATAGGTTTGAAACCAGCCTGGGCAACTTGGCGAGCCCTCATCTCTACAACAAAGCAAAAAATTAGCTGGACGTGGTGGCTCATGCCTGTAGTTCCAGCTACTTGGAAGGCTGAGGTTGAAGGATCACCTAAGCCTAGCAGTAGAGGCTGAGGTGGTTGTGAGCATGCCACTGCACTCCGGCCTGGGCAACAGAGTGAGACTCCAACTCAAAACATAAATAAATAAATGTTTCCCAAAAAACTTTCCATGGACAAATACTCATCGGAAATACAGCTTTCTTTATCTACCTCCTAGAAATTTACAACTCATTTTATTATACTAAAGAATTCAAAGAGTATTTCTCTATAGAAACTTGTTTGCACATATTGAGTCCCAAATTTTCCCAACTTATATGGCTGTAAAATCCTTTTAAAGATAATTCCTGAAATCATCCAATGAACACTATTTGGAATATTCCAGAATAGAGAACCTACCAACAGATTAGGAGAATATAGAAAGTTAAAAATGTGACAGAAAAATTAATTAGTCAATAAAAGTAGTAGCATGAGTAGTGATACTAGAAAAACTGATTTTAAAAACAGAAAGAAAAAAGACACAGTAGCCAGTTTCTTGAGTTACATCTTATACCAAAATAAATGTCAGACAAATAAAAAATGAAAATACAAAAAACTAAAACTTTAAAAGACAAAAAACAAAATATTGGTTAATATGTTTAAAAATATGGGGAAAATGAAATACAATCTTATTTGGCCTAACACTGAATAAAGAAATTAAAGAAAACTTCATAAATATCACTAGATAAAAATTGAAATATCTATACAGTCCAAAATAACATAAATATAAATATAAATTTTAAATGACTAAACTATTTGCAACACATGTGACATAGAAAAGATCCTGACATATCAATAGTAAAAGAAAACAAACACAAAAAAGACACAAGAATAAAACAGGTAATTCATAAAAGAAATGCTAATGGCAATAAAATTTTTAAATGATGCTCAATTTAACTAGTAATGAAATAAATGAAAATTTGAACAGTACTCAAATGTTATTTTCACCTTTCATATTAGTAAAAATTGAAAAATGTTAGCAATACTCTGTTAGTAGGAGAAAAGAGGCATAGAAAGTCTCATTCACTGTCGGTTAGTGTTGATACAAGTTCCTGAGGGACAATCCAGCAATATCTATCGACACTTATAAAGATGGCATGGTGGCTCAAGCCTGTAATCCCAGCACTTTGGGAGGCCAAGGCAAGAGGATTTCCTGAGCTCAGGGGTTCAAGACCAGCCTGGGTAACTTGGTGAGACCTTGTGTCTGCAGTAAGTCAAAAAATAAGCTGGGGTGTGATAGTGCATGCCTATAGTTCCAGCTACTTGGAAGGCTGAGGTGGAAGGATCACCTTAGCCCAGCAGTTTGAGACTGTGGTGGTCATGAGCGTGCCACTGCACTCCAGCCTGGGTGACAGTAAAACTCCGACTCAAAAAAAATGGTAACTTTTTAACCCAACAATTCTGCCTCCAGGTACAATGGGGTGCCAAAAAATGTATACACATCTTAAGAGATGTTATCTATGTATAATTTTTAGTCCTCCATAATCAGAAGTGTCTGGATGCTGATGGTAAACTTTTTGAGCACCTCTTGTAATTGCAGAAGTCAAACGTGACTTATATTCACCTTTTGTTATCAGTATATATTGAGTATTACAATTTTGATAGTTTTCCCCCTTTCTTAAAATGTGTACACGTTTTTTGACACTCTCTGTATATTTCTAAGAAAACATATAAACTAAAATGTGTACAATTGACAATAGGGCATAAAGGATGTAATTTTATAGTGTAATAACAAAATTTTTCTGTTTGGGCATTTGCTACAATTATTTATTAAGTACATACTTTGTGTTATGCGCTAGGAATACAAATATAACCAAGATGGTATCGGTGCTCTGAACATGATGCCAAAACACGGCATCTTGGCATGCTGAGAAGTTTGAACTCAGGGACATTGGAAAGGTCTCAGAAGCAAAGCCTCTCTGACCTTCTGCCATCCTGTCTCCTCCTCTTAGAGTCATAGAAACTAGAATTCCTCTTCCCTAAGTCATGTCATAGAAACTAGAAGCCCCCTCACCCAAAGCAAGCCATAAAACCTGCAAAGGTTACTCTCTCACTTCCTTTTTCTCTCTTCTCCTTTGAAAATGCCCCATTCCAGAGGGCTCTTGTAGTATTACACAGAGAAGGAAGAAATGCCAAACAGAAAGGACAAAAAGAATTTGAACAGATAGGCCTTGCTGAGTTTCCCCACTCTGTCTCTTACCGTTAGGTCATACCTTCTGGTCTAATGACATGTCTACACAACTGTCCATTCTGCATCTAACCCAAGCATAAAAATAAACCATTTTCCCTGGATCTTTGGGTCTTCATTTCTGAGGTCTCCCATGTCACATAAAATTTGATTAAATTATGCTATCTCTTGTTAACCTGTTATTTGTTACAGGAGTGTCAACTTTGACCCTCATGAGGGCAAGGTACTTGACTCATGGAACCTCTATGTAGGGAAAAGAGAAAAATAAAGCAAATGTATATTAGGGAAAAGAAGTAACAAGAGATATAGTGGCCTGTAAGGTACAGGGTGACTATTTTTATACTGGGTGGTCAAGGACAGTGTCCCTGAAGAAGTATCACTTAAACTAAGTTCTGAATGATAAAAAGGATAATTCAGACAAGAAGGTAACAATAAATGTTTATTTTATCCTAAATGTAATGTGAGTCCACTGTAGGTATTTTTAAAATAATATAATTTCCATCTTAGAATCATCACGGCAGCTATTACATTGAAAATAGACTGTGGGGAGCAAGGGTAAAAGAAAAGAAACCTATCTAAATACTCCTGCTGTAGACTGGGTGAAGTACAGTGAAATCTTGGACTAGGGTGGTAATACCAGATATGGAGAAAAGAGGGGAAATTGGAATATATTGTAGAGAATTTTAAAAATTGAGAGTACTTGCTAATTGGCTATACATGTGAATGGGAGAAAAACAAATTTTTTAAAAGATCAACACTTTTGATTTGAGCAACACAGAGGAAGACTGAGATATTGACTTTAGAAAAGAAGTATGAGGCATTTATCAGTAAGCAAAACTTTGCCCAGTTATTTTCTACATGCTTATTCTATTTCCAAAATAGAGATATCCAGAAACCCACAGCCAGCATATTGCTAAACACACAGAAACTGGAACTATTTTCCCTGAAAACTCGAACAAGACATTGATGCCCACTCTCACTCCTCCTGTTTAACATACTTTGGGAAGTTCTAGCTAGAACAATTGGAGAAGAGAAGGCGATCAGATGTATCCAAATAGGTTATCCCTCTTTGCAGATTACATGATTCTATACTGCAAAAACCCAAGAGAATCTGTCAAAAAAACTCCTTGCACTGATAAAGGACTTTGGCAAAGTTTCAGGGTATAAAATAAATGTGCAAAAGACAATAGCATTTCTATACACCAATAATAAACAAACAGAAACCCAAATAAAAAAGCAAAACTCCATTCACAATAGCCACACACAAAAAAAGAAATACCTTGGCATCTTCCTAACTAGAGACGTGAAAGACCTTTACAATGAAAACTACAAAACACAGCTCTAAGAAATCGAAGATGACACAAACAAGTGGAAAAATATCCCATGCTCATGGATTGGAAGAATCAACATTGTTAAGATGTCCTTTCTACCTAAGGCAATCTATAGATTTAGCGCAATACCCATCAAATTCCCAGTAACATTCTTATCAGACCTAGAAACAACAATACAGGAATTCATATGCAAACATAAACGACCATGAATAGCCAAAACAATTCTCAGCCAAAAAAAAAAAAAAAAAAAAACAAAGCAGAAGGTATCACACTCCCAGACTTTAACTTTATTATAAAGTTACAAAAATCAAAACAGCCTGGTATTGGTACAAGAACAGGTACATACACCAATGGAACATAATTGAGATTCCAGAAGCAAAACCTCAATTTCTCAACCAACTCATCTTCAACAAAGCCTCCACCACCAACCACTGGGGAGAGGAGAACTTATTCAGTAAATGGTGCTAGGAAAACTGGCTGACCACATGCAGAAGATTGAAACAGGACCCCTACCTATCTCCATACACAAAAATCAACTCTAAATGGATCAGAGACCTAAATGTAAAACCTCAAACTATAAGAACCTTAGAAAATGCAGGAGACACTCTTATAGAAATTGGAACTGACAACCAATTCCTACCAAAGCCCCAAGTGCCCATGCCATAAGAGATAAGAAAGACAAGTGGGACCTCATCAAACTGACAAGCTTCTGCAAAGCCAAAGAAGCCGTCAAAAGAGCAAGGAGACAGACCACAGACTGGGAAAAAACATTTGCCAACTCTGTGTCTGACAAAGGCCTAACATCTAGGATCTACAAGGAACTCAAATGTGTTGAAAAGAAAAAACAAGCAGCCCCATTACAAAGTAGGCAAAAGATATGAATAGACAGCTCTCAAAAGAAGACATATGAGCAGCCAACAGATACATGAAAAAATGTTCAGCCTCACTAGTCATCAAAGAAGTGCAAATTAAAACTACACTGAGATGCCACCTAACTCCAGTCAAAATGACCATCATCAATAACTGAGAAAATAACAGATGCTGGAGAGGATGTGGCAAAAAGGGAGCACTTCTACACTGTTGGTGGGAGTGTAAACTAGTACAGCCTCTGTGGAAAACAGTATGGCAATTCGTAAAAGTTCTAAAAATTGACCTTCCATATGACCCTGCAATTCCCCTACTGGGAATATACCTGGAAGAACCCAAATCACTCTATTAAAAAGATACCTGCACACGTATGTTTATTGCAGTGTTGTTCACAATAGCAAGAACATGGAACCCACCATGCTGCCCATCAAAAGAGGAGATACAAAAAATGTGGTACATATACACAATGGAGTATTATGCAGTCATAAAGAATAACAAAATCATGAACTTCGCAGCAACCTGGATGAACTTAGAGTCTATAATACTGAGTGATCTTTCACAGAAACAAAGAACTGAGTATCACATGTTCTCACTCATAAGTGTACCTTGAACAACTATTGTAATACTATAAGAAAAAGATTTACAGTGGCAGAAAACTGCGGGGGGGGTGGTGCAGGGAGGTGGGATTGGCAGTAGTGGGAATCTGCCTGGGGAAGGGGGGGCATCAACAAGGGTACTTGTACAATGGATATTTGTATACCTAACCCTGAATTATACCCCACAGTTTTAAAATAAAAAAATTAAAGTTGAATAAAAAATCAAAGATACCAACCAGGCAAATGCATAAATGATATGAGAGTTTGAGGAGAAGTCAGGTGTAGGGAAATCCATTTTGGAGTCTCATAATTAATATTCAGAGCAAGAAACCAGAATGTGATTACCAACAAAACTGAGAAAGAGAGGCAAAGCTGAATCACAGGGCATACAGCATTAGAAACGGAGCAAAAGAAAAGAAAATGAGAACTGGATTTCCAGTCCACAATCTTCTAGGTCTTTGATTTACTCAAGTTGGCATCTCTGCTCCTCAATTGCTCATTGTAAAACAGGGATCGCCATAGTAAAAACTGCCAAGTCTGGTTGGGGAATTAATGGAGATAACTATACTCAAAATATATAATACCATCTCTAACACGTTGTGAAGTGTTCAACAATTATTTGTTATCAGTTTCATTGCAAAGATGTCCATAGTTTTAATAGAAAAAAATGTAGAAACAACCAAAATTATTTTTAAGTAATAAAATTACTTTTAACAATCAGTGAAAACAAAGTTTTATGAAAACTGAGGAAAAGAAAAGAATAGGCTGGAATAATTCTAAGTTGGCATCAAATTAGTGGTTAGCAATAGGAAGCTATTAGAAGAAATGAAATCAGATTGGAGTTAGGTCCAACTAAAAAAATTGTAGAAAACTATAAAGGAGTAAATCCAAAAAACTTACATGAAAAAGAATATGAGAATGTAACTGGATGGTATCTTAAAGCCTTCTAATCTTCAGACAATAGAAATGTTAGACTCTTTCACAAAGCAGGCCTCTACATTAATCATTATACTTCCATGCAACATTTAGCCCATGATAAATATTTGCTATGAAGCTCTAAAATTCAGATATGAGGCTTATTTTGCAATTTCCATTGAATTCTTTTTCAAATTAAAGCAACTCCCTAGTCACATCTTAATTTTTAATACTATGCCAACTGCAGGAAATAAATAACTGATTGCCTTAAAGAAAGGAAAAACTCTTATTGCATTTTTGTTTTTTCAGTAAGTCACTGTGAGGGGAAATAAGCACTCACAAGTACATATTTTCTTCAAAATCTACATGTCTTAAGGTAACTAAAAAAATCAAGATTTGAGGTGTCTAAAAGGAGCTAGTGAGACAAGTATAATCAATTGCTCTTTGATTCAATATTTCAACAAAATGATGGTGATGTGGAGTTGAATTCTCTTTCTTCTTTGATTTCTCTAAATCACTTAGAAAAACATTGCTTTTCTTCCCTGTATTCACGAGTAAAATAATATTTCCCTCTCCCCACCAAGAGTGACATAAGAATTGAAAACAAGACAAAAAAAAAAAAATCAACCCTGTATCTGTGTAGTCACTTATGTGCAGCTGCTGAACTCTCCAAACAACAGCTGGGCAATTATGACTATCACCCTTGTATTCTAAAACACAGTCTAAAAATTATCTGCATTTAAGTTAAAGCTTCAATGCCTCTGCTATGTGTTAATTCGCTCTTCTCTTTATCATCCCTTCCCCCTTTGAGTTTTCCCCATCTGACCCCGTGCTTCCCTAGTTTTCAACACAAAATTTTATCAAACCCGTTCAGCATATTTTTCCTCAGTGGGAAACAATGCTAAAGTGTACTGTCTGTTCAGTTATTTTGACAACTTAGTTATTTTGATACCTTTCAACTTGGATTTTTCTATAAAAAGTAAATTTTGAAGGCAGTGAATACAAGTCTTAATGTGTTTTTGGGAATACTGGGGATTCAATTCTCATTCTGTATTTTCAAATTTCTTACAAATACCAAAGTAAATGAACATATTTCTTACAAATATCAAAGTAAATGAACATAGGATTTTGAATTTCACATCATTGTGAATAACCAGGGAAACCGCAAACTGCTTTAAAAAGTGCTTGAAAACTATATATAGCTATCTATGAATTTATTCATATGAATTTTATTCAGAATTCTCATCTGAAATTAATTTTTAGTCTGTGCCACCCTGTCCTTTGATCTAGAAGCTACATCCTTACAGATTAAATGGGATAAACCCCCTCTTTCTGTTTGCTTTTCATACCACTCCATAAAAATAAGAAACCCATATAGCCCCATGCTCTAATCAAGGCATGGAGAGTTGTGTCTGGTGTTCATCAATGTGATGATTTACCATTATAGCACGGTGATATTCTCACTCTCCTTCTGGTACTCCTCTGTAATGTTATTTACCCATGAATCCAAATACCTTTCTATTTTATCTAAACAGTGAAAGGAAGGGAGAGAGAGAGAGAGGAAGAAAGGGAGGAAGCGGATAAGAACAAAAAAGGTAGGCATGGACTCCATACTTTTTTGTAGTATGAATCAGGAGAGGGAAGAGGGAAGTTACAAACATTTACTGAAATACCATATATCATGTAATTCTTTTATCAACTTATGACCTCCTTATTCATATTACATATCAGGAGTTTCAGAAATTGAAATTGATTGCCAAAAAGTTTGTACAATACTAAAGAGCACAAATTCAGATACCAGGAATTCAAAGAACCAGGGTTGAAGGTCAGATCTGATAGTTTCCAAAAAGCCCAAACATTTTTAGTCTGACTTCCTTGGGGTGATTCCATTTGTAAATTGAGCAGTGGAGAATTATCTCTCGTTTGCCCAACGTAAAGGCCATACTTTGTTATTTTCTGTGACATTGCTACCCTTCAGGGGAGCCACCAGCAGTATTATTTGTGGGTAATATTGATCAAGGAATGCCAAAGAAGTGTGTCTGGCTATTGTCTCCTCAACATTCTTCACCCAATATCAAAAGTCTAAGGGAATTCTGTGGCAAAAAGCTACCAGGAGTCAGCCATTGGTGGGAGCCGAAGTGGATGAAATAAATTGAACTGGAGTCATGAAACTGTGTAGTAGAAAAATCCTGCAGACACAATGAAAACTGTGCATGAGGACCAACTGAGAACGCAAGTACTTGAATCACTGCCACAGTGAGGGCGTCCGTGATGGTCAAGTGACCTTAGCCAGAGAAAGAGTCTGAGAAGTCAGTTCTGAAACCCAGATAGGTGACTTCTGCTCTTTGATCTAATCCTTTCTCCCTGTTCCCAGACGGGATTAGTAAAAATGTAGATCCTTTCTCATTATTTGAAGTCCCGAACTTGGGGGTTGAGGTATGACTGAAGTTTCAAACTGAATTGTACTGACATTTTGATAGCTGAAAATGGTTACAGAGTACAGACAATTGCCCCAAATGTTAAGGAGACCAAAAGAAAGGTTTTGACTACACCACAGTTGGAAATAGGGAATGGAGAAAGATTAAACCTTACATTTATACCCCTGAAACTTCTGCTTCTACAGGAAACTATATTAATATTTGAATCCTCAGAATAAAACTTTTCGTTTGGGTAATTGACATCCAGAGAGGTAGAGGAACCAATTTAACAGTTAGAAACAGAACCTGCACTGTAGGATCTGTTACAAACCATTATGCTATATTGCTCCAATATAGGTTAACACATATCCCAAACAGTTTTCCATTTTGAACTGTGTATAGAGATCTATGTTTAGACTGAGTTCAATTATGCACTCTTATACAACCACCAATGTAGATATCTATAAATACCTTTTTCACTGAAAAATAAGTATGATGTAAAAATAAATACATACCATAATATCAACCATAAAATAACGTGCACACACACACATAGGGAACTATACCACAATGTCAATATGTTAGACAATGGGAGGTGAGATAGGAGATACGAGTTATTGATGACTTTAGTGTGCTACTTTATATGTTTTATAAATTCCCTAAAATTGTCTTAAATAATTTTATAATTGGAAAAAACTAAGAGATTTGGGGGAAAAACTGTTCTACTATTCTATCATATGTTTTGTGTATATTGCATAAAAAGCATAGTCCTGTATTTATTTAGCATATTTTGAAATTAGTACAAGTAGCCAAAAGGTTTTCAGCTTAGATGTTTATAAAACAAGTAACTTAATCCAGTAAGAAAACTTTAAAAGGTAAAAGGATGTTTGAGTAATATTCAAATGCTTAAGAGTTTAAAACTTCCATTCCACCTCTTAAAACATAATGCCACTTTTAAACATTGCTATGATGCCAAATTCTGGTTATGTATGTTTATTTCAGTTGGCTATTTCAATTATTCATATAAAGAATATTCAGTAAATAATCTTGTGGTATAGAAATCTGTAAAAGTTAAGGGAGGTGTAAACTCTACCAGCAACTTTTTCTAAAGTTACAAAACATGAAAGCTAAACTTACAAAATCGCCAATAATGCAAGATAGAATTGTAGCCTTCAGTTGAGCATGAGGTATACACACATTTCACACACTGAATTACATAGAATCTATTCACACACATCACACCCACACAGTAAAGCTACTGGGGCCTCTTGCAGCTGTCTGGAAGCCACTGAAAAACGATTACAAGTCAGAAAGCAGTGAGAGGCACTGAAAGTCCTTTTGTTTTAACGCCACATTCCTTTCCAAGGCCTCTCAGATTAGTTCTCCCTCATGCAGTATTTTTTGCAAAGATCCCCCTGTGTATAATACCCCTCTGAGGTCAGAAAAGCAGTACAGTAATAACCATTTGGGCAATCTTATTATTACAAATCCCCCGTGCAATTCTGCCAACAGACAGGTCAGAACGTCTGGCAAAATCATTTTTATTAGAAGAAAGATACCCTGGAAAGCATGCTTCATGAGGACAACAGGCCTTGAGATCCTTGGGAGTTCAGGCAGAACTAGGAAGAGAGTAGTACTCAAGTGAACAACAGAGATAATTGAAACACATACCTGGTTCCAATCTCCTGACATCAAGAGATCCTCCTGCTTCAGCCTCCCAAGTAGCTGAAACTACTGGTGTATGCCTCTATGCCCGACTTTCCCCGGGCATTCTTGAATGATTTGACACCACAGAATTAATGAATAGAGAAGATTCTGAAAATTATCAAGTTCAATACAATGGAGGTAAAAGGATTATTATGTATCATGGCCTCCCCAATCCTGATTCTTGTGTGAAACAGTAACTAGAGTTTAGCTTTAAGCTTGTGCCCACAAATAGTTTTATTCAAACAGTGGTTGTCTGAAATATGTTTCTTTGGGGGATTTTTTTCTCCATGACCCATACTCTATTTCCTTTGACCTCTATATAGTCTTTGCCCTTTGCAGTTTTATGGTTTCATTAATGACAGTATTTTTTTCTTCTCCTAAAGAATTTCTAACTTAATTATACCACTTTCTGTATAACCTCTGTGTTTAAAGATAGAAAATATAAATGCTAGCTACAGAAATTTGCTGTGCTATGTTTAAATTAATCCAATATAATTCAGATTTGAGGGACTCGGTTACTAATGGATAACACATTAGATATATTTTTTATTCCCTTTAATGGATAGTTTTTGTTAAATTTTAGGTTTTAAAAAGTATTCAGGAAAAAAAAAGTCAGGAATAATGCTTATTTAGAGGAAAACACCAAAAAGGATTTTTGGAACAGAAAGAGATAACTAAGAGAAAAGAGAAGTAGCCCACAGTTTGTATCTATAAAAATGAGAGTATTGTGAAATCTTTGTTCTACAAAGTATAAAAACAAACCTACTTCATCCTACATGTGATTCAGGGGAAGAATGAATTGGACTAAAATTTTGCATAGTATATTGGAATTTAGAGGAAAAATGTAAGACAGCTCACAGAGGATGAAAAGGGAGTAGTAAAATTGTTAGAACGGGGCATGTTAAGTGTATATGACTATATTTTTCAGATACTAAGCGCTAGTATTGCAAACCAAATAATAAAAATTAATGTGTATGCGTCTTACTGTCTTCAAGAGTTCAGTAGACTGTCATAAGAAAGACAAAGAAAAGCTGGTTGGCCTGGTATGATGGCAACTTTTTCTACATGATTAAAGAAACAAAAACTCACTAAACATAAAACATTTCTGAGAACAGCTGGCTAGTTTTATAGCCCTCTGTAACTCACATCTTTTAACACCAAGATTTAGTGTCTGAAGACTTATAAAAAAACAATGAATAGGCAAAATATACAACAGTGAACATGGCGTAGTCCTGTAACAGATCAGGCCATTCATCCATAAAACACTTTATGATCCATATAAACAGTTTAGGCTTATCCAGGCTCTTAGATTTTAGCTAAAAGCAACTAAAATCACTAAGACTCCAGTACTCTGGCTCTGAAACTTTAAATGCTCAGTTAAGATCTGTGTAGTATTTTAATCTTAAAATTAAATCTCAAATTCATTACCAATGAATATTTTCATTCTCTACATATTTCTTAGTTTCTTGAAATTCTCTGTTTTCTAGCCATCTTTTTGCCAAGGAAGTAAGCCAAATTAAAGATTTTCATTTCTACTCTTCTCCTGTGAAAGTCATCCTGACTTGAGGTCAAATTAAATTTCCTGATGGATGATTTCTGAAAAGTGTATGTGTTCATTGCATCCTATTTTAGAACCATCTGATTTCCTCATACATATTTTCCTTTTTGTAGGATTCTGCATAAGATGGGGACACTCTACAGCCCATGATCCATTCAACTACAAGTCCAATGTTTGTTTACATTTTTAAGAATTTTAACTCTGAAAAAACTAGAGAAAACAAATGTTATCATCTGGCATAAAAACTCCACAACCAAGCAAAGTAGGCATATCAATGGCAAAAGATGGCTTAGCATTTAGTTTACAAAGGATTAGCTGATTCTGGCATAAAGCTCTATTTTTAATATATACCTGAAAAATAAGATGCTGAAGAAAGAGTGAGTTGAGTGATGACAGAGTTACTGCCTGGACACTGGAAAGTACAGGGATGGGAATTTAAGTGCAAAATATCTCCAGACCACCCACCACCTACTCCAGCCATCGAGAATAAAGCAGCCTCTGAGGAGGGCACAAACCCCATGGGCAGCTAGGAATGAAGAAGAGAAGTCTGTCGAGATGACCCAGACTTGAACTTAGAGGAGATAAAAGGAGAACTGCGATAACTATAGTCAGTCACTACAACTCCAGAGAACGTTAGTTAACAGAAAGCATCATCAATGCCAGGTTTTCTGAAGAGTTTTTATAATCATGTTTCTGGAAACACAGAATGATCTTCACACTGAACAGTGAGCTAGTAAGCTGACTAATGCTATATGGGTGTGTAAACTGAAGGAAGAGACAAAAGTGGGTGAAGGAATAGAAAAAAAAGAGAGCCTAAATGAGAAAAAAAAAAAAAAGAACTATGAAGACAGAGTAGAAGTATAAGAAATAAGAGAGAAATAAGGATGAAAGATGGAATATAATACAGTTCAAGTGAAAAACAACTTAATATGAGAAAATGGAAAATCTCTTAAAATAAAGAAATGTCATCTTTAATTATCTGTAAACATTAATATATTTACTCTCAAATATATGATGAAAAGAAATGTGTAAAAAACATTTCTCCTATTTTCACCCACTCCCATTCCTATTTCATGTTCTCAATCTGCAGTTTTTCTGGTTGGGAAATTTCACAAGTTTTATCTATATTGCTTTAATGTTTTTAGGAGAAGCACAGTGGAAAATCAAGCTTCTTTTACCCAGAAGTAAGTTGAAATGAAAACGCATGCATTTCCTAATGCAGCAGAACTCCACATATTTTTGAAAGAATTGCTTCAGATAGAATTTCTTGTTGGTTTTCTTATTCAGACAAAAACAGAATGAGGTGCTAACACTTTGGTGTCATTTTCCTGAAGCTTAGCAGTTGTGTGATGGTTTTAATGCTATCTTTATTACCAAAGCTAGTGTGAGCAGGTCTGAGTTCAGGGGCTCAGTGGTAGTCCTGTGACCTAAAAAGCAAGCAACTGAATGTCAATTGTCCAGCTTTCAGACTTCAATGCCATCAAGAGAAGATGTGACTCAAGTTCATGCAATCAAGAGATCCCTGAATTGCTTGTTAAAGTCCAGATTATTGGTACCATTCAAGAATGGATGGCTGTGAACCTGGAGTGAAGAAAAATTTGACTTTCTAGCAAAGATCCCAGGTGTTGAGACTCATTTAAGAACCACTGCAGAAAGGAGCAGTCCTTAGAATATAAATCATGTGTGACTTTGGTTTTCCATTTTGAGTAATATATGACCAAAAAATTATTATGCCATGGGAACTATTGCAACAGACTTATAAAACTTACACTATGAGATTTGCTAAAAATTGTGTATCAAACTGTCATTTGGTCACTTTCAAGAAATTTGTATAGGAGCCAAATAGTATCCCATGGGAACAAGTAGACTTGAGAAAAAACTGCAATCCTGACTGCTTATTAATGGAACCAAGAGCCAAATGTTCACTCCAGCCACCTGTGAACAATTCGTGTTTGGCACGTGACACAGAAAGTGGTCATTTGTTTTAGATTCTGTAGCTAGCACCTCTGTAGATTTATGGTGATAGAGATAGCAATTCATTTCCTTAGCTTTTAGTCCAATGGAAGTTAAATTCTCAGTTTATTACTTTATGACCTTTGCCACAGAAACTAGCTAAATGCTATAAGTAGAAAATGCTTTCTTTGGTTGTACAATATGCGCCATAGAAGATGATGGACTTAAGAACAAGATGTGCTTTTAGTGTGTGTCTCATGTGGAATAAGAAAATTAAAAAAAAAAAATCTAGCCGGGCTCGGTGGTTCAGCCTATAATCCTGTGCCTTGGGAGGCTGAGGTGAGTGGATTGCCTGAGCCCACGCGTTTGAGACCTGCCTGGGAAACTTGGTGAGACCTCATCTCTACAACAAATAAAAAATTAGCCGGACATGGTAGCGCTCACCTGTAATTCCAGCTACTTAGAAGTCTGAGGTGGAAAGATCGCTGGAGCCCCACCAGGTCAAGGCTGCGGTGGCAGGGAACGGCCACTGCACTCCAGTCTGAGCGACAGAGTGAGACTCCAACTCAAAAATAAAATAAAATAAAATAAAATAAATTTTGGATAATCTAAGAATTGATTAAAATGTTTTCTAAATTCTTCCAGAGCTATCAATACTTTCCAAAGCTTTTAAGATAGGCACCCCAGGAGCTAATTGGTTTAATTCTTTTTTAAGTTCATCACCTGTTATTAATGTACTAAAACACTGAGACCATAAAGATTTTCAAGACTAAAGTTTATAACGCGTTGGATTTTAAATGTACTTGACTTCTATCCTCTCATTCCCTATAAACATCACATTCATGCAGAGGAAAGTAATTTGCCATTCATTGTATTGATTAGCTGTGAATTCCAGCAAATAACTGGAATTTTGTATCCTTATACATATTTTGAGCTTCTGAGTTCCAGATTTTAATTCCTACATAGCACTAGCATTACCCTCTCCAGCAAAATGTTAATGCTCATCTATTTTACTGTGGTTACCCAGGACAGCAAAGATTGACTAGGCCCTTCATCCTTATAGTCTCATAAAACATTATTTGCTACAGTTGACACTGACATAGAGACTGAAGAAAGTCTTAGGTACAAAGATTTCTTTTATTTTTATAACTTAAATAATCTTACAACACTTATTCAAATATTAGTACAAAATAAAATATAAGACTACGTAGTAATTCTTAAAACACTGAGACAATCTAAGATAAATACTATGTAAATAGAATATATTAAGATTATTATATGATTACAGTAAAATTTATGCAAACTGGGAAATAACTGGTTTTAGGTTATTATTTTAATAATAAATAAAATAGAATATTAAAAAAATAAATAAAATATACTAAATAGTATGAAATAAATAATGCAATATTAAATAATATAATATTAAATATAATGATAATAAATATTATATTAGAATAAAATAACTTATTTTAACTAAAATAAGTATTATAATAATAAAACAAATTGTAACATTAAAGTAATAAAATAATACTTCATAAAATATTAAAGTAATGAATATAATAGAAAAAATAAGGACAATCACTCATTGAGCATATGTATGTGCCAAGCACAATGCTACAACTTTATATTCACAAATTCATTTTATACTCATTTAACAAAAGGAACACTTGCTTAGAGAAATTAAACAATTTTCCCAAAGTTATCATGCTGCTTGGTAGTGAAATTCAAATTTAGGTCTGCCTGACTACAAAGCTTTTTCTCTTAAATAGTATACAAACGCCTCTTTTCCTCAATTGTGAATGATTTTGTTAAACACATATTACTGGTTTAGAATGATGTTTCCCGAGAATTAATGCTGGCTCGTTTCCCACTGTGTTAAAGGGAAAAGATACTGCATTCATAGTCCAAAGTCTTACCTTGTTAGGATACTGTCATTTACTCTGTTTTATGACCTGAAAGCCACTTGGGGTCTCCCAGCTTTAGTTTCCTCTTATAAGGTGATGAGGGCAGTCAGGAGGTGATAATATCTGGCTCCACCTGCCTTTCTATACTGTTGCTGAAAGTCACTGAACGTCTAGCCAAAGGCAGGTCATCCAAACGAATTCAAAGTCAAACTAAATTGCTATAACCACTGATATCTCATATGGAGTACATAGCAAAACAAGCTTAGCTGCTGACTTCATATGTTATAGAAAAAGAGACAGATCTGAGTGGATCATCCCTAGAAACATGTGTTTTGCCAGGGCTAGAATGGTATCTGATACCAGGGAAACTAGAATTTAAAAAAAAATTTTTTTTTTTGAGAAAACAAGGTTTATTAAGAGGACAGAAAAGCTGCCACAGTGGGAGGGGACCCAAGGAGGTTGCCCACAAAAAATTTTAAACAGAAAAACTAGCCTAAACATTTTTGAGATTTAAGAAATTTTGGATTTGTCTTAGAACATAAAGTATAAAAATCAATACAATTTTCATTTGTCATTGGGAATAAAAATTATACAATTCTCAAAACTGTTTATATTGCAAAAATTTGCTTATATCGCCTCAGATCCACTCAGTCTAATTTATCTGCTTGTACCATGCAATTGAAGTGCTCATTGTCTGTTTTGAAATAGTGGTTTGATTATAGCTATTTAAAATTTAGCTCAGGCTGCAGCTTTGACCATAAAGCACACCCTTAGCACACACACTCTAATCTGATATTAAATGAAACCTCAAAATCTGGCTGGCTGAATTTGTTATCAAAAATGTTTCCAAGGGAAAGGACTGCCATTTTTTTATCAGAGCTGTTAGGTTAAGCCATCTACTATTAAATGTCCCCCAGAGACCAACTTTTCAGATAGTATATAAAAGAAAATGTCTGCCTTGGCGTGTCTATGACAAAGTACCAGTCAATGTGATTGCATGTTCAGAATCTCCAATATCAAAATTTTAAAAGTTTCCAGATCATTCTTATATATTACTGGTAGAAGTGTAAAGTTTTAAACTCCCTTTGGAAAAATAATTGACAATATGTGTAACAAGTCTTTTAAAAATTCTAATTTTCTTTATCCTGTTAATGGAAAGACCATAAAATCTGCAGAGGAATAAACAGTCTGAAGATTGGGGAGGCACAGCCTGTAGTACAACTTAAAGTGTGCCCTGCAAAGAACAAAGGAAGAGTCTGGCTTAAATAGGGAAAGTTATTTCCATAGTTCTCAATCAGGTCCATTTATGCAAATGAAAGATTTAAACTTAGCTCTGATTGGTTGAAATAGCTGAGTCTGGATTGGGCGATTTCCAAGCCTAATACCAGAAGTCTCTGTCAGACTTTTCTTTCAAATTAAGGGGGAAGGAGGGTCCTAGTCAAAATTTATCTTTGACTGACAACAGAAACTGGTTTGGTTTCCTTGTACAAAGGGAGGTACCATGACACTTTTACATCTTTCCAAGGACACAGAAGTATGTGACTACTACCTCACCCTGCCATAGCTGCCTGATTCTGTTTTGACTTTGAGCACCTCATCTAGCCATAGGGAGTCTGGGACATATTTAAACAGACCCAGTAATGATACTTCTCAGAAAGTATCCTAAGAAAATAATACAAGATAAGAAAGAAAAAAAAAGAAAAGAAAGGGAAAAACGGAGAGAAAAAAAGAAGGAGAAAGAAGGTTACTTTGATAAAAATACAAAAGGTTTTGGGGATTATTTTTGCATTATTTTCAATATAAGAAAAACTGAAAACAACCTAAATATTCACAGGAAGACAATAACTGTAATCTTTGGCATAGGCACTCAAAGAACTTATTAGCCAATTGAAAAATATCTTTATAAAAGGTTTATGATAATGTAAAAACTATTTGCTATAATAATAAATATCAAGGTAAAGGTAAGATATCAAATTAAATCAAATATAAAGAATGTATGAATAAAATATGAATTAGAAAAGTATATGTTAGTACTCATCTTTGTGGATTGGCTGGAATGATTTTTTTCCTAGTTCTCTCAATTTTTCAAATAATCCATAATAATGATACATTGCTTTTTTAAAAAATTGTGTACACAGATTAATATTTAATTTTCATTTAAATGCTAGCAAATTTTCAAATTCTAAATGTAAGCTACCTTGTTATATGCCCTTTTTATGGTCAAAGAAAAAAAAAAGGATTTTTTTCTTCCTAATTTGATTCTAAAATTTAGAGTCTTAAACAATGAAGTTCATTTATTTGTCTAAAAATAATGTCTTCAGCAAAAAGTAAATAAAATACAAAAAAGTAGAAGAAAAAATCTATAGTCTCAATAGTGAGAGATAACTATTGACATATTAACATATCCTACTGGGGTTTTGTTCTGTCTATTCTTTCTCTTACTTGTTTTATATAGTTATAATCACATTATTGATGCAATTTAACATTTGGTATTTTTTTCTGTGAGATTATTTTTAAAGATAACTAAAATCAATAACACAATAGACATTATTGGCACTGAAATAGAAGAAATACCAAGAAAATAATTTTTTTTTTTGAGTTGGAGTCTCACTGTCACCCAGGCTGGAGTGCTATGGCACACTCACAGCCACTGCGACCTCAACCTACTGGGTGATCCTTCTGCCTCAGCCCTTCCAAGTAGCTGGAACTACAAGTACACGCCACCACTCCTAGCTACTTTTTGATTTTATTGTAGAAATAAGGTCTCGCCAAGTTGCCCTGGCTGGTCTCAAACCCGTGGGCTCAGGCAATCTTCTCACCTTGGCCTCCCAAAATGTTGGGATTTTAGGCATGTGCCACCGCATTCCACTAAGAAAAGAATTTAAATGATGCCGATTCCAATTGAAAGTTGCTATCTGAAACCATGAAATTACCAATAGGAGGAGGAGATTTCTTAATAGAACTTTTTTGGACACTCAATGGAATAGCGGAATAGTCCATGTCTTAACAAATCATCAACTAATTCATAAGAAAACAAACAATTACATCATAAGCAGACTGGAATGTGTTTCTACCATCTTGGCAGATAGTATTTGGCCTGGCATTTTTCTTATATCCACTTTAACTCATTTGTGACTGTGGACATGAAAGAATGTTGTAAAAAGTAAACTAAAAAAAAAAAGGAGAAGAAGGAAGAGAAAGGGAGAGGTGAAAAGGAAAAGCAGAAAAAGAAGAAAAGTTGGCTATCTAAATGGTATAACAGAACAATTGTAACAAAGTTTAATGAGTGGATTTCAAACTCTGTTGAGCACAGTAATCACCTAGGAAACTTGTTAAAATACAGATTCCCGACCCATGTCACTAACAATTAATGCTCATTTGCTGTGGGGTAAGCCCAAAATCATTTTGTATGAGCACTCAAGTTGGTATCCAAGACTTCCATTGGTACTGTGAAAATTAATTAAGCAAATTGAAGTAATTCCTGCACACCCAACTAAATTAGAGTCAAGAGACTATGGCAGAAAATCACTCAGATCATTGATGCCTGCTTTAAGAACTGGCTTGGAAACGAAATTACTTGCTATGATTTTAAGACTAGTTTGGCCTACTAACTGCTGCTGCTCGTCAATCAGAGCTCTCCAGTTCCAGCATAGTCTCCCCAAAGCCAGTGGGTTTTCTTTCAAAACCACTCACTTTTTTCTTTCCCAGTAAACTAGTTTACTTCACCTTCTTTGTTCTTCAAACATACCAGAGGCCACCCCAGTCTGTGCATATATCCTGAAGTGTGATTCTATACTTTGTATAATTCCAAATAAAACCTTTTGCTTAGAGTTTCATCTGTATATTTTTGATATTGGCATTACCAAGACTAGTTTTTGAGAAACACTTAAGATTGCAGAAGAATTTCCTATCAGAATGCATCTTCTGTGAATCTGAAGCATGTTTAAGAGGGTCCTGACCAGTCTAATCAAAATATTTAAAGTGAAAGTTGAGGAAGAAGAAAAATGTCTTAATGAAATTATAAGCTAAGATAGCATAAACAGTAACAGACATTAACCAGAAGAAGGAGGAGAAGGAGAAGGGAGAGGAGAGGAAGGGAAAGGACAAGAGGAGGAGGAGGAGTCTAGAAATTTTCATAAGAATGTAAAATTGAGAACCAGAAATAATTGTTACAACTTCCCATACTTACATTCTTGATTATCAGAGAGCGTGGGTAATAAGTTCAGGAAACTTAAATGTTTGACATGTTAATAATAACATCCTATATCTATTACTCAGATATGTGTTTGAATAGCCAGGGACATATAATTAGAATATAGCCCCCAACACTTCACACTATGTACAAAAATAAATACTGGATAGAAAAAGTGGAATATTGGCAGTGTGTATTGTCATTCATCCATCTATCTATCTAACTATCCATCTATGGTTCTATATCTCCAAAAGAGAGAAACACGAATGGATGGAGACAGAAGCAAAGAGAAAGACAGCAACAACGGGAGAATGAGAAAAACAGAGAGAGATGGAGAAAGAGACAATGATAGAGACAGAGAGAATGGCTGTGCCCCAAAATAAACAATAATTAATAATTTGTTCAGGAAACTACAAATGACTAAATTTGACTCCAGAGATGTCAGGAAATTTCAATAAAGCAACAAACTTAGGCAAAATGAAAGACACATTTAAAACTATATTTTTAAAATGTTAATCACACATACCTATGGTGGTATTCATTGGTTTGAGAGTGAAAAGTAATTGTAACAAAGAGATTTTTGTACTTTAATTTGTATAATTTTAATTACATAATTTACAAGGATAATATATTTATTTCATTCTATAATAAAGAATCAATTAAGCTGGGCACAGTGGCTCATGCCTGTAATTCCTGTAGTTTAGAGGCTGAAGCCAGAGGATCTCTTGAAGCTAGGAATTTGAGACCAGCCTGAGAAACATAGCCAGACCCCATATCTACAAAAAGATTTTTTTTAATGAGCCAGGTGAGGTGATGTGCCTCTGTAGTCGCAGCTTCTTGGGAGGCTGAGGTGCAGGGGTTTGAGACTTGAGCCCAGGAGTTTGAGACTGCAGTGAGCTATGGTCATGTCACTACACTCCAGACTGAGTGACAGTAAGATCCTGAATAATATCTTATGATAGTACAGACAAGAGAATGTAAATCACTCCTGATCCTGCATCCTGATATAAATGCACCTGATAAATAGTTTGATGCCTTCTCCTCTTTCAAGTATATAATTTTATATAGTCATTTGATTTTATCACATATTTAAACATTTTCATAAATCTTTTAATGCCTGCATTACTTTATAATCATGTATATATGCTCGATGCTTAACATATCTTTTATTCATTTTGATATTTTATAAATTATTAACTTTATTTTCAAACAATTTGCTCTTTTACAGAGTTAAAGAAATTACTAGGGCAATTTTTGCTATAGATTTAATTCTAGCTAATTTTTTTAAATGCTCTTCCTCGCTTTCATTTCCCTCCTCACACCTTCCTTCTTTCCTTCCTCCCCACACCAAAAATAAATAAAATAAATTGCAAAGAAAATGAAAAAAATGACTATAATATCTTAGATTTAAAGCAATGATGGGACAATAGTAGGTGAACAGGACTTATGTTAAGATTTTATGAAAATTAACATTAAATTTTTTTAAATGGTTAAAATAAGCTTTTTTTTTTTTTTTTAGATTCTGAAAGGCAGCGTGACTTAGGGACAGAAAGATGAACAAAATAAAAATAAAATAGTATCAATATAATCGCAATTATCCACCAAAAGAGAAATTTGACAACACAGCAAATACTCTAAAAAATTTTGTTTGTTTTTTCTTTGTTTAGTTTGACGTGCCTTGGTTTGGTGTGATGGATGGTGATGGATAGTGACAGGGAGAAATGAATCCGCGCTAGGACAAATAAGCACAAAAGGAGCATAATTCTTAAGGCTAGTGTCTGCAGAGTTAAAAGTAAATAAAAAGAAAACAAATTTTCTTAAACTGAAGTTAGGAACAACTAACAAAGAGAATGGACAAGGAAGAAAAAAAGCTTTCGCCCATTTCTTGGGGCAGAGGGTTAAATGCTAACTAAAAGCAAAATTACTTTTTCCAGACAGGATGTCAAAGGAAATAATCGTTGCACTGGAAAGTGTAGAACAGAAATCATTATAAGGAAATTGGAGTCCAAAATATGGAAAATGGCAGAAGGTAAACCCTTTAATAAGACTTGAGTCTCTAGACCCACACAAATTACTTCTTAGGATATGGAGAAAATTTTGAAAATGTGATGACTGGTCTATTCCTGATTATCTTAAGAAATCAAATGAGAAGCCGGGCTCAGTGGCTCAGCCTGTAATCCCGCGCCTTTGGGAGGCTGAGGTGAGTGGATTGCCTGAGCCCGCGGGTTCGAGACCCGCCTGGGCAGCGAGACCTCATCTCTACAATAAATCAAAAAATCAGCCGGGCGTGGTAGCGCATGCCTGTAGTTCCAGCTACTTGGAAGGCTGAGGCGGAAGCATCACGGGAGCCCAGCAGGTCGAGGCTGCGGTGGCCGGGAGCGGCCACTGCACTCCAGTCTGGGCGACAGAGTGAGACTCCAACTCAAAAAAAAAAAAAAAGAAATCAAATGAGAGTTTCCACGGCAAGTGATCCATAGTTCAGAGGATAGGTTACTGGCCTACAAACTGGCTTAATATGGAATACTCACAAAGTACCAGAATTATTCTTGACCATCTGGAAAAAGATGTGATAAGTACTCAGTGATTGTACATGTACACTAAAAATAAGAAATGAGATTTTAAAAAAAAAAAAAAGTAAGGTTACATACCAGCATCAAGGCAATGCTCTAGACACAATATATTTTAAACCAGGAATCTAATAATATCACCAACAAAATCTTTGTTTAAAGTATAAAAGAACTGAGATAAAAGTAGCATTGGTCAAAGCCTCAATCTTATTCATGAAGTCAATGTATAGCAAAAACTCTAATGATAATTCTATTATTGACCATATTTTGGGCTCCATTTATATTAAATGGAAAAATGATCCTTGGAAAGCAAGTTTAAGAAATTTATAGATGACAAAAGTCTTGGTGGGATACCTAATTGATTTAATTATTAAAGACTAATTCAAAAACATAAGCAGGCTGGAATAACGGGACTATGTTTTTAAAAGGAAATCTAATATATGCATAATCTTGTACTGAGTTTAGAAAATCATTTACCTAGTGAGTAGGTGAAGAACAAAAAGGGAAATTCGTCTTAAGAGCAGTTAGGGTTAAATATAACCAAAGGAATCCATTGACCATTAGTTCACAATTAAACAAATAAAGGATGTATTAGGAGGCTCATTTTAGTGTCAGCACTATCTGTGCTGTCTAGTACAGCTTTATTGCTGTACTATTTCTATTTATAGGGTTTATACTTGTATTAATTTCTCAACTGGATCAGAATTTGGAGGGTGAAGAGTGGGAAGTCTGATGAAATCAAACAAGTGATTTACATATGCGATTACAAGTTCCCTATTATTATTCTTATTTTACAGGGAGAAAATTAAGACTTAGAGAGTTTACACACCAACTGAAGTCAACCCACGGGTAAAAAAACAGTTTGAACCTGCATTTGATTGACTCTAATGTTCACTAACCATACTTCTCCAGTCCTCCTGAATGAGGGAGATAAGAAGCCTTTGCACATCTGTATAATTCTTCTTAAGGAGAATATAGACTAGTTCAAGTCTAGTCCAAGAAGGAAGCAGGAAGATGTGGGCAAAGAGTGATGGGCATCTGAAAGCTATGCAATATGAGTAATGACAAGGGGAAGTGAAAAAGTTTTCTCTGAAAGAAGGAAACGCAGAAAGGACAAGAAAACTGTCATTCATTATTTCAAGATATGGATAGTGGTAGAGAGATTGGATGCATTCAGTACATAAACAGAAAGCTGACCTCTGCTGGAGAATGAACAAACATTATGAGAGACATATTTTAACTAATATTTTAATGAACATAGCAACAGTGTTAAAAAAAATATATCTGCGTTTTCAAAATCCCATTTTTTTCCTATTTCTTTAAATTTTTTTATTTTATTTTAAAGATGTGGGGTACAATTCAGGGTAGGATACAAATGTTCATTATGCAGTTACCCTTGTTGACGAGGTGTGCCTCCCCCGCAACCCCGCAGATTCCCACTGCTGCCAATCCTGCCTCCCCACTACCCTGTCAGTTTCGAATTACTGCCAATCCTTTTCTTATAATATTACAATAATTGTTCAAGGTCTGCTTATGAGTGAGAACATGTGATACTCAGTTCTTTGTTTCTGTGATAGATCACTCAGTAGTATAGACACTAAGTCCATCCAAGTTGCTGTGAATTTCATGATTTTGTCCTTCTTTACAGCTGCAGAATATTCCATCATGTATATGTATTACATTATTTTTAATCCAGTCCTCTTTTGATGGGCAGCACTGTTGGTTCCATGTTCTTGCTATGTGAACAATGCTGCAATAAACATGTGTGTGCAGGTATCTTTTGCACAGAGTGATTTGAGTTCCTCCGGGTATATTCCCAGAAGGGGGATAGATTGTTGTGCTGTATGGAAGGTCGATTTTTAAATCTTTTAGGAATTGCCAAACTGTTTTCCACACAGATTATACTAGTTTACACTCTCATCAATAGGGTAGAAGCATTTCCTTTCCCCTGCATCCTCTCCAGCACCTTTTGTTTTTTGAATTATTGATGATAGTCAACCTGATTGGAGTTAGGTGGTATCTCAGTGTGGCTTTAATTTGCATTTCTTTAATGACTAGTGAGCCTGAGCATTTTTTCATGTATCTATTGGCTACTCATAAGTTTTCTTTTGAGAAGTGTTTATTCATTTCTTTTGCCCACATTTTAATGGGGCTGTTTATTTTTTTTCTTTTTGGCGTTTTATTTCCTTGTAGATCCTAGATACTAGGCCTTTGTTAGTTATACAGTTGGCAAATATTTTTTCTCAGTCTGTGGGCTGTCTCCCTCCTCTCTTGATGGCTTCTTTGGCTTTGCAGAAGCTTGTCAGTTTGATGAGGCCTCACTTGTCTATCTTATCTCTTATGGCATGGGCACCTGGGGTTTTGATCAGGAATTGGTTGCCAGTTCCAATTTCCATAAGGGTGTCTCCTGCATTTTCTAAGGTTCTTAATACTCTGAGGTTTTACTTTTAGTTCTTTGATCCATTTAGAGTTGATTTTTATGTATGGTGATAGGTAGGGGTCTTCTTTTAATCTTTTGCATGTGGTCAGCCAGTTTTCCCCACACCATTTACTGAATAGGTTCTCCTTTTCCCAGTGGTTGTTGTTGAAGGCTTTGTCAAAGATGAGTTGGTTGAGAAATTGAGATGTGACTGTTCTGGTACCAATACCAGGCTGTTTTGATTATTGTAGCTTTATAAAGTTTAAAGTCTGGAAGTGTGATACCTCCCTCTTTGTTCTTTGTTGTTGTTGTTGTTGTTGTTGTTGTTTTTTCTGAGAATTGTTTTGGCTATTCCTGTTTGTGCTTCTATATGAATTTCTGTTTTGTCATTTCCAGCTCTGAGAAGAATGCTGCTGGTAACTTAATGGGTATTGTGTTAAATCTGTAGATTGCCTTGGGTAGGATGGAAATCTTAACAATGTTTATTCTTCCAATTCATGAGCATGGAATATTTTTCCATTTGTTTGTGCCATCTTTCATTTCTTTGAGCAGTGTTTTGATATTTTCATTGTAAAGGTCTTTCATGTCTCTGGTTAGGAAAATGCCAAGGTATTTCTCTTTTTGTGTGGCTATTCTAAATGGGATTGTGCTTTTTATTTGGGTTTCTGTTTGTTTATTGTTGGTGTATGAAAATGCAACTGTCTTTTGTACATCTATTTTATACCCTGAGACTTTGTCTAAGTTCTTTATCAGTTCAAGGAGGTTTTTGACAGATTCTCTTGGGTTTTTGAGTTACAGAATCATGTCGTCTGCAAAGAGGGATAACTTGGCCTCCTCTTTTCCTATTTGGATACCCCTGGTCTCCTTCTCTTGTCTGATTGCCCTAGTTAGTACTTCTAAAACTATGTTGAAAAGGAGGGGTGAGAGTGGGCATCCTTGTCTTTTTCTGGTTTTAAGAGGAAGTGTTTCCATTCTCTGTTTAGCAGTATGTTGGTCGTGGGTTTCTCGTAGATGGCTCTTACTATTTTGAGGTATGTTCCATCTATGCCTAGATGCTCGAGGGTTTTTGTCAAGAAGGGGTGCTGTATTTTATCAAAAGGTTTTTCCACATCTGATGATATAATCATGCAATTTTTCTTTTTACATCTGTTGACATATTTAATTACCTTTATGGTCTTGCGGATGTTGAACCAGCTCTGCATCCTGGGGATGAAACTTACTCAGTCATGGTGGATGACTTTTGAGATATGTTGTTGAATCCAATTTGCTAAATATGTTGTTGGATCTGGTTGGAGAATTTTAGCATCTATGTTCAAGAATATTGACCTGTAGTTCTCTTTCTTTGTTGGATCTTTACCTGGTTTGGGTATTAATGTGATGTTAGCTTCATAAAATGATATGGGGAGAGTTCCATCTTTCTCAATGGCTGGAATATTTTCAATAGGATTGGTATCAGTTCCTCCTTGTATGTTTTGTAGAATTCTGCTGGAAAGTCATCTGGTCCTGGGCTTTTATTTTAGGTAGTTTTCTTATGATATAGTCAATTTCCTGGATTGTTATTGGTCCATTTAGGGTCTCGATTTCTTCTTATTTCAACCTTGGGAGGTTGTGTGATGTCAGAAAATCCTCCACTTCCTTTAGGTTTTCAAGTTTGTTTCCATACAAGTGTACATAGTAGTCTCTTATAATCTTTTGTATTTCTTCAGGGTCAGTTGCGACTTGATCTTTTGCATTTCTGATTGTGTCTATTTGAACTTTTTCTCTTTTTCTTGGTCAGTCTAGCTAGGGTTCTATCAATCTTGTTTATCCTTTCAAAGAACCAGCTTTTTGTTTCATTGATTTTGTTGTATTACCTTTTTGTCTTCTATGTCCTGAATTTGGGCTTTTATTTTGTTGCTCTAGATTCTTCTACTGAAGTTTAAAATCCCATCTTTAACAGTGGCCAGATTTTCAACTTTTGCATGTCTGCAGAAGAAATATCTGTCCTGGATTTATTAATTTATCTAGCATATGAATTGAGCATCTACTGAGAGCCAGTCACTCCTCTAGTACTGGGAACACAGTATTGAACAACAGACAAAAGACATATTTGTAAAAATAAAGTACAAAATTAAAGATACAGGGCTGAACAAGAGACAAGACTCATCTCTTATAAAATTTCCACTCTAGAGAAAGGGAGAAAAATAAACAAGTAAGCAAATAATGAATGAGGTAATTTGTGGTATAAAAATTATGATATGATAGAGAACCAAGTGTGAGAGAATACTCAGTTGTTCAAGAAACACTTCTCTGAGATGACAGTTGACAACTGAGTTAAGTACTTAATGGCAAAACACAGCTCATAAAATCTAGGAGAAAAGAATTTCAGTCAGAGTAATAGGAAGGACAAAGGCCCTTAGGCTTAAGTGAGCTTATTGTATAGAAGAAAATTTACTATAGATAGAGAATCATGATCTTTAACTGAGAGGATATAAACATGTCCACTCTAATATTCTTTACTTGAAAATGTCATTTTCTAATTTAATTAAAAAATAATAATAAATGCAGCAGAATTCACTGGTATAGATGTGAAAAATCTATAGTATCAACTATCAATGGGGAATTAGCAACATTTCATGTTAATCTTTTAATTATTATTTTTAATTGCCAAATAAAATTGTATATGTGTGTGTATATTACATATATACATATTGTATATACATATATACATATTGTATATACATATATATACATATACATAGTGTATATTACATATTGTATATATGTAATATACACACACATACATGATATACATGATGTTTTGAAATGTACATGCATCATGAAATAGCTAATTAATAAATGTATTATCTCACATACTTTTTTGTAGTGGGAACACTTAAAATCTACTCTCATAACAATTTTCAAGAATACAATATACTATTATTAACTATAGTCCCAATAATATGCAATAGCTCTCTTGAATGTAATACCCCTGTCTAACTGAAATTTGCATCCTTTGACCAACATCTTCTCCTATACCTGCTTCAGTCCTTTGGTAACCACTATTCTACTCTTTGCTTCTATGAGTTTGACTCTTTTAGGTTCCACATACAAGTAAGATTATGTGATATTTTTATTCATGTGTGACAAGTTTTGGAGTTCTACTGAGAAACTTTATCATTTATAAACCAAGAGAAGCTATTAACCTCATCTTTCCTTTGATGTTCTCTTTGTCACAAAACATCCATATGCATTTATTATGATGATAAACATTTTGTACAAGTGTATCTTCAAAACAGGTGAAAACAGAGAGTTCTATGACTGCTTCCAGCTTAGGCTCACAGGAAGGGTACAATACAGAGAACTACAAGGCCCTCAGCTCTTGTTCTCACATGATCACTGACAAGGTATGTACTTTTAACCAGGTTGCAGTCTCTCAGACTCCTGAATTTCTTCATTTCTAAAGAGAGAGAATTATAACATCTGTCTAGCCAACTTTACATAACATAAGAGCATAAAGAAGATAATCATGTAAAGATTATTTGAAAATTTTAAATTATTAGCAAGACAGATTTTATATATATACACACACACATATATATACATATATATATATATACACACACACACACACACACACACACACACACACACACAACACACACACACACAAACACACATATTTAGGACACAGGGTCTTACTCTATCTCCCAGGCTGGAGTTCACTGGCATGATCATGCCTCACTGTAGCCTTAAACTCCTGGGCTTAAGCAATCCTTCTGCTTCAGCCTCCTGAGTATCTGGAACTACAAGTGCATGCTACCCTGCCCAACTAATTTTTTTGTTTCTTTCATAGTGATAGAGGTCTTGCTATGTTGCACATGTTGATCTCAAACTCCTGGCCTCAAGCAATCCTCCTGCCTTGGCTTCCCAAAGCACTAAAATTAAATTTTAGCATTATACTCCATTGAAAGAGAAGAAAATCTTTAGGCTAGGCATGGTTGCTCATGCCTGTAATCCTAGCACTTTGGGAGGCCAAGGTGAGAGAATTGCCTGAGTCCAAAAGCTTGAGACTAGCCTGGACAGCATGAAAAGACCTTGTCTCTATAATAAATAAAAAATATATATATATTAGCCAGACATGGTGGCATGTGTCTGTAGTTCCAGTTACTCAGGAGGCTGAAGTGGGAGGATGGTATGAGCCCAACAGGTTGAGGATGGCATGAGCCCAACAGCATGAAACCGTGAGCCTGCCACTACCCTCCAGCCTGGGAGACAGAGTAAGACTCTGACTCAAAAAAGAGAGAGAGAGAGAGATTGAGAAAGAAATCTTTGCAATTTTCTATAATTTGCAGAAGATTTGAAGACTATGGCATGCTTCAAACAAAAATAGAAATAAAAGTCAAAGCAAATTGGAACATAAGGGAAATATTGGGGGAGAAAAATAAGGGGGAGTTGTGGATGACAATTATCTGAAAGAATAAGGAAGAGAGAGATTTGGAGCTTAGAGACAATACAGTGTCAAAGAAGTTATAGTTTAGAACTTTGCAGATTAAAGAAGTGGAAACAGGTAAAAGTGCAGTCAAACATGAGAAAGGAATGCACAACAGCAATAGATCTCTCAAAACTCTATTTTTATTAAAAGGCAAAAAGTATCTTGACACATATGCTTAGGTTATTACTCTGTCAAAGTTTCCTTTTTATTTGTAGAAACAAGACATTTATACATTTCTATAGATTTCCTCATATTTATTCATTACTAGAATGATATCATTATTAAACTTCCTTTCCCAAAACAATTTAGTATTACAAGGTTGCAGATGAGACTAGGATCCTTTTGCCCCACTTGTAAAGCATAGCATTATTTTAGAGAGAACAGAGTGGCTATACAGTTTATGAAGATATTTTATCTTGTTCTAGGCTCTATATGTACAGAAAAGTGAAAATGATAAATTGAGGAGTGCCAGGAGCCAGACAGACGCATAAACCAATAAAACACCCATACTTTAAAGCGTAGTGGAGACTTAAGAAGATGAAGGCAAACAAGTCTTTGAAATGCAACATCTTCAAAGCCTGTTTAGTGAGAATTTTTTCCTACTTTAATGGTTCATATTTATCTGATAGTAAAGTCTTCACACACTCAGTGTCCCCTAAACACACATCTTAAAGCTTAGGTGGCAAAGGGGATGAGAAAAACTTCTCTACTCCAAACTATTTACCTCTCCTTTACCCTCTCCACTCTCACTCCATGAAATTGCCAAGGAATTCCATCATGTAAGTGTCTTTCTTTGGCTCAAACTATAGATGTTTCAAAATGCACAAATAGGACAAATACCATATTCTGTGTAGTATAATTTGAAAAATGCTTGTAAAATTAATGAAAACAAGATACAGGACAGATTTCAGGGAGAGTCTGAGGAGTTTGGAGCCAGGCAGCCAGCACCAGGGCTCCAGGAAAAGTGTCTGAGTAAATCTGCATTTAGGCTTTTTTATGAGCTTTGGCAGGATCTTGGATGCAACAATGAGGCAACAAAAAGAAAGGATGCTGAAAGAAGGCACAAGCATAACTTCTTAGATGTCATAATTATTCTCTAAGCAATGTCACAGTGGCCTCACACCATAAAGAAATAAATGATATAAAATTGGTATGAAGCCGGGCTCGGTGGCTTAGCCTGTAATCCCGCGCCTTTGGGAGGCTGAGGTGAGTGGATTGCCTGAGCCTGCGGGTTCGAGACCCGCCTGGGTAGCGAGACCTCATCTCTACAATAAATCAAAAAATCAGCCGGGCGTGGTAGCGTGAGCCTGTAATTCCGGCTACTCGGAAGGCTGAGGCGGAAGGATCGCCCAAGTCCAGCAGGTCGAGGCTGCGGTGGCCGGGAGCAGCCACTGCACTCCAGTCTGGGTGACAGAGTGAGACTCCAACTCAAAAAAAAAAAAAAAATTGGTATGAGATTCTCATTATTCAGTGTTGACAACAGATATAAAATATTTGAATTTAAAGAGTCAGAATTAAGAAAAATGTACAACAATTTATATATCTTTAAAGGCCCAAGAAGGTTATTCTATGTGCTAACCCATTAATTTATAAGTTATGACTTGGGAGCCAGAGGAGAGAGTGCCAGTGCAGTAATTTTTTTCTTCAGTCTTGAGTCAATTTTTTCAAATGATTGCACTTGACCCTTGAACGACAGGGGCTAGGGGCACCAATCTCCCACACAGTCAAAAATCTGAGTATAACTTTAGATTTCCCCCAAATTTAACTGCTGTCATCTGAAGAATGATGAGATTCATAAATCTGGAAAGCAGAGCTTTATTTCTCATAAAGGGTTGCAGCCTGCAGGGTGGCCATTCTGACAGATGGGGAAGTGTAGCCTCCAGCCAGAAGTCAAAAATAGACACTTCAAGGGTGGGAAGAATAAAACAGGAAATCATACTTAACTAGATGACCATATATACCTATTCAATAAGCTGTAATAGGAGTCATGAATATTTATGAAGGGAGAAACATGCATATGTGCAGTTGAACATCATGACTCTCCATGGGTTCCATGGAAAAAATGGCAGCATTAGCATGGCCTACAGGAGGAGTTTTTGACCCTCTGACATCAAAAGATGAAGCAGAGAACAAGAAAATCTTTCTTGTACATCCTCCATAGACTAGTCAGAGCCACTCCATGGTTGGTGGTCTCTTATCAGGAAGGAGTATTGGTTGGTTGGTTGGTTGGTTGGTTGGTTGGTTGGTTGGTTGGTTGAAGCCAGCATCACACTCTTTTGAAAGAGAAGAAAGTCTAATGGTGGTTAGAGGGTATAGCAAGGTGTCCATCATGACTGGGAACTCAGCTTCCAAGGTTTCTCTGAGATCCCCTTTACCAAGAGGGAGTCTGTTCAGTCAGTAGGAGGGCTTAGAATGTTATTTTTATTTCTCCCTACCAATAGCCTAATGTTAACCAGAAGCCTTACAGATAATATGTATAGTCAATTAACACATATTTTATGATACACATATATAATATCCTGTGCTGTGTATCTTATTTTACAATAAAATAACCTAGAGAAAAAATGCTTTTTCAAAAATCATAAAGAAGAGAAAATATATTTACTATTTATTAAGTGGAAGTGAACCATCACAAAGGTCCTCATGGCTGAAAAGAAGGAGGGGTTGGTCTTGCTCTCTTCGTGGTGGCAGAGGCAGAAGGGGGAGGAGGTGAAAGGGGAGGCAGGAGAGTTAGGCACAATTGGCGTAACTTTCATTGAAAAAAAATTGCACGTAAGTGGACATGCACAATTCAAACCCAAGTTGCTCAAGGGTTAACTGTATGTTTGCGATAAAAAAGAAGAGAAAAAAAGAGTAAACAAAATGTCAGGTTGGAGGTGGTGGCCTTGGGAAGACGGAACCTAAATGTAAAGTTAGAAGCAGCAGCCTCTTTTGGGAGAGGAGTGGTGTGCAGAAGCCAGTGGAAAGAGCTGTTTAGCAGATTATATGCAAGGGCCAGGGATGACTTAATGATTTTGGCAACTTCCAATGTAACATTCCAGACTCCTTCTTGAATATCTGTGCTTTTCCCCATCCATACTTTCATTTACTGGCTTTTTTCCCTATGAAACAGAATGCAACTTCATAGCAGTGAAGGGATAAGAAAGAATGAACACAGACCAAATTTTGAACGATTAGATTGCAAAATAATTTACCTTGACTATCTACCTCAGGTGAGGGTGAGTGCTAAAGTGGAGCCTGATATTCCTAGTAGGGTTATTGCCATTTATCACCCAGGAAGCCTGTGAGCATTATTGTCTTTGAAGGGGAGATTCAGGCATGAGCAAGGAAACTGGATTCCTAATTCTACAGTTCTATGAAGAGTTTGATAAGCGTGTTTTTAAGTGACTTTCCAGCTTTCTCAGACTAATTTCTTCAAACTAATTACCTCATTCCTAATTTAAATATGCAAATTAATTCTCTGTAAATCTTAAAATGAAACATGTGTATAAAAATGTCTTTTCATTCTCCAGATATACAGCTTTGGAAACAATTTGCTGAATTTTTTATATAATCCTCATCACTTGGCTATATTTCAGAAACTGAAAGTAGTATTAAATAATGATGTTTCTGTTACTTTACACATTATCAGCATGACATTTTAAGTTCCTAGTCTTATTTTCCCAATCCGCTGAAACAAACAAGACTTTAAAAAAAAAAAAAACATGGTACCTCCTTTCTTTGACTTGTAAAAAAATTCTCCTTACTCAATTTAAATAGAGAAACAAACTTCTAATGGTATTCATTTGCACTGTTGCTAATAACAACTACCAAACTTTTAAGGACATACAGGATTACTGTAAATTAAAACAAATTCAATATACTCCCGAGAATCCCTAAAGTATTTCTGTGTTTGGAGCTCTCCATTACTTCCACACCACATATTTATATTCTCTTTTTATTTATTTTTTTCTCTCAAACTGTTTTCCCATGGCATTTTTTGCCAGGACATCTCTGTTAGCTATACACTTTTAGAAGTTTATTTTTAACCCTTGCATTTGTACCCTACTTCATTTTTAGAACAGAAATATGTCCCATATAAGAAATCCCCTTTTTACAGTTCCATGCTGGCATTTTCAGACTGCAACCAGTTGGACAGAAACTTCATTCAGTCACTGACAGTTCATTCTAACCAGACGAGTACAGCTGAGGGTTTAGAATTTTTCAGCCATGCAGTATTTTTTTATTGGAGAAAGATCTGTGGTCCTCAAAAATAGGCTAATTTATTCCATATATCCTTACAAGGCTATAAGCAATCTAAGAATTGCCCAATCACTAAATTGTACTTGCTACTTAGAAAAAAAAATAGTAGGAAGAACAAAGAAGAATAATAAGAAAAAAACAACAACTTTGGAAACCATATCCACAGTGATTTATGTGTGTCATATTTTTTGGAGATACACAACTTTTACTATGAAATACCTGCTTTAGGACAAGTTAAATATACTTTATCTGGCTAAAATTCACATAGTTTCAACAATTATTTATACTGAAACTAATCAATAAGATAATGCTCCCACTTTCAGTGTCCTTGTGAGAAATCAGTAGATTCAATAATATATTAATCCTGAAACTCTGGTAACTTCTGAACTGAGAACTACAGAGTTAATAGGTTTTATCAAGGTTTAAAAAAAAAAACGAGGAAAGGGTATTCCAGAAAGAAACAATAGCTGACACAAAACACAGATTTTGGAAAAAGCATGTTTACAGAGAAATCCTAGTATAGACAGACATACACTTTGGATACATTACACAGGTGAGATAGACATACTTAGGGAAATAAGACTGAAGACAAAGGTACTAGTGTATAGGATTTTTTACAGACCAGGTGAAAGATGATGGGGATCTAAGTCACATAAGGATAGTAGAGATAGAATGTTGGGGTGAAGGGAACTTCCCATTACCCTCTGAAGTTTCACTAATTGAATCTGCTGAAATAAACTGACAATAGACAAATTAACAGGTGAAAAGGCATATAGATGTATCATGGGTACAGGCACATCACAGAAAAGTGAGTACCCAATAACCCAATGAGATTCAGAAGCTAATATGCCCTTCTTCATACGGCAGAGGCACTTATAGAGTAAGAGTAAATGATTTTTAAGGGAGATAAATTGGCAAGAAGAATAAACACTGGCTTGGGACAGAGTTCCTTTTGGCTCTGGGTGTTGTGTCAACTCTAATCTTCTTTCCTGTAAATTAACCTTCCATATTTGATGAGACAATTGCATTCCTTCTGGAGGATCTTCCTTAGATAAGTGGCCTTCAGAGAAAGTCATTCCCTGTGCTTTGGGAGAGGCAGAAGAGTGAGAGACAAGGATAGGAGAAGGTCAGAGAGACCTTGATTCTAAGGCTGCGTCTTTAAAGCACTCAGCATGTATGCTTGGAGTATGCTTACTGAGCCCCAACAAAGTCATAGTTAAATATTTAAAAGACCAAAAAAAAGTTAAGATAATTTACTGACTGATTTTATCACAAAGCAGGGCAGTTTTGGGTGTGTATAACTGAATGCAAGACAGTACTATCAAATAAGGAAAATATAAAAAAAAAAAGAAAGAAAAGAAAAGAAACAGCCTTGAAGTAGATGGCTTCACCTTTAGATTAGAGATACCCGGGAGGAAGTTGAATTTCTTAATATGAATCTCATGGAAAGAAGCCAATTCTAATTTAGGAGTCAATTACATAAGGTGATTAAAATGATGAGTGCAATTGAGATTGCAGAGAGGGTGTTGAGTACAACTGAAAAAACTAGAAGTGGGCACAAAGCAGAGACTTGAGGAACTGCAAGGTTAGAGCACACCAAGGAAGATGGTCTCAGAGGTGAGGATGGAAATGAGAAGGGAGTTATAAAAGCCAAAGGAATGTGCAAGTTTGCAAGTGAAGAGGACAGAGTGGGCAAATTATTAATGAAGCAGCTACCGCCTATAAAGTTAGAACTGGAAACTTTTCCTTCAAAATGTAGTGATATAGAGGTCACTGGGGCTCTTTGGGGTGGGGTATGAAGCACTTTCATCGTAGTGCAATAGTAAACAGAAGTCGAAAATAACAAACAATAGAAACACATTTTTAAAATACATATAATACATAAATACATATTCTCTAGCCAGAGAATATGTAAACCAAAAGTCCACTCCCAACCACCCTTTCCTTGAAGAGACACACACATTTGGGGTTTTGTTTTTGAATGGGTGGAATGAAGCAAGTTCACAGGGTGAGGGCATAGAGCCTGTAGAGAAAAACGTTGATGACAGAGAGGAACCAGAGAAAAATTAAGAACCAGTGGAAAAAAAGGCAATCAATACAAGAGCAGATGTAGAGAAATTTGCCATCTACATGAGAAAACTGCAGGAAAGGAAGAACGGATGTGTACTTAGGTATCTGCATTTATTGGATTAACCTATTTGAATTTTGTTTGCAACTGTTGCTATGAAGCTTCAAATGAATCAAAGCTCCCAATCTTTATTTTGCCATTTTTCTGCTCACATGTGTTTAAAAGCATAGACCGGTGAAACAGCACTGTAAAACTGTGCTAACAGAGTAGAACTGCACAGACAAACTTAGATATAGCATTAAGATAAAGCATTCTTTTTTTCTTTTTTTTCTTTTTGAGTTGTAATTTTACTCTTTCACCCAGGATGGAGTGCAGTAGCATGCACGCTCACGGCCACCCAGCATCTACCATCTGGGCTCCACCGATCCTTCTGCCTCAGCCTTCTGAGTAGCTGGAACTACAGGCGCACAGTACCCCGCCCAGCTAATTTTATATTCATTGTAGAGATGAGGTCCCGTCAAGTTGCCGGGCTTGTCTGGAACAATCCACTCGCCTCGGCCTCCCACAGTGCTGAGATTCAGACTGAGCCACCGTGCCCGGCAGATAAACCGTTCTTGTAATAAATATTAGGTACCTACTATATACCAAAGACTGTGATAAGCATTTTTACAAACATTAAGTAACAATCCTCACTTATTTTTCACAATAACAATTTAATGTAGTCCTATTATTATTCCCATGCCATAGATGAGGCAACTGAGTCAGAGAAAGTGACTTGCCCATTGTCTCCCAGCTAATAAAAGCTTTTTAACCCCTCTACCCTATTACCATTTAAAGCTCAACTCCCAACCCACTTCTTCTCAACATGCAAGCTCTCCTTGTAGATATCAGATGCAAACTCATTAAAAATGCTGGCTTTCCCTTCTTTAGATGTACCTATATATGCACCTGATATTCTCTCCTTTGATCCAAAGTTGGCCTCTCATCTACTCACTAATCTAATGACATGAGGAATAACGGAGGCCAACTTGGCCCAGTGATCATAGTAGCTTCCAACGACATTAAACACTGTTGTGGTTCAGAAGCTGATACTTCCAAATATGGCTCTATGACATGCTGAACTACAGAAAAAGCCTCAAGATTTCTCTGACCTTTACCCACCTATTCTCTCTGAATCCTTCCAAAACCCAAAATGAGGCTGTTCCCCAAAGTTCCCTTACCTACCTAGAAACTAGGTCTCTAAAAAAGAACACAAATGCCCTCATCTCTTTTCTGAAATTTAATTAGCCAGATTAAAAATTACACACCCCATTTACAGTCAGAGAAACTTTGTCCGAAACTATTGTCTGTACTCATGTCCCATTAAATTCCCAAAGAGAATCATTTTCTTTGGGTCCATTCATTTATAGACACCCCGCACTCATCTTCCCAGTGAAGAAGATATTTAAGCATCAAACGTCTGGGTTTTTCTTTAAATTTTCATATTTGGAATGACTCCCATGCTCATGTAGCACGTAATACATTTATTAAGTTTTTTCTTTTAATCTGTCTTTTGTTATAGAGGTGCCAGCCATGACCTTTTATGATTGAAAGGGGTCACCCCCTTTCTGCCCCTACAGTTCCCACAATGAGAAAAGACTCAGATACTTTTGAATTGAATAAAAAGCTATGAAGCATATACAGTGTAAGATATGAGGAGCTCAGATAAAAGGAAAACAATATGTGCTAAAAAGATTCGTATGTTAGGAAACAAAACTAGTGCCTTCTATCTAGTGCATCTGTGGATTGCCCATGCACAGAGAAAAGAAAAAAAACAGTTTAGTATCTAAAACTAAACTTTTATACTCTTTCAGTGAACTGAAAAATAGTAAATTAAGGCTTAACTTTGTTTTTAAATCCCTATGTTATTCAGTTGCCAGTGAATGAAATATTATTTAATGAGTGAGAAGATTTTATTCCATAAAACTGTAAGAGAATTTATTGTTTTAATTCCACAAACAGAACAGTTAATTTCATTGATTTTTTAAAAATTTCTGACAGTATTTTTTTTTTCTGCTTTTACTGGTTTTCTTTGTGAATTGCTGATGGGTTGGTCTAATTAAAGGAGGCCCGTTTCAACTTTTGACTTTATGTATGAATATATATGTGTGTATATATATATATATATAAAATCATATACAAACTTCTTCAGCTACAAAGTAAGATGATAATGTGCATTTACTTACGGCATAAAAACTATATAGGATTGAAACTTTGGATATTGGCTACGGAGGGTGATAGAGAGGAATACTATGATTAAAATGGGTCATTCAAGTAATGCTATGCAAAAGGGGCTTCACAAAGAAGTTACTTGACAGAGAAAGAAGGGAAGGGTACCTGAGTGTAAGGAAACACTGTTCTGTTTCAGAACCTCTGAACATATTTTTAAAAAGAAAAATCTTCGCCAGCAGTATATTTCTGTCTTAATTCACTATTGTTGTTCGAACTTTTTTTCCCTTTCATTTAGCTGGTTAATCTGACACTGTTGAATTTCTAGCAAGTCTATTTTAAGAGGCCTCTTTCAAAACCTCTCTCCTCCCATATCCAGAATAAGTAAAAGAAAGAGTTTTATATCTTCAACAATACAGGGTGTTAGATGCTTCAGTTGGTTCTGAAGGACTCAGTGACATCTCCTTCTCAGTCTTAATTTAAAAGCGTAGATTATTTTTCTGCTTTAGCTTAAGTCTTCTCTAATGAGAAAAAGTTTTTTAAAAAATGAACTCTCAAGATCTCTTGAATCATATAAATTAAAATAGTCAAACTCAGTTTGAAGAGTTTGTCATTCTCAGCATCTTGAATAATTTTCCAGGGCGCATGATGTTTCCACCACTTTTAACTGATTAATACAATATGTTTTTACATGTAGCCTATGTATTAATTCCCTAAATTTAAAAAAGGGAGGGAAAACAATAATGTGTTTTTGAGCTGTTGGAGTTTCCTTCCTCTTCCACATTCACCACTCTTTCTAAAATCACAATTCTATGGAAGCACTTTTGAGAGTAGGCTTTAATAATTTATTAGGTGGCTTTTGGAAGTTACATTTAATTCAAATGTCTAATCCTTTTGTTTGTCATTGGGAGAGGGTAGTTCTGACAAACTGAATTATTGCAATCCCTTTTCAGATAAACTCAACTTGACACTTGCCCAGCGATAGGATTTTGTAAATTAAACTATGTAGTTCCAATAAAAATCTTTCCCACCAATTTTAAGAAGTAGCAATAATTTATTAAATAATAATTAATTACATCAGCTACATACATTTATCTAACATAATTTTATTTATATATAGGACAGAATCATTTTGTACTTGTATGTATGGGTAATAATCCTCCTTTGAATTAGATACTAAAAGAGCCCTATTTTATTGGTTTTGAGACACAATTACATTTAGTTTAGAGTCATGTGTATACTTTCACACTGCATGAACATTAAATAATAATGAGAGCAAATTGATTGGTTCCTATTAAATTTATGTGAGGCAATACTGTGGTTTTTGAAAGGATTTCTAAGATTACTGCACATTTGCCTACAGTTATTTTCTTGATAATTGTCCTGCATAGATTGATGTGTTTGCTGTATATTCATTTATTTCCTTTTATGCTTTTAATAAAAACAATTTTCAAAATCTGGTCTCAATCCTGAAAGATAACATCATAGAAAAAGGAAAAAAAAATTATTAAAAGGCAAAACAGAGTGAGACTCCAACTCAAAAAAAAAAAAGGCAAAATTTATTGATTTAAGGCACCAGATTAAAAGGATTAAATTTGTACCACCTGACATAAGTAATCTGGTCTTTGCATACAAAGTGAAATAAAAGACTGAGACAAGTTTATTTGCATAATAAAAGCCAAAACTCTGACTTTTACCTAAAATATTTAGATTATTAATGGTAAAATGTTTCTATATTGCATTATGCAAGATTATTCAAAGTCTATCATTTATAATATGTCTCTCTAAATTGTCTTCCAGCTCCACACCTTCATAAACATATTTGAAAACAGACACCAAGCATGTTTTTAAGTGAAACATGATAGCATTTAGTTGTCTAAATATATAGCATGAAAGTTGGTTTATAAGATAAGATGATGCAAAATTAGAATTAATATTCTTAGCTAACAAAAATTTTAGTTTAATAAATTGATTTCTAAGGAACTAGTTAAGAGGCAAGGAAGACAGTTCACTCATCTTTACTATGAATGAAATAGAGACTACACACTGATTGCTAGAAGATAATATATGACTACTTTGCTGACTCTGAGACAAATGGTAGTATCTCCTGTCCTGTTAAGAGACCTTTAAGGTCCTGTGTCTATGCGTCTTGGTTCTCTTCTGGTACTTTGGCTTTCTACACCTAAGTCTTCAACCCTTGCTGGCCTTCTGGTTCTAAAATTGTTGCCGCACCCTGGACTATTAAATTATGCATTTTTGTAATGGACAAGAGCACTATCTTGAACCTCTTAGTCTCTTCTATTTTGACCATCTAACTCAGTACATATGGGTCTTTGTGTATTGCTTGTCAGTGTATATAATATCTTTGAACAATAGCTCCAAAGGACCACTAACAACACTGTTTGTACTGACAATCACCTAGATGTGTTCTTATTAGTATTTACAACAAGATTTGCCAATAGCCACATTTAGCATATTTTATTTTCCCAGTCATCAATAAAAAGTGTTGTTTTAAATATTTATGCCCAACTTCAATCAGCTATCCTTAAGAGGTTCTCACACTGATTGAAAAACATGATGTCCTATGCCCAAAACTATTTGTAGTCATTTATCAGAATTCATGAACCAGCATTTTGTGGCTTTGGGGTGTTAGATGTTCAGGCCAGAGAATGCTTATTTAATGATGCTTAACAACTAAAATTGTAACTAATGGGAGCTTAAATAGGTAGTGTAGTGACTGTACACCTCATTGCACTAGTAATACTTATTGATCTCACCATGAGTTTGAATCCTTGAGTTTCTAGAAAGGTCAGAAGGAAAAAGAAAATCATCAAAGATTCCAGAAAGTCACTCAGGTAGACTTGAATGAGTAAAATATGAGAAAATAATGATTGTCTCCCTTTCTCATAGAATATGAAAGCCAAAGCAAAACCAAAGTATTGCTGAAGTTTTGACAGATTTGAACTTGTTCCATTAGCAGCTCCTCAGATCACATACTAAACAAGCTTTCCCAACCCCTGCCAGAATCAGACGAACTTTGCACAGGGCTGTGATGCTAGTATGGGCATTGAGAGAATTTACCTTGTCTAGATCCTGCACTTAGAGCCAGCAGATACTCTAACTCTGAAGCATTGTTTATTTTAAAAATGACATTTTGAAGGGTCATTACTTTCTTAATGAAGGAAGACTGACTGATGCTGTGAATGTTTTTCTTAAAGAGTTTTTAGACTAGAATGACACAAGAAAGTCACAGGAATGTTAACATTTTGCCCTTTAGTATTAAAATGTAAGCAATGGTTTTAATAAGGACGATGTCCATTTTAAATGCTTTCTTTTTTCTTTAATGTGTTTCATGGATTACAAGAAAACAAAATTGATGTATATAGTTGAAAATGTAATTCAGTATACTATATAATATATATTAAAAGTTAAGAGATCACAGATATATATGTATGCAATTACATATGAGTATATAAATATATAAACTCTAAATTAACTCTCCATTATTTTTTACCATCTCATCATCTTTAGTACAATGTCAATATCAGTATCTACAATATTATTTATTATGAGAATCTTACGGTTTTCCATGAAATGAACAATGGGACCTCTGAGACAAACTTGCTGTCTACCTGATACGCCCCTCTTTTCTGACATTTGCTACTGCTCCAGTCATTCCTGTCATTAAAAACCTCTCATTCCATGCATGAAATGTCCTATTGTGATGGTCATTTGCAGACAAGATAGAGAAGCACAGGAGGAGTCACACTGTATGTTCTTTCTGCACCCTAACTGAGCATCATACTCCTGCTTTTCTCACCACTCACATGCAGAATTATTCCTATGTAGCACAGAATTGGGTTGAGGTGAACTATTCTAAGGACAACATCCTAAAATGGAAAGGAACAGATGTAGCAGCATTTCTCAAGTGACAGCATTCCACAATGAATACTGTCTAATCCAACCAGAATCTGTGTAGGCAGTTTCACATATGTATTTATATGTTACATGAATGAGTGATCTATTCCAAACTGCTTGTTCTTTTAGTATTTCTCTTTCTCCCTGAAGAGAAAGAGTTGTTTAGGCCTAAGAGTTGACCAGATGGACCGCACAATGGTGTGCTGATACCATTTGTGCAATGAATGGAAGAGACTATTTCAGAGCTCTCCCTATTCTCAAAGGGTCCAGGCTTCCATCTGTTGGGAATGGCTAAAGTCAATCCTAATAGTCCAGTTTAGACACTAAATCTATTCATTTATTTAGGGAACTCCCCCTGTCAGTGCCAGTCTGTTACTGGTTTCCAGTTTTATGTCACAATTTAGAATCCCATGTGTACAAAGCCGTTCAGGTCACAATAGGAAACATATAACAAAAGTGTCCAAACAAGGACATTTTTTCTGTCTTGGGAAAAAAATAGACATACTGTGGCTAGAATTTTGCTTATGTGATAAATCAAGGGCAGAGCCAGGAAGAGGACACAAGCTTTCTAGTTCTCACTGATGACAATGCCAAGCAGTCATACAAAAGAAAAGTTTTATTGCTTATGACTGCAGCCAAGTAAAATAAGACAAAGCAAAAGTCAGAGGCTTATGTTTTTACCATTACCAACACCCTTCCCACAATTGTTTCAAGCAATATGGTTTGGTGTTAATCCACTGTTTAAAAAGCCACCCATCTTTTTCTATAGAGATGATTGTCTATTATGTTCTACAAATTAGTCCTTGCACAGTCTGACTAGGCTGGAATTAAGGAGGAGCAGTAGTTCTCCTCATCAAAGTCCTGGTGGCAAAATCTGTCACTGAGAAGAGCCAGCAGTGAACGCAGGGACTTGTCAGCTCATTCGAAAGAGAATCTGTGTGTGTACTGATGCACTCATGAGGAAATAAGACGAAGGATGGAAAATAAGACCAGTTGAAATATATATCCATGGGAGGCTTGGAGTCCAAAGTAAAAGAGGTTTACTTCCTAACAGCTGGAATTTATCCACTTCAACAACGAGGGTGGGGTACTTGATTTTTTTTGTTTTTGTTTCTAGTTTCTCGAATTTAGGGAAGTGTTCTGGAAAGGTAGAAAAATTGGATTTTAAGAGGATCTGTTCTCTGTTTCTCCCACACAATAGAGCCAGTGCAGAGCAATTTTCCTAGCTGGAGTCAACACCACCATGATTCATTATCTTAATATGAATGAAGCCAGTATGGGTAGGGAGAGGTGCACTGTATAAAACTGAAGAACAGAATGAAGACTACTTCCACTGAGTTAGCGCATGTTCTTGCTATCCTTCAAGAGACAAGTAAGATTAGTTCAATAACACATTTCACCCTCAAAATTTAAAAATGTTTCCAATATGACTGTAAAGTGGACAAAGGAAATCTTTCCGTCTCGTGGTCTTTTCTATCTCATGAACAAAAATATTGCTCCTCAATATGAGTCATCACAGTTGCATAAAACAAAATGAGCAAAATGAACTGTGCCAAGTGTTTGTGTCTTAGAACTTGCTGAAGAATTGCAGTTTAAAGGATGAGAGCTACATGGAATTTTTCACAGCAAGAAAATTCAAAATTCACATAATATATTTCTGTTCTCTGAATTTTTTGTTTGGTTGGTTTGATGCTTTTTAACTTCCATGGATCTTTTCCTGATCCTTTTCCCCAAAGCTGAATTCGGTCTCATATTCTACAGTTGATGGCCGTCATCTGTCTCCCAGATTGTCCTTGGAACACTAAATTTAGCAGGACAATTAAGCTGTCTCCACCGTGACCCCAGAACTTGCATAGCCGAATCCATCAAGTAAACAGCATACAAATGCCTTTCCATTCAACAATATTCCTACTTCTCAAAAACCAATTATCATTATAAGTAGAATTTTAAGATAATGTTTGTCCCACATTAAACATTTATTATGGTAGCTGTATAAAGAAAGAAATATACATTTAGAAAACTGAGTAAATAAAGTCTCCTGCCCGCAAAGAAGTCCCCTCTAGCAAGTCAAGGTGTGTTAGCTATATTTTCAAGAGTATATGAAACTATGTATACGCATAGATAAATGTGTGGCCATATGTGACATGTGTTCTCTGATTCGATTGATGCTATATAGTTCTACTTCCTTGAAGAGGACAACCACTTAAAAGAAGCAAAATGTTCTACATTTTTGTACTGCACTTGTCTTTAAATTTGATAAACTCAGCCTTCTAGAAATGCAATAGAAAGCACACCCAGGTTTTAACTTGACTTTTCTTAGCATAAACAATATTGAGTGATGCTATTCATTTCTTAAACAACTTCATGGCAGATATACAATAGATCTGCAAACAGTTCTCTGTGCTTAATCAAGTTATTGTTGGTATTAGTGTTCATGAATTGAATCTAAAATGAAGTTGGCAAAAGTTATTCACAAATGGATTTTCTCAAAAAATTTAGATGAGAATTGGCTCTCTTTGATTTAATCCTCTGGCAAACATTTACCCAGATGCACTTACTCCACCCTGTCACAGGAAGGAACTAGTAATTGTTTCTGTGTACTGGTATGTTCTTATAATTAAGACTTTGGGAATGTAGATAAAAAGTTGATTCGTGTATTTAATTAAAGTTAGTGGAAATTTAAAGCCAGGAAAGCATTGTCACTAGTACTTAGTATTTAAGACGAAGAAATCCAGGTGCTGAAATTTGTCAGAATAAAGTAGATATTTATAATCAGAAAGGAACTGTATACATTCAGTTATAAAACTCCTCAAAAAAGAACCATGAAATATTCAATACTAAGTGAATAGAAAACATGATTTCATAAATTAATAAGCTAATCACCAAGCTAGAATAATTCAGGAACCTACGATGTGCTTAATCCTGACATTTCATTCTTAATCCTGAGAGTAAAGAGACAATTGAAGAAATATAAGAAACTATTTCTAGTCTGGGAGATGAGACTAGACAATAAAAATTAATTAAGATAAAGTAAAAGTATGCATAACAGAGTGATGGAGTATGGCACTAGCTATAGAGTACAACAGGAATTCAGAAAAGTACACCAAAGTTAGGAGCAGAGTTATCAACAAAAGCTATCAGTCAGCACATAGCAAGACTTCAGGAAAGGGAATCAACTTGAAGGAGCTCCCGGTGACCAAATCTGGGATGGTTTGTGCAAGAATAATAATTATATTCACTGTAGTAATATAGCCCATAGAATAAAATAGGAATCAATGAACCCATGCTAATATAAATACATAATTTTAAAGGTAAGTACATAGGAGAGAAGGTCAGCTCTTTTTAATGATAGAATTTTAATGAATAAATGTAGAAAAAATGGTGGAAATCAAAACTCATCATTTTGCAAACAGAATAATAATTCATGCAGGCAAAAATTATCTTTGATTTCTAAAATTACTTGGTAAATGTATAAGGAGAAAAGGATACTTGTAAAAAATTGCACTGTAACTCCCCACAAGACATTCAATAATGCAAAGAAGAAATAGTAACTCTACTGAGTCGAATATTGTCCCCCTGCAAAAATAAATAAAAACAAATAAAAATTCATGTCCTTTCTAGAACCTCAAAATGTGACCTTATTTGGAAATAAAGTTGTTGCAGATGTAATTAGTTAAATAAAGGTGAGGTCACAATGGAGTAGAATGGAACCTTAATCCAATATGACAGGTATCCTTAGAAAAAGAGACAAGACAAAGAGACACATAAAAGATGTCCTGTGTCCATGGAAATGGAGATCGAATTTATGCTTTTAAAAGCCAAGAGATACCTGAGGCTGACAGAATCTGGAAAAGACAGAGAAGGTTTAAAGATTTTAGAGGGAGCATGTCCCTGAATAAACTTTGATTTCAGATTTCTAACCTCTGGAACTGTGAGATGACACCTTTCTGTTTTAAGCTACTCAGCCTGTAGCACTTTGTTATGGCAAGCCTAGGAAACGATTACAGTAAGTTTATAGTAGAAAACCCTTACTGACACCCCAATAACCAAGTAAACATTAATGTCATTTATTAAAAAAATAGTCGTGTGCCTCCTCTTGTGATGAACTGAGGAGGGCACAACTTCACTTGTGCAGTACTCAACAAAAATGCATGCCATCAATCTGATAATAATAAAATATTAGATAAATTCAAATTGAGGAACATTCCACAGAGTGATTGGCAAGTACTCTTTAAAAGTGTCAAGGTTGTAAAAGATTAAAAAAAAAAAAAACCAGAAATTGTCCCAGATTGGAGGAGACTAAAAAGACAACTAAACAAAACGTAGAATTTTGGATTCAATTCTGAACCAGAAAGAGAGAGAGAGAAAGAGAGAAAGAGACAGGGAAAGAGGGAGGGAGGGGGAGAGGGAGAGGGAGAGGAAGAGAGAGAGATTGAGTGAAACAGCCAGGAAAATTCAAATAGCGCCTGTAGATTTAGTTTCTGATTTAGATTATTGAACTATGATTACATAAGATATACATCTTATGTAACAGATGCTGGAGAGGATGTGGTGAAAAGGGAACACTTTTACACTGTTGGTGGGAGTGTAAACTAGTACAGTCTCTATGGAAATCAGTGTGGTGATTCCTAAAATTCTAAAAATCGACCTTCCATATGACCTCGCAATCCCCCTACTGGGAATATACCCAGAAGAACTCAGTTCACTCTGTAAAAAAGATACCTGCACACATATGTTTATCGCAGCATTATTCACAATAGCAAGAACATGGAACCAATCGTGCTGCCCATCAAAAGAGGATTGGATAAAAAAATGTGGTACATATACACAACGGTATATTATGCAATCATAAAGAAGAACAAAATCATGTACTTCGCAGCAACCTGGATGGAATAAGAACTTATAATACTGAGTGATCTTTCACAGAAACAAAGAGCTGAATATCACACGTTCTCACTCATAAGTGGTCTTTGAACAACTACCGTATTACTAAAAGAAAAGGATTGAAAGTAGCGGGAAACTGTGGGGTGGAGGGTAGTGGGGGGTGGGGAGGTGGGATTGACATTAGTCGATATCTGCCTGGGGAAGGGGGGCACGCCTCATCAATAAGGGTGACTGCACAATGAATATTTGTATACCTAACCCTGAATTGTACCCCACAATTTTAAAGTAAAAAAAGAGGAAAAAAAAGATGTTATCATTGGGGAAGCTGGATGAAGAGCTTTGAGAAATTTAGTGTACTATTTGTGCAAGTCGTTTAAAGTCTAAAAGCATTTCAAAGCAAAATAATATGAAAGAGAATTGTGAATAAAATCCAAGGGGAAAAAATGGTAGGGTTTAGGCAAAATGGATGAGAAAGGGATGCCTCGCCACATAAGGAGCAGGCTTGAACAAAGAAAAGAGCAGCGGAAGCTAACTGACTGGGTCTGTGTTGCAAGCAATTAGAGGGCAAGTTTGCACCTCCACAGAGAGCTGCTGGGCCAGGAAAGTCCCCAAAAGTCAGACCAGAATTTCACATGGCTACAGAATGAAATTTATGTAGAGTTTTGGGGAAAAGGGTGATGTGATGAGCGCATTGGTAAATGACAGTTTGGCAGAAAAATTCAGACTGAATTCTACTTCTATTGGCTCTTCTTGTCAAATGAATTTAATCCCTTTCCACAACAGTAGCTAACTGTGGATTTTAAAGGCAGCATTAGCCAATGTTTCTGTCTTGATGCTTTTCTAAAACTCTGATTTTTTTATTCCTTCTTCCTTAGAGGCAGAGTTGAGATTTGGGATGAAATATTGTCAGAATAGCATTAATAGGAAAATACAAGGGACTAGCATTTAGAAAACAAAAATGAACAATCCAGATACAAAAATGATATCAATTGTGTAGGTTAAAACAAAGGAAGAACTCAAGACCACAGCAGTCACAATGTAGGTAGGATAATAATCCAAATTCCTAGAGAGTTAGTAGAATAATAAGAAGAAACTATAAAACTATTCTCTCTGTTCAGGGATGATTTTATTCCTTCTAGATCACAATTCAAAGTCTAGGCTACAAGGGAAAGATAGATAAAAAGAACCAAGGAAAAATTAAAAGAGTCAAGTCACCAAGAATGAGGAGGTCTCAAAAATAATTTAAGTAACAAGAGATTATAAGGTAATACAGTTTGAAAAGACGGGGGGGGATGTGATTAAAAGTGGACTCTATCGTAATAAAAACCCATTAATTCCAGTTCAACTAATGGATTTGGCAATCATTTACCATAGATTAGGTTAAAATTTACCTTCACATTATCTCAAAAAATATTTTGCTAAGCAGATTAATAATGTAAACAAAAGACACTGTTTAAAAAGCTTGTGTGTGCCTACAAAGGAAAGACAATACTTTTATAGCAACTTAAGACTCAAACTTTATTAACTTATTAAAATCTAAGCTTTCATTTATTTTTAAAGCAGTTTATGTTGAGATTTAAATCTCACTGTTTAAATCTCTACTTTTTATTTCACTGTTCCCATTATCAATCCCTGGAGAACTCAATGTCAAAAAACAATAAAATCTTTGTGAATCAATTGAAGCTTTCCTTTCTCTTGTTCATTTGCCTCTAGCAGTCTACTTGCCACAAGCTAAGCATAGATATTGCAATAAGCAAATATAAGTAGGGAATTTGCCGAATTGGAGAGGGAAATAAGGGTGTGGGGATCTGTATGAGAAGCAAGCGACCTGTCCTTTATAAATAAACAGGAGAAAATATTTCTCATACACAAGTAATAACTGAAGTCTCAGGGAAGTTTTCCAGAAATGAAAGAGGGAAAGAACAAAATAATAATAATAGCAATAATAAATAAATAAATAAAGCCTAGAACAGTAAAGACAAATGACTTCTATTCAAGATTTCACGCCAAACTAAAAAAGAATAATTTCACCGGGGAGAAGAAAACCCACACAGCTACAAAAGAGTTGTTTTGTCCTCTTCTTTCTCTGGATTCCTAACTTAGCAAAACTCTGGCCCATTCTCACAAAAATGAGCCATTAGCCACAACCAACTCTTCTGGGCACCCAGGCTCCCTATGCCCATTCACTGCTTATACTTCCTTGGAGGAAGGAGTCAGTCATTCCAGCTAGGCCCGCCTTTTTGTCCTGTGATCCAGTTCCCTAGCAGTTTCCTAACAAGGGCTTGCACTGCCGTGTGTGAGTTCCTGCAAATCCAAACAGTCTACTCCCTGCCCTCATGCTCCCAGAGCTTCAGAATCACAGGCAAGTACAATACACAGAATCACGATGACTTAAAAGAATTCCATTGTGAACTCTAAGTCTGCAGTTTGTCTCATTTTTCCAGTGATCCCTATAGGAGAAAACTTTGGAGCTTGTTTAAAAATGTTTGCTTTGGGAGGCTGAGGTGAGTGGATTGCCTGAGCCCGCGGGTTCGAGACCCACCTGGGCAGTGAGACCTCATCTCTATGATAATTTTAAAAATCAGCCGGGCGTGGTAGCGCATGCCTGTAATTCCGGCTACTCGGAAGGCTGAGGCGGAAGGATCGCCGGAGCCCAGCAGGTCGAGGCTGCGGTGGCTGGGAGCGGCCACTGCACTCCAGTCTGGGCAACAGAGTGAGACTCCAACTCAAAAAAAAATGTTTGCTGCTCTATGGGAACTGTGATGCAGTTTTTGTCTTTGTGTCCTCAGTTGTATGTGTTTAGAGTTTTTAGTGATAACAAAGATTCAAGAGAAGGCTTGAGTTATTCTTGGTTGCTGCTGTTAGAGGGGCAACAGACTTGCTGACAAGGGGGCTTTGTAATTGGGTGTCCCCAGGAACTACCTAACCACCTAGTTTTATGAAATGCATGTTATCCCTGCATGAGTATGAATCTGAAGAGGTTCTGCCTGGAAGAAATAGACACAGTTTTTAAAAAAATCAATGATCTCTAAATAACTGTGAGTCTATTATTACACTCCACTCTTCTCAAACTCCTAACCTAACAACCTTTAAAGCTGTTGAAAAACTAGTAACTGATGTGTTTTAGAAGTTCAGGAGGAAGCTAGATGATGTAACCAATGAGTAATTTTATTGCCTATTGCCAAAGTTGGATGAGACATTTGATGTATACATTTGTGTAAAAGTAATATTAATGTATGTATTTCCCAGGAACTTTTTAGTTACAAGTGTCAGAAGTCTGACTCAAACTGGTCCAGTTGCAAGGAATGAAGGGTGGTATGGAAAGAATGAAAAATGTATATTCATGTAAATGATAAATCCATGCCTTCATCGCTATTAGATACTGCCATATCATATCAAATGTTGTTGGCTAGAATCTACTCTATCCCTCAGGTGTACTTCCTTATTTGTTTATTTTATCCTTGCAGATTTTTTCAAATGGTAACAAAAATAGCCTCTGTAATTTCTAGATTTGCATTCTTTGATCTTAGAAATCATGAAAGAAAAAGAGTATATCTTCCCATATAGTTCCAGCAAAAATGTCCAAGTTTAAATCACAATGGAAAAAACATGCATGTACATATACTCCGCCCCGACACACACACACACAAATGGGCAAATCACACCATTACCACCACTGTCAACAACAACAACAATCATTGTCTGCATTTAAGTTAGATGCCAATCACTGTGCCTAAGAATAATATACTCTGGTTGGCATATCTGGCTCATGTGCAAAACTCTAGAACATGAAGTAGAAGAGAAGGAGGCCCATCTATACCACATGAACTGAGTACTGGAGTGAAGTAACTTCTCAAGGGGAAATCAAGGTGCAATTATCTAAAGAAAAAAACAATAAATGTTGAAGATAGAAAGAATAAGATCTATTTAAACCCAAAGATTTCAAGTTTCTGATTATCATAGCATAGCTTGGGTATTTATATTTTCCCAATACCATTAAAAAAATTATACCTACAATAAAATGCATACATCTGTTTTTGAAAGTTTCTTCTGTGAGATGTTTATATATACCACTATGGTAAACTATAATCCACTTTTAAAACCAGAAGAGGTAAGAACGTATCTACATATGAATACCCATAGGGAGCTAATTGCCATGAATCAAGGACTCCTTTATGTCAATTTGAGTTCTCATAACTATGAGATTTTATAAAATTATATAGTTCCAGTTCCCCAAATTTAGCAGAGAACATAAACTGAAAACACTTCTACTAAAATCCTGGCTAGATTAAAAAAAAAAAAAAGATGTATTCATCTACTTCTGGAATGGAGTGTGAAAGATCAGCAGGTCTATTCCTCACCAAAATAGTCATAAGTAGTAATTTTTTAAAAAATAGACATTTCAAGTTTCTAGGAATTGTCCTAAGGGCATACAGCATGTAAGTAAACTGGATAATGGCCACCCAAAGCTATAAAGTCCTAATCCGGAAACCTGTCTTACCTTACCAAAAAAAAAATATCTTTGCATATGTGATTATTTTAAGAATCTTGAGATTGGAAGATTAACCTATTATGACCAGTTCAGATAAGCCATAAATGTACTCATAAGAGTAAGCTAGCAAAAGATTTAAGCTAGCACAAAGACAAAGTGGAAAAAGTAATATGAACCATGAGCATGGGTACTGGAGTGGTGTGGCCACAAACAGGAGAGCTGGAGTCACCAGAAGCTAGAAGAGAAAAGGAATGAATTCTCCCCCCAGAACCTCCAAAAGTGCATAACTTTGCTGGGTCTTTCATTTCAGCCCTTTGATACTCATTTAAGATGTATGGCCCTCAGAACTTAGTAGGATAAATTCTTATTGTTTTAAGCTACTAAATTTGTGGTAGTTTCTTATAGTAGTAATAGAAAACAAATACACAGAAAATATTCAAGACAATTTACATCTCAGAGCAGTGAGAATCTGTATTACATGAACCAGAATCTATTCCTTTTCTCCTTGCCCATGTATCCCCAGCTCAGTTTGACAAAAGTTTTATTACAGGAGAATGTGGCCAAAAGATGGTGTACCCTATATTCTCAGCTATCAAGGGATACAGAATCTCATGGAAGAGGGGAGCAGTCACCATTATTCCAGTATTTCTCACCTCACTCAACTCTTAGTTGCAAAAGCTAAATATCTAAATTTTGAGTTACTGATTTCAAGAGATTTGTAACTTCCCTCTTTCATAAGACCTTACTTATAGGTGTGGCAGGCTAAAAACAGTGGAGCTGTTATCACTCTTGCCTCAACTTATATATAGTATGGAAGTTCTACTCCCAGAGAAGTAAACCAAGAATTGACTACTCTCATAACCTTGCACCCAGAGTAGTGACTCAGAGATGCTGCACAAGATGAGAGTCAGTTCTAATTCATTCCATGAGTCTAAGTACTACTTTGATACCCAGACTCAAACCAGACAAAAACATCGAAAGGGAAAATATAGAGAGACCAATAATAAATACTGATGCAACAATATTCCACAAGATATTATTTTTTAAATTCCAGCAAAATATAAAAATAAGTATATATCATGACTAAGAGGGATTTATCCCAGGAATGCAAGGTTGGTTCAGTATTCAAAAATAAAGAGAATAAAGAACAAAAACATCAAAGGCATCTCAATAAATACAGGGAAAACATTTCACTAAATTTAAAACCCCTTGAGGATAATAATTCCCAAGAAAAAGGAATAAGATTTTAAAAATTTAAAAGAAAAAAAATTAACTTGATAAAAGACATCTATGAAAACTTTATGGTAAACATATTAATGGTGAAAGACTAAATCCTATCCCCATAAGATCAGAAATAAGGGGAAGATTTCTGCTATCATCAATTTTTCTCAGTATTGTGTTATGTACTTTAAAGTGGACTTATTAGTGCTAAATGCATATTGCAAATTCTAAGGAAACCAGTCTAAAAACAAAAAAAAGTATAAGTAATATACTAATTAATGAGAAAAAAATGAAATCATATAAAATGTTCAGTTAAAACCACAAGAGGTTGAAAAAGTGTGGAAGACAATAATACAAACAAAAAACAAAGGCAAAAAATAGAAAACAATAGCAAATATAGTAGATATTAAACAATATCAATAATTGCTTTAAAAATCAAATATATAGATATATAAGTTAAAAGACAGAGATTATCAGAGTGAATAAAATAATAGAGTGAATAAAAAACCTAATTATATGTTGTTTATAATAAATCTATTTTAAAATGCACATATATAGATTAAAAGTAAAGAAATGAAAAAAGATATGCCATGCTAACACTAATTAAAAGAAAGTAGAAGTAGCTGTATTAACTTCAGACAGAGCATACTACAGAGCCAGGAAAGTTATCAGGAATGAAGAACATTGCATAATGATAAAGGAAGAGTCAATAAATCCAAGAAAACATTATAATCCTTAATATGATACACCTAATGATACAGTGTCAAAATACATGAGGCAAATACTGATAGAACTGCAAAAAAAAAGAGGTGAATCCACTGTTATAATTGGAGACTTTAACATCCTATTAAATAAATATAGGAATAAATCAAACTGGCAGAATATTAGCAAGAAAATGTGGTACTTAATAGTAACATCAAACAAATGGATAAAATTGACATTTATAGACCAATTTATTAAACAACAAAAGATTACACCTTCTTCTCTACTTCATATGGACCATTCACTTGGAGATTAAACAACATACTGTAAATAACGCATGAGAGGCCAAGTGCAGTGGCTCAGGCCAATAATCCCAGCATTTTGGGAAGCCGAGGTGAGAAAATTGCCTGAGCTCACAGATTCAAGACCAGCCTGGGCAACATAGCGAGACCTCATTTCTACAATAAATTAAAAAAAAAAATTAGCTAGACATAGTGATGCATACCTGTAGTTCCAGCTACTTGAAAGGCTGAGGCAGTAGGATCGCCGGAGTCCATTAGGTCGAGGTTGTGGTGGCTGTGAGCGTGCCACTGCACTCCAGCCTGGACAACAGAGTAAGACTCCTACACAAAAATTTTAAAATATTTTAAAATAAAAATACAGCATATCAAAATTTTGGGGATGCAGGAAAAGCAGCAGATAAAGGTAAATTTATAGCATTGAGTGTGTATATTAGAAAAGAAGAAATATCTAAATCAATAACCTAAGTTTCCATCTTAGGAAGCTAGAAAAAAGTAAATAAATTCAAAATAAGCAGAAGAAAAATAAACTTAGAGCAGAAATAGGTGAAATTAAAATCAGAAAATCAATAGATAAAATCAACAAAATCAAAAGCCGGTTGTTTGCAAAGATCAATAAAATTTGTAAACCACTAGCCAGTATAAGTAAGAAAAAAACCCAAAGAGACACAAATTATCATTAGAAGTCATTATCAGAAATGACTTTGAAGGCATCACTACAGATTCTATGGCCATTAAAAAGGTAGTAAAGAAATATTATGAACAACTATATGCCCACATTTTGATAATCTAAATGAAATGGGCCAATTCCTTGAAGGATACAATCTGCCAAAACTGACAAAGGAATAAATCAAAAATCTAAATAAACTTACATGTGTTGATTGAATGAAATCAATAATTAATAACCTTTTAAAACAGAAACCACCAGGCTTAGATGAGTTCCCTGATGAATTCTGCCAAACTTACAAGGAAGAAGTTATATCAATTCTCTACAATCTTTTTCAAGAGGTAGAAGCAGAGAAAATACTTTCTAACTCATTCTATGAGGCCAACATTACCCTAATACCAAGCAGACAAAGACATTACAAGAAAAGAAAACTGCAGACCAATTTCTCTCATGAACATATATGCAAAAATATTAGTGAATCAAATCAAACAATGTATAAATATAATTAATTATACAGCAAGATCAAGTGGGATTTATCCCAGTCATACAAGGCTGGGTCAATATTTGAAAATCAATGAATATAATTCATCACATCAACAAATTAAAAAAGAAAATTTATATAATCATATTGTGGAGACCATGGACATTGACCTTCTAAAGGTTCACTGAAAAATCACTGACATGTGGCAGAATGATTAATAGGAGAAAAGGCATACACATTTATTTAATGTGCATACAATGGAGCCTTTAGTATGAAGACCCAACTTCCCAATGAGTTACAGAAACCTATATACCATCTTGAGGTTACCGAAAGAATGGAGAATTTGTAATCTGGTAAAAGAGTTTATAGGAGAAGGAAGAAAAGGAATTCTATTGAAGGGGAGCAAATGATTTGGAGAATGAATACATGGGGGAAACAGAGAATGACTTGTAAGTAGTTCCTTTTGGAAGTTGAATGAACCTGAGACAGAAATTATTTTGTAGACTGGTTGTGTCAGGTCTGATTATATTTTTCCTCTTCTTTCTTGCAATAGATGATTTTAACAGGGGAGAAAGCAGCTTGGGAGAGGTAAAACACCATATATTGGTATGAATTTCCCCGAATTCCTTTAATATCAACACGTGCAGGAAATGCATTTGATAAAATCCCATGCTCATTCATGATAAAAATCTCTCAACAAACTAAGAGTAGAGGAGAATGTTCTCAATTTGATAAAGAACAGCTGCAAACACCTATAGCTAACATTATACTTAATGCTGAGAAAACTGAAGATTTCTCACTAAGATTAGAAGCAAGGCAAAGTCATTCTCTAACACCATTGCTTTAAACATATTATTGAATTCCTAGCTAATATAATCAGACAAGAAAAAGAAACAAATGGTATATAAATTGGAAAGAAATAAATAAAATTATCTGTTCAAAGATGATCATCTATGTAGACAATCTGAAAATAATCAACAGACAACTTTTACAACTAATAAGTGATTATAGGAATCTTGCAGTATACAAGGTTTATATACAATAATCATGTTCTTATATACCAGCGATAAGTAGAATTCACATTTTAAAACACATTGTCATTTATATTAGCATCCAAAACCATAAAATACTCAGGTATAAATCTAGCAAATATGTACAATATGTATATGTGGAAAGCAACAAAATTGATGAAAGACATCAAAGAAGAACTAAATAAATGAAGAGGTAGTCCATGTTCTTGGATACGAAGACACAACACAGTCAAAATGTCAGTTCTTCCTTACTTGATCTTTAGAATCAATGCAATTCCAGTCAAAGTCTTAGCAAGTTATTTTGTGAATATTGACAAACTGATATAAAGTTCTTATGGAGAAGTAAAAAAAGTAACAAATTCAATATTAAAGGAGAACAAAGGACTGACACTGTCTAACTTCAAGACTTACTATAAAACTATAGTAATCAAGATAGTGTTGATATTGGTAAAAGAATAAGTAAGTGACAGATCAATGAAACAGAATAAGGAGCTCATAAATAATCCCATGTAAATAGAATCAACTGATTTTTGACAGAGGTGAAAAGAGAATACAATGGACCAAAGATAATCTTTTAACACATGACCCCTGAACAACAGGACATCCACATGCAAAAAATAAATAAATCTAGACACAGACCTAAGAGTTAACTCAAAGTTGATCATAGTTCTACATGTAAAATTCAAAACTGTAAAAGATAAGGAAATAGAATAGAAAAAACAATCTAGGTGACCTTGAATATGGAGATGACATTTTAGAATAAACCAAAGGCACTATCCATAAAAGATAGCAATTGAAAAATTGGACTTCAATAAAATTAAAACTTCTGCTCTGTGAAAGACAATGACAAGATAATGTGAGGAAAGCCATACGTTAGGAAAAAATGTTTACAAAAGACACATCTGACAAAGGGCTATTATTCAAAATATACAACAGATCTTAACACTCAACAATAAGCAAACAACTAGTAAAAAATGAACCAAGGACTTGAACAGACTCCCCATCAAAGATTAAAAGATGTTATACATCTTATGCCATTGTGAAATTGCAAATTAAAATAACTACAGGATTGACTGCATATCTAATAGACTGGGTCAAAATTCAAAACACTGAAAAACACCAAATGCTTGCAAGGGCACAGAGGAACAGGAACACTCATTCTTTGCTGGTGAGAGTGCAAAGTGGTACAGCTACTTGGGAAGCCAGGTGGACAGTTTTTCATAAGCCAGAAAGTACACTCTTTGGTATTTACTCAAATGAATATAAATACCTGCATACAGATAATATAGCAACTTTATTTACAACTGCCAAAACTTGGAAGTCACCAATGTCATTCAGTAGATGAATGGACAAACTGTGATACCCAGACAATAGAATATTAGTCAATGCTAAAAACGAAATGAGCTGTGAAGCCATGAAAACACTTGGGAGAAACTTAAATACATAGCAGTAGGTAAAAGATGCCAACTTGAAAGGGCTACATGCCACATGATTCCAACTACATTTGGCCTCTCACGTCCAAGGATCCCATATCCCCAGGTTCCACATTTGTGATTCAGCCAAATTGAAAATATTTGGGGAGTAAAATGGTTGGTTGTGTCAGTAGTGAACATATACAAATTGTCTTTTCTTGTCATTATTTCCTAAACAATGCAGCATAACTATTTATATAGCATTTACATTTTAATAGGTATTATAAGTAATCTGGATATAATTTAAAGTACACAAGGGGATATGTGTAGGTTATATGCAAATACTGCATCATTTTATATAAAGGACTTGATTATGAGTAGATTTGGGTATTAGTAGGAAGCCCTGGAACCATTCTTCTGCAGATACCAAGGGACAACATTCTGACATTCTGGAAAAGGCAAAACTATGGAGATAGTACAAAGATTAGTGTGGTTTTCAGAGGCAAGAGAGAAGGAAGAGATGAATAGGCAGAGCACAGAAGATTTTAGGACATTGAAATTATTCTGTATATACTATAATAGTGCACATATGTCAGAGCCCATACACGACCCACAGAAAATACAAGAGTAAATCTTAATGTAAACTATAATGATGTGTCAATGTATGTTAATTAATTGTCATGAATGTACCACTGTGGTGCAGGATACCTGTAGTGGGAAGGTTGTGCCTGTGTGGAAACCAGAGTAGACGGAAACTCTCCATACTTTTTGCTCAGTTTTTCTGTGAACCTAAAACTGCTCTAAAAATAGCTTATTAATTAGAAAAAAAGAATGAAAGTAAATGCAGATTAATGCTACAAAATAGATGAACCCTAAAAACATCATGCTAAATGAAAAGCCAGTCACAAAAGACTGCATATTATATGATTCAATTTATATGAAATGTTCAAAATAGGCAAAACTATAGAGACAGAAAGTAGATTAGTGGTTGCCTAAGGCTATGGAAGTTGAAGGAATTGCGGAGTGATTACTAAATGGTATAGGGTTTCTTTTTAAGTTAATGAAAAATATCTGAAATTGCTGTGATGAAAGTTGTACAATTCTGTCAAAATATTAAAACCCATTAAAATATTATCTCTAAATGAGTGAATTTATGGTAGTTGAATTATATCTCAAAAAGCTGCTTTAAAAATCCATACAAGCTAAAACAAAACAAAAATAGAGCAGTGAATATGTGAGATTGCAGCTTCCCCAGACAGGCTTATTGGTATCATCTAAATGCTGGTGTTTAAAAATCAAGGAGAAAAGACTTGGTCCTACAAAAAACGAAGATTTGAAATTGAGCCTTCTCTGCATTAAATTAGACCCCATAGTGAAATTCTGAATAAAGGTACAGAGGAGAACAAATCACCTGCCAGCACAGGGTGCCATCAGCAAATCTTATCTAGTACTGAGGTGGAATTATTTGCCTCTTGCCAGTTTGAAATGTCAATTTAGGACTGAGCACAGTGGCTCACAGCTATAATCCCAGCACTTTGGGAAGCCGAGGTGAGAAAATTGCCTGAGCTCACGGGTTCAAGACCAGCCTGGGCAACTTGGCGAGACCTCATATCTACAATAAACCAAAAAATTAGCAAGGCATGGTGGCGCGTGCCTGTAGTTCCAGCTACTTGGAAGGCTGAGGTAGAAGGATAGCCTGAGTCCAACAGGTTGAGACTGCGGTGACCGCAAGCATGCCACTAAACTCCAGCTTGGGTGACAGAATGAGACTACAACTCAAAAACAAAACAAAACAAAAAAAGAAATGACAATGTATACTCTTTGCATGGTTCATAAATCTCCAAACTGAGAAATTACATAAAAATGTGTCCCGGGGGCAGGGTGTCATACCTCATCAACAAGGGTAGCTGCATAATGAACATTTATATACCTAACCCTGAATTGTGCCCCACATCTTTAAAATAATTTTTTTTTTTTAATGTGTCCCAGGCTGTTGAGTGTCCCAGAGGTCCTGGAAGAAGCAAACACAAACCCATCCTAGAGGCATCAGGATTTTCCACCTCAAAATCCAGGTGACTATAAGCTTATATCCCCAAATCACAAAATACAATAAGACAAAATCTCCATGAAAAGAATCAAAAGCTAAGACAAATATTAGCATAGATACCCTTAGAAAATCAAATTATGTGATAGCAACAAAATAAGTATGATTAAAATGTTAACATGTGTCAAGGTTTGACACATTGCAAAATGTTAACATGTGTCAAGGTATGAAAAGAAACCAAATACAAATTCTAAAAAGAAAAAAGCACATCATTAACTTTTTTTTTTTGAGTTGGAGTCACTCTGTTGCCCAGACTGGAGTGCAGCGGCCACTCCTGACCACTGCAGCCTCGACCTGCTGGGCTCCGGCGATCCTTCCACCTCAGCCTTCCAAGTAGCTGGAACTACAGGTGCGCACTACCACACCCGGCTAATTTTTTGATTTATTGTAAAGATGAGGTCTCGCCAAGTTGCCCAGGCGGGTCTCGAACCCACGGGCTCAGGCAATCCACTCACCTCAGCCTCCCAAGGCACGGGATTATAGGCTGAGCCACATTTTTAATGCAATGGATAGATTAAAGTTAAAGTGAAAATCAATGAACTTGAAGGTAGAGCTAAGAAAATTTTCTAGAATGAAGCACAGAGAAAACAGGTCAAGTATGAAAAAGCTGTTAAGAGACATAAAGAATACAATGAGAAGTTTCAGGTTACTCGTAAAAGTGCTTACAAAAGAGAGAATTAAGAGAATAACGAAAATATGAGTACAATGTCTTAAGAGAAAATACCCGAAATGTTCTTAGAAATAAAATTTGAGAACTGAATTTAACAGGCAAAATGAATCCTAAAAAAGATACCAAAAAAAGAAATTCCTACAGACATATCAGAGTGAAACTGTAGAACACCAAAGACAATGAAAATATCTTAAGTCAGAATAAGACTGTTTACCTTTGCCTACAAAGAACAAAACTTATATTGATAGCAGAATTCTCACCAATAGCAATTGAAGCCAGAATAATATTTTCCAAGAGCTTAGCGAAAATAATTGTTAACTCTCAACTTCATTTGTATTTTTTGAGTCGGAGTCTCACTCTGTCACCCAAAATGAAGCTCAAACTTCTGAAACTTCTCGGCTCAAACTATCCTGTAGCCTCAGCCTCCCGAGGAGCTGAAAATACCTGCACATGCCAGCAAGCTCAGTTAATTTTTTGAATTTTTTGTGGAAATGAGTTCTCACTAGCTTCCCAGGCTGATCCTGAACTCCTGGGCTCAAACAATCCTCCCACATTGGCCCCCCCAAAGTACTGGGATTATAGATGTGAGCCACCACACCAGCATTGTAATCCAATATTTAAAATACTTTGAAAAGTAAAATTTTCTTTAATAATGACATTTAATAAACAAATGCCTAATCTCACTCTCCTACCTTCTCCAACCAGTTGTCAGCACTCCTCATGGGCCAAACCTACATGAATAAGATAAAAGAACCCATGGATTCAGTTTATATAGATTATGCTCCAGGGACAGAGAACAGAGTGGATAAGTGTGGAAATATATTTGGATAAACAAATAAAATATATTAAGCTACTTACTCTTCCAATTTATGCCCTATCTTATAGCAAAGTATAAATTATGGAATTTTAGAGCAATATCTACAATATATCATTAATATTTGGACATTGTTAGCATCAAAATAAATAATGGCAGAAATTGCAATCTACTAAATAAAATAAGAATCAATTAGTATATATTGACATAGATCAATAAGAGAAAGAAAGCCAATAGAAAGCCAACTGGTAAGCGTAAAAGGGATGACATTTGGAAAATCACTATCTTTGTAACAATTGATTCAGGCAGTAATCATCAGTGGACACTAAATATGGTGAGTAAAAGTTTGATTACATAGTCAAAAGTATCTCTTTTCAAGTCACTTTTAAAACATAAAAGGAAAACAGTCATTTTAGAGTGGAGAAATCTGATGTAAACTACCCTAACCAAGTGATCAAAGTTAACAGGAAAAGTGACCTCGCGGACCTTCTGATATAACGCACTGAGAAGGTCACATCATTTATGCAGTAAATGCATAATTTGAACCTAATTATGAAGAAACCTCAGACAAATCCAAATTGAGGGATAATCTATGAAATAATTGACTTGTACTCTTCAAAGCTGTCAATGTCACAAAGAACAAAAAAGAAAAGGCTGGGGAATTACTTTAAGTTAAAGTAGACTAAAGTGACATGACAAAGAAATGCAATGCTGATATTGATCAGATCCTGGACTTGAAAAAAAAAATGTTCTAAAAGACCTTAATTGTATATCTGGTAAAATTTGAATGTGTACTATAGATTAGATAAATGCATTATATAAAAAGTTGTTGCATTTTGTTAAATTTTCTGATTTTGTTAATTATATTGAGGTTATATAAAAATATTATTCTTGTTCTTAGTAAATAAATACTGAAGTACTTAGGAGAAGAAGAATATAATGTCTGCAACTTACTTTCAAATGGATTTTAAAGAAAATAATATATATTTCTTAATAATATATTATTTCTTAATAATATATATTAGTAGTAGTAAATATTCTAAATATAGGGAGAGAAAATATGAAAAATCAAGCAGTATAAAACTCTACAAGCCGGGCTCGGTGGCTCGGCCTGTAATCCCGCGCCTTTGGGAGGCTGAGGTGAGTGGATTGCCTGAGCCCGAGGGTTCGAGACCCGCCTGGGCAGGCGAGACCTCATCTCTACAATAAATCAAAAAATCAGCTGGGCGTGGTAGCGCATGCCTGTAATTCCGGCTACTCGGAAGGCTGAGGCGGAAGGATTGCCGGAGCCCAGCAGGTCGAGGCTGTGGTCCTGGCCACTGCACTCCAGTCTGGGCGACAGAGTGAGACTCCAACTCAAAAAAAAAAAAAAAAAAAAAAATTAGCCAGGTATGGTGGCTAACACCTGTAGTTCCAGCTACTTGGAAGGCTGAGGTGGAAGGATTGCCTGAGCCTAGCAGGTTGAGGCTGCGGTGGCCATGAGGGTGCCACTGCACTCCAGCCTAGGTGACAGCGTGAGACTCCAACTCAAAAAAAAAGGAAAGAAAGAAATCCAACAGAAAAAAAAATACATGTAAGGGGAATGAAATAGCCCAACTTGTTAGCACATTGGGCTCCCTAGGACTAATGGCATTACAGAGACAATAAGCCAGGGAGATCCCATGGCCCAAGCATCCTTGCAGGACACCTGGTTCCTGGCCCTGATTCTTGGCTGAGGTGTCATGACTGACTTATTTGGGCTCTATACAAAGTCAGTCTGCTTTTCCTGATACTTTCCCCTACCCCCTTGCTCCAGAATCCTTAGATTCCGTAGCAGCAGCCATGAACAAACTTTGCCCCATTGACAGTTACCACACCTTTGTATTTGATGCTTTTTTTAAGTGCCAAAATTTAAATCTAGAAATGTTTATATAAAAATCTAGATGTTCAACTTAAAAAAAAAAAAAGCTAAGCTGGACTCGGTGGCTCAGCCTGCAATCCCGCGCCTTTGGGAGGCTGAGGTGAGTGGATTGCCTGAACCCGCCTGGGCAGGCGAGACCTCGTGGTAGCGCGCACCTGTAGTTTCAGCTACTTGGAAAGCTGAGGCGGAAGGATTGCCAGAGCCCAGCAGGTCGAAGCTGCAGTGACCGGGAGCGGCCACTGCACTCCAGCCTGGGCGACAGAGTGAGACGCCAACTCAAAAAAAAAAAAAAAAAAAAATCTAGAGGTCTGGCAACACTGGGTCTGATTCTCCAATGAAAGCAATTACCTAGAGCTGAGCAACAGCAAAACCCTTTAGATGTGCCCCCCAGTTGCTGTGGTCTCTGCTATTTCTTATTATCTTACCCCAGGCTGCTGCTGTTTATATCGCTTACTGGCTCCAGTCAGCATTTGAGTTTGGGCCCGATTCTAGAATATGCAAACAAGTTTTCTGCATATGCATTACTTCTATCGTCCATATTTAACTACATATGAATATGTTCATGTGATAATAACAACAATTTCTGATAACTAGCAATTTTAGCCCTATCAACGTAATCAAGTTCTATGGCAGTCGTTGTCTAGACTGAAGTTGAGTCATCAGCTATGAAAGGACCATCACAACTGAAATAATAAGGAATCGTACACAGCTTTGGGTAAAAGGCTATATTCGAAGTAAATTCAGGCACAGTCTACTCTAGAAAAGTGGTTCCCAAAAGGTCTGGGGATTAGTTATAGGGAGGCTTTTAAAAATATTACAAATTCCTTGTTTCTGGGTCCCTCCCCCAGAGATTCTGCCACAAAACAGGCCTGCAGATTGTAGATTTTTATAAAGCTCTAAAATCTCTACCTAGTGATCCTAAAAATAGGAAGTGAGAGTATGTCATTTAAAAAAAAATCTTTCTGCAATGTTTTAACTTTCCTCTAATTCAAGGTTGAATGTAATCTCATTGTTTACCTTCAGATTTAGAAAAGGATTATGGTAGAAGGGCTGGGCAATTTAGTTTCCTCACCTACAGGTGAAAGCTAAGAGACAGTGGAGGACTTTCAAAGCCAACTAGCATATATATGCTGCTAAAAAAAGTAAATAAATAAAGAAAATTAAAACAGAACAGTTACAATTATACATTATTTTCTCTCATTTTGTATAATGTATTTATTCATAGCCATTGACAAATCATGAATAAAAATATTTCTAGAATATAGAGAACATAACAGGTAGATATTTCCTCTTTTTTTGCATTTTTTAACTTTTTTTTCCTTTTTTAATTTTTATTTTAAAATTGTGAGGTACAATTCAGGGTTAGGTATACAAATATTTGTACCATGCAAGTACCCTTATTGATGAGATGTGCCCCGTCCTTCTCCAGGCGGATATTGACTGTCAATCCCACCTCCCTACCCCCACCCCACTCCCCCTGCAGTTTCCCGCCACTTTCAATTCTTTTCTTATAGTAATATGGTAGTTGTTCAAGTTCACTTATGAGTGAACACATGTAATACTCAGCTTTTTGTTTCTGGGAGAGATCACTCAGTATTATAAACTCTAATTCCATCCAGGTTGCTGCTAAGTTCATGATTTTGTTCTTCTTTATGGCTGTGTAATATTCCATTGTGTATATGTACCTCATTTTTTTAACCCAGTCCTCTTTTGATGAGCAACACGGTTGGTTCCATGTTCTTGCTATTGTGAACAATGCTGCGATAAACATACGCGTGCAGGTATCTTTTTCATAGAGTGACCTGAGTTCTGCCGGGTATATTCCAGGTAGAGGGATTGCAGGGTCATATGTAAGGTCGAGTTTTTAGAACTTTTAGGAATTGCCAAACTGATTTCCACAGAGGCTATACTAGTTTACACTCCCACCAACAGTGTAAAAGTGTTCCCTTTTCGCCACAACCTCTCCTGCATCTGTTATTTTTTGAGTTATTGATGATGGCCATTCTGACTGGAGTTGGGGGTATCTCAGTGTAGTTTTAATTTGCATCTCCTTGATGACTAGTGAGGCTGAACATTTTTTCATGTATCTGTTGGCTACTCATATGTCTTTTTTTGAGAAATGTCTATTCATTCTTTTGCCCACTTTGTAATGGAATTGTTTTTTTGCTTTTCAGCACGTTTGAATTCCTTGTAGATCCTTGATGTTAGGCCTTTGTCATACATTGTTTTCCAGACAGGTTATACTAGTTTACACTCCCATCAACAATGTGGAAGCGTTCCCTTTTCCCTGCATCCTCTCTAGCATCTGTTGTTTTTTGAGTTATTGATGGTGGCCATCCTGACTGGAGTTAGGTGGTATCTCAGTATGGTTTTAATTTGCTGGAATTTAGAATATAAAAGAGGTGAAGCTACAAGCATTCAAAATTATATGCCTACATAAGTGATATTTATGGTTCTCATATAGGAGTTTATAAGAAGCTGCTGTTGTTAAAAATAAATAAGTAAAAGAGCTCCTAACAGAACAAAGAGTGTGAAGGTGACTATTTTAAGTTTTTTTAGGCTTTGAGTAAAAGGAAATCCAGCCCAGAATAAATCCAAACCATTTACTGAATCAAACAATTAAGAATATCCAAGAGAAGGATGAGTTTTAGGCACAGTTTAACCTGGGTTCCTGACATTTGTACCTTCCTCTGTGAATGCTTGTGCTCATGCTAGCATTCCCTGTGGTCACAAGATGGCTACCAGCAATACCTGGGACAACATGTGTCTGTTCACAGTGGATTGGAAAGACAATCATTTCCCATGGTTAGCAAATGCTTTATTCTCTTTGGATTGACCTTCAACTAGTTACTAACACTAAAAGAAATGACATACCCTAACTGACTTAATCTTTTGTCACCAGACCATCACTGAACCAATATCTGAGTAAGAAAATGTTGAATTAATATTACCCTAATTGTAGTTTTATACTGATATATAGATAAATAATTCATTGCGCTATACACTTAAGATCTGTACTCTTTATTACATCTATATATTCCTAAAAATAATTTTTAAATATTTATTTTAAGATGACCCTGAGTGGTTTGCAAAACGAATCGGGGAGGACATGAACAGGATGGGTTAAACCTCACATAAACTACATGGTAGCAACATAATGTACGAATATTGCAGATACACTCATAAGGCTCTCTATAATAACTATTTACAAAGTGGACAGCAATTTACAACTAAACTTAAATCTGGTAGACAGGCTACATAAGTCCACTACCACCTCTCCTTTGCCCCATGAAGAACAGAGACTGAATTCTGCCCTTTGAGTCAACCTTGCAAAGTATCTTGAAGAAAGAGATTTTTAAAAATTTTTTCCCAGCAACCCCTTCAGGTCTCCTCTTTTCTGTCCTCTCAATAAATCCAGCTTTAAAAAAAAAAAAATTTTACCTTATTCACCCACACACTAACCATCTCTGAATAACACAGTTGGCATGAAAAATAAACTAAAACTTTAATTCCTGTTATCCTAATATGTATTACCTCCTTAGTCCCTACAACAGCTTGAAACCTTACAGATTACATATAGTGCATTTATGACCTAGAAAAGTGACTTTCTCAAGGTTAGTGCCTAACATACATTAGAAAGGAATTAGATGGGATGGGATAGGGTAGGGTGGGACAGGGTAAGAAGGGAGGGAAGCAGACGTGACTGAAGGAGAATGACCGAGATGGAATGGAATTTATGTCTCAGGAAAGGACAAAAGGAGCTATACTCAGTCAATTAAGCATGATGGCATGTATGACCTCAAGGTCTATAGCAGTTCTGTTAAATAATAAACCTCATCATTGTGAAGAAATACTTTTCACCAGTTTATATCATGTAATAACAACCCGATTTCCCTAAAGCATATATTTAGCAAATAAAAAGGTTTGTTTTAGAAAGGATAATTTTGGATTTGAATGACAGGCAAATCAAAACTTGTGGGAAGATAGGGGTCAGAGAGGGCAGTTATAATAATTAAAAAAGCAAGGTGCTGTATAATAAGCATGAATTCAAAAGAACGCTTTTATCCAAGCAAGGAGGAAATGTGTTCTGGGTTGGGAGGGAGAAAAAAGCAGCTGTCAGAGGAGGGGGTTTTCTTAAAACAATGCTATGTGCAGTTCACAAAATACAAACACCTGCTTAGGGTCAGATGTCTGCAAAAGAACGACATTTTTACCTGAGATCATACACGAGCTTACACCTGGAACACGAGAGTACAGGGTAAGCTTCTACAAAAATGAAAGACATTGCAGATGATGAACTAAGAAACCATGCTAATACATGAAGATTTATGAAATCAGATTCAGTGGCTACTCTCTGAATCTGTACATTATCTATCTAGACATATTGGAACACCTAGTTTTCCCACATTTTAATATAATACTTTTGCTCTTTAAATGGCTCACTGGGAGTACAATGTACTCACGGCCTGTGGCAAAGAAGAGATACAGTCTTAGGACAAGAACTTGAATATCATATCTAAATCTCAACTTGACAAATAAAAAAAGAGAAAAGGCGTCTACACCAGTATGTTAAGCATACTGTAACAAAAATTATTATACTCATACATTACCATTTAACATAAAAGTTTCATAAGCAGGGTTGATCCTTACAAAATCTCTTTGGTAGATAGGGCAAATATCCACAGGTTTTGATGCCGTTTGTTTGTGTGTGTGTGTGTTGTTAGCATAGGAAGAAAGTACATGACATGACTCTTGACTGGAGACTAAGTTTTCTGACACAAAATCAGGAAGAGAAGTCCTTGATCACATATGTCAAGGCTATTCAAAGGAACCAAAGATAAACCCCCTAAATCCTCCTATTTATTACTGTTATCATTTTAATAATTATAATAGCTAGTGTATTGAACACTGATGACCTAAAAGTTACTATGGCAAGACTGTCACATACCTCACACAGTCCAATGAGAAAATTAGTATTATGCTCTTTTCTTTAACAGAACACTCAGAAAGTGTCTTATTCAAGTTTCTACAACTAATCATCAAATCTAAAATTTGAATCCAGATCAGTTTGGTTCCATGGGTTCCAAAGCCAATATCCTTAACTATTATGCATACTGTGGTTAATGAATTTATTTCACTTTGCTCTTCATCTAATATGGCTTATACCCTATATTGCCATTCATAACAACATAGATATACATTGTAGCTTCCATTGAAAGCCTTGCATAACAACTATTAAAATTGTGTTTTTTAATCAACCATTAGGAATGGATATATACAGTAATGCTCAATTAAGACTTACAAAAAAGAACACAATCACAAAGCCAAGGAATAACACAGAGTTAATCCTGAAAAAATACTGCAACTATGCCTTACCCATATCATCGCTGCATTCATCACTATTTCTAGTGCAATCACTCAGTACTCCTTTTAACTTCAGGATTATGCTCGACCTGGCATAGATTAAGCCAAGGGGGGAAAAAACCCTCCCAGGAGAGTTTGTGCCCTGAGAGCAGCTCTCAACAGATGAAACAGGAGTTGTGTCTAGATGCCCAGCTTCCTGGTCCCTGGTGTCAGAAAACCCTGAAGCATGCTCTGAGCTGTCTCCCTGATGATCCCAATGGGAAAAGAGCGCCAGTTGCCCACAGAAGCCCTCTCATCAACACTCTCTCAACACTTTCTTTTCCATTTTTTCAATCCAATTCCTTACTGGCACTTCCTTGGATCACTTCCCCCCCCCAAAAAAAAACTACTTTGATGTAGTTGCCTCACAAGATGAAGTCACTTATTTGGGATTCAGACATGGGCTTATCCATAAAGAGGAAGCAGCAACTGTTTACATTTATAAATTCCACAGAATATATTATTTGCCTTTTCTCTTTTATAATAAATATGTCCCCAAAAGATGCTGTAGTAAACCAAATTGATGTTACGTATTATTGAACGTCAGTGCTATGGGCTGAATTGTGTTCCCTCCAATATTCATGTGTTGAAGTCCTAAGCTCCAGTACCTCAGAATGTGACCATTTTTGGAGACAGGATCTTTAAAGTAGCAATTAAGTTAAAATGAAGTCATTAGACTGGACCCTAATCTAATATGACTGGCATTCCTATAAGAAGAGGAAATCAGGACAAAAACATGTACAGAAGGAAAATTATGTGAAGACACAAGAAGATGATCTTCTACAATCCCAAGAGAAGAAGAAATGATAGGATCTCATAAGAAACCAGCACTAGCTGGGCATAGTGGCTCATACTTGTATTTCTAGTACTTTGAGAGGCCAAAGCAAGAGAATTGCTAGAGGCCAGAAGTTCAAGATCACCCTGGGCAACATAGTGAGACCTTTGTCTCTACAAAAAAAAAAAAAATTATCTGGGTATGGTTGCTTATGTGTATAGTCCCAGCTAGTCAGGAGGCCAAAGAGGAAGGATTGCTTGAACGCAGGAGTTAGAGGTTGCAGAACTGTGATTGCACCACTGCACTCTTGCCTAGGTAACAGAGCAAGACTCTTTCTCTAAAAAATGAAAAAAGAAAACAAGCCTACTAACACTTGATCTCAGATTTCTAGCCTCCATAACTGTGAGAAAATAAATATGATTTAAACCATTCAGTCTGTAGTACTTTGTCATGGCAGCACCCACACACATACATAGTCAGAAACTGATATTAGTCACCGTAATTAAAGCAATTAAATGATAATAATAATAAAATAATAACAATAAAGAAACAACTATGTATAAAATGCCTACAGTGTGTCAGCAACAATTTACATGTATTGTTTATAATCATGGTAAGAAATTTACATTTCAGATTGGTGTTATTGTCTCCATTTAACTGATGAGAAACCTAGAATTTAAGGAAAATCAGTAATTTTTCATGGTTTCACAGATTCTATAAAAGCAGGGGCAGAGATTCATCTTAGAATTGTGATACGAGCAACTTAAAATAAATCAGAATATCTGATTCTAATCCTTATACTATTACTGATGTACAGTCGAGGATTAGTAATTTAATTTCTCTGCGATTCAGTTTTTCCACTCATAAAAATTAAAAATCATACTTATGGGGATAGGAATATACCATAGAGATATAAAAGGGTAGAACAGATTTAAAAGACATTTTGATACCTCTTTAAAAATTGGGCAAACCAAAAGAACTATTATTATTCAAGCCACTGTTAAAATCACACACCGATGACAGAGCAGCCTTCACGTTTTCAGTTTTGCCAGTGTTCTTGGCATGACATTTTCCTCTTTCACCATGAGCAGTAAACCGTCCATGTTCAGACTCTCCATGCAAAGTCAACCTAATCAGCCAACAACAGAGAGTTCACAAATGTACAGGGGCTCATTATTCATCACTTCTGAGGAGCAGCTACTGCAGCTTGGTTAGTGATTAAATATTTAGTGTCAGTGATATCACAACAGAGAAAAGAAAATACTGTACTTCTTAAATGCCTTGGAAAACATATTGAAGGCAGCCAGTCAATCACATGAGTGACAGGCTCTGACTACATCATTAAAGGTGATAAAATGTAAAATATGTCCCAGATCCTACCTACTTGTGCTTGCTCTCTATATATATATTAGGCAATATTGGAATATTCTTGTTGAATTTTAGAAATTGCTTGAAGCAAAACTCACCACTAAGGGCAAAGAAGTAGAGAAATTATAAATAATTTGCTTTACCACAAATTCTAGGTGGACTTCATATAGTGCCTGAGGCATTACAATGCTAAGGAAACTGGAAGCTGTCCCCCATTTCAGAGCATAGGACAGGATACTCACTGCATGCCAAAACTAAATAGCCAGCCTCTACTCGAATGTACTCCTCGTCCCACACCCCTCAAAATTAACGTTTGAATGTACCAGTCCTCCAGATATTTCTAAACTAGACACCAGCAAAATTTCAACAAGGTAAAGGAAAAATACTTGCATCTAATCATTTTATGCCTTGAAGTTAGTGCCAGCCATTCCAAGCATGCGTATGAAATGATGGATTCACATATCCAAATTAGACTTCTTCAGATTCCAGCAAGGGCAGGCCAGACCCAGGTGCCCAGAAACTGAGAATACGATGAATTCATACATTTAAAATCCCATGCATATATTCAACCTGAATCGCTAAACATTGGTCAGAGCCTAATGCTTGAAGTTTAGGCTTCATTGGGTAGGCTCACTCTGTAGTTATGAGGGCACATTGACTGCACAATATGTTAGAACTCTATGTCTGCTCAGCCTGACCCAGAATTTTGGCTTTAACTTGTGTCCATCTTGCTACTCTTTCTCACACCTTTGTCTTTGAACTGGACAAAGCATCACTTCACAAGGACATGTTAGTCTAAGCGTCAGTAGCTGAGAATACTCCACTCTATGCCTAGGTAGAAGTATACTGCACTCATCCCTCTGCATTCGGAAGAAAACAATGTTCTGTGCTTCTCTCTTGGCTATCAAAGTTGTCCTTTGCCTTTCATGGATTGTTTCTATAAGTCTCAGGTGTTCTGATTTAACAAAAGGACCCTCCAGAAGTGCAAGATCATGAGCACAGGACCTCAGGCCAAAGACTTTCATTCGCTGATTCCTGGGATACATTCCTCCTCAGCAGCCACACTGGGTTTGCCCTTATTTCTATCTCCAGCTTAATCTCAACGATTCCATTTTTCATACTATTCTGATGATCTGGTTCTAATGATTCCTTCAGATTTCATTTATTAACTAATCTTATTAAAAATATTATTTTTTCCCCTACCCCAACAATCACTTCATTTTTACAGAGACAAAAGAATAGCTTTATATTAGCTAAGAAAACTATAGCCTTAAAAATTAATGGATGTCTTTTCTACAACCTTTTCTAAGACTTTTGAACCATTGTTCCATCATCTCCCGGAGGTTTTGTGACTGTTACACAAGGGAACAATTCTGGGTTCACATACCTGTCATCTGGGCCTGAAAGTCTTTGTCACTGCACAGAGAAGATTCTAATGGGGAATTCAAGGATCTGAAATATGGTTCCACTAATTGTGTAGCCATCTTTTTAAAGATCACATGTATGGCTTATTCTGAAATTTAAAAAAAAAAAACAACAAACTCTAGTCCTACACATTGACTGAGATAAATAAGTAATAATTATCAAGCAAACAGTATTTTCTAATTTATGTGTATACAAAAAGAATAGTTACATGAAATGCTTTATGGCAGCACCATCAAATGGCATTTGTTAAATATTGCCTATAAATTCAACCTTTAAAAAAAACTGCAGAGAAAAACCTTTTTCATTGAAGAATGAAGAATCATTAGTACATTTACATTTTAAAATTATGTCCCTAAGGAAAGCTGGAGAAACTAGTTATTTTTTATTTTAAGTGTCATTTAGTATTCCCTTTATTGCTATATCCTTGTAGGTCAGGACACTATAAAGAACTTGAAATGAAAACCACTTGATGGCAAAGATATAAAAGTCAAAAGTTACAGTAAAGACACAGATACCTAACTTGTGTATTGGCTTAAAAAGAAAATAGAGTGGCAAACAATTATTTACCTTGAGAATTAAACAAATAACCCAAAAGTTAACCTCAGATTTTTTTCCCCATACTTTGGAATAGAGGTGTTTAAGTGCAAATGACACCCTGCAGTCAAAATGAAAATTCCTCACTACTTCAAGGAAGAAGTTTCTCTAATGGTTTTTTAAATTGTGCTGAGTTGCTTTTGCAAATGGAGTCTGCATTGTCCCACTGAAACAGAAGCTCTGTTTCAGAAACAGACAGTTTTTAAAAAGTATTTAATATGACCGTTGCTTGGGTTGACTTGCTTTAGCCCCAGGGTCCAACTTCGGACTTGAATAGAGTCTGTGTGGCTGCTTTCCATGGTCTGCTGCATCATCATATAGCAAAACTGAATTGTTTTGACGAGAGCTGGTGAATAGGCTATGTTTGGACAGACTGGGTCTGTTTTTAGCCATTAAAAAGGGCTATTAAAACTGCTGAACTGTCATTAAAGCACATTGTGAGTTGCCCAAGACAAAGCGGCAAGAAGTAAATTGGCTTTCTGTGTACAGAGCCCCTGAGTCTGGGAGGACATTGCCCTGTTAGGCAGACTCCACTTAATAGTGCAGAGTGGGAACCAACACTTATAACAGGTGTGACTGAAAGGATCTCAGCTTGAATTAGACTCTGGAAAAGTGTTTTGGTTAAAACAAAGAAAAGGAGGAGGGAGAAGAAAAAAAGAGAGAGAGAGAGAGAGCAAGGAAGGAGAGGTGGGTAGAGGAAAGAAAGAAAAAAAGAAAGAGGGAGAGAGGGAGGAGGAAGGAAGGAAGGAAGGAAGGAAGGAAGGAAGGAAGGAAGGAAGGAAGGAAGGAAGGAAGGAAGGAAGGAAAAAGAAAGATTAAAGTTTCAAGCACTGGTCAGCAAATTGGGCAATGTTCTCTGAGTTCATTCTCTGCATTGCTGCAAAACCTAATTAATTTGGAATAAATGGAAAAAGGAAAGTGTTAGACTTTCCAAGTTAAAACAAGGAATTATACAATACTTTTGGAATACTGCCATTATATTCTATTACAGCCCCAGGCTAACAATTATTATTAACCAAAGATTCCATTTAATGTCATAGTCCAAAAGAATAATTTGAATTAGTGCATCATTGTTGATATGCAAATATGATGCTTTAGATTTTCTTTTTAAAGATTTCTTCAGTGGGATAAACATCTCTCTCAAATTCTCTTTACCTATTGATTTCATTGGTAAAGCCGATTAAAATATAACAATAAAACATGTCACAAAGATCAATTTTTGCTCTGCTTCCATTTAAATAATTCCAAACTCTGAAGTAATCTGACTTACAAATCAGTAAGTCCAAATAAGCAAATATTACTGTGTATTGAAATAGAAGAGACTTTTATTACTCTTTTAAAAATTAGAAAAACAATGTGGTCTTCCTCCTGGGCTCCTTTCCCTCCTTCCTTCTCAGGGACCTGAGCATAAAAATTGAGTCCTCTCTTCTTTGTCTTTGCTCCTCTACTGGCTCCATATCCACCTTCGAACATATTTTAGTTTTTCCTACCTTCATCTTAAAATCTCCTGCCGGGCTCGGTGGTTCAGCCTGTAATCCCACGCTTTGGGAGACCGAGGTGAGTGGATTGCCTGAGCCTGCGGGTTCGAGACCCGCCTGGGCAACTTGGCAAGATCCCCATCTCTACAATAAATCAAAAAACTTGCCGGGCGTGGTAGCGCGCGCCTGTAGTTCCAGCTCCTTGGAAGGCTGAGGCGGAAGGATCGCCGGGTGGGTCTGGGTGACAGAGTGCGACTCCAACTCGGAAAAAAAAAAAAATCTCCCTAAATTTCATGTCCATCTCAAATCACCACTTTATCTCTCTCCTCTTCTTCAAAGTCAACTTTATTGAAATAGTTGTCTCCACTCTTGGCTTTCTCCTCTTATTCTCTATACCCATTCATTTCTCAGTCCACTGAAATTCCACTTCCTTTCTCATCACTTTGCTAAAATCTCTTTTTCTCTAACTCTCAGAGTTTTCTGACATTCAATCCTTGTTGACTTTTCTTGTGCTGGAGAGGACCTCTAAGATAATGATGACTAGAAACAGAAATAGCAGGCATTCTTAGAGTGTTTTCAAATGAAAAGAGAAGTATTCTACTTTTTCAAAATCCAAATGATATCAGCTAGACTTTTTATCAGATTAAAGAAGTTCTTGTCTGTTTTTAGTTAGTTGAGACTTTTTTGTTTTGTTTTTGAGTCGGAGTCGACTCTGTTGCCCAGGCTGGAGTGCAGTGGCACAATCAAGGCCACCACAGCCTCAACCTGCTGGGCTCAGGTGATCCTTCTGCCTCAGCCTTCCAAGTAGCTGGAACTACAAGTGCACACCACCATGTCCCATTAATTTTCTGATTTACTGCAGAGACGAGGTCTCCCCAAATTGCCCAGGCTGGTCTTGAACTTCTGAACTCAGGCAATCCTCTTGCCTCAGCCTCCCAAAAGGCTGGGATTGCAGGCATGAGCCCAGCTAATCAAGACTTTTAAAGAAATAATGAATAGCAATTGAATTTTATCAAATAACTTTTCCTGCAACTACTAAGATGGCAGTTTCAATGAATACACAAATTCCATCAAGACAGAGCTTCATCCCCAGATTTTTATGCCCCAACTACTACTACCTTAGGTAAGACTTTAACAAGCCATTCTGTTACCTGGCTGCTGATGAGCCATAAAGTACATATAAGACTAGTATATTCAATAGTTATTCTCAGATCTCTGTTGCTGTAAAATGAGTTCATTGATCCAAGAAAATATTGTGTAGAATACTTGTTGATAAGACGGGCATTCTATAAACACTCTGAGCAGGAAAATACAATTCATTTCCATAATAAGCATTGATTCTACTAAAGACAATCTTTGTCCCCTCAACTCCACCTCCCTGTGGAAAAGATTCAGTATAATTGACTAGTCTCCTGGTTAGGATTGTCAGATAAATTACAAAACACCCAATTTAAAGTTTCATTTTAGATAAACAATGAGTAGATTTTTTTTTTATGTGTCCCAAATATTACGTACTTATACTGAAATCATTCATTGTTTATTAGAAATTCAAATTTAACTGGGCATCTTGTATTTTTATTTGCTATATCTGGCAACCCAATTCTTGGTAGCTGTCTCGTCTACCCCAAGGAATGGTGCCAGATCAAGGACTCAATATCTCTCACTACTGTTAGCCAGTGGGATTTTCAGCAATGGCTGTAGCTACATCAACCCTGGCAAGGACCATATGGCTGGGTCCAAGAATAGCCTCCATCCTTTATATCATGGACACTCTGTCTATGTGTCATTGTGGTACGAGAATGGCTGAGGAGAAAAACTGGGTGACATTCACCAAATGAGTCATCCCACACACTTAGTCTCTGAAGCATCCTTTAAGGTGAGACACAAAGATTTACATACTTTGTGCCCTGCCAATTAGCCCATTCTTATGCCACTTTTTCAGAATTTGCAGTTTTCTACCTTCCATCCAAGCCCCTAATAAACTAGACAAACCTTTGTTCCCTGCCTAGGATTTCAGTGTATGTTCACATTTCTAGCCCCTTCTCTCTCCAGACAAGGGGAACGGCCAAGCGCATTGTTCACGTCTTTTCCTACCAGAAGGCTTTTCGTTTACAGTGTCCTAGGGCTGTAATGCAGCAGTGGTTCATTACAGGCTGGTACTAGTCCACTACTCTGACCTGTGAACCAGTTTTTCTCTTTCATGAGCCGGTCATAAGGAACCTCTTATGAAGCTATACTGTGAGTTTTTATAGATGGTTAGGTGTAATGGAAGTAGGGGACATACAGGTTTAGCCCATATAGTTCATCATTAGTAGTTCTAGTTGAATAGGCTAGAATGGGACAAAATTACAATTGCAAGGATGCTGTACACTGATTCCAACACCCAAAGAGGTACAAGAGGTGGGTGATATAACAAACTGTTATTTTCTTTTAAAAGAATGCCCTAGTGGGCCTATTACATTGGCATAAACAACATCAGTGTATATGTATTGGTTTGCTATTGCTGCATGACACATTGCCACAAACTTGGTAGCTTAAAACAACACATTTTTGTTATCTCATAGTTTCTATGGTTCAAGAGTCCAGGTATGGCTTAGCTGCGTTCTCAGTTTTTGAGTCTCAGATGACTACAATTCACATGTGACTGGGGCCGAAGTCTCATCAAAGACTTGGGAAAATCTACTCCCAAGCTCCCTCAGTTTGTTGACAGAATCCTTCTCCATGCAACTATATGGCTGAGTCCCCATTTTCTTGCTGGCTTTTGACTGGGGGTCACCTTCGGGTCCTAGAACCAACTCACAGTTTCCTGTCAAATATGAGGAGTTAACAGAATGGCCATTTGCTTCTGCAAGTCCAGTAGGAGAATATTTTTCTTCAGGAAGGGTCTAGTCCCTCCTTTATAGGCTTTCACTAACAAAGTCTGGTTTAACTAAGATAAATTCCCTTTTGGTCAATTCAAAAGTAACTGATTTAGGACCTTAATTACATATGCAAAAGGTCTCCAACTTCACCATAAACCTAACCTAATGAAGGAAGGACAGTCCCATCCTAGCCAGGAGTCACAGGGACTGGAACTCTTGGGTCCAGTTTAGAATTCCACCTACCACTGTGGATTCCTCCAGTCTGAGGATGATGCCATTCATCTGTTTTGAAAATGCTCAGCCATTATCTCTTGAATTTTTGTCTTTCACTTGTATCCTCTACCTTCTTTTGGAGTTCCCATTGGAAAAGTTTGGAAATTCACTGTCAACTCAGCCTTCATGTCTCTTAGCATGTATTTCGTATGTTTAGTTCCTCTGTGTTTCTCTGCTTCTTTCTGGGTCATTTATTTAAGTTTGTATTCCAAACTGTATCTAGCATTCTGATTGGTAATAAAGTGACTATAGACTGGAAAGCAGTAAATCAGTGTGACAAAAGACTAAAGAAAAATAAAAGGCACAGTTACAAAATAAATTCTGGTGAAAAGACAAAAATTAAGAAGCATATTTCTGAGAAATTACATTTTTTGAAATGTATATCTCTTAAAAAACACAACATGAAATAAGAATGCAGGATTTAAAAATAGAAAATATCAATATGCACTCACAACCTAAAATAAATATCTTTTCCAGCTCTGTTACTAAGGCAGTCTATAGTCACATTATTGTCCCACCCACTGTTCTCAGGAGGAGCATCAGTTGAGCATCCCTAGATTTTTGTTTTCTAAGTGCTGTTCTCTATTAGAAGGAAATAAAGTTCCTTTCAGAATAAGAGAGTACTGATCTTAACAGAGAAAACCATGTGGGTCCAGAACATGATTTTATTTTTATTTTGTTTTTTTTGCTAGAAAAGGTGAATATTTCCAAAGCGTCTGAAGCAGTGGTAAAAAGGGAGCACATGCACGTTTGCACATTTGGCCAAGTTGTAACAAAGTAACAGAAAAGAGAAAGTCACCACAGTTAAACAAAAGAGATAGAGTAGATAAAAAGTAGTGCCTGTTTATCTTTAAACAAAGTCAAAAATAATGTACAAAAATATAAAAGATCATAGAAAGAGTTGTATGATATAAAAAGAAGAATGGGTAGTATATGTTTAGTGACTTTTTATTGTTTTTAATTACTAGGGAGAATTACCTTTACTGATATTTAATTTCTTCTATAATGATGGCTTGTTTTATAATGAAGATAAGTACTATTTTTTTCCTGTATGTGTAAGAGTGGAAAGGTGGGTACAGAAAACAGCAAATTCACTAAAGGAGGAAGAATATAGTTTCATGCAATATCTTGAGAAAAAGAAGGACCCAAAAGAAAGATCATAGATTAGTCAAATATCCTAGGTGGGATGCCTACAAATTCAACCTCTCACTTCCTAGGTGATGAAATTCTATCTGCGCTCAATAAAACATTATTAAATACGATGTAACCCAAGGCCAAACATCCTTTGAACAAGAAGGTTGGCTAAAAAGTGGTTACTTTGTTATAAAATATAACTGTGAAAGTTCCACTGATGCACTTTTTTTTTTTTTTTTTTTTGAGTTGGAGTCTCACTCTGTCGCCCAGACTGGAGTGCAGTGGCCGTTCCCGTCCACCGCAGCCTCGACCTGCTGGGCTCCGGCGATCCTTCCGTCTCAGCCTTCCAAGTAGCTGGAATTACAGACATGCACTACCATGCCCGGCTGATTTTTTGATTTATTGTAGAGATGAGGTCTCGCTGCCCAGGCGGGTCTCGAACCCACGGGCTCAGGCAATCCACTCACCTCAGCCTCCCAAAGGCGCGGGATTACAGGCTGAGCCACCGAGCCCAGCTCCACTGATGCACTTTTAAAGTGACCACATATTCTAAGAAAATCCAATGCCACAAACCCTGGCTTGAGGTTATACTGCCAAAAAATTCAATGACACAGAACTTGCAACCCTTCTGGTGTGAGATGATTTTTACTCCCTTTGGAAAGATGGGAAAGATTAATATAATCTAGGAAAGCATAAAATAAGATTTAAAATATTGACAAAATAAACCAAACTAAAAGTACCAAAATTTTTGTTATTAGTAAAACATACCATTATGTTTTTTTATCAGTAGTCAAGAGTATATGTATAAGTTGTTTATAAAAACCTCTGAAGCACTAAAGTGAACAAGACATATTTGACTTGTAATTTTTTTTTTTAAGTTTTGGAAAATTTGGCACGCATCAATGTTTGCATGTCTAAGTATGTCTTTTTAAATATCTACATTTTGATCACCAGCAGAATTTAAATATTTAGAGCTTTCTAGGCTTAACAGATTTAAAAGCTTAGTATTTTGAACATTGAACAAGAGCGAGTACTAGAGAACAAGAACACTCAACAAAGGAAAACCACTGGAACATTAAAGATCTTAGCAATTTTTTTAGATGATCAACTAATTTTTAAAATGTTAATGTCTCTTTTTTGTTTGTGGAAGTTCTTTTTGGATTTTTTTACAAATGTGCCTCCCCCAGCCCTCCCACACCACACACCTGCATAGTCTCCAGTTCTTTATTATGTTAATTATGTTTTTTATCTCTTTGATCACTTTTAACTTATTTTAGAATGTTAGATTGCTTATCCTAAGTGATTGGGATGTTCTGCATTTCCTTCTGGTGTGCACTCTGTGGTTTGTGAAGAGTGCCTTCCCCTTCCCTCTGTTGTGAGCTCATTCTCACTGTTGCTTGCATTCCTCAACTTATACTTCCCCAGGGGCTTCCTATATGCTCTATGTTGCAAAAGTGGGTTTATGTTTGCTTCCCCCACGACCTACGTTTCATGAAGGTAGGACCAGATTGGACACTCATGTTTTTGTTTCAGTTTCTCATACAGTGTAAGTAGTTTACATTTGAATTGTGTCTATAGATAATAAAAAGTTGGAGTTATTTCTCATGGGAGCTTTTTCGTTTCCTCCATCTTTTTCTGCTGCTTTCTTGTTCCTTTCTTTTGCCAGCCTGAGAAATTTTTTTTGCACTGAAGAAGCAGCTCTTCTAGGCTCTCTAGGGTCTTAGTCAAGCTTGCTGCTTCCCTCAGATCCAAGGTCATATCTACTGTCCCTCTAAGGGTGACAACTGTCCTAGATTCCCCCCAAAATAGGAAATTTCACTTGTGGATTACTGCTTCATCCCATGTCTGAGAGTTTCATTCTGCTTTTTTTCATGTCCTGCCCTATGAATTCCAGACTTGCCAGCCCTCACAACCCCACATGCAAATTCCTTCTTATATACACTTATGGTGTATATCTCTTATTGGTTCTATTTCTCTGGTTGACCCTGGACTAGTATATGTGACATTGTGATTGAATTTTACTTTATAAATGCACAAGCTATCTGCAATATTGAAACTTACATTTGCTTACTTTGTTATTCAAAAATAGGCCAAGAGGGATTTTAAGGTCCTAAAGAATGTTAAATAAGTTGTCCATAAAATAGATGTCTTTATGTACAAGGAATCTACTATCTGCTTTCTGGGAATATGGGCATTCAATGTGAATAGCACTCAGGGACTGGGCTGCAAGGAGAGAACAGGGCTCTATCCCCTCAATTACAGCCCCGTTTCCTGCTGTGCCTCAGCTCCCTGGGAAATACTCCTTCTAAGGACTCAATCGGCACAGTCTCTCAATTACACACAACCTTCTCTTCACTCTTTCACCCCCGCTTTAGGGAGGAAACAGGGAACCATTATAAAAATACAAAAAGGACTGAAAACATGTAACAAGGGCCAGGACTATAAAGCACGAGAGGAGATTGTGACTAAATCTTTATGGCCTAGAAAAGGGAAGACTCAGCAGGGAACACGATTACAGCCCATAAATGTCTTCAGGTATACATGACATGAGGGACTCGCTTACTGTGGGAAGAAAAAGCTAAGCCAAGGCAAAATGGCATGGGGTTTAGGAACGAACTGTTTAGATATTTAGACGGCAACAACAAAAAGGTATTTGAATTAGAGGGTGTGAGACACATGCTACATGACACAGAAATCGTGAGATGAGCTGTCAGCTGATTTGGCAAATAGCAAACCTTGCATAAGGGATTCAAACACATTTTGATTGAGGTTACACAAAAATGCAATAAAAACAAAACAAAACTCTAGAAATAACTTCATTTTCAACCATTTACTTAAAAGAGACTGGAGTTTCCACATGTAACGTGCAAAAGGGTGGCTTGTAAATTAATAGTTTATCCACCCCAGAGAATTATGGCATTCGGTCACTCCCAGTGTGGTCCTTCCAGCAAAGCGACAACTGCAACAGCATCACCCAGAGGCTTATTCGAAATGAAGAGTCTCAGACCTCAGCCTAGTCCTGCTCATTAGAATCTGCATTTTAACAAGATCCCCTGGCAATATGCATTCATATCAAGGTTTGAAAACCACTAGAAGAAAACAGTCATGCCCTAAATGCCTTTGTGACCCTGAAGAAACATAAAGATATACAAGGGGAGGCCCCTCGACCTGCAATTTATTTATTTAAAATTGTGTATTTATTTTTACATGTTTAAACTTCAGTCATCTTCAAAGTTCCCTCTGTTTGATGCAATGCACCTCTCGAGATGCTTTTCCAGAGCTCAAAACAACTTTTGAACTCATTAATTTTGATGCTTTTTAGTGCTTCTGCTATTTTTTGTTTCACCTCTTCCACATCAGCAAATGTATCCTTTTGAGGACTTTTTTCGTCTGGGGAAACAACAAAAAAAGTTGTTTCTGGGGAGATTGAGTGAATACGGAGGGTGAGGCATGGGGTTCATGCCGTTTTTGGTCAAAAACTGCTGGACACTCAGAGAGGTGTGGGGAGGTATGTTGTCATAGTGGAAGAACCAGACCCCTGTTTGCCACAATTGGGGATGTTTCTTCTGCTAATTGTGATGCAACCTTCTCAAAACTTCCAGATTAAAACTTTGGTCTGATCCAAAGGAACAAATTCTGAGGGTTCTACAGGGGGCCTGCCATCCAATGATAATTCTGTTTTTTGAAGCCCCCTTCAATCAACTCAACAACAACAACAACAAGCAAACAAATAATAATCTGATTAACAAAGGGGCAATATATCTGAACAGACATTTTTCAAAAGAAGACATACAAATGTCTAACAGGTATATGAAAAAATGTTCAACTTTGCTCAACCCTCAGGGAAACGCAAATTAACATGACATTGAGATGTCATCTCATCCCAGTTGCAGTGGCTATGTTCAAAAAGACAAAAGATAAGTGTTGGCAAGGATATGGAGAAAGGGGAATTTTTATACACTTATGATGAAAACATAAGTTAGTACAGGCAGTATGAAAAATAGTATGGAGGTTCCTATAAAGACTAAAAATAGAACTATCATATGATCCAGCAATCTCACTACTAGGTATATATCCAAGGGAAATCAGTATGTCAAAGTGATATCTCCACTACCATGTTCATTGCAGCACTCTTCACAATAGGCAAGCTATGGAATCAATCTATTAAATAATGAACAACAAAAAAGTGTTACACATACACAGTGGAATATTGTCTAGCCAGAAAAAAGAATGAAATCCTGTCATTTGCAGCAACATGGGTAGAACTGAAGGTCATTATGTTAAATGAAATAAGCCAGGAACAGATAGACAAATATGTCCTGAATATTTGTCTTTTTGCTCTGAAAGACATGTTCTGAAATACCAAGCAAAGGTGGTAGAGGTGCCCATGGCCCAGGTGTCACAGCAGCCTGGATGGTGTGTCTGCCACTGCTGGTTCATTGAGACCACCCAGAGCCTAGCAGTTAGGTGTAGGCCAGGTCTATGGCAGGTGGGCAGCAGATCCTGTTTCCATAGGCCTGAGGCTAGACTGTGTTGCAGACCGGGCAGAGTCACCTGTGCCCACCCCTTGGCTTGAGCTGGCTCTTAAGGGGAAACTGAGGCTTAGGGCAACATTAACTCAAGATCACCCTGTGGACAGTCCAAGTGGCAAGTGGTGAGGGTATCAACCCTGTCTTTCAGATAAGGGTAATTGAGGCCTGGCTAGGAGGCACAGCTGTCTTTAGAGATAAGTCCAGATGTTACTCCTGTTTTATGGAAGGACAAGCCGAGGTCCAGAGATCTCCAGTACTACCCTGGGATCCAACAGTTGCCCAGTGGCAGGTCTCTGTCACCAGACCCCGTATTCATCCTTTCCTGTGGGGGACGCTGCCTCAGACCTGGGAGGCCCTCCCCTTGCCATTTGGGACCATCTTGGAATGAATCTCCTGGTAGGGGTTTAGCTGGGTATCCACACCCTTCCCTCCATCAAGGTGTTTAAAGCCAGTCACTCTCATCCAAAGGGACTCTACTCCTGGATATTCTGGGTGTTGTTTCTTGCTCATTTAAATAAATGTTTCCCCAATTGACCTGTTACATTGGCAGGGGGCAGGTCAGTGCTTGTTGAAGGTGTCCATTTCAGAGAGGCTCTGGATCAGAAGATCTGGAATGGGCTTAGCAGGCTGTATTTTCAGCCAGTGTCCCCCTTCCCCAGGTTGAAGTGGAAAAAAGATAAGAAAAGAAAAGGAAAGGAAAGAGGGAGGAAGGGAGGGAGGGAGGGAGAGAAGAAATAGAGAAAGAGAAAGAAAGAAGGCAGGAAGGAAGGAGAGAAAGAAAAGAAAGAAAGAAGGCAGGAAGGAAAAAGAGAAAAATTACATATTCTCACCCATATAGGGAAACTAAAAATAAGCTGATCTCACATAGACGTAGAGATAAAACATCAGTGGTTACTGGAATCTGGCAAGGGACAAAGGAAGGCAGGTGAAGAAAAGTTGGTTACTGGGTCCAAAAATACAGCTAGATTGAATAAATAAGTTCTAGTGTTCGACAGCACAGTGGGGTGACTATAGTTCACAATAATTTATTGTAGGTTTTAAAATAGCTAGAACAGATGATTTGGTATGTGTCCAACACAAAAAAATGGCCAGTGTTTGAGATGATGGATATCCCAATTACCCTGATTGATTATTTCATGTTGTATATATGTATCAAAATATCACATGTACCCCAGAAATGTAATCATTATGCATCAAAAAGGAAATCTCTTTAAGTGGGGGATCTTATCCTTTAATTACTTCTTTGTCAAAAAGATACATTGACTTGTTAATTATGAAGTGGCCCCCTAGTCAATAATGATATTTGATAGTTTGGATTGCTGTCCCCTTCAGATCTCACACTGAAATGTGATCATCAATGTTGGTGGTGGGGCCTAGTGGGAGGAGATTGATTCATGGGGTGAATCCTTCATGAATAGCTTGGTGCAGTTCTCATAGTGAGTGAGTTCTCACTCAATTAGTTCCTACAGAAGTTGATTAAAAGATTGCCTGAGCCCTTGGGTTCGAGACCTGCTTGGGCAACTTGGCGAGACCTCATCTCTACAATAAATAAATTAAAAAAATCAGCTGGGCATGGTAGCACGTGCCTGTAGTTCCAGCTACTCAGAAGGCTGAGGCGGAAGGATCGCCAGAGCCCAGCAGGTCTAGGCTGCGGTGACCGGGAGTGGCCACTGCACTCCAGTCTGGGCGATAGAGTGAGACTCCACCTCAAAAAAATAAATAAATAAATAAATAAATAAATAAATAAATAAATAAAGAGCCTGGCATCTCCCTTCTCTCTCTTGCTTCCTCTCTCACCATATGATATACCAATCCCCCTTACCTTCCCTCACAAGTAAAGGCTTTCTGAGGCTACAATAGAAGCAGATGCCAGCACCATCTAGAACCCTGAGCCAAATAAACCTTTTCTTTGTAAATTTCCCAGTCACAGGTATTTCACTATAGGAATGCAAAATGGACTGATTATTAATTTCAATGTTAATGTTAATATAATGCAAATATTAGTATATATTAGTAAAGTTAGGGTTTGTCATTGGTTGAATCCTGTTTTTCCATTAATAATCTAATTTTTAATTTTTAAACAAATTTTTAATTAAAATAAATTAGTTTAAGATTTTTACACTCTGCCAGTGGACACATAGGATTACAGTCATAAAAACCAGTAATTTGGCGAGAGAAATGTTACCCTTTAAATAGTAGTATGTCAGTGAATGGTTTCACTTTGCATAGCCTAGTGGGAGTCAGCAAATGAGAACTTATGACATGTGTGACTCTGCAGGAAAATGATGGATGATTTGATGAAAAGTCGCTAGGGCTGGGAACCATAACGCACACATCACTACTTCTCAGTCACATAACTTGCTTGCTCAACTCACTTTTGTGAGCTTTAGCTTACTTATTTGTAATAGATAATAATATTTTCTCTTCAAAATAGGAAACTAATTATATGATGCACGTTGAAGGATTTTGTGAGCCATTAAGTCCATGAAAGGGTAAGGAATTACTTGGCATCTCAGTAAAAGACTAGCAATTGTTGACTTTATTGCAAAAACCTTTGGTCCCTAATTTCTCAAGGATTAAAAAGATCTCTTGTTAAATTCTATTTTAGGAATCTAACATAGGTTAGATTCTTAAGAAGTCTGGCTTCTTAAGAAGTCCATGGTAGGAGGAGTGGGACGTGAATTTTTACACCAGTGGCTGACTTTCCCTTTGCTAAAACTAAGAGGACCCTCTGCCCTTCAGATAATTATTGAGGTCCAGATGCTTGGTTGCATCAAGTACATGTGCCTAAGAGGTGAATAACCAGGGTCATTAATGTTATAAATATGTCTGAATATTGAAACCAAGGTTGCAACCTGGCATTTCATGTGTATCTTTTATTTGGGCCTTATTTGTCTCTTAAAATATTATTGTTAACATTTAATAACTGAGATTCACATTAAAACCTGAATTTCTCATTTCCTGAAAAATGGAAAGATCTGACAATCTTAAGTCCATTTTCCAAGGGATAATACTCCACTATAAATGAACGTGGAGGTCTGGGCCCCCAAATACCATAATGTTCATCCTCAGGCTCCACTTACATATTTGCCCAATAGCCATTTGACTTAACAAGCTCAGATCCCTCTTTGACTTCCCAGTTTGCCTTAAGTTGATTCTAAGTGATGGTGAAGGATCTGTAGCAAGGTCAGGGTGTCCACCTCTAAGGCTGGCCCAGTCTGCCTGCCTGGCTCATCAAAATCCATGTGCTCTAAGATGTAATGTCAGGAGACTTAGCCCCTGAGCATCAGAGAATGACTGCTCAAGATGAAGGGCCCCTGAGCAGCACTTGGACCTTAATTCATCTCACTGGGACCAATGTAAGATTCTTCCATTGCCTGGATATGTGCAGACGGCCTCGAGAATATTTACAACACTAAAAATATTCCGCTTTCTTTCACTTTTATTCCTTTTTATTTTTATTTCCCTGAGTCCAGGCAGGCTAACTATTCTCTGATGCTGCTTCCTCCTCCTGGTTCAGAACATATATGGCTCAGCCATATAGAAAGAAATGGAGGTGGCTTAGCCATGGGAAGGAACCTGTGAGTAAGTGCTGCCATGCTAGACCAGGTGCTCTTTCCATGGCAGTGTATCTCTGAGAGTGCAAATGTAAACATATCCATCGGTATTACTTTTCAGCAATCATCATCAGAAGGGCTTAAATGTAGCATCAAATTAAAAATGACTTCTGATTTGATTATTCATATACTTTGATTTCTTTTGTTCCATCCCATAAAATGAAATCAGTCAGTCATCTCTTAGTCGGCAAACAACTATTTTTATGATAAAAATAAAACTGACCACAAAGAGAAAACAGATGGGCATGAAGTTAATCACGCAGATCCAGTAAAAAAGTTGCCTGAAATGGGGCATTCACACATTTTCCCCAAAATTTAATAAATGCCATTGGAGTCAAGATAATTATATGGGGATTCATTCTTGATATAATTAATTAAAGTCTATGAGCTGTTATCAGAGTTGACAATAACAACTCAGATTTGTTCCAGTTGCTAAAATGCTGATGGGAGCACATGGTTTTATGTGACTCTCTGGGCCCACACAGAAGGGCTTATGAGGAATGAATTCTGGATTAGCCACTAGCTCTGCGGATGTGTGCAGGAGTTGATGGAATGTGACGGGAGAAGTGTGATCTGTGCCAACTTCTATAACATTGATTGTCTTATTACTGTTAGCAAGAATCTAAATAAATAGACTTCCCATGCTCCAAGTGAAAGGAAAAATACCTATAGTTTAGAGTGTTCCATGTGTGTCCCAGTCCATACAGTTTTGTTGTGCCAAGCCCCAAAGTAGGCCTTAAAGTCACAGGAACCTTATATTCTAAGACCTGGCAATGTAGTTTGAGGAGACAGAGAGCATCAGTATTCTCTTAACCCTATGGCCCTTCCCATTAGCGTCTCAACAGGAGATTGCTGTATGCTTAAAACAAGCACAGTGCCTGACAAATGGCAAATCCTCAATTTGGAGATAACTGAACTGTGAATAGACACTTCCACAGGACCATTTCCCAAATGTGGTTTTATGCAAAAACAAAATCCTGGGGAAGCTACACAGTTGAGAAGCACGGCAGCACCAGGCGTGAGAATCCTCGCTCTGGCCATCAAAGCCAAGCTCCTGCCCAGAGGAGCAAATTTGTACCCTCTGAAAAGTTGGGCCTACTTGTTAAAATAAAGCCTCTGTGAACCTGGAGATTCAGGTCATTTGTGTTCCTGAGGTTACATGGTTAACTCAAACTCCTTCAATGCCTCCTTCTAACATGTTTTAAAAATGTATGTTGTTTGGAATATGGCTTTTTCCTCATTATATTTTCTTCTCTATAATAAATTCACAAAATATATTTAGCTTTAAGTATGACACTGATGCAGAAATCAACTTTTTGCCTCTTCTTCAAAGTAAATATGTGTTGCTTGAATGAAAAAATGAATGAATGACTGTGAAACAAAATACAGATTAGGGAACTTTTACTTATTAGTAAGTGTTGGAACCCAAAGTGATCAATCATGTGCTTGGCAGGCTTTGTGACAATCTTTATTCCAAGGTTTCTACTGATTGTCCTGGACCACACCTCCCACTCAGGGTCTATATAAAATCAACAGTTCTCTTTGCTTTTATTCATTATCTTGAACTGGCTTCACCACCATCCTCAACCCCTGATGACCTTAGAGATTCAAAGAAGGAAAATTGCATCCTGTTTTTAAAAAGATGAGTTTCTTAAAGTAAAATCAGCATGAGTCTAATATACAAAATTTCTGAAAATCCACCATGGAGACAATATTAATTAGGCTATTTTTCAGTGAAGTATGCCAGGAGTTTCCCTTGTGTTGTTTTTAATTTCATATTTACCTAAGTGCAGTACTAAGGAGAAAAATCTCAAAAATGAATTTTGATATACATAAATAGGTTCCTCTTCACCTGATCAGCCTTCCTGCCCCTGAGGAAAGCATGCTACTTTCTTCCTTCCTGGTATCTGGGAGATGGCTGAACTGTGAATAGACAGTTGCACAGGACCATTTCCCAAACGTGGTTTTATGCAAAAACAAAATCCTGGGGAAGCTACACAGTTGAGAAGCATGGTAGCACACAGGCGTGAGAATCCTCGCTCTGGACATCAAAGCCAAGCTCCTACCCAGAGGAGCAAATTTGTCCCCTCTGAAAAGTTGAGCCTACCTGTTAAAATAAAGCCTCTGTGAACCTGGAGATTCAGGACATGTGTGTGCCTGAGGCTACATGGTTAACCCAAACTCCTTCAATGCCTTCTTCTAACATGTTTTAAAAATGTATGTTGTTTGGAATATAGCTTTTGCCTCATTATATTTTCTTCTTTGTACTAAATTCACAAAATACATTTAGCTTTTAAGTATGACACTGACGCAGAAATCAACTTTTTTGCCTCTTCTTCAAAGTAAATATTTGTTAATTGCTCTGTTGCCAAAGTTGGAAAAACTTAGATTATGTCGCCATTGCACAGGGCAGAAAAACAGCCAATATGATGGCACCATTAGACTGATTGTTTTCTGTAGATATACAGAATATATGAATAATAATGTTTCTCTTCATAACTCTAGCTGACTTGAAGGCATGATTGAATAGTATATTTCTGATTAATCCAGGGCCCAGTCCACATAGGCACATGTGCAGAGTTCTGATAAGGTGAAGAAAGATGTGTTTCCATGTCAACAATTTAAAGGTTGGTACTATTTTGAGTTGTTAATATAAACTTTGATATTAGCTCATTGACTTTGATGGTTTTGCAAAGAATAAATTCTAACACAATTACAATGACTGCTGAAATGTATTAAATCTCTAGAGAAGCTGGAAAAAATGTGTACGCATGACAGGTTTGTCAATCATCTCTTGCTCTGATTAGGTGACATTAGCATGTGATTTTTGTTAACCAGAAAAAATGGCAATGTAGTATTTCATAGTGGCCCCAAACTAAAACATTGTATTATTTTTTATAGGTTCTTCCTGTGCCTTTATGTAAACACACACACACACACACACACACACACACACACACACACACACACACACAAAAGCCCAGTGGCTATATCTTGAAGCATCATACCATCTCATGGGTTTATTAATACCCAGAAAATTTTAATATCATTATCATAACTACAGGCAGTAATATCCTCAGCAATAATTGGAGAGCCATGATGACTCTAACCCCTGGGTATTATACCAATCAGCTATTCTGTTTTCTTTCGCTGGCTCTCCCTTGCTCAGAGTCAAAATGACAGTTATTTCACATCAGACTCATATCTCAACTGAAAGAACAAAAAAACAAAAACCAAAAAAGTGATGGTCAATAATCATCACAAACCTAATGTCATTCTCAGGAAAATACAGAGCTCAAGACATGGTAGGTGGGGAGAAAGGCTTAAACACAAGAGTTCAAGGGCAAGACTATGAGCAGATAGCTAAGTTAGTCAAGGGAAAGAGGTGGGTGTGGGAGGCACTAGTAGTGCTGAAAAATTTACCTCCTCTGCTTTCTAAATCTGAATTATTCCCAAGACTTTAATTTCAGTCTTTTTAAAAATATTCAGCAACTGATTGCAATGATCAATTATACTAATTGATGTCTGATATTGATAAGAAATAGCCACAAGAATGTGCTTTTCTGATCTCTGACTGAGAGGGCCCAGGTGCTGCCCTCTGAAATTCCTACCTCCTCTGTTCATGAGAAGTGCACTTCCCATGGCTGCTCTCAGTGAATGAACCAACAGAGCTGGGAAACTCAACCAGGCTTGTTCCCAGGAGACACTGACTGCTCTGATGAGGGACCGTGTCTCCAGGACACCAGACATGGTTGACAAGGTTTGTTAGAACTGCATGGTAGTCTAAGACACTTCTACTCAACCTCTCTTTTGTCTGTCTCTCTCTTTCACTTGATGTCAGACCAATATCCTAGTCTGATAGTTAGCCAGCCTCTCTCAGAAGCATTTCCCTTATAAAGTTTCTTGCACATTTAATTTCATCTTGGCATCTGCTTTTTGAGGACCCAGATCTACTTATTCCCAAGTATATTCTGTACCCCCAATGAATGTTTTAGGATAAAGAATGAACATTTATTGAACTACTATGTGCCAGGTACTTTACACATATTTAATTCCGACATCAGCTCTATTAGATAGTATTATCTTACATTTAATAGTTGAGAAAGGTATGCTTTAAGAGTTTAGAAATTAGACTGAAATGTGCAATTGCCATTTGTATAAGGCAAAAAAGGTCAGATATTGGCAGTTTCATGTGGTTTAACTTACATAATTTGCCAAAGTCACACAACTACTAAGTGAATAAACTAAACTTTAAACCATTTCCATCTGCTTCCAAAACCCATGTTCTTTTCACTCTACCACAGTGTTTCAGAGTACTTGATAGTGAGAGAATATATGCATAAATCTCACCCATGAATTTATTCAATGTCACTTTTGACAAAATACATACTGAAGCTATCTCAGAACATCAAATATACTAGGGCCGGAATGATAATTTTCAAGAATTTTCTAGTTCTCAATCTTTCCTCAATTCTCATAATAATGAGGATCACATTATTGTGAATATACAAATGAATAATGTATATCTGTATGTATGCATAGAAAAAGCTTAGAAGCCACTGGTGGTAGGAGGTGGGTAATTCTTGTTATTGTTTTTGTTCATCTATAGTTTATGTTTTCCACAATGAGTGTGTATTACTTGTATAATAAAAAAGTTATTAAAATAAGACATAAAAATTGTGTTGCTAGCAAATCATTCTCCAAACATATCTATGATACTGGTACCATTAGTCACACACTCTAGCAGCAAGTAGACTAGACCTCAGGGGAAAAAACCCAATCCTTAGAAAATCCTTCCTGCTCTGTCTCCAACTCATTCTAGTCATAGGCCTTTTTGGTTGCACCCTAGATTTGTTGTCCCCAACTGACAGCGTCAGACAGTATGCCTCAATGAGAATAGGTCAGGAGGATGCTTGTTACCCAGTCACATTAAGATCTGAAGGGATTCAAACAGTTCCCATGGGATCACAGTAGATGTGAGCTCACCAAGATTCCTATATGAATGCCTAACTTTGTGCTGCAACTAATTGCATCTATTTACTACCCATAGACAAATTACAAAGAAAAACAATCCAAGCGTTACTAACAGTTGTTTTATTAACATGAGGTTTAAAAACACATTTTTGTGATGACATCCAAGCAATAGAGGCACATGGGGTAAATATTGACCAAAGTAGAATCTAAACCAAGATTTTATCATTGGTAATACATCTTGATATTCAGAAAACCAAGGTGTTTTTTCTGCTGTAAATATTATTAATACTTTTAGAAAGAGATAATACTCTTTTTATCCTGACCTTGAAAAGTAATTGAAGGAAAGTTAAGATTTAAGATCAATTATTTTAAAGAGAAAGGAAAAGGCATTCCAGCAATAGTAAAATCGTCTGTTACTCTCTTCCATATTTCCATACAGTTATGTATTTCCTATAATGCAGCACCTTTGATTATAAAACTTTGTGTCCTTGTCTGTCATCTGTTGCTAGACTTGGTGTTGCTTGATGGTAGGGACTCCACGATAGACCATCGAAATAATTACCCTAGTTCTTAACTGAATATATGATATCTAGTCAGCACTTGACAAATATATTGAATGGGAAAATAAATAGATGAATTTGTACTAGAACATTCCATTTTATAAAGGACTTTTCCTATAGCTTATTTGGTTATTGTAGAAAATAAAGGAGAAGTAGCAAAATATCTCCTAGATTCTGTGACATCTTTTGTAGCATCTTCACTTCCCTAATGTTCAAGGAGCAAAAATAATATGAATATATAGAGTTAGGTACTGTGGCTCATCCCAGGTATTTAGGAGACTGAAGCAGGAGGATTGCTTGAGGTCAGGTGTTGGAGATCAGTCTGGACAACATAGCAAGACCCCAACTCTAAAAAAAAAAAGATAGATATGTAGATAAATAAATAGGAATATAGATAAAATGTCTATAATAATAGATGACTTTTCAAAAATCATTAATCAAATAGTGGTCTCCATTTGCTACTGCAATACAGCATCTATTGAGTATTTTTTTGGTGCAATTTATAAACACTATTTCATGTAATCCTCCTAATAACCCTATAATATAGTGTGAACAATCACAATCTCATTTTACAGATAAGGAAACTGAGGCATAGAACAGTTTGAGATATTTCCATTTCTGCACAGATAGTAAATGTTATCATAGGACTTAGCCCCTTACTATCTGACGTCAGAGCCCTTAAGTGTATGTGCTCAGCACTTAAGCCGTGCCAATAGTTTTCTTGGTCTCTGCCTCGCTTCTCACACTTTCTAGGATAAGTATACAAAGAGCAATAACAATCATGCTAAAGAAATGCAAACAGATACCATAATTCCTGTGAAAATTTACCCTAAATTTTGGTCCTATAGAATAAGAAAAAGCATGTTTCAATTATTAGCCTAATTATTCAGGAGATAACGATGCAATTTATGATTTACTCAGATGCAATTCATTTCACTTTTAATTTTGTTTATTCTTGAAGTGTTTGTCTCTTCTGGAGCACTTTTCTCCAATTGTGCTTAAAAGGAAGATGTAGCTCACATGGACCAATGGCATTTAAAAAAGAAAAAACCTGAACACAAAGAGGGAATAAACAGCAGCCCATTGTAGAGACCAATTATTGAAAGCAAAGTTTAGAACCTAGTTCCACATTGTTATGATAAAGCTCACTGCTACAGCAAGTAAACTCTGGCTTTGCACAAAAGAAATGTATGTCTTGTTCAGAAAGATCAATTATCAGAAAACAGAAGGTAGGGTAGTGAGAGTGAAAGGCTTGTTTCACACAGTCATCTAGGGACTCAAAGATGGCTACCCTGCTTAACATAGGGTTTTCAGAGCTATCCATGGCATTGATATCCAGTCAACAGACGATGGAAGAAATAGAAACACACCTGCTTCTTAACCTCTTTGTCTCTCAACCGACTGACATCATTTTCACTTGCGTTCTCCTGGTGAGATCTAGCTGAATGGCCTCACCTTGCTAGAGAGCAGGGAAATGCCTCTTGTTGTGCAGACACTCAGGCAATCACTCCCTGGTGGAGAGGAGCAGCAGGTATCTGTGATTTACAATCAACTTTCTCTATCACACCAACTGCCAAAGTCTCTATGCTTGCATTGGCCTTTATTTCTTCCTCTGTAAATTGTAGATATTGAACCAGATAATCTCTAGAGTTTTCTCCAGGTCATCAAAAGTTTTATGACTCTCAAGTTTCCAGGTTACATTTCTATATAGAATAGAAATATATAATATATAAATTATATATAAATATAAACATATTTATAAACAAATTATATATAAAACATATAATTTCTATTATTTGTAAACTTGACTTCAATTTCTCTAAATTTTTAAGAATTGAATGTGGACTCTTACTTTACCATCTTTTCTTTGGATCACTATATCTTTTTATTGTCTCTGAAATTGAGTACTGATTATACATGGCATTCAGCGATGGGGTAGGAGCAATGTACTGAAGGCACTTCCATGTATAGGGCTCTGTCTTAAGAACAGTATGCCCATTAATTGCATGCCATATGGTAATTCTAAGAAAAGTGAGGGCATACTAGTTGAAACTTCAATAACAAGATTTAATCTCACTTTAAAACTAAGACCTATCTGGTGCTTTAGAGTTAATGTATTTAATCTTCATATCAATTCAGTGAGGGAATTGTTCCAGTGACCGATTTACAGGTGATAAAAAAGAGACTATGGGAGGAAACGTAGCTTTAGCCAGTAAGGATCAGATCTGGCACATGAGCATAGGACTCCTGCCTCGAAATGTTGTTTTCTAATAAGCCAAGATTCCTCTTACTGCACCAGGCCTTCAGGTTTCATAAGCTCTTTCTCATTTTATCTGCTCTGACCTGATGAGCCTTTCCCTAATGCCTGTTTGCTGCACACTTTGCAGCTGCTTCCTCAATGCATGGTTAATTTCCCATCATTTCTGTGAGCAGATGTCCTGAGGAGCAGAGCTACTTTCTCATCCCTGGCACTATCTCCTACAGATGACTGGATTGAACACAGTAGCCGCTGGCCATCCTTTTGATCTGAAAAGGAAAGATCTCCCCACTGGGATATCCCTCATAATGATGTAATTAGTTTCCTGGACATACCTAACAAATTTATTTTTCATCACAAGGGATGAGGGGAAAGAACAAAAAAATTCATCTTGGATCACGCACAATCACTGCGGTTAATATGCACCATTTCCACCCCTTGTGCAATGTGTTCTTCAGTGATCGTTCAAAGATTTCGAGGGCAAGAGGCTGCTCTTCAAAAGTGGTGGGGAACTTCACATTCATAAAAGGGTCTCAGGCACTATTAAATTGCTTGTTCAAAACTTGCAAATGTATTAGAGCTGAAAACCTGCATACTCTCCCCAGCATTAAGAACAGGTGAAGCTCTTAATAACTTTTTGGAGATTGTCTTTGATTCAAAGATACAACATGAAACATTCTGTAAAACAAATTCAGCTGTTCAAAATTTCCAATCCTATGGGTATAGCAGAGGTGTAACATTTTAGCCCAGGATCAAGTCCTGAGGTATTGTTAGGGATACTGTGTCGTAAACATATGCATCACATGAAACAAAAAATGTAACTAACAAAATTCATTATTTTAATAATGAATCACAGATATAATTCAAAGTCTACCATTAATGGAAAGATTAGAAAATACTTCGAGCAGAAAAAGAATAAAGATCAGGGATAGGCTGTGACACTTTGTCCTGTGTATTGCCAGAAAGAAGAGAAATGGAAAGTGGAAGAGGGAGAAAGTTACTTGAAGACAGCTTGTCCATTGACAAGTTAGCCATTCATTTGACATGCAGACAGCACACACACTATCTCCTTTTATGTTCTTTTTTTTCTTTTTGAGTTGGAGTCTCACTCTGTCGCCCAGACTGGAGTGCAGTGGCCACTCCCGGCCACCGCAGCCTCGACCTACTGGGCTCCGGCGATCCTTCCGCTTCAGTCTTCCAAGTAGCCGGAATTACAGGCATGCGCTACCACGCCTGGCTGATTTTTTGATTTATTGTAGAGATGAGGTCTCGCTGCCCAGGCGCGTCTCGAACTCGCGGGCTCAGGCAATCCACTCACCTCAGCCTCCCAAAGGCGCGGGATTACAGGCTGAGCCACCGAGCCCGACTACACTATCTCCTTTTAAAGGGATGTTTAAGACAAACATTTCATAAGCATAGAAGCAAAGCACTATAGGTCATTCTTTTCATAAATGAGAAATAATATGGCCTGTAGCCAATTTTTACATCTCTTTGAATATAACATTTAACTGCTATCAGAAATAAGAACACACTGGGTACAAAGGTCAGTTTAAGAGGGGTGAAGAAGTTGGAGTGAGGATTAAAAGAAATCAATAAGGAAGAAATATTTGAAGATATTTTAAATTACTCTTTCAACAAGCAATGTTCATAGTCTGAATTTTGTTCTTGAAGCCTCGAGTTGGTCTTCTTGTTGGAGTAACTTGTTTTTAAAAGAAGAGCAGTGGCGGGATTCGGTGGCTCAACTTGTAATCTCAGCACTTTGGGAGGCCGACGCGAGTGGATTGTGGATTGTCTGAGACCTGCCTGGGCAACCTGCCTGGCGAGCCCTCGTCTCTACAAAAAAATCAAAAACTAGCCAGGCGTGTTAGCACCCACCTGTAGTTCTGGCTACTTGGAAGGCTGAGGCGGAAGGATTGCCGGATCCCAGCAGGTTGAAGCTGCGGTGGCCGGGAGCGTGCCACTGCACTTTAGTCTGGACGACACAGTGAGACACCAACTCAAAAAAAAGAGGAGCAAATAGTGTAATCGTTATATGGATTGTTGCGCACCTGTGGCAGGAAGAGTCAGATCAGGAAAAAATAATTCATAAAATGCTATATTTCTAGACTACAGAATGTTTGTTTTGTTCCTTCCCAATCCTAGAGACAATCTGTAAAGTAGTAACTAATTTACATGTCTGGTTTTTTTCTTCCTAAATGACCACATGAGTTTTGAGGCTTGCAATAACCATGACTGCTACTGCCTTACAAAAACTAATAAATACACATTGCGTTTCTTCTTACAATATTTCCTAGAGTCTCAAAATAGGTATTCTTGGATTCCTCATTTGATGATGAAGGTATAAATAAAAATAAACAAGAAAACATATGTAAAATCACTCAGTGGTTTGTCTGACACATAGTGAAGGCTCAATATATATTAGCTTTCTTACATTTTCCTCTCTGTCATTATGTGCATTCATATGCACCCCTAAGTAGTTAGGCCAACGATCAGGCTAACGTGGCAAGATACCAAGAAAATTCAAAACCGGGGGTGATCTCCCAAGGCCATGCTGAAGATGTTGAGGAGTGGGCACTAGTCATATCCTGTTTGGCTGATAGTCTCCAACTTGTCTTTCCACTTCTTCCTATGACTTTTCCTCCTTATCTCTAGAAATCCCTCGCTTTGTATGCGTTTTTGGCCCTCCAAAAATCTATCTGCCCTCTGTGGGATATTTTCTGTATCCTTGCACTTATGACACCTATTTTTAGCATGGTTTAACCATTACTTCTAAATGAAAAATATTTTCCGTTAGAGTGATGGGCAATATATTAATTTGATTAACAGAAATTGTCTATGTGTCAGGAGGCCGTGGGAATTCATCATCTAATAAGAAGATACCATCCTCCTGCCAGTCAGGGCAGTCAAATAAGACTCAGGAGACTTTCGTGAGAAGACCATCGTATTAGATGTCCAGGGCTGGGATTTAGAGGTCAGTGTGTTCACATTCTGTTTAAATCATAATCTTGCTTCCAAAATAACAAGTTTAGCCACTGAAATATCACTGCCATGATTGCTCAGTGAGTTTCTTCCTGACATTCAAAGAATAAATTGAATGAAAATGCATGAGACAGTAGCTACAGAATTTTCTTTGGAAAACAGACATTTTCAGTTTGAATTGTCATAAAATTGTCTAAAAAACTGGCATGTGTCCAACTTTGTGGATGTATTTGGATTAAAGAAAGGAGGAAATGATAACAAAGGAATGGAAACAAATTAAAATTGAGTTAACATCTAACTTCCAGACATTTCTCTGGATGGCATTTATAATCAAATGCAAACTTTTTCCTCTTCCTGAGGAATGAGTGATTTAAAAATAAATCACTGTGCAAATATACAAGGCAATACCTCCACAAATTAAGATGAATTATCAAGCAGTGTGTGAATAATTTGATCAGAGTAGAGCTCCAACAAGCCTCTATTTCTCATCAAAATTAGGCCGGGCTCGGTGGTTCAAACTGTAATTCCAGCACTTTGGGAGGCTGAGGTGAGTGTATTGCCTGAGCCCACGGGGTCCAAGACCCGCCCGGGCAACTTGACGAGACCTTGTCTCTACAATAAACAAAAAATTAGCCAGGCGGGTAGCACGCACCGTAGTTCTGGCTACTTGGAAGGCTGAGGTGGAAGGATCGCCAGAACCCAGCAGGTAGATGGTGAGATTGCCATGAGTGTGCCACTACACTCCAACTCAAAAAAAAAAAAAAATTAGAGTGAGGGTCTGAAATATGTGACTCTATGCTGGAGCACTCTACTTTGTATGTTGACCTGGGCAGAGTCCTCAATGTGAAGTTAATGAATGAGTTATGAGATATCAAAACACCAGAGTCTGAAGCAAATATTCAGTCAATAATAAAAGCATTTCAGCTTTGTGTGGATTAGAAGAGGTTATCCTTTCAAACTAATTTTTTTTAACACAAAAGTAAGCTCTGTCTTATCTTGTCACTATCTGCATTTGTATGAGATGGTTTTTGTGTGAGAATGGAGAACATTGAGAGTCCCCTGAGTCTTTGGTGACTTAGAAGAAATTCCTAGTGTCTCTACCTCAATTTCTACAATACATTTCTCTACGGTGAATCGTCTCTACAATGAATTCCTTATTAAGTAAATCCCATTTGAACAGATGCCTGGTAGCTAAGACACAGACTATCAATCTGACATTCATTATAAGAGATAAATATAGTTTTCATTCTAAATACTGTGCACTGGAGCCTGCTGTGACCATGTACCTGTGACTTGCCACTGTGAAGATAAGAGAAAGTCAGATCTTTAAAAAAAGAAGAAAAAGAAATACAAACTGAAAAGTATGCTTCACAACCTACGTATCTTTGGGTGATTGGGATGAGCAGATTAGTGGCAGTAGCAGGACCTAACATCTCAGACCCTGCTAAAGACACTCTGAGGGCAATTTGGATCCAACTGTTTTGTGCTACCTAGATAAAACCTCATGAATTATTTCTAACTTCATAAGCAATTTCATTATATTCTGTTTCTACTCTTATTGAATGCAAAGTAGTCAAATCATTACTGAGAACTATCACCTTTTTTAGTTATGTCTGTCACAACACAATGTTTAAAAAAACAAATTCTAGGCTGAGGTGAGTGGATTGCCTGAGCCCGCAGGTTTGAGACCCGCCTGGGCAACGAGACCTCATCTCTACAATAAATTAAAAAAAAAAAAAAAAAATCAGCTGGGCGTGGTAGCGCATGCCTGTAATTCTGGCTACTTGGAAGGCTGAGGCGGAAGGATCGCTGGAGCCCAGCAGGTCGAGGCTGCCGTGGCGGGGAGTAGCCACTGCACTCCAGCTTGGGCGGCTGAGTGAGACTCCAACTTAAAAAAAAAAAAAAAATTCTGTATTGCTCTAGTTTAGAACCTCCTCACTCATTACCTGAACTAGCTGTGAAATATTCTCTTAGCTTCTAGTGCTTCTCTCTAATTCATCTTAGACCACTACCAAAGATGTTATAACACTGTGGTGTATTATTTTGGTTAACAGAAAGAAAATAGCTCCAGAAGCTAAAGTAGCTAGTAGACAGTCACAAAAAGGAAATGATTATTGAAGGAACTAGGCTGCCAAAGTTGCAGGGGTATTAAAATTAAGGAGAGGCAAAGATGAGAGCAAAATACAAAACTAATAATTCAAAGAAAGGAGTAAGAATGTGTTCCTAAGTCGAGGAATCCAAAAGCAGGAATCAAAAGCAAGAAGATTAAGGAGCAAGGAGACAAGATCTTAAAGCAGTTATAGGAGAACATGAGGCAAATGAAATAAATGCTCTGGCCAATATGCTTAGCTTCAGTACTAATCATAATGGTGACATAGGAAAATCAATTGCATTTAAATGACTACAGGCAAGGCAAGATATGTTTTCTTAGATATACTAGAAACATATGACTCCTCTTCTTTAAAACACTTAATATTTTCTCATTAACTACTGAATAAACCCACTTGCTTAGCCTGGCATCTAAGACCCTACTTTATCTGATCACAAAACTACCATTCCCACCATACTTTCATTAGGCATCTTTTTCACAAAGTTCCCTTTGTTTGCTCATGGTGTTTCCCTGCCTGGAGCTGAAGGAAGAAATGGGTCTTCAGATTAAAAGACCTGACCAAATAAATATCTAGCAGGAAGGAAAAAGGCCCACACCAAAACACATTAGTGAATTTTCAGAACATTCAGAAAAATAAAAACACTCTAGGGATCATTAACTCTCTTATGATCCTAGATGACTATTGTATAACTTCTTGCTCCTCAAAATTTCAAATTCTCTTCCTCACACTCATTCACAGATGATGATCTTGCTTTACTTCACATATAAAACTGAAGTGAACAGAAGACAACTTTCAAAGACTATCAAACACGTCTACTTACTCCCAGCATCTATGCCCAGAACCTTGGTCTTCTAACCTGTGACCAAAAGTACTTATCTATGTATGCTCTTACTTAAACTGATTTATCTCTGTGTTGTTGAGTCCATCCAATCTTCCATACTCAAAGATATTGTTTAAATGAGTACATCTTTTTACTTTTTTGATCAGAATATCCTTCTCTATTTGACCACTCCCATAAGCACACAAATTTTGCTTCTGTCTCTTTTATCTAATTAAAAAAATCACCATTTCACTATTTCTTTACTCTCCTTTCAGCAAACCTACTTGAAATGATTATCTACATGCCTTGTCTCCAATTCCCCTCTTTTCTTCCTTTTCATTTTCTTACCATACTCTTTTACCATCAAAATTGTTCTTGTCCGCCGGACTCAGTGGCTCAGCCTGTAATATCAGCCTGTAATCCCAGCACTTTGGGAGGCTGAGGTGAGTGGATTGCCTGAGCCCGTGGGTTCGAGACCAGCCCAGGAAACTTGGCGAGCCTTCATCTCTACAATAAAATAAAAAATAGCCGAGCGTAGTAGCGTGTGTCTGTAGTTCTGGCTACTTGAAAGGCTAAAATGGAAAGATCGCCGGAGCCCAGCAGGCCGACACAGGGGTGGCTGTGAGCATGCATGCCACTGCACTCCAGCCTGGGTGAAGGAGTGAGATCCCAACTAAAAAAAAAAAAATTGTTCTTGTCAAGGACATCAATTTTACCATGTTACTAAATCCAAAATTCTGTACTCAATCCTTGTCTTATTTGATCTATCGGTAGCTTTTGACACAAAACATTAATTTATCTTCCTTTATGTATGTTTTTTACTTGGCCTCAGAAAAATACCCATCCTTGCTTTTCCTTCTATTTAAATACAGTAGGTCCGCTACATATAAATGAGTTCTGTTCTGAGAGTGCATTCATAAATGCAATTTGTTCATAAATCAAAGTTAGCATAGGTATGCAACTAGCACAAAAGGCTATATAGTACTGTACTGTAAGAGGTTTGTAATACTTTTCACACATGTAATTCATAAAACAGCAAAAATTAATGAAAACATTTTTAATCTTACAATATAATACCTTGCAAAGTACAGTGAACTAACTTACGTGATTGGACATGCAAACGCACTTTCACATCTTTGAAAGTTCACAACTTGAAGCTTTGTATGTGGTCTCTTACTGTAGTTGTTTCTTCCAAACTCCTTACTCTTCTTCTATTCTTCTGTATCTTTTATTGTTGAAGAACTGTCTTGGTCCATTTTTTTTTCTGCTATAATAAAATACCACAGACTGGGCAATTTATGAAAAACAGAAATTTATTTTCTTACAGTTCTGGAAGCTGGAAAGTCCAAGATCAAGGTGTCTGCAGGTGTGGTTGTCTAGTGAGGGCTTCTTCCTGCTTCCTAAGATGCTTGGATACTGCATCCTCTAGAGGGGAGGAAAGGTGTACAATTGTATGGCAGAGGGCAGAAGGGCAAGAAAAGTGATCTCTTTTATAAGGACACCTAATCCCATTCATGAAGTCAGAGTCATCATGATTCAATCACCCCTCAAAGGCCAACATTTCCTAATAATGTTGCTGTGGGGATTAAGTCTCAGCATGAGTTTTGGATGGGACAAAAACATTCAAATCATAGCAAGGACCCTAGGATTTGGTCTTTTTTCTTCTCCGTTTTATTTCTCTAAGATTAAATGCCAACATCCTTAAAATGGTCTGTGTTGTACATGATCTGGTTCCCTGTTACTTTTCTGACTCCATTTTCCTCCCTGCCCAACTTCTCTACAGCCACAAACCATTTGTGTATACAAATATATAGATGTGTGTGAGAGCTATATATAAAAAGTGGAATGAAATTATCCACAGTAAATAATTGAAAAAAATTTACTTCTAGGGAAGAATATGGAGAGTTAAATAAGAAAATAAAGGCCCATAATCTGGGCAATAGTGGAGTTTTCAATATACATAGATACAATATATCTGACAACAAAAAAGGGTGGGGGTAAAGATATTTCTATAATGATGACATTTTTATATGCAGTATAAATGGATACAAAATAATGTTAAATAACTTGTGATAAGTTAGTTATGTATATTATAATCACTAGAACAACCCTGAAAATGAAACTGAATTATATAGCCAAAACCAACAGATATTTTTAAGTGAAATACAAATTATATTGAAAAAATCTAAATGAAGGCAGAAAGGAAAAGGAATAAAAAGTGATGAGGACAAACACAACAAATAATGAAGTGATATGCCAAAATCCTACCATAATAGTAATCACAGTAAACGTTACTGGTATAAACACCCTAATAAATAGAGACCATCAGTATAAATAAAACATGAGACTTGATTGTATGCTACCCACAATATCCACTCTTTAAATATGAAGTCACAGATGGGTTGAGAATAAATGGTTAGAAAAAGATATATAACGTAAACAATAAGCATAATAACCCTGGGTGGTTATTATTATACCAAATAATGCAGACTTCAAAAAATAGTATTTGTAGTGATAAAGAAGGATATTTTATAATGCTATAATGAGCAATTCATCAAGAAGTAAAAAATATAAATATGTATGCACCATTACAGAAACTTAAAATACAGAAGCATATATGAAGTTTAGAAACTGAATCCAGACACAGATTGGTGTATATATGGGAATTTTAAATTACATAAAGCAGAAATGGGCAAAATAAACAATTTAACAATTATTTAAAACTAGCGATTGATAGTGTCAGTAGACAAAAATAGCCAGTAAGGACTAAATGATCTGAGCATTATCAACCACCTTGATTTAATTGATATTTAAAGAACATTATATTCAACAATAGCAGAATAAATATTCTTTTTTCAGTGCACATTTATATGGTGAATATGAATGTACCTTGTTCACTAGAAAAGAATATATATTGTATAAAATAAGTCTCAATATATTTAAAAGAACTGAAATCACAAGAAATATATTCTCTGACCACAATAAAATTAAATCAGAAATGATTAATAGAAAGATAGCTAGAAAAACTTCAGATATCTATAATTGAAACAACAGACTTCTAGACAACTCTTGTATCAAGACAAAATCTCAAGACAAATTTTAAAATATTTTGAACTGAGTGACAATGAAAATACAACAAATGTTCATAACAACATTATTTGAAATAGTAAAAAACGGAAATGTCAATCAGCCCAAATATCAGTCAACAGGTGAATTGATATCCAAATTGTAGTGAGTCCATACAACAAATTATGGCTCAGTAATAAAAAGTAAAATCCAGCCATTGCTTTGCTAAACTCTGGCCCAGCCGTGTGGCCCTTTCAGCTATGGTCGCCATGTTTCCTAACTTTGGCCCCCTCCCCTACTTTGGGGAGGTGAATCTTCTATTTTCTCTCTCTCTCTCTAATTTACTTACTGAATAAGCTATATTTTCCAATCTAAAATAAATCTAAAACAACCATATGATAAAAATTATAAAGCTTTTCTAAAATAGCTTTTTAAAAATATGAACAAAAGGAAAAATATGTAATATTATGAAATGAGAAATCAGAACAATATAAAATGCCAATTTTTTCAAAATTAATATATAAACCATTCAATTCCAATAAAATCAAAATTTAAAATGTTATAAAACTTAAAATTTTGGTTTTTTTGCTTTTTGTTTTTGGAGTCAGAGTCTTACTCTGTCACCCAGGCTGGAGTGCAGTAGCATGCTCACAGCCACCGCAGCCTCAGCCTACTAAGCTCAGGTGATCTTCCTCCTTTGCCTTCCAAGTAGCTGGAAACATAGGCGCATGCCACCACACTTAGCTATTTTTTTTATTTATTGTAGAGATGAGGTCTTGCCAAGTTGCCCAGGCTGGTGTCAAACCCCAGGGCTCATGCAATCCTCTCACCTCTTCCTCCCAAAGTGCTGGGATTACAGACGTGAGCCACAGCACCTGGCTACATTTTGATTTTTATATTCATCAGGACAAGAAACGGTTCAAGAAAACAAAAACATTGAATCTGGGAGCATGATTCGCCCTATTTCATCTCAAAACATCTCATGACACCACAGTGATTAAAGTAGTATGGAAATGTCATAGCAAAATAAATAGTTAAATAAGTGCAACAAAACTGAATTCAAACACAGACTTGTGTATGCATGGGAATTTAGCATATTTTAAAAAATAGTTTATGGAAAATCTGTACCTTGTGCTTAATTTTGCTGTGAACTAGAAACCATTATAAAAAGTAAAACCTATTCACATTAAGAAATGGCAATAAAATACATATGTAAAACATGTGTATTTCAAAACAATAGGAAAGAGATGCACTATTAAATAAGTGGCTAGGCTAAAGTCAGTAATACATTTAGAAAAATATATAAAATTATTCCATGTCTCATTAGATACAAAATTAAATGTTAAAAATCTGTTAAATTAAAATGTGAAACAGATTAAAAAGACATGACAAAGGGAGGATATTCTTAACAAAGGCACAGAATCAGAAACTGTAAATGAAAAGATTGAAATCTTTGAAAATTTTGAACATTATATAGAAGTACTGCAACAAAAATGAAAAGAAAAACAACCTATATTGAAATATTTTTTATGTATATCAAATAACATTTTTAAATGAATAATCTAACTAAAAAAAGAAATATGTTAACAGAAGCAAGGGAAAATGGTTAGAACAAACAGTTTTTTTGTTGTTTTTTTGGTTTTTTTTTTACTGTGAAGTTGTGGGGTGCAGTTAAAAGTTAGGTATACAATTGCGTTTCATTCAGGCACCCTGTTGATATGGGGTGTTTCCCCGTTCCCAGACAGATATTTGCTACTGTTAATCCCATCTCCCTCCCCCCACCATAGTTTCCCAGTACGGTCAGTCATTTTCGTATAGTATTGCATTGGATGTTTAAGGTCCATTATATGAGTGAGAACATGTGATACTCGGATCTTTGTTTCTGTGAGAGGTCACTCAGTATTATAGACTCTAGTTCCATCCAGGTTGCAGCGAAATTCATGATTTTGTTCTTTTTTATGGCTGCGTAGTATTCCATCGTGTATATGTACCACATTTTTTTAATCCAGTCCTCTTTTGACGGGCAGCATGGCTGTTTCCAGGTTCTTGCTATTGTGAACAATGCTGCGATAAACATGCATGTGCAGGTATCTTTTTTATAGAGTGATTTGTGTTCTTCAGGATATATTCCCAGTAGGGGGATTGCGGGGTCATATGGGAGGTTGGTATTTAGAGCTTTTAAGAATCACCACACTGCTTTCCACAGAGGTTGCACTAGTTTGCACTCCCACCAACAGTGTAGAAGTGTTCCCTTTTCACCACACCCTCTCCAGCAGCTGTTATTTTTTGAGTTGTTGGTAATTGCCATTCTGACTGGGGTTAGGTGGTATCTCAGTGTGGTTTTGATTTGCATGTCCCTGATGATTAGTGAGGTTGAATATTTCTTCATGTGTTTGTTGGCTGCTCGGATGTCTTCCTTTGTGAAGTGTCTGTTCATATCTTTTGCCCATTTTATAATGGGGTTGTTTGTTTTTTTTCTTTTCAGCATGTTTGAGTTCCTTGTAGATCCAGGATGTTAAGCCTTTGTCAGACCTGGAGTTGGCAAATACTTTTTCACAGTCTGTAGGCTGTCTCCCTGCTCTCTTGATGGTTTCTTTGGCATTGCAGAAGCTTGTCAGTTTAATAAGGTCCCACTTGTCTATTTTCTCTCTTATGAGCTGTGGGTTTTGGGTTTTGTTCAGGAATTGGATGCCAGTTCCGATTTCCATGAGGGTTTTTCCTTCATTTTCTAAGGTTCTTATGGTTTGAGGTTTTACATTTAGGTCTCTGATCCATTTGGAATTAACCTTTGTGCATGGGGATAGATAGGGGTCCTGTTTCAATCTTCTGCACGTGGTCAGCCAGTTTTCCCAGCACCATTTACTTAATAGGTTCTCCTTTCCCCAGTGGTAGGTGGTGGAGGCTTTGTCAAAGATGAGTTGGTTGAGAAATTGAGGTTTTGCTTCTGGAATCTCAATTCTATTCCATTGATCTATATGCCTGTTCCTATACCAATACCAAGCTGTTTTGATGATTGTAGCTTTATAGTAAAGTTTGAAGTCTGGTAGTGTGATACCACCTGCTTTGTTTTTTTTTTTGCTGAGGATTGTTCTGGCTATTCTTGGACGTTTGTGTTTCCATATGAATTCCTGCGTTGTTTTTTCTAGGTCTGAGAAGAATGTTGCTGGTAATTTGATGGGTATTGCATTGAATTTGGAGATTGCCTTAGGTAAGATGGACATCTTCACAATGTTGATTCTTGCGATCCATGAGCATGGGATATTTTTCCACTTGTTTGTGTCAACCTTGATGTCTTTGAGCAGTGTTTTGTAGTTTTCCTTGTAAAGGTCTTTCACGTCTCTGGTTAGGAAGATGCCAAGGTATTTCATTTTTTTTGTGGCTATTGTGAATGGAATTGTGTTTTTTATTTGGGTTTCTGTTTGTTTATTATTGGTGTAGAGAAATGCGATTGTCTTTTGTACATTTATTTTGTATCCTGACACTTTGCCAAAGGTCTTTATCAGTGTAAGGAGGTTTTTGACAGATTCTCTTGGGTTTTCAAGGTATACAATCACGTCATCTGCAAAGAGAGATAACTTGACTTCCTCTTTTCCTATTTGGATACCCCTGATTGCCTTCTCTTCTCTGATTGCTCGAGCCAGGACTTCCAATACTATGTTGAACAGGAGGGGTGAGAGTGGGCATCCTTGTCTTATTCCAGTTTTCGGGGGAAATGGTTCTAATTTTTGTTCATTTAGGAATATGCTCGCTGTGGGTTTCTCGTAGATGGCTTTTACTATTTTGAGGTATGTTCCCCATATGCCTAGATGTTCAAGGGTTTTTATCAAGAAGGGGTGCTGGATTTTATCAAAAGCTTTTTCTGCATCTAATGATATAATCATATGGTTTTTGTTTTGACATCTGTTGATGTATTTAATAACATTTATGGTTTTACAAATGTTGAACCAGCCTTGCATCCCAGGAATGAAGCCTACTTGGTCATGATGGATGATTTTTGAGATGTATTGCCGAATCCGGTTTGCTAGGATCTTGTTGAGAATTTTAGCATCTATGTTCATCAAAGATATTGGCCTGTAGTTCTCTTTCTTTGCTGGATCTTTACCTGGCTTGGGTATCAATGTGATGTTGGCTTCGTAAAATGATTTGGGGAGCATTCCATCTTTTTCAATCGCCTGGAATGCCTTCAGTAGGATTGTTATCAGCTCCTCCTTAAATGTCTTGTAGAATTCTGCTGGAAAGCCATCTGGTCCAGGGCTTTTTTTTGTAGGAAGTTTTCTTATTACGTAGTCGATTTCCTTGATTGCTATTGGTTTATTATGGTCTCAATTTCTTCTTGTTCCAACTTAGGTAGGTTGTGTGATGTCAGAAAGTCCTCCATTTCCTTAAGGTTTTCAAGTTTGTTTCCATACAAGTGTACGTAGTAGTCTCTAATGATCTTTTGTATTTCTTCAGGGTCAGATGTGATTTCATCTTTTGTGTTTCTGATTGTGCTTATTTGGTTTTTTTCTCGTTTTTTCTTGGTCAGTCTAGCTAGGGGACCATCGATCTTGTTTATTCTTTCGAAGAACCAGCTTTTTGTTTCATTGATTTTTTTCTATTATCCTTTTGTCTTCTATGTCCTGGATTTGGGCTTTTATTTTGGTGATCTGGATTCTTCTGCTGAAATTAGGGTTTTTGTGGTCTTGCTTTTCCAGCTTTTTTGGGTGGCTTGTTAGGTTGTGAATTTCTGTTCCTTCCATTTTCCTCATGAGTGTTTGTAGGGATATAAATTCCCCTCTTATTACAGCTTTTAAGGCATCCCAGAGATTTTGGTAAGATGTTTCTTCATTTCCATTTGTTTCCAGGTATCTTTTGATCTCTGTTTTGATGTCATCATTGACCCAGGAGTTATTTAGCATCATGGTGTTTAGTGTCAGTTTTTTTTAAAAAGTAAAAATTGTCAACAAGAACATTTAATTATATTAGCTATTAGAAAATGAAAAGTAAGACAATAGTGATTATTTTACTATTTTGGGGCAATAGGTATGTTGATATGGGCAAGTCAGTGGTAATATAAATTGGCCCAGACTCTTTAAGGGACAACTATAGCAGAATTTATTCAAATTTGACAAAGACATGCTCTTAGCCCCAGTAAACCAATAAAGCACCTTATTGTACAGTATACTGTAGGCAATTGTAACACAGTGGTAAGTATTTGTGTATCTAAACAGATCTAAATATAGAAAAGCTACAAAAAAACTATATTATAATTCAGCCTGGACAACAGAGTGAGACTCTGACACAAAAGAAAGAAAGAAAGAAAGAAAGGGAGGGAGAGAGCAAGACAACAGAGTATGATAATTAAGAACACAGGCTCCAGGACTACCACACCTAGGTTTGAATCCCAGTTCCACTTTTTACTAGTTGTGTAGCCTAATATTTAACCAAACATTGCCTTCATATTCTCATGCACAAAATGTCATTATTCATATTAAATATCCCTATCATATTGGTATGAAAATTAAATGAATTTACACACACACACATATAAGGTACTTAGGACAACATAGCACTATATAAATATTAGCTAATATTATTATAATCTGCAGTTCAACACAGCTGTAAAAATAAATTTTCTAAAGCTTTATTCAGCATGGATGAACAACAAAAATATAAAGTTGACAGCAAAAAAGCAAGTCACAAATATATTCAGTGTGATACAAATTCTCTAAAGTTCAAAAGCATGTCAACCTAAATATGGATTGTTTAGAATAAATATATGTGTTACAAAATTGGAAATATATGCAAACTGTTGGTAAATATTCAGGAGAATATTGGTTTCTTTGGGGGTGAGGGTAGAGTAGAGAAATTGTGTAAGAGGAAGCTATTAGGGGCTTCAATTCTATTATTAATGTTCCAAGTCTTAAGTTCAGGATAAGATATATGTTGTTTCTTTTTTATATTTTTAATATGGAACACTTTATAAATTTGCATGTCATCCTTGCATAGTGACCATGCCAATCTCTGTATCATTCCAATTTCTGTATCATTTCTGTATCATCCAATTTCTGTGCCAATCTCTGTATCATTCCAATTTTAGTATATGTACTAAAAAAGCAAGCACCATAGTTGTTCCTTGAATCATTTTTTCTCTTTGTACATAATAATATGAAAAATGTTTTCATCTCACAAAGTAAAATCTATAATCATTATTTTGTATGATTAAGGTGTTTATAGTACAGATTATAGAAAAATAAATTTAATAAACTTTGGCACATCATTTCTAGGAAACACTATGAGGCACTAAAAACCAATTAGGAGGTCAAGATGTACTGAATGGATGGTCCTCAAGATTTACTGTAAGAAGAAAAAAATTAAGTTCCACAGCAATACTTTCAGTATGAAGTTATTTATTTAAGAAATCAGACAAAATGCCTGTTTGTTTATGTATATGTATGTACTTATGTATTTCTGAGATGAAAGCAAGGAGAGCTCTAACCATAGCACCACAATAGCATGAAGAGCAATGAACACAGATTTTGGGAGAAGTAAGGTCTACAGCAGATGTTTGGAAGATCTATGTTAAGTCTCTGTGAAATCCCTGTGGCAAGTTATTTAAGAAAATGTACAGTAAGGAGAACTAGACTATACTTGAATTACTTAGAAGATGGGTTGAGCTTTTTTGCTTTTTTTTTTAAGTGACAGAACCATTCAGAGTTAAGATATCAGTTCTTGAAAGGATGCTACTCAGAGAGAAATGCAAGAAGAGACAACCGTAGACAGCAACCACACAGAAAGGAGTAGCATCTGGAAGCAAAGGGAACTTTTAATGTGTGAAGCATGATGTTTGCTGTTTTCATGTCTTTTCTTCTCACACATCCAAAAGTTCTATAACAAAGAGATTCCAAAATGCAAGATGGAAGCATCTCTCTTTCTTGTGTATTGATTCAAAGTGAATAACTGGGACTAGAAGTATGCTTTTGGCACTTTTTTTTAAGCTGGAGTCTCACTCTGTTGCCCATGCTGGAGCACAGTGGCATGCTGTGCTCCAGCCTTGACCTCCTCAGCCTTCCAAGTAGCTGGAGCTACAGGTGTGTGCTACCACACCCAGCTTATTCTTTTTTTTTATTTTTTATTTTTTAATTTATTATGGAGTTCTCACCAAGTTGCCCAGGCTAGTTTCGAATCCTGAGCTCAGGCAATCCTCTTGCCTCGACCTTCCAAAGTGCTGGGATTACAGGCTTGAGCCACTGCACCCAACAACTTCTGCCATTTTTAACAATTGAGTTTCCTCTCTGGATCCAAAGAGTCAATTTCAGTTTTACCATTACCCAGTCAACAGTAAAAGGGAAAAAGATAGGAAAGTATATGTCCAATCCTTTTAAAAGCGAGACCCAAAAGTTCTTCCACTCAGACCTAACTGGCTATAATTTAGTCTATGACCTCATCTAGTCACAAGGGAAGATGGAAAATGTAGTCTTTACCTGGCTTACGTGCACAGCAAAACTGTTACTACAAAAGAATGGAGAAACAAGTATTGAAGGATAATGAGAAGTTTGCCACAAGTGACAATGACGATCATACTGAAAATTAGATGGATTGAAAAGATAAAATACCTGTAAAGCTATTTGTATAGATGAAGGGAATACATTGTACACTGCAAAGTCTCATACAATAGTTTACAAGCTGTGATTCCTGTCAAGGGAAAATTAGCTAAATATAATCTTCAAAATAAATTTTCTATATTAAAAATATTCTCTACCTCTTTATTAATCTCATTTAAAACTGAAAATGTTAATAATAATGACCTAGTTTATAACAGAGGGAAAAAAGTGAAGTTAAAAATTATTTCATGACTTTGAAATCAAAATTCATAATTACTTAATTTGCTTGTGATCTCAGTTTCCAAATCTCCAAAATATAACAACTTTTATGTATTTTTTATTAAGTTGACTCTGCATGTCAATATTAACTTGTGAGGTTATAAATAACCATTTTGTCCTCTCTATGACTTTCCAAGTTATTTTTTAAAATGCTTCGTTGTGTTTCCAAATACATACTACTATATAGATGAGTCTGGAAAACTTAACTTTGGTTACACAGCCTCCACAGACAAGCAGCTTGATCTAATAAATGGAAAGACTTGTGGAACACATTGGTCAAAGAGAAAGCAGCATGAATTTCTTCATTCTCAGGGTTTTTTTACTATTTGGATTTTACCCAGTTAGATTGATCAGACAGGAAAAAATAGGAGCTCAAAAAGGCTACTATTACATGAAACTAAGTGCAGTAACAGGGCCTTGGAAATGGGAAGAAAAAAAGAAATTTGTAAAGCCATATCCAGATACCTGAAGAATGTGGGGAGTTTGCTTTGTTTTGCTTTGTTTTTATTTTTTCCAGATGAGCAAATTCAGGTGCAAACAGGTAAAATAACTTACCTGAAGTCACACAGCTAAATCAATTGCATGTTCTCACTCATAAGTGGAACTTAACAATTATCATAATACTATAAGAAAGGGATTGGCAGTAGTTGGAAACTGTCAGGGGACGGGATTGGCAGTAGTGGAAAACAGCAGGTGGGGGCACACCTCATCAACGAGGGTACCTGCATAATGAACACTTGTATACCTAACCCTCTACTGTACCCATCTTCAAAATTAAAAATTAAATTAAAATGATATCAGAAGTGGATTCCTAGATCCACTTTTAGGAAGCAATCCATGTGCTCACGCTTATAAGTTGCCAATTGTTCTTTTGGCTTTTTTTCCTTTTTGGTATAGATCCTCGTTGCCATATTTATGTAACTGCCCTGCACACTTTTATTTCCAATTTTCTTTGAACAAATAAAAATGTTTTATGTCATTTTGGGCAGTTTACTTTACAACTGTTGACTCATGGGAAATTTTAATTGGTCATCGGAAAATGTGAACGTGAATATGGGGTTTAGCTAAAGTAAAAATAAATATTCTAACTATGGAATTTTCTGGAGACTGCCTAGAAAATTAGAAATAGGGATGCCATAGCCTGTGCAGCTGTCTAACTGCAGGGCATGTGCTAAGGAAGAAGGAGTTAGCCCTTATTTTCCTAAGAGTTATTTTCCTGGTTTCTGGAGACTCCTCAGATTCTGGATTTTAATCTTAGAAATGAACTTAGCTGACCTTGAATTGCCTGAGGAGCAAAGGTAGCAGCTGAGTTTTTGCAGGCAGAAGCTCTAGTTCATCTGGACTGTGGCACCTGCAGCTGCTGCCTGCAAGGTAAGACTTCTGATCCCACCTGCAGAGGCTTCTTGGACAAAGCAAAGCTTACCAGTTTGCCCTTGCCTGGAATCTGTCTGATCTTTTTCCAGACAAATTTCCACTCATTTCCTGGAGAGTATTCCAGGAAAGACAACACTTAAGTTGATGTCAGTCATTTGCATTCGATTACAAAATTTTTCCTGTGTGTTCTTATAGCTGAATTTAATGGAGAAATCATAGAAAGGACAGCTAGCAGGTCCCGGGAGAGCAGCAATATATTATTCCAGAAAGGGAAAGAGAAATTGAATATGGAAGGTGTATCAGGTAAAGAGTGAAATTCCATTGAATTAAAAGTAGCAGAATATATAGACATAAATTGTTCTTAAATCATTTGTCTCAGTTATATACATTGAATCCTGATGATTAATTTTATAGGTATTTATGTAATATATACCTTTACTGTGGGACACAGTTTAAAATTTGAAATATCTAATAGAAATACATAAATACAAATATTTTTATTCCTTTTAAGAATTGACCACTATTATGCTACTAGTGATATTCCAGATTAAATCATCAACATTTCCTGACAATTATAACCATGAATACAAAACTATTAGAATTCCTATGGGTCTATCTTACATGAATGATATTTTCTGAAAACAGATAAACTGCCTTCAAATCAAATATGTACTAGGGGAATTAAGATTGAGGCCTGGCTTGATGTGATTTAGATCTTTGGTTTCACAGATTTTTTTTTTAAGAAAATGTCTTAAAGATAGGTGCATCTTCAACTTGCACTGAACTATATATATTTTCTAAACAATTTAGTCTCAGAAAATTTTCCTGTTCAAGAGTTATCTTTTCAACTCATTCTAACACTGAGTTAAATGATTTACCATTTAATTCATTTGACTGCAATTGCTTTCTCATTTAACTCAAAGTAAAAGCCAAAGTTCTTACTGTGGCCTATAAAGCCCACCACAAACTGGTCTCCTGTTACTTTCCTGACCTCCACTCTCATTATCATTCTGTCTCACTCTGCTCTGGGCATACTGGCCTCTTCATTGTCTCTTGAAAATATCAAGCATGCCTAGAGCCTTTATTCTAACAGTCCCTTTTCCAGGTACTCTATTTCCTCAAACATCCCCATGACCAGTTCCTTCATTCCCTTTAACTTGTGCTCAGTTCTTATTTTTCAGCACAGCTCACCTTGATCATATTTTATACTGCTCACATGATCCACACCCATTACCCCACTCTAGTTCTTATTTGTTCAAAATATTTATTACTATTTAACTTGTTATTCTTTTTTTTTTTTTTTTTGAGTTGGAGTCTCACTCTGTCGCCCAGACTGGAGTGCAGTGGCCGCTCCCGGCCACCGCAGCCTCGACCTGCTGGGCTCCGGCGATCCTTCCGCCTCAGCCTTCCCAGTAGCCGGAATTACAGGCATGCGCTACCACGCCCGGCTGATTTTTTGATTTATTGTAGAGATGAGGTCTCGCTGCCCAGGCGGGTCTCGAACCCGCGGGCTCAGGCAATCCACTCACCTCAGCCTCCCAAAGGCGCGGGATTACAGGCTGAGCCACCGAGCCAGCTTGTTATTGTGTTTGTTTCTTTGGCTAGATTATAAATTTCATGAGGCATGACCTTTGTTTTTCACCCTGATGTATTCCAGTGACCCAGATGAGTAACCAGAACATAGTATTTGCTTAAGAAACATGTTGAATGACTTAACTTCCTCTTTTCCTATTTGAATACCCCTGATTTCCTTCTCTTGTCTAATTGCTGTTGCAAGGACTTCCAAAACAATGATGAACAAGAGGGATAAGAGTGGGCAGCCTTGTCCTGTTGCAGTTTTCAGAGGAAATGTTTCCAGTTTGTCCATTGAGCAATATGCTAGCTGTGGGTTTATCGAAGATGGCACCTACTATTTTGAGGTATGCTCCTTCTATACCTAGGTGCTTAAGGGTTTTTATCAAGAAGGGATGCTGAATTTTATCAAATGTTTTTCAGCATCTAATGAGATAATCATGTGATTCTTGTTTTTACATATGTTGATGTATTTAATGACATTTATGGTCTTGCGGATGTTGAACTAGCCCTGCATCCTGGGGATGAAGCCTACTTGGGCATGGTGGATAATATTTGAGATGTGTTGTTGGATCCAATTTGCTAGAATCTTCTTGAGAATTTTTGCATCTCTGTTCTTCCCTCTTTGCTGATGAAATGATCCTACACCTCGAAAATCCAAGAGAATCTGTCAAAAACCTGCTTGCACTGATAAAGTACTTTGGCAAAGTTTTGGGGTACAAAATAAACATGCAAAAGACAGTTGCATTCTTATACACCAACAACAAGCAGGTGGGGAACCAAATAAAAAGCACAAACCCATTCACAATAGCCACACACAAAAATGAAATACCTTGGCATCTTCCTAACCAGAAAAGTAAAAGACCTTTACAATGAGAACTACAAAACGCTGCTCAAAGAAATCTAAGAAGACACAAACAAATGGAAAAATATTCTACACTCATAGATAGGAAGAATCAACATTGTTAAGATGTCCATCCTACCAAAGGCAATCTACAGATTCAATGCAATACTCATTAAATTACCAACATCATTCTTCTCAGACCCGGAAATAACAATACAGAAATTCATATGGAAACATAAACAACCATGAATAGCCAAAACAATCCTTAGCCATGAATAGCCAAAACAATCCTTAGCAAAACATAAACAACCATGAATAGCCAAAACAATCCTTTAGCAAAAAGGGATAAAGCAGGAGGTGTCACACTTCCTGACTTCAAACTTTACTATAAGGTACAAAAATCAAAACAACCTGGTATTGGTATAAGAACAGATATACGGACCAATGGAACAGGATAGAAATTCTGGAAGCAAAGCCTCAATTTCTCAACCAACTCATCTTTGACAAAGCCTCCAACAAAAACCACTGGGGAGAAGAGAACCTATTCAATAAATAGTGCTGGTAAAACTGATCACATGCAGAAGACTGAAACAAGACCCCTACCTATCACCATACACAAAAATTAACTCTAAATGGATCAAAGACCTAAATGTAAAACCTCAGACTATAAGAATCTTAGAAAACACAGGAGACACCCTTATGGAAATTGGAACTGGGAACCAATTCCTGATCAAAACCCTAAGTGCTCATGTCATAAGAGATAAGATCGACAAGTGGGACCTCATCAAACTGACAAGTTTCTGCAAAGCCAAAGAAATTATCAACAGAGTAGAGAGAGAGCCTGCAGACTGGGAAAAAATATTTGCAAACTGTATATCTGACAAAGGCTTAACATCTAGGATCTACAAGGAACTAAAACATGCTAAAAAGAAAAAAACAAACAGCCCCATTGAAAAATGGGCAAAAGACATGAATAGACATTTCTCAAAATAAGATATACAGGCAGCCAACAGACACAAGAAAAAGTGCTCAGCTTCTCTAATCATCAGAGAAATGCAAATCAAAATCACATTGAGATACCACCTAAACCTAGTAAGAATGTCCACCATTAATAAAACAACAGATACTGGCAAGGATGCAGAGAAAAAGGAATGCTTCTACATAGCTGATGGGAATCCAAACTAGTGCAGCCTTTTTGGAAGACAGTGGCGATTTCTGAATGAACTAGAAATTGACCTTCCATATGACCGAACAATCCTCCTGCTGGGAATATGCCTGGAGGAACTCAAATCATTCTACAAAAAAGATACCTGCACATGCATATTTGTTGAAGCTCTATTCACAACAGCTAAAACATGGAACCAACCATGCTGCCCATTCAAGCTCAACTGGATTAAAAAATGTGGTACATACAGACAATGAAATATTATGCAGCCATAAAGAAGAACAAGTACATGGACTTCACAGCAACTTGGATGTATTTAGAGTCTATCATACTTTGTGATCTATCACAGAAACAAAGAACAGAGTACCATACATTCTCACTCATAAGTGGACCTTGAATAATTATCATAATACTGTAAAAAAGGTATTGGCAGTACGGGGAAACTGCCAGGGTTGAGATGTGGGATTGGCAGTTGAGGGAAACTGCCAGGGAAGGGGAGGGGGCACACCTCATCAGCGAGGGTAACTGTATAATGAACATTTGTATACCTAACCCTGAATTGTACCCCACATCTTTAAAATAAAAAAGTTAAAAGTTTCAAAAAAAAAAGAAATATGTTGAATGAATGCTGTTGAACAAAAACTCCTTCTATACTATTGCTTTTAGCAGACCTATTGTAGGTATGTATCTATAATTATCAACATATATTCTTTATTGTGTTCAATAAGCTTCTAAACGTATTAAGTCAATATTTAGCATGAATATAAACATAATGAAGCAGGTAGAGCACTGCATCATAGAGAAAGACGCAGTCAACCAAACAACTACAATGTAATAACACACAAAAAAAAGTTATGAAGAAAACTAAACCAAAGAAAGTCAACAGAGAATGGGACAGCAGAGGAGAAGACATTTAAATACAGACCTTACAGAAATGAGGAAGCAAGTCATGCAGATATTTGAGGGAGAAAGGAGGTCAAGTCAACAAGTACAAAAGTCCTGGGTAGAAACAAATGAATGGTTAAAGAAGATCCAGGAGATCACTGTGACTGGAATGTCATGAGTGATAAGGACAGTAACCGGAGATGAGATGAGGAGAGAGGGTAGGTCTGTAGCATGTAGGTTTTGAAGGTCCTAGTAAGACAGGATTTTGTTCTGTGGTGATTAAAAAACCATCTAAACATCATGAAAAAAGGAATGACAGGACCAACTGTACATGCTCTTTGTATTGCTTGACTTTTTTTTAATAATAAGTATGTATTTCTGTAATTTTTTCCTAAAATCAATAAAAACTATAAAGAGTGAAGATGCATAGATAAAATAAGTGTGCGTGAGTGGAGAAGGTTGATAATGAATCACATTAATCTTCAAATTATTAATAACTTTTAGCACCTTAGTTTACACAGTGTATCTTTACATTGTGTTAATACATTAAAGTACGATGGACATTTGCATGATTTTCAATTTTCACTGAATAAATATTTTTTTAAAAGACCTCTGGAATTTTCATACTTGTAAAAGGAATCAGATAATACACAGACAACTAAATAAGTAATGTATCAAGAAATTATACACATCATGAAGGAATAGAACAGGCTAACTGAACAGAGAATGAAGGTAGAGATACAGAGAATGACAGGAATGTGCAATTAACTAAAGGTGACATTGTTAAGTATTTTATAGGAAATGTTTTATCTGTATGTACTGGTGGATTTTTTGAGTAATAAACCAGTAATGTCTTCTTCTTTGTATTTTGTAGTGGCGTGACAGATTTATAGCTAGAAACAGATGTTCCATGCTCATAATGGCTGTGAAGGAGTTAAGGGTACAGCGGAATTGCTAAACTCTCTCTTCATAGGAATTGTCAGATTCTTTGTTATTAGATACAGGACTGAGTCCATGGTCTTTGCAGTTTAAATTAATGACTTTCCTTGCTGAAAATTCATGCCAGTTTTTAGCACTCAACTAGACAAAATATATCTACTAAGAACCCTTTCTCATGAAAATGTTTAATTTTTTCCTAACCACTTTCTCACAACCACAAATTCACACTTTAAAGATTCACCCATTAAAAAGTTAACATATTTTTTTCCTTTAAGTGCTAATTATTTTTATACTACAGAGAAAAATTGTTTAAATATATAAAATCTAAATCCAGAAAAAATCTGATAAGCCAGGGAATTTCCAACAGATCACCATAGATTGATAATTTTATTTTTTTCTGGCTTACATTCACTAAGTGTGGTTCCTTTTTTCCCCATTGTAGAAAACTTGTTCCTTCTATAGTATCCTTTTATGTTTTTTGAGATGTTTTCACTATGTTGCTCAGGCTTGTCTCAAACTCCTGGCCTCAAGGTATTCTCCCACTTTGGACTCTCAAAGTGTTGGTAATATGGACATGAGCCATCGCCCCCAGCCCCTTCTGCTCAGAAAATTAGATCACTTGTATGGCAAAATTATATAACAAGGAAGATGAGAAAAAAACGGAACTTTTTCACTGCCAAGAAACTGCCCAAGTTGAAAACCTGAGAGTTAAAATGATTGATTTTTTAATATTTAATTTACTTTTCCAGAAAACAAATATTAACTATTAAATATAGGGCCTAGTGCTTGCTGGTTGGGGCAGGATAGATGTAAAAATATATTTCAGGTTCTGCCTTCAAGAATACTACAATCTGACATAATAGATAAATAAGTTTGAAAAAATGTGGTTAGGTAAGGGGAAAATCACTTTCCTTTCATTGGCAATAGATTCACTAAGAAGGTTATGGTGAAGATAGTCCTGGAAGGATGAGTATGATTTTAACAGGAAGCAATGAGGAAAGGATATTCTACAGGGTAAAGAGGCAGGTAAGATTGGAAACTACAAGTAATTTGACAGTGCAATTATATAATCTGAGTAAAAGGAAACAGTGGAAAATCAAGCTGAAAGTTGATTAGAACTAGCAGATTTTGAGCACATGGAGCAGATAAAGTTAGTTACTTGCTCCTTCCTGCATTACCCAGTGATATTTAATTTTACCCTCAGTTCCAAGGCTGAATTCTCAGCATCCACTGCCAGTCATGGCAGCCTTACCGTACCATTAATAGGAGTTAGTTTTGGAGAAGCACATGGCCAATTAAATGAAAAGGTTGTCTGTGTGGGCCTTCTGGTAAAATGTCACTTTGCTGTTAAATATTAGGATGAAATGGTCCCTCTTCTTCCAATGTTGGATCTGCATGGATACTTGCAATTTCTACAGATGTTTTGTCCTCAACCTGACATCTTTTATCATCAAAGATGAAGCCAAGAAGAGAAATAGAACATGGACCCAAAAGAACTACTAAGATGCCATGGTGGGGGCCTATTAATGTCCTAACATTTGAGATATCTTACATCATGATATTGCTTAATCCATTTAGAGTTGTGGTTTTTGTTTTTGTTTTTTGTTTTTTGTTTTTGTGTGTTTATGTGTCTTAAAGCATCTAACTGATATACCCAGGCTAGGGAATTTGAACTTAGCTATATCAGAACAGATAATATCACAGATACTTTTAAATAAATAACGAGAAAAAGATAAATTGGAGCATAGTGTATGCCTAGGAGAGAAGTGGGCGAGAGAAATTAGTTGTGAGATGACTATAATTGTTCGGGTAAGAGCTATTGCATTCTGAACAAGAATAGGTACGACGAAAAAAGCTTTGAATAGATATGAGACAATGTTGAAATAAAAGTGGACCAGCAAGAATGTTTGCAGGCAGGAAAAAAAAATAGTCAATAAAGAGAGAAGGAGGAAATTAGACTGGAAAATAAACTTGTTCTTGGCCACTTCTCACTTGAATTCACTGTCAGAAGCCATGGTTTGTATGGATTCTTGGAGGAGAGTGCTATAGATTGTAGCAATCAATTGCGTGTATCAGCAGCCAGTCTCACAACCTATCCTCATTTCTCTTTCCTTCCTTCTTCCCTTTGTTCCTTACTCTGTTTTCTAGAATTGTATCTTTTAGTCAAGTAGTAAAACAAAAACCTTTGCCTTAGGCTCTGCTTTCAGGGCAACCCAAAGCCAAGACACTTTCCTAAGAGAAGATTGGACTAAATAATACTAAATTACCTTCTACATTTAAAATTCTGTGGTTCTAATAAACAAAATAATATGCTTTCTAAAAGCAACTGCTCACAGAAAAGCTAAGGTGATTTCCCTTCTCAAGACTATTACTAGAAGTTACAGCTTATTACTACAGACAGCAAGGGACCATCCAGATTCCCTTGCTTCACAGATACTTTGTTGACTATAATGCTTTTTTATTTCCCTGTGTTACTGATCCTGGGCTTGAAAATGGTTTTTCTGTCCTGGAACAATTGCTCTGATGGTTTCCTTGTGTTGGAATATTCCTCCTGTATTAAGAATTCTGGCACATTCTTAAGAGAGGCCTCAAGAAAACAAATTCTCGTCTCCAGCTGGATTGGCTAATAAGAGTAACTCAAATGAAGATGAAAGAAGACAACAGGAAACAAAAGTGAAGTTTCCATCTGAACTAGGCATAGCAGACGGAAGAGTAATGGAAACAGAGTTCTCAGAGTAAATAAGCATTTCACAATCTGCAGATCAGATCTGCAGGCCTTACCAATGCCATCAGTTACATACATTTCAAAAAGATGATGAGTCACCTTTCACATGGGGTAACAGGTTAACCTAGAACTCAGCAATTGTGTAGGAAAAGCACAAGGACCCCAACTATGGCAAGCAACTATGAGTGATGCATGTCATTCCTGGTAGATGATACTAGTTATATGGGAAATAACTCTAGGATTATAAATGATCAGAAATAAAATATTGTAAGCCTAGAACAACTATTTTTTTCAATGAGAAACTATTTTTTCTATGACTGAAAAAATGAAGAATAGGCATAGACTTCACTCCTCAAAGGTAGCAGATATGCAGGGATACTTTTTCCTTTAACTTCGAAGGTGGCTCATCAAATCTGATAAGGAAACCATTTGACTCAAAAGAAATTGATGTCAAATAGTTTTCACTGTTTTGGTAGCATGGGAATTTTCCAGAGTTCTTATGAAACTAAGGCATGCGCTGGATTCACTCATCCAGAATTAAATAATAATGTTCTTGTCTCCAGCATTTAGTAAACAACTTTTGAGACACTGGAGACAAATCCAGCATATTCAAGAGGACTTACACTCTCTGCTCCCACATCTACAGTCATTCTGCCATGGGGACATTTGGCTGAGCTGGTAAGGGACATTATTAGGCAATGCAGACATTCTCTTGGATAAATAGCAATGACAATTAAGCAGCCTTGCCTTTTTTCTCTGAAAGAATTTGTCTCCCCTTATTTAGAAGACATGCATTTCTTATACTTTTTTTTAATTTAATCGGTATTTTTTATTTTGATATTGTGGGGTACAGTTAAGGGTTAGGTATACAAATATGCTTCATTCAGGCCCCCTTGTTGATGACTGGTGTCTCCCCATCTCTAGACAGATGTTTACTACCATTAGTCCCCTCCATAGTTTCCCAACACTGTCAATCATTTTCTTATAGTAGTGCATTGTATGATCAAGGTCCACTATATGAATGAGAATATGTGGTACTCAGATCTTTGTTTCTGTGAGAGGTCACTTGGTATTATAAACTCTAGCTCCATCCAGGTTGCTGCAAAATTCATGATTTTGTTCTTTTTTATGGCTGCATAGTATTCCATCGTGTATATGTACCACATTTTTTTAATCCAGTCCTCTTTTGATGGACAGCAGGGTTGGTTCCAGGTTCTTGCTATTGTGAACAATGCTGCAATGAACATTTGTGTGCAGGTATCTTTTTTAAGAATGATTTGAGTTCTTCGGGTATATTGCCAGTAGGGGGATTGCAGGGTCATATGGGAGGTTGATGTTTTTTTGTTTGGTTTTTTGTTTTTGTTTTTTTTTTTTGAGTTGGAGTCTCACTCTGTCGCTCAGACTGGAATGCAGTGGCCGCTCCGGCCACCGCAGCCTCGACCTGCTGGGCTCCAGCGATCCTTCCGCCTCAGCCTTCCGAGGAGCCGGAATTACAGGCGCATGCTACCACGCCCAGCTGATTTTTGATTTATTGTAGAGATGAGGTCTCGCTGTCCAGGCGATCTCGAACCCGCAGGCTCAGGCAATCCATTCACCTCGGCCTCCCAAAGTGCTGGGATTACAGGCTGAGCCACCGAGCCTGGCGGGAGGTTGATGTTTAGAGCTTTTAGGAATCGCCACACTGCTTTCCACAGAGGTTGCACTAGTTTACACTCCCACCAACAGTGTAGAAGTGTTCCCTTTTTGCCACACCCTCTCCAGCAGCTGTTATTTTTTGAGTTGTTGATAATTGTCATTCTGACTGGAGTTAAGTGGTATCTCGGTGTGGTTTTGATTTGCGTCTCCTTGATGATTAATGAGGTTGAGCATTTCTTCATGTGTCTGTTGGCTGCTAGGATGTCTTCCTTTGTGAAGTGTCTGTTCATATCTTTTGCCCATTTTATAATGGGGTTGTTTGTTTTTTTTTCCTTTTCAGCACGTTTGAGTTCCTTATAGATCCAGGATGTTAAGTCTTTGTCAGACCTGGAGTTGGCAAATACTTTTTCCCAGTCTGTAGGCTGTCTCCCTGCTCTCTTGATGGTTTCTTTGGCTTTGCAGAAGCTTGTCAGTTTAATGAGGTCCCACTTGTCTATCTTATCCCTTATGGCCTGTGGGTTTCGAGTTTTGTTCAGGAATTGGATGCCAGTTCCAATTTCCATGAGGGTATGTCCTTCATTTTCTAAGGTTCTTATGGTTTGAGGTTTTATATTTAGGTCCCTGATCCATTTGGAGTTAATTTTTGTGTATGGGGATAGATAGGGGTCCTATTTCAATCTTCTGCATGTGGTCAGCCAGTTTTCCCAGCACCATTTACTTAATAGGTTCTCCTCTCCCCAGTGGTAGGTGGTGGAGGCTTTGTCGAAGATGAGTTGGTTGAGAAATTGAGATCTTGCCTCTGGAATCTCAATTCTATTCCGTTGGTCTATATGCCTGTTCCTATACCAATACCAAGCTGTTTTGATGATTGTAGCTTTATAGCAAAGCTTGAAGTCTGGTAATGTGATACCACCTGCTTTGGTTTTTTTGGCTGAGGATTGTTTTGGGTATTCTTGGTTGCTTGTGTTTCCATATGAATTCCTGTGTTGTTTTTTCTAGGTATGAGAAGAATGTTGCCGGTAATTTGATAGGTATTGCATTGAATCTGTAGATTGCTTTAGGTAAGATGGACATCTTCACAATGTTGATTCTTCCAATCCATGAGCATGGGATATTTTTCCACTTGTTTGTGTCATCTTTGATTTCTTTGAGTAGAGTTCTGAAGTTTTCATTGTAAAGGTCTTTCACATCTCTGGTTAGGAAGATGCCAAGGTATTTCATTTTTTGTGTGTGGCTATTGTGAATGGAATTGTGTTTTTTATTTGGGTTTCTGTTGTTTATTATTGGTGTAAAGAAATGCGATTGTCTTTTGCACATTTATTTTATATCCTGAGACTGCCGAAGGCCTTTATCATTGTAAGGAGATTTTTGACAGATTCTCTTGGGTTTTCCAGGTATACGATCATGTCATCTGCAAAGAGAGATAACTTGACTTCCTCTTTTCCTATTTGGATACCCCTGATTGCCTTGTCTTCTCTGATCGCTCTAGCCAGGACTTCCAATACTATATTGAACAGGAGGGGTGAGAGTGGGCATCCTTGTCTTGTTCCAGCTTTCAGGGGAAATGGTTCCAATTTTTGTCCATTTAGGAGTATGCTGGCTGTGGGTTTCTCGTAGATGGCTTTTACTACTTTGAGTTATGTTCCCTGTATACCTAGATGTTTGAGGGTTTTTATCAAGAAGGGGTGCTGGATTTTATCAAAAGCTTTTTCTGCATCTAATGATATAATCATGTCTTATACCTTTTTAATTAAGGATCTGGTAAATTCACCTACGGTGACATAAACTTATGATCAGATATTCTAATGTTGTATCCATCTAATACTAATGTACTGCACCATGGGTAATTTATTACCACTCCCAAGGACGTCATCATGTGTCTCCTAATGGCAAGGAAACATTCTGAGAAATGAGCTGTTTGGTGATTTCATCATGTGTGAACAACATAGAGTGCACCACACACCTAGACTCTATGGTGTAGCCTATTGCTCCTAGGCTATAAATTTGTGCAGTATGTTACTGCACTGAAAACTGCAGGCCATTGTAACACAATGGCAAATATTTGTGTATCTAAACATATCTATACATAGAAAAGGTGCAGTCAAAATACAGTATAAAAGAAAAAATGGTATACCTGTATAAGGCACTTAATGTGAATGAAGTTTGCAGGACTGGAAATTGCTCTGGGTGAGTCAGCGAGTGAGTGGAGAATGAATGTAAAAGGCCTAGAACGTTACTGCACTGTAAACTTTATAAACACTGTACACTTAGGCTTTTCTACATTGACTTAAATTTTTTTCTTCAATGATAAAGTAGCCTTAGTTTACTGTAACTTTGTTACTTTATAAACTTTTTAACTTTTTAAACTTTTTGAGTCTTTTGTAATAACAGTTTAAAACAGAGCAGTACAGAAATATTTTCTTTCTTTATAGCATAATTCCATAAGCTTTTTTGCTTTCCAATTTTTTTTAATTTTTTTATTTTTAAAGTTGTTTTTCTTTTGCTAAACACTATCACACACATTCACCTAGGCCTACACAGGATCAGAATCATCAATAGCATTGTTTTTCTCCTCCACACTGTGTCCCACTGGAAGGCTTTCAGAGGCAATAGCAAGCATAGGGCTGTCACCTCCTATGATGACAATGCCATCTTCTGGATTACCTCCTAAAGGACCTGTCTGAGGTTGTTTTACACTTAACTTTTTTTTATATGTAGAAGGAGTACACTTTGAAATAATGACAAAAAGTACAGCCAGCAAAGTCCCCTACATACAAACCTTCAAGTTGCGAACTTTCAAACACACAAATATGTAGTGGCATGTCCAATCATGTAAGTTAGCTAATGTGTCTGGCATACATTGGCACATGCATATATCCTACAAATGTTGTGCTTTTGTGTACTTTACAGTTCTGTAAAGAGTACGGTATCTTTATTTCAAGTCCAGAGCAAGCATAAAAGCAGCGGTGATGTCCAACTTTGTTGGATTTATGAACAAATTGGACTTATGAATGCACTCTTGGAATGGAATACACTCATATGCAGGGGACTTACTGTATAATATAGTAATTACATAAACCAGTAACAGTTACACATCATCATTATAAAGTATTATGTGCTGTGCATAATGTATGTCCTGAACCTTTATATGACTGGCAGCCCAGTAGGTTTGTTTACATCAGCATCACCATGAACGTGTGAATAATGTGTTGCATTATGACATGCCAATAGCTACAATGTTACTGAGTGATAGGAATTTTTCAGCTCCATTGTAATCTTATGGGATCGCTATCACATGTGTGGTCGGTCCATCCTTGACCCAAACAATGTTATGTCATGCATGACTGTATTTGCATGTTTTTTCAATTCAGTAGGGAAAAAGAATACCAACTACTGAATTGGTCCTGCTAAGCCATGAAAAGAAGGATTTGGGGCATAAGAAAGGGCCCAGCTGCCATATTACCCCAAAATAACACTAAGAAGTTATACTCCTGTCCTTCTTTCACATTCAACACAACTCACTGTACTGCCCTTTCAGAATGACAAAGACATGGTGACTTTTCTTTTGTTTTTTTTTTCTTCAAAAGAACTGCAGAAGATTCATATAAGGAGGATGTACATTTTTACCTTATACTGAGGAGTCTTTACAGAGAGAAGAACAAGGGAAATAAAGTGATATTCCTTTTTGTTAATAGAGCCTCCCCACAGGAGATTCTTCCTTCCCTCTTCTACTTCCCTTGTGGGCTACATGGGATCAGAAAGTCAAGTTACAGAGAGCCAAGCTAATGGGAGGTCAGAATCTGAACAAGGGTTCTGAGATGAGCAGGGGGCACCAATAGACCATAAAGAAAGGGCTGGACTTGATATCAAGTCAGCAGTTTATTGAGTCAGAGGCTCCCTATGGATTCCTTCAGTCATGGAACATTCAACACTTATTAAGACCTTACAGACTGGGGAGTGGGGACACGAAAATGAAAAGATAAAATGTTTCCCAGTTGTTCAAAGTCTAGTGGAGTAGCTCATCAGCCCAAGGGGAGAATGGCTGGGCCCCATGATAGACGCAGAGGAGTATTGACCAGTAGCAAAATGGCAGGGATGCAAATAGCCCCTGAGAGCTTTTTTTTTTTTTTTAAAGAACCTTAATTTTAAGCAAAGTGGTCTTGCTATTCCTAACACTTCTACTTACAACTTCAATTGTGTGTTAGACAATCCTTGTGGAGTATTTGAAGCTGGGTATAATACCTTTTCTATTATGCTTTATAACTGTCATTTCTCCACTGCATTTTTAAATAGTCAGATATGTTTTACTTTTATTTTTAAAATGTATTTTCCTTTTTTTATCTTGTTACCTCCATCTCATTTCACAAAATGTTAACATTTCTCCATGATGTTGCACACCGTCACTTACAAATGTCATCAGAATTGCAAAGTTATTCAGCATCTTGTGACTGTTTGCAGTATTTACCCAAGTTTCCTTGCAGATCTATTCAAGAATAAATTTTGCATGCTCTATAAAGCTAACTGCATTCTCCGATATTGCCATTCATAGTTTTATGACATACTAATTGCAAGAAGTTGAATGTTTTCCCTGTCACATGTATGTCCTTATTGATTCTGGAGTATTTTACTTCAGAAAATAGCTTAAAAAGGAATAAAAAATAGCACGTAAACCAAGTGGTTGCCAGCAGCAAATGACATGCTTAATTACAGCTGGCTATGTTCCTTTAAACTAAAGAGATAACCTTTGATAATTAAAAACACACGCACATTAATTCTTTCCAACACATATCATTTTTTAAATGCAAGGAAGTCAACATCCTTCCTAGTTCTATTAAATCTGTGATCCTTTTATGTCCGGTTTAACTCTGGTAGACCGTTCAGATTTTATGTTTAAGCTCAGCACTAATGCCTCTCTCATCCGCACTCTTGACTCATGGAAATGACCAGGAGCGGTTGCTAAGTGAGTACAGGGCCCATCAGCGAGCCTAACTGGCTTGCTTCCCAGATGCTCCTGCCATCTGTTGGAAATGTAGCCCAGTGGAAACAGAAGGTAGACTAAAAAAATGCTCTTTTTTTTAAAAAAAGTGTGTTTATCATGCTTTAATAATTAGCCATGTAAACAGGCTTTAAATCATGGCCTGAGATACTAAAATAAACACTTTTTTTTAACCCTGCTGTAGGAAAGTTTTGCATCATGCTAGATTTAAACAAAATTTCAATCTCTTTGTCCCCCAGCCCATAAAATATGATGTTGACCACTAAAACAATAAGCCATAGCAAAATGCAAGACGAGAGAACCGTTTTGCAGAAGGAAGGGGTCAATTAAGAGACAAAGAATGAGACAAAAAGCAATCTGAGAGCAAGACAGGAACTATTTTCTCTTACCATGTGATATGTAGCTCTTGGTAGAAGTTACTGTTGAAGTTTAAATGAGTACATAAAATAGTAATCTACTAAAGACCAAGGTTTTTGTTTGTTTGTTTGTTTTGTTTTGTTTTTATTTTTTGTTTTTGGGTTTTTTTTAGTTGGAGTCTCATTCTGTTGCCCAGACTGGAATGCAGTGGCCGCTCCCGGCCACCGCAGCCTCGACCTGCTGGGCTCCGGCGATCCTTCCGCCTCAGCCTTCCGAGTAGCTGGAATTACAGGCACGCGCTACCACGCCTGGCTGATTTTTTGATTTATTGTAGAGATGAGGTCTCGCTGCCCAGGCGGGTCTCGAACCCACGGGCTCAGGCAATTCACTCACCTCAGCCTCCCAAAGGCGCGGGATTACAGGCTGAGCCACCAGCCCGGCTAAGACCAAGGTTTTTTAAAGCACTCATTTAACTATAGGAGATACAAGGAGATACAAGGTGCATTGGACTCATTTCTGCCCGAAATAAACTTAAAACTATACAAATAATCAGGGCCCTACATCTGTCATTCTTAAATTTTCGTGTGCATCAGAATCCACAACATTTTTGACTGCAGAGTCTTTGATTCACTAGAGCTAGGAGGCCTAAGAATTTTTATGTCTGACATAACAAGTTCCCAAGTGAAGGGGTTGCTGCTGTTCCAGACATTTAAAAAGTAAGAGTTCAGGAAAAGGAGAGACTAATGCAAACTAGGAAGAGAAAGTCTTTGAGGACCATCAAGTTTTAGCTCTGAATAGGACATTAGTGTTAGTAGTCTTTAATGATAACCCCCTTCAATTAACAAGCTATAAAACTGAATCCTTCGGGAGTTACCTGACTTGCTCAGTAACTTAAAGGGTTAGTCTAAAACAGGAGCAGGGAGAAAATCTTGGCTCCTTTTGCCATGACTCTCAGAACCAAACCTACTTGAGAAAGGTGCTTGCTGGTGTGCTAGTTGTACTCTCTGTGGATGTTTTTTCCTTTAGAAAACTTCAGGACAATTCACAAAAATAAAGTAAAAAGAGCCTAACTCCTGGAAGGTTATATCCATTTGGACACAAAAAGAATAAATGTCCTACCCATCTCCCTCCACCGAGTGACAGGACTGCTTCAAAGAGGGAATTGTGGGGGAGGTAGAGGACCTTGGAATACAAAACAGGGAAAGATACTTCAGCAGAAGAGAATATGATGGTGTTAAGGGGCACATTTTGTCCTTTTGAGATTTCTAGGGCAATTCATGTGAGTCTCGTGTTGTCATCAAGGAAGTCAACCCTGTCTAGTAAAAATGTACATTATTTGTCAAGCAGAGTCTCCCAAGCTGAGAGGTAGAAAGCACATGTCTCACTTCTCAGGGAAGGGTCATCAAGGAAGGGACAGCAGGTTATACGAGTGTCAGAACGTCATGGCCTTGAGATGAAGCCTTAAAGGAAGGAAAACAGACAAAAAATAAGTTGGCACAATATGCCAATAAATTAATGCTGTTATTTATGGTTTTACATTAATTATTTTAATAAAATATTTGTACTGAGTGTGTTTGCAGGGTATAATGCATGAAGGAGAGAAATGAGACTGAATGGTTCAATGCAATGAATTTCCCAAATAAAGTAGACATCCATAAAAAGTATAATATAAGCCTCAGTACAGGGACGATGTTTTGTTCATTATTAAATCTCTGGCACTTGCACATAGTAGGTGGTCCATACTTTTTGATTAGATTAAAGTTTCTTTAGAAGACTTCAGTCTCTTTATCCCTAAGGAAGAAATCAGGGAAAGGGATGGGATTGTTTTTGAAAAAGAGTTGTAAAATGAGAAAATTAAACACCTGAGGGCCAGATGAGGTGCTTGCAGTAGGAAGTGCAATAAGAGAAATTGTAAAGGGAGGAAAGAAAACAGGAGTGTAATCAAGTGGTACTTTTAGCCATCAGTTCCTCTGCCACTACCACGTGGAGTTTTCTCCAAAAGCTGTTTTTCTACCCAAACCTACAAAGGTTCTGGGTGTGCAGGTATTAGAAATACTCTTTCCTCACAACCAGGTAAGGTGAGATATGCAAAAGCAGCCCAGTGATGTCGGAAGCTGATATATTAAAAACCAGGGGGGTTGGGATGCTAATGAATGGGCTTTTTTAAAATTCCTCTTTTAATTGAGTCTACTTTTTTATATTAAAAAAATTAAGCTGTAAAAGGCAAAATTCTGTTTGTTTGGGGTTTGGGTTTTTTTGTTTGTTTGTTTGTTTGTTTTAGAGATAAGGTCTCACCCTGCTACCCACCTGGAGTACTTTGGCATGACCATTGTTCACTGCAGCCTCCAGCTCCTGGACTCAAGTGATTCTCCCACCTCAGGCTCCTGAGGCAAATGTCACCACATTGGGCTAATTTTTATTTTATTTATTAGTTATTATTATTATTGTTGTTATTGTTATTTTAGAGACCAAGGTTTGTGTTGCCCAGGCTGGTTTCAAATTTCTTGGCTCAGCAACTCTCCCACCTCTGCCTCTCAGATTGCTGGGATAACAGGTGTGAGCCACCAAGCCCAGCTCCAATATGTCAGTTTTTAGTCCAAAATTACAAATCCTGTTCTTGTTGTAAGTTACCTATGACCTGAGTGTTCCAAAGAGCTGAAATAATTATCCTAACAACAGTCAGTTCCCCTGTGAGTGGTGGACATGGAGGCTGAGTGAGGTAGCCAAGTAGTGACATTGTTATCTTATAAAAATGCTAATGGGATCCTTATAAAAGCCATTCCCCCCAAAAATATATAAACACCGAGATGTTGCTGCACTTAATAGTAAAATGTTTGCTGCCTATAAAGGTGTGTTATGCAGATTAGTAAGACCTTGTAAAATGTCTCTAGCATTGCAAAATAAGAAAGTCCCTCATGTTACAAACACAAGGATTCATTTACATGGGAGGAATTCCTTACCAGTCAGGGCTCATTTTTTCGCTAATCAGCCATTACTTAAATTTTGGTTCTGCATGAACCACATGTCCCTCACATAATTTTGCACAGCAAAGGTTGAGAAAATGCAGCTGTAAAATTTCATCTTGCTGTGCCAGCCCCTCAGGCAGGCTGAGCAAACCCAGTGATGGGACATGGGCAAAAGACCGTAGCAGAGGCTACCATGCTTCAGCCATTTTCTCAGTTGCTTCTATTTGAAAACACTTAAATTTTGGAGATATAATCAACCTTTGTTGCTAGTTGCTATTTCTGTGTGGTTCTGAGAGGTCCAGGCTCTTTGAGGGCATGTCTGGTCACACTAATGGCTCTCCCAGGCAGGAGAGCCGCATCTGCCAGGACCTGTGGAGACAGGGGCAGGGCAACTCTTGCCCCCAAGAGGTCCCTGGCTCATCAGCACAACCTTCTGTGGTCCTGGCCATTTGCCTATGCAGAAAAGAGTGCTGGAGCAGGAGCAGAGTGCTGTGGGTCAGCCCGAGGCATGGATTTAATGAAAGGTCTGCTGGAAGCCACATCAAACAGCAGCATGAGTCCACAAATCCGCTCAGCAAGGTAAGTTGGAGGGCATCTGTCACATTTCTTTCCCCTGATGGTTAGCCCTTGATATGCCCAGAGAGAACTCTTTGCAGCATTTAAAAATATTTGCTGTACACCTCTCATATTGCCCACAAAGATCTATGAAGCCATAATGCAAGGCTTTTATCCTCTCTTGGGTGTCCACATGGCAGGTGTCCATACCTACCTGCTCCAACTGAGGAGTGGGGAGGTTGCCTTTGAAGTCATGGTTGAACAGAGCCAAGAGTTTTTGAGTCACACCTGCACATGAAGCTCCACAACCTAACTGGCAAGTTTTCTTCCAGTTATATCTCAGAATCACTTTATGACTCGAACAGTTCAGAAAATAAGAAATTTAAATATGTGGCTACATATACTTTGAAGTTTCCAAATATATGAGTTCATGTCACATTTTATGGATAAATTGAAGCAATGAAATACTTCAAAAAATACATTAAATTAACATTCCCCCATCATCTCAATTCTATAACTGTTTCATTAAGTCTCTTTTAAAGGGAAACATGTTTTCAAATGATAATTCTTTAGGCCATTGAGTAAAGCATATTTTATGCTTCAGCAGATCTCCACTTTGCCACCAAGGGAAAGACACAGCAAAACAGACTTGAGAACAATTTATAAGGAACTCTCAAAATTTAAAATTCACCATCCACGGTATGGCCAGTACCCCTAGTATCTTGAATGAGATGATAAACCAGTACTAAGATGAACTAGAGAATGCGGGCACTCAGGTTTCAGGTTCACACAGTTCTTCTTGACAGTATTGTCTCCAAGGAGAAGAGAATGCTAAATTTATGCCACAGACCTAACAGCCCCACATCAGAGCCCCTTAGGACCCAAAGAAGATTCTTTCAGTATTCCCAGAAACTCCTTTTTACTCATTAGCCAGATTTATTTTCTGTTTGTCTGATTGATTTAGATTCTTATTTAATATTTCCAGTATGCATTCACAAGATTCATTTATTCTTGAAGTGAGTGTTAAAGGCTGTGAGAAATGCAAAAAATTATCACTTTAATCAAAAGCAGAAATGTGCCTTATAACACAAACAGATGACCATATAAGTGCCTACCACCTCGTTAAAGAAAAAAATTACTCAATGACATGTGCTAAAGCATGGTCAGGAAGACTTTATTCAGGACCATCACCATGGGCATAGGGACTACTACAATGGGATTTTACAGTGGGGAGAGAGATTGGGCTGAACTCTGAAAACAGCACAGGCAAGTGGAAATTGATAGCCAAGGAACAAGGTGTGGTCAGAGGGTGGAAAATGACAAAGAGAAAACATTAGGGTAAGAGGGATTCTTGCTGAAAACAGGCCAGGGTTAGTAGACATTCCCTGGGGGAATAGTGGAAGATGAGAATCCTAATCAGATATCAAGTGAGAATGATTGGATATTGAAGGTGGGGGGATCTTGCTAAACTGACTTAGCAGAGTTCTTGCTAACACTGGACTTTACAAGGAGATCATAGATGAGCCTGGAAGAAGATTCAAAAACCTAATTAAAATTTGGCCAAGCTAAGAATATTTGTCACCCTGCAGTTTCCACCTCTCTGTGGTCCTGTGATATCCTCTCATCTCTTTATTTTTTCTGCTCATAGTACTCTCTTGCCCTGATATTTTCTTCTTTTCCCCACAACCTATTTACCCCCAGTTGCATTAGGAAGTCCAATAGCATAAAGTAGATAAAGGGTATACCAAGGGCTAGAATTTGGAGTCAACTCAACAAATATTTGGTGGCTGGATGACTGAACAAGAGAAATAGGGACCATATTCCAGTGATTTTATGGTCGAAAATTACAAGTAATATTAATGCATGTATTTAATAAGGCTAGAAAGTGATGCATCATGAGAAATTGTTGCAAAAGAATTCCTTGCCCTATGATTTTTAGGATAAAATCAAATATAACAGTTCAGTCTATAGTTCTTGCAGGCAACACTATTTTAAGACCTAAAACACACTGGCATCATCCAGCAGTTGAAGTTACAAAGATGTGGGAGTCTCACTTGACAAAGAACAGCAGATAAGTAAAATACCAAAGCCCTAGAGTTAGAATTTCTGGATCCACACACTGCCTTTGTCATTCACCAGCTGAAGGGACATGGGCAAAGTATTAACTTCAGTCTTCTGTTCCTCAGGTGCCACAACTACAAATAATGACATCAGCTGCTTAAAGACACAATGAGAATGAAGTAGGATGATCTATGAAAAGTACCTAGATTAATAACTTCTCAAAAAAAGTCAAGAGACTATTTTGTGGACTGTGCTAAGGGCATACCTCAATCTCTTTTGATTCCCTGGTTATGCTTCCCTTGCAAGTCTTTCCTAGGTAGAAACTGTCTGGTTAATGAACACCTGAATTCACACAGCTATGTAATAAACCTGACTCAGCTCCGGTGAACCAGCTAGTAACACCCGGGTCTTGAGGGAAGTGTCCTTTGTACAGAAGGGGAGAATTTAGAGAACACATTGCACAGTAGAATATGCTAGAAAACCCCCAGAGATCCTGTGTAACTGTGAAACAATTATACTGAGCACTTACTGAATTGCTTTCAATCACCCACATAAGAAGCCAGCGCAAAGTTTAAAGTGGAAAAGTTAAAATATAAAATGTATGTATTAACTCCTGTGCTAAGGTCTCATACTCTAGAGGGAAACTTCACCTTTCTTTTTGGAAGTGGAAATTAATATATGTTTGTTGAATGCCTTCATAATGTAAATTATAATCATGCCTCTCAACCAAAAGAATATTGATTCTAAGTGATGATGGTGAATAAATCTGTAGAGGGCTGTCATTTTCAACTCAACGGCTCTTGTGGAAGCTTTTTAAAAGCTTTACATTAAACTAAGCCAAAGGCAGATTGAAAAAATGATTTTAAAGAATTTATTTCAAAATGAATGAAATAACAATAGATGAAGTAATAATAATTTCATAAATCTGTCTTGAAATAAAACCAGCTAACTTATCACTTTTCAAATGTGAAAAGATTGGAAATTCTCCAGAGCACACATAGCATTTTGTGCTTCTAAAAATTAAAAATGGATGAAGTAACATTTTTATCTTCATAAAAGTAGAAAAAAGTAACTTTTAGACTGAGATCAAAGCTTCCAGGCTCACGACTAGGATAAATTTTAATCCCCAAAGCATGAAGAATGATTTTTAAATATTTTAATCATGCCTACTTTTAACAATAGAAGCCCACTTGAATGCCAAAAGAAAAAAAAGTATCTAGTATGATCTTGTTCCTGTCTCCAAAGTGGTGATTTTTCAAAAGCACTCCAGAAGAGTTAAATGAGGGCTGTTACAGATTGTCACACAGGATGATCAACAATATAAATACAGAAAAAAATCTCATAATTACTGAAGGAGACTTCCAGTTGTGAGCAATTAAAGATTTAACACATGAACAATGAGAACCTTCCAAACATGGGAAAAAAGAGGCAATTCACAGTACTCAGTTTCCATGAAAACAATGGCATAATCAAACTTCTGACCCATAGAAGTCAGATAATAGTTGTGTTGAACTGTCAGATGCACTTGACTCTGGGTCACATGCAGCACAAACCCAAACATCCTGGTACCTGAATGGAGCTCTTTACATTTTTGAAACTGTCAAACATTTGGAAATGTTGACTGCTTGTGTTATGTCCAAAGTGGTGGTGGGAAAATGCTCCACTCCTTTCCCTGCAATTCTCATGTAGGTGAGGAAATAGAATTCTCTAGGTAAATGGTCACCAGCTATTCATGCCTCTAGTGCCTCAGGTTAACATTTTCATTTCCCTTTTTATCTTTATGGTAATACTTTTCATTTAAGTGACTATTAAAGGAAGCACTTTTTCTGGGTTCTATTTTTTTTAACCTGGTTACTCATACTGGTCAAATAAAAAGCTACAGTAATTCTAAATATGTCTAGGCTTAAGCTGTTGGTCCAAATAATAGTCTAAAATTCATGATTTGAAAACAGTTATTTTGAATGAATATCCATGTATATTATAAGTAGCTATCCATGCACAGTTTCAATACACAATATATAAGTATAGTGGAATCCAAAATTCACTCACACCACATTTTATATAGATCTCTTAATTTGCAAATAAATAATATGTTTTGTTTTGTTTTACTGAGCCCCTACTGGCTAGTTAGTGGGAAAATTTAGTTTAGGGATCTATTAAAAATATAGTTTGATCCAATCATTAATATTGTTCAACCTTACTTTGAAATGCTTTGTCTTTGGCACCCTTATCAGCAATGCTAAGCATGTGTGAGATATGAGAGAATATGAGAGCTATGAATTTCAAGACCTTACTATGAAAAGAAGAGTAAACTTCCACGGGCAGGGTCCTTGGTTCCTTTCATCTATAAGGCAACGCTAGCTGGTGGTATTGCCTCCTTCTCTAAGCTTGGTTAGGGCTTGGTAGCTGTCCCTGGAAAATGGGTCTAACCTAGACTGTCATACATACACAGACACACAGAGTCTTCATTTCCATCTTGCCTCCCAAATGAGTGTCCCGATCTCTACCTTGATATAAGACCACATTGCTGTAAACAATTCAGTCTCCATGAAAACCCTCCTGCTTTCTTCTCAGTTGCATTCCTGGGCATGTTCTGGAGAATAAGAACGCATAGGTTTCTGCTACACCGCACAAGGGCTATAAAAGACCCATGAGTGAGACTGCCTCCCCTCCAGATTCACCTCATTTACCTAGCATGTGATAGTCTGGACTTTCCCACCCATAATCTCCAGAGAGTGGGTAGAGTGTAAGTAGTAGATCTCATATACCAATTCTCCTGAACTCTGATTCTAAACTCAAGTCTTTTTTTCTTTTTTTTTTTTTTTTTTGAGCTGGAGTCTTACTCTGTCACCCAGGCTGGAGGGCAGTGGCACACTCCCAGCCACTGCAGCCTCAACCTGCTGGGCTCTGGCCATCCTTCTGTCTCAGTCTTCCAAGTAGCCAGAACCATACGCGCACACTACCATGCCTGGCTAGTTTTTGATTTGTTGTAGAGACGAGATTGTGCTAAATTCCCCCGGCAGATCTCGAACCTGCGGGCTCAGGCAATCCTCTCGGCTCGGCCTCCCAAAGTGCTGGGATTACAGACTGAGCCACTGAGATGGGTCAAAGCTCAAGTCTTAATGACAATAATAGAAAGGGATATTTTCTCTATGTAGTGGGAGATCTCTACAATCAAGTGACCAAACTATAATTTAAATTGAATAGATCCCCAGATTAAATTTTCCACTAACTCGCTTGAATGATAATGATAGAAATGGATATTTTAACTATCTAATGAGAGAGCTCCACAATTGAAGTAACAGGGTTCAGGACATGCTACCACATTATATGGCACCATGACATTTGAGAAAACAGCAGAAGCAGGACCCTCTGACCGTCTTCCACATTTCTCCCTTGAAGCAGGTCATAATAGAATTATCTGACCTTCTTCTAAAGTAGGTCATAAGACCCTCATTTCAGAGTGCCCTTCCTTACACCTAGTAGAAAGGAATTAAGGCAAAGAGATACAAAGAAAAATCTACAAAAAAAGACCTTGCTAAGCCCACCCATCCCTAGTTTATTACCATTAAATCCCACCTTCTGTTCAATCATACTTCTACTCAACTGCCCACTCATCAAACCTAAGTATAAAAATACAAGGTTTTTCTTTTGTTGTTTATTTGAGTCTTCATTTCTGAAGGCTCCCAGATCACCTAAAACATGTATTCAATAAATGTGAATACTTTTCTCTTGTTAATCTATTTTCTGTCATAGGAGTCTCAATAATCTAGGAAAGGGTGTAAGAGTCTCTCACACTAGCCTCTAATAAATTACATGCAAGCTCAAACTAATGTATCATGTTCTTTTTTCCTACCCTTTGCCTTACCCCATCCCCCACCACACCCCCACCTATTTTTCAAGTTTATTGTCTTGCTACGGATACGGAGATTAAGTAAACACTTACCTCTGTCTTGGAATAATATACCGCTGGGCTACATGGTATTCCTTTTACTTTTCCTCTGACTTCAACATAGTTGATTTTTTGGTTTCAAGACAGCTTAGGTAATAATGCTGGTAAGTTCAGGCAGGGGTACTGCATGAGACTTTCAATTGAGAGATTCAGATTCCAGACTTCTGAATTCTAGTCTAGGGTATTATTTTATGTTTTACTTTACTTTTAGAATACTTTAATGGTATGTTCTCAGATAAATCACTTAACCTTTCCTGATTTTTTTTGTTTCTCCATGTAAAAGAGAGGGTATAATACATGTTCTCTCTGCATCTTAGTGTTCTTGCAAGGACAATGTGGTTTCCTGGAGTTGAAAGCATTTTTTACATAACAATAACAGGAAATGTAAGCCTCTTCCTTCTCCAAATGCATAATTGATACATTCCACACTAGGCACATGTAAAGCCAGTTATGTGGAACGAGCATTTAATGCCTCATTCTATTTGCAGTTTTGCCTCAGAATGTATGTCTTTGCTTAAAAAAACTTACAGTTACACGATCATAGATCATCAACTACCTACCACAACATAATATGAAGTTGGCTTCCTAAAATATGCATTTCTTCTATGCTTTCAAAACACCATAAAAAAAGAAATGAAGAGTAATTTATCATTCTTATGTTTAGGTGGTTCATTGCTTAGACAATGGCTTCGAATCATCTTCAAATCAAGGACTTGTCCCTGATAACTCTGTCCAGTCATCTGGGCATCAGGTCACGTGTGACATAAAGAAAGGTAGTAGCAGCCAGGCTCAGTGGCTCAGACTGTAATCCCGCGCTTTGGGAGGCTGAGGTGAGTGGATTGCCTGAGCCGCGCGGGTTCGAGACCCATCTGGGCAACTTGGCGAGATCTCAACTCTACAATAAATCAAAAAATTAGCCAGGCATGGTAGAGCGCGCCTGTAGTTCCAGCTACTTGGAAGGCAGAGGCAGAAGGATTGCCAGAGCCCAGCAGGTTGAGGCTGCGGTGGCTGGGAGCAGCCACTGCACTCCAGTCTGGGTGACAGAGTGAGACTCCAACTCAAAAAAAGAAAGGTAGCAGTAAGTAAAGAAGGACTGATGTTTTAAGAAACCTTTGTTTTGCACAGTGAAGGAAATAGCCACAGTTCTGATCCAGAAGACTCATCATCTACAAAGAAGATCAGGACTTTGGGACTCACCACTCTGTCTGTTCTAAATTATTATGCAAGAAAGAACACACATTACCAAATTCTGTTAATAAAGTTAAGCTTCAAATCACTGAATAGCACTCAATTTAACAGAGAACTGAGAGGAAAACATCCAATTTTTAATGAAAAAAAGCCTTTGGTTGTTTATAAGTTTTCCTATGTAAAAATGATTATATGACAAGCAACTGTAATATGTAATTGACTAGAAAAATTATTACATACTCGAGTTAAGAAAACCAAGATGAACACACATACCATACATTTGTTTGTCATAGAGGTAAAATAGAAAAGATAAGCATTGCTTATTTAATTATCTAACTAAAAACAAAAGTGAGTTTTAGGGAGGGATAATTACTTGTCTTAAGGTACTATAGCCATCTTGTTTTATTGACAGCAATACTTTCTAGTCATGTGCCTATATTCCAAAATGTATTCAATTATTTTTTTAATTAAAAAAACAAAAACATGATCACATTTCTTTAAGACCCACAAAGAGATATAACTATTTAATTCCACTTGTGATGTATCTTGACTAATAATCCATTTTAGTTTATAGGATGAAAAATACTTACAACTTACATTTTAAATGCACAGAGCCTAGATTGAAAATAAAAATCTATTTATTCCATTTCTTCTCATAGTACTGTGTCTCTCTGTGTAGATTTTCTTTGCAGATTTAATGATTGCCCTGTAATTTTTTCATAGTTAAAAAAATTGGTTAAAAAAGAATGTTTTATTACTTTTTTTCTGAACAATAAGAAAAAATAAGACAATTATCTCATTTAAGCCCTTCAGGTAGTTCTAATAATCAGGCTAATTTAAGAACCTCTAGTAGGGGTAGAAAGGTATGACACTTCTCCTCACTCATCATAAAGGTCATGGCCCTACACTCCAGAACAAAAGCTAAGCTAATAAGAGAAAAATATAACAAATTTATGTAATCAAAATGTTATGTGAGTTTTCAGAAGTGAAGATCCCAAGACCCTGGGAAAACTGTCTATTTGTATGCTTAGTTTCAGTGAAGAACAGACAGTCACATAAAATGTGATTGCACAAAAGGATATGATCTAATGGTAACAGAGTAAGGAGGGAACCCCAGCAAGGCCTGTCTGTTCAGATTCTTTTGGGCCTCTGTGTGTAGTATTTCTTCATTCTGGACGTAGGGCAAGAACTCTCTACTTTCAGGCAAAGTAGGTTAGAGGTTTTTTTTGGGGGGGGTTGTTTTTTAACGGCTTACTCTCACACAGGAAGTGGAGAAAAGGTCAGCGTGACCTTCTTCTTTCTTCTGAGGTTCTCTCAATCTCCTTCAGTTCAAAGTACTTCAGGGTAGCATTTTCTAAGCCCAGAAACCCTCCTCCTATCTGACTATTCTTGGTTGTATCCAAATCTGTTTCCTGCACCTTCTGTCCATTGCCTCATATACTTCCTACAGGCTACATTTCCTTTCTCTATCTTACCTTTTTTTCCTAGAATCTATTTCTCTTTTTCCAGAATCTATTCACTTTAGGAACTTAAAATTAACGAGGTGTGAAGTAATCTCCCTCCCACTCCCCATTGTTAGTTTGGGTATGTGTGTGATTTTAACACTCCCTGAGTACTTATGTTTTAATAGAAAACTCCAGAAGAATAAAAAGGCTTTTAGAACCAAAGCAATGAACCCCTGGTAGAAGTTAGGCACCTCAAACAGTTAATTCTGGTCTTTTCCATATGACATACTGCTTGTGAGACTCTGTATTGTCATTCTGAATGTAAGGGAAATAAAACAACACCACCAAAAACCTAAAGATTTACACTTTATAAATTAATATTCTTTCCCAGGAAACAATCCCCAGTCAGGAGACAAACATCTGGAATAACAGAATTTTTAGTTTAATTTACAATGGAATTCAAACTATTTTTTAGTTCTTTTTTATTGAGAGCCAGATGCAATGCATTACAAATCGTTTGCCTAATTCAAACCATAAAGAAAATTATCTCTTTTCCATATGACATCAAATTTAGAAGAGGGAGGTTGGGTATGGAGCAATAATAACAATTCCAACTTTAAGAGATTGAAGCAGTTCCTCACATACTACATGAACATTCTAAAATGTTATCTTTAAGATAAGCTTTTGCTTTTTTATTTTTCTAAAGTAAGTTATTGCATACATCTCGGATTTTACACAGAAGAAGGCTATAATATATATGTAGCATAAAATGTGTTCTCTAAAATGAAAATCTCATTTCATAAATTTGTTTAGTACAACTTTTTGGATAAATAAAGTTTTTGTGATTCCTACATGACAATATCATTTGTACCTAACATATATTTTTCTAAAAGTTGTATTATATATTCTAAAAAGACACTTTCACTTTTTTAGATATTTTTTATATCCTAGGTTAAAGTAATTTAAATACATGAAACAGGAGAGAAAATCTCCCCTAAAGTTGCATTTAGTAGGCTTACACTTTATCAGGTTCTTCACTGACTTGTAAATTCTTCCTCTGGCCAACTTGACTACAAAGAAACTAAGCCTGTCTCAATCTTAAAGATTCCATGAAACAAGGTAGCATTTAACAAACTCACACATTGGGTTTCAAGTATCATTAAGTGAAAAAAATCAGATGATGGGCTCCCCTTTTCCAGATCTATTCACCCCTTCTTGCAAATAAAAACAATAATTTAAGGTATTTATATTAATATTTTACACGTTTTAACATATTTGGCTGTATCCAGACTTGTGCTACTTATTGCAAGGGTAGAAGGAAGTGTACAAAATCCAAGCTCCATCACCCTTTTTTCTTTTTTGAGTCAGAATCTCACCATCACCCAGGATAAAGTGCAGGGGCACGTTCACAGCCATTGCAACCCAGACCTTCTAGGCTCAGGCAGTCCTTCCACCTCAACCTTCCAAATAGCTACAACTACAAGTACACACCACCACCACACCCAGCTAATTTTTTTTTTTTTTTTGGTTTATTGTAGAGATGAGATCTAACCAAGTTGCCAAGGCTGGTCTCAAACCCCTGAGCTCAGGCAATTCTCTTGCCTCCGCCTCCCAAATTGCTGGGTTGCTGGGATTACAGGTGTGAGCCACTGCGCCTGTATTTTTTTCTTTTTTTATTTTGAGAAGTTTCACTTTTGAGACAAGTATCACCCAGGCTGGAGTACAGGGGTATGATTGTAGCTCACTGCAGCCTTGAACTCCTGAACTCAAGTGATCCTCCTGGGACTACAAGCACATGCCACCACACCATTCTTTCCAAATGAACGCAGACACAGCCTGGTTTACAACTGCCAGGGATCCAAGCAGTCATTCCCATTCATTCACAGCCCCATTCATAGAATGTGGAGCCTGCTTGGGCATTTCTGGTATAAGTACCCTTCAAGGAGGATGGAACCAGGGGAGAGCCCCAGCACAAACAGACATGAGCACAATCAGATGGAAATCCAGGGTTTGGGGGAGGGGGCAGCCTACAATTACTGAATAAGGCTCAAACTGTTAGGGAAAGCAGTTGCTGTGGAAATAAGTGACAGATTTAGAAAAGGTAGCAAAGTGAGAAAAGAAAAGCCCAATGTTGGGGTTGAGGTTATTATTTGTGAACTGCAGAGTACAGTAAAAAACAACTATTTTTTTAAAGTCATTAAGAACTTGCAAATTGATTTCATTATCAAAATTCTGGAAACACACTTAGCTATCATGGGAAAAAATGTCATGCCAAAGTCACCCAGATGCCAAGAGTCAGGCCTGGAACACCTGATCCATAACTCACTGACCACAAAGGAGCTTATTGCAGTGTCACCTCCTTAGACAAAGACAACTCCTGTCTCCGTCTCCTTGCCCTTCAGAGAATCAATTCTTTAACAACTTCTTTCCAGAACATCATGGTTAATATGTAAACTTTCTATCTGGTAAGAAATGCTCTTTGAGGAGTGTAAACAGTTGACTGCAAAAAATCATCTGCTACTTTCAACTGCTTTAATTACAAATAGCTAAATCTTCAGATGCAGCCAACCGCTGCTAAGAGTGGTTGCTGTTCACATTGATCCTTGGCATCCTGTCACTGTCAGTGCCCTGAACGACATGTGCTTCGAGGAAGAGATGTGCAGAGAGCCCATTGCTGCAGGTGTAAATAAAATCAATCTGCTCGTTTGGGCAAATGTCTTATTGATCAGAGCTGTTAAATATATGCTTCCATCTCCACCTTCATCAAGAATGTGGATACCATTATACTTGGAACATTAAGTTTCAAGCAGTATGTCTGCATTCTTGTCAGAATGGCTGCAAGGACCAGTAATAATATGGCAGGGTATAAACCTAAGCTTTAATGGGTTCAAGTAAGAAATCAATGGGAAAGGTGGAGACAAAAATGAGGATTATATGCGACACTGATTAGTCAAAAGCCAAAAATGCAGGCATTATAAATTGCAGCACTATTCCCACAGGCAGTTTCCTCTGTCTCCTCACACAGTACTGAAGCAGAATAAGAGAGTCAAGTTTAGGAAATTCGCTAAAGTCCTTGAGCCTCAACTTCCACTGCTTTAAATCTAGGTAGTACATTCCTTACCTCGGAAGATTGCCTGAAAATTACATGAAGTGATGTATGGGAAGCTCCTCTCAGCACCAGGACTTAATGAACATTCCTGTCTGCACGTGTCTTTATCTGCAGAGCAGAGTGGGCATTCCCGCAAATGCAAACAGTGCTGTGATCTAAAATAGTCTATCATTTAGACTCTGCAGTTTCAAGGGAGAGAAAACCTAGGGCACAATGACTTAAATAAATAAATGTATGGCCCCTGTAACCAAAACTTCAAGAGTAATGTTAGTTTCAGGCAAGGCTTAAACAAATGGTGCCATCAGGAAGCTGCTCTATCTCTCCCCTTTGGCTTTCTGCCTGCCAGTTTCATCTGCAGATCTCACAAGGGGTCTCCCAGCAGCGCCAGGATACTCCTAACATGGAAACAAAATGGACTTCTCTTTCAGGTACACACCACATCATACCACACTGTCTGAGGGAAGGTAAACACCCCTTCTGCTGGTCCACAACCCAGGCCTCAGATTCATTATTCAGTAAATACATATCTCTGAACTAACCCTCATAATTAAGGCAATGGGAAATGTTGTCAAACCAAATGACCTGCTGTTTAGAGAAAAGTGGAGAGGTGTAATAACCCAAGAGAGTAGGGTACCATTGCCAAAAAAGGAGACAAATAGATTGTGTGACCATCAATACTCTATTAGAAATGGCAGGATCTAAAGGTGGACCTGCAGATCTGTAAGTATAAGAATAAATCTTTGTTGCTGTAAGACACCTGAGCTTTGAGATGGTTTGTTGCACAGCGCTATTGTGATAATAGCTAAACAGTACAGTAAACAACAGATGACTAGTACTGGAGAAACACGGTAGTGGGTAGACAAGAGCAATGGCTGTGGAAGAGAGGAGACATGATCAAAATTAAGATAGATCTTACAAGTAAAACTCACAGAATTTGCTAATTAGGTGATTGAATATGCTGTGTGAGAAAAAGAAAAGAAACAAAGCAAGTTCTTATATTTTTTGGCCTAAACAATTTAGTGAATAGTGGTGCCATTAATTAAGACAGAGAGCTCTGGCTGGGCACGGAGGTTCAAGCCTGTAATTCAGGCACTTTGGGAGGCAAGGTGAGAGAATTGCCTGAGCTCACGGGTTCGAGAACAGCCTGGGCAACTTGGAGAGACCTCATCTCTACAATAAATCAAAAAAAATTAGCCAGGTGTGGTAAAGCGTGCCTGTAGTTCCAGATACTTGGAAGACTGAGGCGGAAGGATGGCGGCGCCCAGCAGGTCAATGCTGGGGTGGTCATAAGCATGCCACTGCACTCCAGCCTGGGCAACAGAGTCAGACGCCAACTGAGAAAAAAACAAACAAACAAACAATAAAACCAGAGATCTCTGAGGAAGGAACAAGTCTTTTGGGAAAGAGATAATAACTTAGCCATTTTTATTTTTATTTTTATTTTTATTTTTATTTTGAAACCCCATTAGTCTTCCAAATGGAGACCCAGTAGAGGGTATTGGATATCTGCACTATCTACGAAATGGCAGGTTACATATTTGCTAAACTCTTTGCCTGTTTTAACATTTCAAGAGTCCTTGAACATATCCAAAGTGTCTTGATTTTGGCAAGTCTCAGCATAGATAATTTCTGTTTTTAATGGTTTATGCTTAGGATATTGCTTTCACTAGAACTTGACTGAAAGCCGGAAATAAGAATTTTCACAAAATATCATGTCATCTAGACAACACACAGCCCAACCTACTGTAGGTTATGAATTAGCACACTCCACTTGGCATTCAGAGGTAAAATTCATTTCTGCTCAGGGGGCTGGGTACTCCTCCAATGGAGGAGAAAATATTCACCTCTGGTTCTTTCAATCAGCATAGAAAATGGAAGCACAATTCTAAGTATTGACTCCTCAGAAGTGATATTCAAACCTATGATACATTGCTGTGGTTACCAGTATCCAAATGAATCCTGAATGCTGGTAAGTTCTTCATGGGCTTCAAATCCAACAATGAAACACTTGACAGCCAGCGGCTGGTAACCATTTAGTCCCATAGCTAAGTACCACCAGTCCATATAAAGTCAACAAGAGACTCCATCTTACTATCACAACATTTTTGAGAAATAAATCTACATTGTCATGCTAAGCAGTGTCTTTCCCATATTTCCAATTAAGAGAGAAGAGAGATAAAACTAAGGGAAAGAGAAGCAAAATCTAAGGAGGCAACAGAAAGTTGCAGGTGGAAAGAGCTTAACAAATACAGTAAAGGAGCTCCAACATGTCTTACAATATAAACATCTTAGCCTAAGAGAGATCTGAGAGATTTTCCTAGAGAGGTCTAAATGTTAAAGTGTCTTAGATCTTGGGCCTCAACCCTCTCCTTTCCTCAATCTCTACTCCCTCTGCTAAGGTGATCTCTTCCCTTTCAGTTATGTTAAATACCATTTGCATGTCAATGACTCCAAAATTTATATTTCCTTGACCTTTCCCCTGATATATATATCAAATTTCCCACTTAACATCTCCACTTAGATGTCTCAAAGATAACTCAAATTTTACAAATCTTAAACAAAACTCTCCCGTGACTCTAGCCTCTTCCTCCCCCAACCAACCATCATCTCAATAAAGTTGCCCCATCTACCCAGGGTCTTAAATATAAAACTTTGCCTGACCCCACATATTTACTCCATCAGTAAGTCCTGTTAAATCAATTCACAAAATATTTTAATCTTTCCCCCCTCTTCTTTGCATCTACACTGTTATCATCCTTGTGCAAATAAGTATCATTTATTGCTGAACCCCTGGAAAGCCCTCTTAACTGGTTTCCCTTTTTCCATCCTCCAATCAGCAACTACAGCAACCATTCTAATAAGCATCAGATCTTATCATTTCCTGTTTGGAGTGATCAGGTGGCTTCTCATTAGTTTTACGATAGAGTTCAAACTTCCGCATGACATAAAACCTACATCTGACATGGTCTTTGCATATCTCCTATCTTAGTTCCACCAATCTCCTCTCTTGCTCATACTCCAGCCACCTTGATTATCTTTCTATTCCTGAAACAAATTAGCCTGTTGCTCCATCTAGGTCTTTCAGGACCCAGGTTAAAAGTCACCAACTCAGTGACACCTTCTTGTCTGCTCTCACTGAGTAGTAAAATCCCAGGTCCACCAAATGCTACCAGGGCATCTATGTATGTTCTTCATCTTATTTCTCTCTCTCTCTCTCTCTCTCTCTCTCTCTCTCTCTCTCTCTCTCTCTAATATAAGCTCCAGGAGAGCAGTGACATCATATTGCTTTATTTGCTTTATTTTCCCATTGTTGCATCCCCAATGAATGGCACTTAGTAGATGTTCAAACAATGTTTCTTAAATGAATCATCTATTTCAGTGATTTTTCAAAATGTCCCTGGAGTCCTGGGGCTCTGTTGAATTTCTTCAGTTGCACAGGGAGGGAGAGGAGAAAGGCAGAAGAAAGGCAGAAACAGTGCTGGCTGAGTTTCGAAACTTCCATTGATTCAAATGGAACATTTCTGCTTTTATCTGTTTATGCAATGACTTCCATGTAAGATTTTGTTTGTTAAGAAGTTTATGCTATTAAAAGCATTTGACAGCCTTTGCCACCCCTTTATTTGACCCATGAGCTACCTGCCTGTGGCCTCCAAGTATATTGGTAGCTCACCGAGATCAAATTCCAGTTCTCCTGACAAAGATGCACAGGCTTTTCACAGTATCTAGTGTATTCCAGATATCCCAAGTCCAAAATGCCACTATTGCTTTTCACTCTTATTAAATTATAAAGTCACACTGACCTTAGTTTGAAAAGCAGCACACTCTCCAATCTGCTGGATTTTTTCCTAAGCCTACTACAGAACTTTATTTGAAATGACAGAACTGTTGGCATGAACTGAGTCATAGCTATTTACCTATGGTTTTCTAAGCAAATAGTTAAGACTAAGGGAAGAAAACAAATGAGATTTTCTTCACATTTAATGTCTTCCTTTGCAAATCAAGCTGTCATGCAACAGAATATACCTTATAGCTACAATGTAGAATAAATGTCAAACAGATTGTAAATTACAATAATCATTTTTATAAACCAATATGCAAGCATTAATTCAAGAGTATTAACTTTAGCTTAATTCATAAAGGCATTTATGAATATAATATAATAAAATATATGTGCCATGATTTGTTATAGTCGAGAGTCTTGAAGGGATTTATTTTTGTAGAAAAAAAGTTAAATTATCACTTCCTCACAGTCTATTAAGGATTAAAATACATTACATTTCCTAAAATACAACAAATTGAGATGAATGCCACAAAACACATTTTGCACAAAGCAGATTTGAAACAATGTTTAAATCTAGAAAAACAATTTATGGGGCGCCAAACTCCTTCAGCTCTAAGAAAATACATGTAATGTTCAAATATGGGATATAGATGCCAATGGAAATGTTACTAAAAACTGCAATAAATAATTAAACAATCTATAAGAAGAGATAATATTAGAGATTAAAGGGGGAAATGGTGGTATAGTGGAATAAGCACCCTCTTGGAAACTAGACATCCTGCATTCTGGTACCATCTATAATCAACATATCCAAGTACAGGCTATTTTGCTGCCTAAGTGTTTCAACTTTTCTATTCGTAATTTAACTACATATTGGACATTTTCTGATAGCCTTCCTATCATCCATTTCTCTCATCTCTTTTTTATTGAGGAACCAATCACCCAAACCTATTCTCTTTGCTAAGATTGAGATATTACAGAACCTGCCTGAACTCCAGGGTTGGGTCTTTTCCAACTTACTTCTATGAGCACTTTCCACCTTCTAGGCACAGCTATTGGTTTAAGAATGGGCACAAACCCCAGTTAGAGTCAATGAATCATGAGGCTACATTTGTTAGCATCTAGGGAATCTAAACTTTCTTTCTTTTCTGCCATTACCAGAACAGAAGCCCACTCTTCCTCTAGATAGCATGGTATGTGGATACAAAATTGAAACTACTATAGTCAATGTTGCTACCAAGAAGTCAGTCAGAAAACATGGATGAAGCTGATCTACAGAATAGAAAAAATGTCAATAGACTCATAGAAAAAAAAATGGACTGAAACCATAATAGTACCCTCAACCTCTGCATATAATTATGCTAACTCTGGACTTTCCTATTACTGAGTCAATAAATGTGTTTTTTTGTTGCTGTTGTATATAAGCCAACTTAGGTTGGATTTTGTTTTGCTAAAAACATGACATATGCTAACATACACAGAATTGGTTATATCTGGGGTCATTTTAAACAACAGCTGTTGGTTGCTACGCAAAAGTCAGTACTCCTTTTTTCCTTGCCCTTATCTGGGTCTCAGTCCTGCAGTGTCGTCAAAAAAGGCTGCCTCCTCATTCTCAGTCTCAGAGCAGAGGGCAAGGGAGGAGGAACTTGTTGGTCTAAATCAACTAGTTCAATCCAAAATTTCTTGCCTCTGGTTGACTTAAGAAGGAACATACATGAAGATAATTCAGTTGGAGAGGAAATAAAGATCTCAGGGATGACTTCATAGATCCTTCAAGGACACTGGAGAGATGCAGTTGTATTTGACTAGCTGGTCAGTTAAGGGAAGGAAGAGTTTATGAAAGGAAAGTTATGAAAGGATCCGTGAGCTGCTGAGTTAGCTAACTCTGTACCTATCTCACTCTTGGACTTCTTGTGAGTTAAGATGATAAATCCCTTATGTTTAAGCCATTTGTGATTAGGGTTCTATTGTTTGCAGTTGAAAAAGCTTCCCTATTGATATACCACTCTAATCCTCAAATACTTAAGTTAATAAAATCTCACAATAGTATATAGTGCATTGCACTTTTAACAACTGCTTCATCACCTCAGTATTCTCAAACAGGTTCTATAGGAATAAGAACTTTTAATAATTTTTAGAGAAAATAAAAATATAGCTTAGCTTTGCAAGTTTTCCTGATATTCCAAGGCTTTCTGATTCCTTAATTCATGTTTTTTCTACCTCAAGTAATGACATTATAAATACAATTTTACCATAAGACTTAATATTTAAATAAATTTTTTCCACCAATCACAAATAAATGGTGGGATAGATGTCAGAAATATAACAAAATTCTGGAACAAAAGCAGTAATAAATTCCAATTAGAACTTTAGATGAGTAATTCTAAGAGTTCCTAAGTATTTCTAACCACCACCTGAAGGAAATCTTTAAGAAATTAAAATTTAGGGTTACGTAGGAATAATTTGACTTAATACATTGCATCTGGAGGAAAGCATAATGGATATGTTCGTCATTAATTTTATGAAATGCAAACACATTGCAATTATTCAATCTTATTTTTAAAACATTAAACTGGACTTCTTTTCTGACTTAAAACAGCTAGTCGGGGGTAGAATAAATGGTTCCCAGGATTGTAATAGTGAATAATTGGACTCTTCTGCCAGTGGGTGCTAACCCTATCCACCAGTTTCAATTTCATTTGCTAATCTGCCTAGCAGACAAGTACTGCCTCAAATTTTGTTTCTGTCACCCATTTATATAATGCAGAAATGAAAAATAATGCAGTGTACAAGGTAAAGTGAGGAAGTTGACATAGTAATTTAAGTCTCTGTGCTTTTCATATAGTCAGATATTTAAAAATTGTTCTCCCCAGAGTTCACTGGTTGGCATGATATCCAAAGTACCCCATGGCATGATGGTGCGTCTATCTATGCTGCATGAATGTGTGACATCATCCTTAGCCCTCTTGCAACAAACTCATCTGTTTCATGGATGTTATTAAATTCTACTCCTTATCAAACTCTTTATCCAGGAACTTCTAAGTGACCCCAGGTTTTTACATTTTAGAATCCCCTGGGTTGAATGTAGCTCTGCCTCGATATAGCCATCATCAGACTTTGAAATCCCACTCTTGGGGCATCAGAAGTTCCACAAATATTAAAGTAATTTCTGACAAACACTGAAGGAGTTTTTTGGCCAAAGTAGCAAATTAATGACCTTTTACTAATGCTAGTTATATTTAGATTTGGTTTAAAATTTTAAAAAATCAGCTGCTTAAAAAAATTATCATTTACAATACCTGGACCCTAAATTATCAAAAAAGATCCTCTGAATAAATTTACGTGAATTCACTGTTTTAGACCGCACAGGAAAACTGAAAAACATTCTGTTTTACTCCTTAGAAATCCCCTGCTGCCTTGTTGGATATTCCTTTGGGATAAGAAGGAAGTGCTGTTTGACAGGAAGTTGGGATGTCTAGAGTGAACCCATAGGTTCTCACCATAATTCACACAAAGGGTTTTCAGTATAGTAGAAGACACTAAACTACACTCATTGACTCTCAATCATATTATATTTATTCCCTTTTTCTTTTGGTTCTGTATCTTCTACTTGAGTGTAACTTAGACTTAACCTCAAATTTTATAATTTATTCTTCTCTCATACATATTTTGCAAAACACAGTCTAAACCCAGATTATTGCGTCCTGAAAACTGAACAAATTGTCAGGATACCTGATTGAGACCCTGTGTTTCAGAAAGCATTATTTATCAACAAAAGGACTATAGTGGGTGTCTTATAGGACAAATAGTAAGAGATATAGTTTCTATAGTCTAAGAGTTTAAAATATAAAATAAGATTAATAACAAATGCCCTACATGCCCAAAGTGAATGTGTAAACATAACTAACTTCTGCAGGTATTATCTATATTTCTATATAACATATATATTTATACACAGATATGAGTACATATATAGTCTTATAAATATGTACCTTTATGCTTTTAAAATAGTTAAACTCTAAATTTCAGCTAACGTTATGATTTAACCAGATAATATTGGCATTCATGTTTTAAAGAAAAAAATTGAATGATTCTTTCATCAGTTTGAAAACTCCTTTCCTGAAAGTAACAGTAAACTCAGACTTAAATTGAATTAGACAGTAAATAAAAGTATTATCTCACAAAAAATAGAAAGCCCTGAGTATTCAGTGACTCAGTGAGGTTATAAAAATTCCAAGTTGTCTTTTTCTATCTGATCCACCTTTCATAGTATCAACTAGGTTCAATTTTTGTGACTGATAAGTAAAAATGTGTGTGTGTGGGTGTGGTGTGTGTGTGTGTGTGTGTGTGTGTGTACACCACACATATATGGTATACAACATGATGCTTTGCCATGTATTTACACACTGTAGAATCACAAAATCAATTATTTAATGTATGCATTACATCACATATTGTCAATTTTTTGCAGGGAGAACACTTAATATCTATTCTCAGTAATTTTCAAGTATACAACATATTGTTATTAATAATAGTCATCATGATGCACAATAGAACTCTTAGATTTGTTTCTCTTGTTTAACTGAAATTATGTATTCATTTCTTATTGTGGGATAGAAGCCATTGGCAGCTAAAGCAGCATCTGGTGAGAAAGAAACTACTGCAATTATGCAGTTGAAGTTCTTCCTTTCAAACTTATTGGGACAATTTACATCAACACCTATGCCTGAGAATCTAGTGTAGTTATAATAAGCTGATTAGCTCAAGCTTTGATTTCTGGACCAATCTAAAGAAAATGTCAAATATTTGAATATTATCATAATAAAAGAGTCACAATTACTGACCTGTTCATGTTCAGTATCTAAACCATGGTTTTCTGAATTATGACTTGGAAACTAAAGACACATAATTCCCTTCCCCATTGGCAGATATATGAGCCTGCTCTGTCTTGAAATAGATCTGGTGCTGTGGAACTGAATTCCTGAAGTTATCAAGATGAGATGAAAAATCCCACCATAGAATGGATAACATTGCCTTTGGAGCCACACTGAACAAGTTCAGATCATAGATCCTGACCTTGAAACCCATATGACCTATGCAAAATATTTTACATCTATGAGCTTCCCTCACATAATATATGTTTCAAAGAATGTGCAAGGATTAAAGGAGATACAGCCAAAATGTTCCCAGCACAGTACCTTGGAAGCCTGCAGGTGCTCAGGAACTGCTGGCATACACCAGACATTTGGCACCCGTGGCCAATGCCAATATTGCCTCCCAGTCTGAAACCAGCCAAATCCACCCTCATCACCACCACCACCACCACCTCTACCTACACACACAGAGAGATACACACGTATTCGAGAGTGTATCCAAGGCAAATCAGAAGTGCTACATCAGGTAGGGCCCCAGAGGTAGGACTGCTAACACTAAAATGAGGCAAGAGAAGCACCTCCAGTGCACAGTTTATTGAGATACTTGTGTGATCCTGAGAGGCATCCTCGGTACCTTTCTTGCCTCACCCAGTCTCAACACTAGTGTACACCTATTTTTTCCAAATTCACATTCAACCACTTGCTCATCACTGAGTTCAATGTGCTTTCAGTTCTGCTGAGTTGTCCTTGGTATATTCAGCCCTTATTATCTAGGAATATTTTACTTTTGTAAGTTTAATTTATTTTCCTGAAGACAGAACACATATAATTGCAACACTTTACCCTACCCCCATCTCCACCCTAGCAAAAGGGGATTTGGTGATTATGTGAATGTGTGAGTTATTCTTTTTTGAAGTGCTTTGCACTTTGTGGATGAAAGGTGTTTTATGAGTTCAAAGCATTCCTATTGTTTTTTGTACACTATTCAAGACAATCAGGGTAATTTGACAACAGCTTTTCTTCTTGGCAGAAGAAAAGGCTGATTGCAGGGATAAGAATAGGGGGTAGATTGTGGTCATTTTATTCATGGTTAAGGTCACAGCCAATACATAATGAAAAGTTCTTTGTTTTATGAATAAATAAAAGATGTTTGATTCATACCCTTACTTCCGAACATCAGCATACATTCATTTTTTAAATGCTTGAAATACAATTTCCCACAACATTATAAGAAAACTTCCTCAAGTTACAAGTTTATTGTCCACAGTTTATATTTCTCAGTCATGAATCTTTACAGTCCAAGCAAACTTTGATACGGATTTTGATAGTCAATATAAATTATGTCACTCTCAGTGATTCATTGCATTGAGATGTATTTGTTGTCTCGAATAATATAATGACTGATGCCTGTAAGTTAATGCAGAGATACTGGACATCACTAAAATGAGCGATCAGAATTACAGGACTATTTGCTTCTAGAAGAAAATTAAGTAGAAATAAGTCATTGGAGAATGTGATTTATTTTACTCACATTCCAGAGGTATGTCCATTAATTCCTCAACGTGCTCTGATAATTATAATTTTCTGTCACTGCTGGAAATTTAGCTCTAATTTTCTCCCAAAAAGAGTTTTCAAGGAGGTAGATTTTGTCCACATATAAAGCTGGGAGCTTTGTCATTCATGAGGAGCATTTTTCTATTGACTGCTTTAAGGTATTTTATTATATATCTCAGTTTAAATTAATTTTAGTCTAGATACCTTTATCTTTGAATGTCTTTCTGCATTTTAGAAGGTGATTTTTTTCAGTTAAAAATGGCAGCTATTGTATACCTAGACAAATGCATCGATTTCACTGACATTTGATCTAAACTGTAGAAGTTGCAATAATAGATACACGTAGGTCTGCAAGTTGTCAATGTGTTATCTACTACTCTGCATCTACTCATGCACCAACGGATATAATCAGAAGATGAGAGGGTTTCTAACAAAGCTAAAGTGAATTGAATTGCCACTTTGTCTAAAGGAAATCAAATAAATAAGTCTTCAAACAGAATTACATGACTTTAAGTACTTTTCATAGAATTTAATGCACAGTTTACTACCCTTATAATGAGTTAATAGATAAAAATACAGCAAATATTCCTCTTTAAAACATTTCTCTGGAAAATAACATACTAATAATTTGACATAATTGTAGAGAATAATTATTTTTCATTCTCTATATGTCTGTCTTTCTTTGTATGTCTCTCTTTCACATACACATACACACACGCACAAACACACACACACACACCTCAAATGCACACTATAGCCTGACTCATCACATGGTTTTGTCTTTCCCAAATAGCAAATCACCTTGCTCTTAAGGCAATTCCAATCTATTTAATGCTTAAATATATGTTTCCATTCTATCCCCATCCCATGAGTAAGTAGAAATTGCACCTACATTCAGGAATTAATCTCCAGATTCTTCTTAAGGAGCAAAACGTTTTTTACCTGAATTCATAGTAGACCTCTGTGTCTACATCTCTTAAATTCTGAGCTTTTGAATGATAAAAGTCTGTTTTCATTGACCTTCATTAAGTCTCTTCTCTTCAATGAACTATCTCTTACTGTAGAACATGGTTCTCAACTTCACAGGTGACTAGGGGTGATGAGATGGGAGTTTCAAGATCTCTTGAAAATTTACATGGTTGCTTCATTTGTACAACTCTCTACACTCATTGCACAATACTTAAATGATATTACAGAGCAGAATTATAGACTCCACAACCATAAACTAGATGTCTAGCATAATAGAATATATACTAAAGAAAAAACCCACTATTTCCAAGTTCATTGCCATCTTATGTCTTAAGTCTTTGAGTAAAAGACCAGAGAAAAACCTGAAAAAACTACAATAGCTATCTTAAAATTCCCTTACTTCTGACCTACCCTGCAGCAATGAGAGATAAGCACCTGGGTTGAGATGCAAAAGGGATGCAGCTGAAACCTAAACTTGGCAATGCTCATTTCATTAAACTTGTACCTTATTTAATACCAATTTTGGTTGTAAATTCTCTTTCTATAGAAAATATAAATTTTTTATTTTAAATTCACAAATGTCAGTTTTATCATTACAATCAAGAGCAGGCTGTGTGACCACTGATCTTGTCATTTATAGCATCCGTAAAGAAGACCAAGAACAATTAGTCACATGTTGCTTAATGATGGGGACGCATTCTGAAAAACGCAACATTAGGCTACTTTACCACTGTGCAAACACTGTAGAGTTCACTTACACAAACCTAGGTGGTATAGACTATTGCTCCTAGGATACAAACTTGTATAGCATATTGCTATACTGAATACTGTAGACAATTACAGCACAATGATAAGTATTTGTATATCTAAACATATCTCAACATGTAAAGGTACAGTAAGAATACAATGTTAATCTGGTCCAAAGTGAGCAGTAGTGTTGGTCCAGTGGATGGCCTTTCACCAGTTTTCAAACTTTCAGGCTTTGACTTTTTTTTAGTCGAGATGAGTGATAAGTCAAGCTTGTTCAAGTGGAGAAATTTGACAGGGCAAAACTGAAGGAAACTAGTACTGAAGGAAAAAAGACCCTTCCCTTGAAGGAAACTATCCAGCAGGAGAGTGTGTTCAAAAATTGCAAAATAGGGATCTCCTCTGAAAGCAAACTTCAACATACTTTGAGAATCTTGGTGTTAGGCTTGTTTTTTTGTAAGGCCATGGTGTTGGCAGAGATTTTAGACATACAATGTCTTCTCACCTATATTTCTTGGCTAAGAGATCTGGATAGCCAGTGTTTCCATAAACTCATTTTTAAACTTCCCATTGGTTCGTAAACTCCAGATGGCAGATGCTGGTCAATAATCTCACCATGAGTGGCCTTTGTGTGTGCAGTCCTTGCACCTCCTGCAGGACAAGCCAATTTTAACTTTTTATGGTGGGTGCCTCCATTGCTTTATAATCTTCACAGATTTTCTCTTTTTTGCAGTTTCTCACTGTTTATTTCATTTCTAATGTAGCAATAAGATAATAAACATAATTATTATTTTTACAAGAACACAATGTTAAAATCTTAAAGGAACCCCATCGTATATACAGTCTGTCACTGACCAAAACTTATGCAGTGCATAACTGTATATTAAAAGCAATGTCACCACTTTTGAAAGTCATGACTGTATTAGTCCATTTTGTATTTCTGTAAAGGAATACCTAAGACTGGATGATTTATAAAGAAAAGAGGTCTGCCAGGCTAGGTGGCTCAGCCTGTAATCCCGTGCCTTTGGGAGGCTGAGGTGAGTGGATTGCCTGAGCCCACGGGTTCGAGACCGCCTGGGCAGCAAGACCTCATCTCTACAGTAAATCTAAAAATGAGCCAGGTGTGGTAGCACATGCCTGTAATTCTGGCTACTAGGAAGGCTGAGGCGGAAGGATCCCCGGAGCCCAGCAGGTCGAGGCTGCGGTGACCGGGAGCGGCCACTGCACTCCAGTCTGGGCAACAGAGTGAGACTCCAACTCAAAAAAAAAAAAAGAAAAGAAAAGAGGCCTTGTGGTTCCACAGACTATACAAGAAGCATAGTGCTAGCATCTGCTTCTAGTGAAGGCTTCAGGAAGCTTACAATCATGGACGAAGGTGAAAGAGGAACAGGTGTGTCACATGAGAAGCCAGGAAGCAAGAGAGATGCCAGGCTCTTTTAAAACACCAGCTTTCCTGTGAACTAAGAGCAAGAACTCACTTATTACTAAGAGGATGACAACAAGTCATTTACAAGGGATTTGTCCCCATAATCCAAACAGGCCCCTCCTCCAGTATGGGGTACCCTATTTCAACATGAAATTTGGAGGGAACAAACATCCAAACCATATCAATAACCCAACCTTTAACTATAAAGGCTAATATTTTTTTACAATAGCAAATTATTCATTAGTCTATTTAACTGAATAGTAGACTTTTAAGTGGTGCTTTATTAATAATTTATTTCACTTACATTGATTAAAAATAAGGTAGCTATTTTGTAATAGCTAATTTGAATTCTGCTCCCCCCCAGCACAAAGTGGTTGCCTTCTTTCTTTGTGTTATAAAATTTGAGGTCATGATTATTATATATTTTTACATCACAATGAACCCAAACTCTCTTTTCCAGGAAGGTCTGACTAAGCATGCTAGGATTGACTCATCACCTCCTATCAAAAAGTGTCCTGGCCGGGCTCGGTGGCTCAGCCTGTAATCCCAGCACTTTGGGAGGCCGAGGCAAGTGGATTGCCTGAGCCCGCGGATTCAAGACCCGCCTGGGCAACTTGGCAAGCCCTCGTCTCTACAATAAATCAAAAATTAGCCAGGTATGGTAGCGCGCGCCTGTAGTTCCAGCTACTTGGAAAGCTGAGGCGGAAGATCGCCAGAGCCCAGCGGGTCGAGGCTGCCGTGGCTGGGAGCACGCTACTGCACTCCAGCCTGGGTGACAGAGTGAGACTCCAACTCAAAAAAAAAAAAAAAAAGTGGCCTTCTATTTAGGAAACTCCTAAACTGTGGTCTTCTATTCAGGTACCTATCTTTGTGAGGACCATGAATTTTCACAAAATGATGTCAACCCTATCAAAATTTTGATAATTATAAAGGCAGTAATTCTGCATTTACCTGGAAAAATTGTTAAAGTATACTTTTGGTTGCATGTTATAAGTTTTTTATTGTCAGAAAAGATTTATTGAAAGTTTATTTAGTTTCTGTCTAAAAATTATTGTGAAATTTATTAAAATAAAATATTAAAAAATTCTTATTCTTCCTTAGGCTTAGAAATTTAGATTACCATTATACTATATACTTATACATCTAGCAGATTTCAGTTGTCATTTCTAAAGGGCCTTTAGATAATATTTGGTCATATTAACAGACTTAGCTAAATACTTTTAAACATGTTAAATAGCATTTATTAAATTTGATTTTGTGATGCTTACTTCCTTCTTATACGTTCTTCTCTCTGTACAAACACGAATTATCAATTTAAGTAACTCTTGTAAACATAATGAATTAAGCTTATAAACAAGATGAATCTAATAAAATTAATACCCTAATATTATTTATTCATTTGGTAAGATTTCTTAAAATTATAAGACTGAATCAATTACTCAGTTTCATTTCATAAAGGGCCGCCAAGCCTATGCCATATTCTCTTACATATTTATAACTACTTAAAATGTCAATAATATAAAAATTTGGACACAAAGATATTAATACTATGATTTTTATTTTCTTAAGTTTATAACTTCTATAACTGTTATTTTAAATTTAGCATTGACTATTTCAACAGAATCGATGTAATGAATACTGTATCTACCCAAGTCAAAAAGTAAAACATAGTGAGATCTATACTGAGTCTACCTATGAATTTTAACCCCAGCCCATCAATCATCTGCTTCAGACCAGACATAACCAACACCATAAGTATTCAGATATTTTTTCAGTTGATCATGCCCTTGCCTATTTTTATGTTATAATATTTTAGCATATATGTATATATCCCTAAACAAGATATTATTAGCATCCTCTTTCTCCCTCCATTACATACATGACTCAAAAAAAAAGATATTATTTAATGGTTCCCTTTTGAAGCTTTGTGCAATTTAAAAAAATATATTTGTACATAATTCTAAGTTATTACATACTTATAAGATGCATTATTATTAAAAAAACAGTAAATTATGGCTATTCAATTATTATTTTTCTCGTACCTAGAAAGATTCTTTTTATCTCCCTGACTACTGTCCTGAAATTCTTTTTGTACTTCCTATTTAAGGATGTTTCAAAACTTTAAAAGTATTAGTGTCTTAGAGCATATTTTAGAATTCTCTGCTCAGAGAAGTTTGTGACTCTAAGCAGTATTAATCATTTGATTAGATTTTATATTTTATCTTTTAAAATACATAGACATATACATATCTAACTCATTTGTACTTCATCACATCCTAAAACATGAGAAACCTTGGTGAACTTTAAAGACTGTTAAAATGTGTTAAATAGTGTTTTATTTCATGCTTGGGGGCCAATCAAATATTACCGATATGTGCAATGATGTTATATCAATATTGGGAGCTCTCAAATTGCTTTGATGAGTTGGCATCACTCTTCCCATATCAAAAAAAAAAAAAAAGCCCTACTGTAACTTTAGAACACAAACCACTTTCATTCTCCATTAATCCTCATAAAGTAAGACTCCACTGTTTAGTGTAATTTAATCCTCACAGGAACAAAGTAATCTATTTACACATATTTAAGTTATGGATGTTCACACTTAAAATGATATTAACTAGACCCTGTAACTTCAGGCCCACATTAGGCAATTACAACTTTGCCTTATTTAACCTAGAAATTGAAAAGCTTAGGCAGTAGTATTTTGGAAATCCAAAAATCTATACCTGGACATTGTTTTTTTTTTCTTTTTGAACTTGAGGGTTCTCAAATGTCAGCATGTTTAAGAATTACAAAATAGGATTGAATACACAAGTATGGATGTTTCACATTACAGGAGAATTAAGAGATGTTCAAAAGTAGATTTAGCTATACAGTAAGTATTGTAAGTGCTGACAGTAGAACCAATCCCTTGCTAAAGATGCTTGTCTACTCTTTATGTTTAATTCACACCTATTAAACACCTTTCAAATGCTCAACTGAGAAAGACAACATTAGTGAAGATTGACCTGCAGTCGTTCTAATCTCTAGAACAGGAAGAATAACTGAGAAAACAATTTTCAGGAAATCCTAAAATGCTCCCAAATTACATGTGAAATTGGATTCTGTGGGCATTTTTCTTAATAGACAGCTTGCTGCTTTAATCAGATATTTTAAGTCATTGCTCCCAACATTTTTCATGTCATGATACAAATAAAAAATTATAATATGGGAAAAAATCAAGAGATTGAAGGGAATCTAAGTGAGAATTGATCTTAAAATTCATTACATTTTTAAACATAATTATAAGCACAAAATGCAAAGTAATGGAGAAGGTAATAACTAGTAAATGTGAGAAATAAGTACAAGTAAAATACTTCCAAATATTTAATAAGACTTTTTAGCTTGCTTTCATAAACATAACTTTTCAATGTCAAGTTTAAAGCTTAGAATGGCTAGATGCAATTCTTGATCAAGGCATGCAAGTAATGATATATTCAAAATCGTGGTGGCTCATGCCTGTAATCCCAGAACATTGGGAGTCAAAGGCAAAAGGATTGCCTGAGCCTGGGGTTTTAAGACCAGCCTGGGCAACTTGGCAAGACCTTGTCTCGACAATAAATCAATAAATTAACGGGGCATGGTGGTATGTGCCCATGGTTCTAGCTACTTGGAAAGCTGAGGCAGAAGGATCAACTGAGCCTAGCAGGTTGAGGCTGCAGTGGCCATGAACATACCACTGTACTCCGACCTGGGAGACTGAGACTCTGACTCCATCAGCATCAGCATCATCATCATCATCTTAAGAGTCATCACCAATGAGAAAATGTGTTTGTACAAATCATTAACAAAAGTGTAAATTCAATCCAAGATGAAGTAACAGAGACTAGATTTACCTTTCCACTTGAAACAAATAATAATTCCAAACAAAACATATTTTAAAATATTACCCAAAAACTGGACATCAGGCAACATAGGATAGCAATACCTAAGAGACAGAAATAAATGAAGTGAGCCCTGAGTTCCCCAACCTACAGACTTGAAAGAATTATAAGGAGAGGCATAGAGAAAACTCAAGCCCAGCTCAAAAGACTCCCAGAGTTGAAGTAATAAAGGTGAGAATCTAGGGAGATCAAGGCAGTTGTGGACCATCAACTGGTGTTCTACCAGAGAGAAAAGAATCACACATAGAAAGGACACTGAAGATCTGTAAGTGGTCTCCCACATGTATTCACCAAAGTACTGTTCAGTGTATGCATATAAAAAAAAAAAACTACCTAAGGTCAGAGAGAAAGCCATATGCAGGAATTAAAGAAAAATAACAATTCAAGGGGCATTGAGTAGAATAACGCAGAAGGTCTTGACCCCAAAGTAGAGAACAATAAGATTGTTTCTTATTATTTTAATTTAATAACTGGCCAAGTATGGTGGCTTACATCTGTAATCCCAACAGGTTGAGAGGCTGAAATGGGAAAATTACTTGAGGTCAGGAGTTTGAGACCAGCCTGGGCAACATAGTGAGACACTATCTCTATGAAAATTAAAAAATGAGCTGGGCATGGTGGCGTGTACCTGTAGTCCTAGCTGCTCAGGAAGTTGAAGTGGGCAGTTTGCTTGCAACCAGAAGTCTCTACTGCATTCTGGCCTGGGCAGCAGAGTAAGACTCTGTCTCTAATAAAGTAAAGAAATAAAAGGTAATTGACTGTTTACATATAAAGACCAAGATAGAAAATAAAATAATGCTATTATAGGATTTTTAAATAATACATAAAGTGGCATAATACTGCTTGAAAGTAGACTAAGATGAGATACAAGTTGTATAGTATAAATCCCAAAGAGAATGAATAAAATGGCCAAATACGTAGAATCAGTCTTCCATATCCATATCCGTTGGTTCTTTATCCATGGATCCGACAAACTACAGATTGAAAATATTTGAAAAAAAATTGTATTTGTACAGAACATTTTTGTATTGTTATTATTGCTTAATCAATACAGTATGACAACTATTTACATAGCATTTATAGTTTTAGGGATATATGTGATCTAGGAATGAATTAAAACATATGGAAAGATGAAGCCAGGCACAGTGGCTCATGTCTGTAATCCCAGCACTTAGGGATGCCAAGGCAGGAAGACTGCTTGAGACCAGGAGTTCTTGAATAGCCTATACATAATGGTTCATACCTGTAGTCTCAGCTACTAGAGAGACTGAGGCAAATATATTGCCTGAGTCCAGGAAGTCAAGGTTGAGATGAATCATGATCATGCCACTGCTTTCCAACCTGAGCAACAGAATAAGACCCCAACTCAAAAAAAAAAAAGTAGATGAAAGAATGAACGTAGTGTATACTCAAATATTATGCCATTTTATATCAGAAACTTGCACATCCATAGATTTGGGTATCTACAGGAGGTTCTATAACCAATTTCCCATGGACACCAAGGGACAAATGTATTTACAGCTAATAACCTCAGAGAGGGGATAAATAAAATTATAAAATATATTTAGTTAAAATAAGCAGAAAAAAAAGAAAAAAGAAAGACAAGGACAAATAGAAAACCACTACCAAGACAAATAGATTTAAACTTTAGTATATCAATAATCATAAAAAACATAAATGATATAAATACCCCAATTAAAGTAGAAGATTATCAGATTGAATGAGAAATGAAGACAAATATATGTTGCCTACATGAAAAGCACTTTAAGTACAAAGGAAAATAATAGGTTAAAAGTAAAAGGATGAGAAAATCTATTTTTATTAATACTAGTAAAAAGAAAGCTGTATAAATAATGAATAAAATAAAAAGGGACAATAGCAGGGACAAATAATGCCACTTTATAATGATAATGGGATAAGTTAATCAAGAAAATATAATGCTTACAAATTTAATACCAGATATTCAAAACTGATGAAATAAAAATTGAAATATAGGGAAAAATATATAAACAATCATAATAGTCAGAAATTTTGATATTCCACTTTAAATCATTGATAGGAAAAGTAGATAGAACATCAATAGGAAGAGTTCTATTCAACTAATTTGACATAAATGACATCCATAAAATGCTTCATAAAATCATACAACAGCAGAATACACATTGTTTTTAAATGCATATAAAATATTTACTAAAACAGACCATAATCTAGATCAAATCATAAACCTTAATACTTTTAAAAGACTTTAAGTCACATAAAATATGTTCTCTAACCACAATAAAATTACAATAGAATCAATAGCAGAGAGATCTCTGGAAAATCTCTAAATATTCAGAAACTAAATACATACTACTAAAGAATTAATGGGTGAAAAAAAAAAAGATCAAAAGCCAATATAGAAAATATTTCCCACTGAATAAAAATAAAAGCACAACACATTAAAATTTTTAGGATACCACCAAAATAGTATTTGTGGTAGGGATGGGGTGAGTAATTATAGCCCTAAATGCTTACAATAGAAAAGGAGAAAATTTCATAGTAATGACCTCAGCTTCTACCTTAGGAAAATAGAAAAAGAAAAGCAAATTAAACCCAAATAAGCAGAAGAAAGAAAATAATAAAGATCAAAATTGAAATCAAAGAAATAGAAAATTTTTAAAATAGCAGAGATAATAATCAATGGAAACAATTTTACAGAAAATATAAGTAAAATAAGTAAACCTCTAGCCAAAGTGATCAGAAAAAAGAGAAAGAATACAAATTGCTAACATCAGTAATGAGAGAAATAATTTCACTACACATTATACAAATAATTAAACAATAGTAAGTGAATGTTATGAACAATTTTATGGAAATAAATTTGACAGCTTAAAGGAAATGGACACATTTCTGGAAAGACACAAGATTCACTCAAGAAAAAATAACCTAGTTAGTATTATATCTACTAAAGAAATTGAATTTATAGTTAAAACATTTCCATACAAAAAAACCTAGGTCTGCAATGTTTAACTGGTGAATTCTACAAAATATTTAAGAAAGAAATAACACCAATTACAAATAAACTTTTTCCAAAAATTAACAAGGAAGGCACATACATTCTATGAGGCTAGCATTAACCTGATACCAATATCAGACAAAGACATTACAGAAAAGGAAAACCAATATATTTCACGAACACAGATGCAAACATTCTAGAAAATTTTTTAACAAATCATATCCAACAACAGTGGTCCACACGTTTTTGGTATCAGGGACCGATTTTGTGGAAGACGTTTTTTCCATGGACAAGGGCCAGGGGGGTACTTTTTATTTCCATTATTATTACATTGTAATATATAATGAAATAATTATACAACTCATAATAATGCAGAATCCGTGGGAGATGGTTCCCACTGCTGGCATTACCGCCTGAGCTCCCTCTTCTGTCAGATCGGTCAAGGCATTAGATTCTCATAGGAACACCAACACTATTGTGAACTAAAGTGCAAGGGATCTAGGTTGCTTGAGCCTTATGAGAATCTAATGCCTGAAGATCTGAGGTGGAGCTAAGGCAATTACGCTAGCTCTGGGAAGCCAGTGCAAATGCAGATTAGTGTTAGTCCACCACTCACCACCTGCCATGTGGCTGGGTTCCTAACAGGTCACAGAACAATATCAGTCTGTGGTCCCATGTTGGGAACCCCTGTTCAACAGTATATAAAAAGCATAATACATCGTGACAAAATGAGGCTTACACCAGTAATTCAGACATGGTTTAAGATTAACAAATCAATGTGTTTCACCATCATTACATACAAGAAAGCAAGTTTCAAAGAAAAAATGTTCTCAATATTTACGGAAAAAAAATTTGACAAAGTCCAGCACTAATTTCTGATTTAAAAAAATACTCTGAGCAAACTTGGAATAGAACATCCTCAATCAGATAATGAGCATCCACCGCCCTCCCCCAAATACAGACAACTAACAATATACTGGGTTGTAAAAAGCTGAATGATTTCCTCTCAAGATCAGGAAAAAGGCAAAGATGTTTGCTCTCACCACTTCTTTTCAACACGGTATTGCAGATACTGATTTGTGCTATCAGGCAAAAATAAATAAATAAATTTAAAACCATTCAGATTGGAGATATAGAGATAAAACTGTTCGTAGATGATGTCATTTATGCAGAAAGTCTGATGGAATCTACAAAAATCCACTAGAACTACAAAATGAGTTTAGCAAGATACAAGATCCCTACATAAAAACCAATTACAGTTCTATATATTAGCAACAAGCAAGCAGAAATTGAAATTTTCAAATTCAGTATAGCATGAGAAAATATACTTAGCCAACAAATCCGACAAAAAGATGTGCAACATTATGTATTGAAAACTACAAAACAATGCTGAAATAAATTATAGAAAATCTAAATAAATGAAGTCACTGATCAAAAGAGTCAATATTATTAAGAGGTCAGATCTCCTCAAATTGATCCAAAAATTCAACGAAATTCCAGGCAAAAGCAGAATATTTTGTAAAAGCTGATAAGCTAATTTTAAAATTCATATGGAAATGCAAAAGACATAAAATACCAAAAACAACTTTGAAAAAGAAGAACATAGGCAGAGTTAGTGCTTCCTCATTTTAATACTTATAAAGCTAGAGTAATCAAATAATGTGATATTCATGTAGAAATAAACAACTAGGTATATGAAACAGGATAGAGGATCCAAAAATATCCTTATGTGTATAGGGGCAATTGGTTTTTAACAAAAGTAAAGAATCATTTCAGCAGGTAGTCTTTTAAACAAATGATGAGGAAATGATTAGATATTCACATGCAAAAAAAAAGAAAGAAAAACATAGAAAAAAGAAAGAACAAAAAGGAAATAGAACTATTGATATGTCACATTATATATAAAAGTTTACTCAAAATATTTCGCAGATCTAAGTGCAAAACCTAAAATCACAAAACTTCTAGAAGAAAGTATAAGAAAATCTCTGTGACCCTGGGCTAGGTAAACATTTCTTAAGTAAAACATCCAAAGTATAATCTATAAAGGATATGGTGGTAAACTGGACTTCAAAATTTAAAACACCTGTTCTCAGAAGACACTGCTAAGAGATAAGTCAAGCTACAAGCTGGAAAAAATATTTGCAAATCATATATCTGACAATGAACTGGTATTCAGAGTTTACAAAGAACTCTCAAAATCCAATAATAAGAAAACAAACAGCCAAATAAAAATAAGCAGAGATTTGAATAAACTACCAAACAAAAAATTACAGATGTCAATAAGCACATGAAAACATGCTCAACCGTATTAGTAATGAACAATGTATAAATTAAAACAATAATGAGATACCACTGCACAAGGTAAGGTGCAGAATGATGAAAATTCAATCGACAGGCTACCAAGTATTAGTGAGGTTGTAAAGGATCTAAAACTCTCATACACTGCTGGTGGGAATAGAAAAAATGAATCTATCACTTGGAAGACAGTTTAGCAGTTTCTTATCAAGATAAATATATACCTACTGTATAAGTCAATCATTCCTCTCTTCGATATTTGTCTAAAAATAAAGAAAGAGTATGGCCATACAAAGCCTTGTGCATGAACGTTAATACATATGACCCTAATCTGGAAACAATTCAAATATACATCAACAGGTGGATTAATAAACCAGTCTTGGTATAGTCATACAATGAATTGTTATAATAAAAAGTAACAAATACAGTTAAAAAGATCATAATATGAAAGAACTATGACACACTCAACAACATGGATGAATCTCAAAATAATTATGCTGAACGAAAGAAGTCAGATCCCTTCACCTCTCTACAAAAAAGCATGGACCCTTCCAAGAATTAATGTGATGTGATTTAGTATAAGAGCACCGGCTGTATAAATCTGGATTAGAATCCCAGCTCTGTTTCTTACCAGCTGTGTGACTCTAAACAACTTGTTTATTTATTTGTTTGCTTATTTTTGAGATGGGGTCTCATTCTGTTGCTCAGGTTGTAAACGCAGTGGCATAAACATAGCTTACCGCAGCCTCAAACACCTGGGCTCAAGCTATCCTCCTGCCTCAGTCTCCTGAGTGGCTGGGACCACAGATGCGTGCCATCATGCCTCATTTTTTTTTTTTTTTTCAGAGATGAGGTCTTTCTATGTTGCCCAGTGTAGTCTCAAACTCCTGGTCTCAAGTAATCCTCCCACCTCAGCCAACCAAAGTAGTAGGATTACAGGCATGAGTCACTGTGCCGACAAGAAATTTATTTAACCTCTCTATGTTTCAGTTTTCCCATCTTGAAAATCAGACTATTACCAGTTTTCTATGAAGATTAAATGGTGTAATGGAAGCAAAGGACTGAATTAAATGTTAGTGATTAATGCTATTGTCATTTATGAGGTCCCCTTAGAGAAATTTTTCTCTGGTCTCAGTGTCAGTAGCAGTACAGTTTTTCCAAAAGTTGCTTTATGTTTACTTTATGGACCTTGCGAGTCTTGTAATTCACTTTATTTCCCCCTTCATGTTGGTTTTACTGTGACCCACTTTTAGCAAATGTGCTTATTGTATTGCTTATTGTGTGCACTCTCTTGTCTCTGGCTCTTATTTTTCTCATTTACTTTGCCTCATTTACTTTCTTTTTTTGTTTGTTTTTTTCGAGTTGGAGTCTCACTCTGTCACCCAGACTGGAGTGCAGTGGTCGCTCCCGGCCACCGCAGCCTCGACCTGCTGGGCTCCAACGATCCTTCCGCCTCAGCCTTCCAAGTAGCAGGAATTACAGGCATGCGCTACCAGGCCCGGCTGATTTTTTGATTTATTGTAGAGATGAAGTCTCGCTGCCCAGGCGGGTCTTAAACCTGCGGGCTCAGGCAATCCACTCACCTCAGCCTCCCAAAGGCGCGGGATTACAGGCTGAGCCACCGAGCCCGGCTTACTTTCTTTTAAACGTATTTTATTATGCTGCATTTCATCTGTCTTTGCAAACCACCTTAAATGTTGTTGCTGTTGTTGTTTGGTATAGGCTAGAGTATATGCAAACAAAATAAAATAATGGCTTGCATAATCAAATTTAAGGACATCTATTTAATATTTCCTTATTTTTAAAATGTTTTCTCATCTTTTAAGTTGGACTAATGACATTACCTATATTATATGACAACCTCAAGTATTAAATAATGCATATAGAGCATTATGTTGCCTGGCATATACCTACCAGTCAATAAACGTCAGTTCTCATTATCTTGAAATACATGTTATGTTTTTCTGATTTCATTGTTTACTTTTATCCCAGTGAGTTGTCAAAACCAAACACCTCCAAATAGTCTAAGACCCTCATTTTCTTGCCCAATATCTCAATCGGTGACATTCTTCTTTTTTTTACTCTCTTCTCTGTATCTAAAAATTATGTATTTTATTTAAAACAATCGACTATCAGACTTATGGTAAGCATAAATTTCTCAAGGCCAAAAATAAATATAGTTTATGGTAAAAGCTACCAACCTCTTACACATTCCAGACATGCTTTGAATTTCTTTGAATTTGGAGAGTGGAACACAGCACTGATTAGTATAGATTTGTCCCTGGTTAATATGGACTGATTGCATTCAAAGGTTTGTTATAAGAGCTGTTTAGACTCTTATACACTCCATTTTTATAATGAGATTGAAAGTAGACAATTGGTAAACTCAGATTGTAGCTCTAATTTCCCTCATATTAACTTTTGGAATTTACTTAAGGTATTTAACCTCTCTAAAAACTTCATTTCTTTATATGTAACATGAGGAGACTGGTCCACATTTAAGGTTGCCTTTTTCATCTAAGACAGTTCGTTCTATAGCAGAGCTTCATTATTTCAAATCACCAAAACAATTCTCTCTTCTTTTTTTTCAGTTGGAGTCTCACTCCTTCTCCCAGACTGGAGTGCAGTGGCCGCCTCCGGCCACAGCAGCCTCGACCTGCTGGGATCCGGCGATCCTTCTGCCTCAGCCTTCCAAGTAGCTGGAACTATGGGTGCGCGCTACCACACTCGGCTAATTTTTTATTTTTATTGTAGAGATGAAGTCTCGCCAATTCCCCAGGTGGGTCTCGAACCCACGGGCTCAGGCAATTCACTCACATTGGCCTCCCAAAGCACGGGATTACAGGCTGAGCCACTAAGCCCGGCCCAATTCTCTCTTCTTAACTATTATTTTAGAATTCATGCAATAACACAAACTAGGAAGTGAAGAAAAAACTTCAAATTGCAATTTTTATCATACCTAGGAGGATTTATGTGGTGTTTCTCATTACTGTTCAGCAGGCCTTCCTTACTTTAGGGTGAATGTGTCAGGAATAGGGTAACTGAAGTTCACAGCTTGCTCACACTTCTGGTTTATGCCTGATGTCCTAATGTAATTATAAATCATTTTTGCTTTTATTCTCAAAAGCTCCCTGGCATGGATGATAAATTATATTGTCACCCTCACCGGATAGGACTACTGGAAGTTGTTTTGATAATAGCCACCATTTCTTGTGCTTTTAGACATTGGGCTGAAACACTTTTCACGTGTCACATGTCTTCATACCTACCAACCCTAAAAGTTAAGTAGTAGTATAACTATTTTCAGATGAGGAATCATTTCCAGAGTTGGCAGTAATTGCAAAGCTAGGTCTCCCTGACACCAAAGCCCATATGTATATTTTACTTATTAGAGTCAGAATTTGAAAACTGAATATTTCCATCCATAAACTAACTTCACAATGATATCTAGGTTCACCACTGACAATGAAAAAAAAAAGAGGAGTATGTGAATAAGTTGAATTGCAAAAACTGAAAATGAAAGACTTTGATATTACTTTTTGTTTATTATAGACATTCAAGTTTAGATGCTGCAATTTTCAATATTCTTCTATCTTTAAGTTTCAAATACTCTGATATACTCAAATATACTGATATTAAAGAATTATTCAAAAGTTCTGATTTCCTTAAGTTAATCATATTGTCTGAACACTAATTTTCCCAATGCATTTCATTTGTTAAGAAGAATAGAAAATAACTTATAACCATCAAGAGATGGAAATATAGTGTCATTGGATTAAAAAGTCATGCTGTTCATAACAAGGATCTGAGTTTTTCCCTGCTTTTATTGTGCAATTTTCCTTCTGTAACTTTATTCACTCCAAAGTCTTTTCTGAGTATCAATTATTTGCCAGGTAGCTTTGCAAAGCACTTAACAGAGTGTGAAGCCTCTTCGTTAACATTGTCAACACTGTCAAAATCTGTCTTATTCTAGGTCAAAGAAACTTCTCTTTTTGTTGGAGAAATCTGAAGCAAGTTTGAATGTGGAAGAGCCAACTTCTAACATTCTTCAGAAATACCAACATAAATCCTAAGAATATACAGATCAAGGCAATAGGTTGACCTATATCACCAAGTTTTAAATTTTTCCTGTCAGCAGAGGTATTTTGGAGAAGGCCCATATTTCTCATTGCATAACAAAGACACAAAATAACAACAAAAGAGAAAATAATATTGGCTAGCATGAATTTAGATTCTAGGTAAAAAGGTATCTATGTGAGAATACTTCTGCTAACATTGATTTCCTTAAAATTTAGCTATCTCCTTTTAATTGAAAGTTGTAACAGAAAATGATATCTGATTTACATTTCAAATTTCCACGTAACTGTAAACTTTTATAGTGGTGAACAGATGTTGATATGAATTTTACAAAGCTGACATATAGTTTTCAAATTCATGTCAGAGAAATGTCAAATTGAAACCAGGAAAAGATGAGCAAATTTCAGTGAGTACTAGGATTTGTTTCAGTGTGATGATGTATTTTTCCAACTAAAATCCCAAGTGACTAATAGTTCAAATAAGTCTTCAACAATGTTCTATTTATAGACCTAGCTTAAAACCAAGTTTGTAGCTATGCCATTAGTAAATACACACACACACACACACACACACACACACACACACACACACACTCATGTACACACAAATATATTGTAATTTCAGGTCCTTGTACACCATTGTTATTGGATTGTTAACTACAAAGTTGTCACAAATTGAGCTTTAATAAATCTTGACATCCATGATAGCAATCATTTCAAAAAGAAACTAGCAGCAACTAGTCAGGTCTAGAACAAACACTGCTAGATTTTGCCTCTGATACATTTGATTTAATTTAAAAAGAATGTAGACATGATAGAGCTGGTGTGAACTCAGAATTGACCCCTTAGACTACTTCCCACTTCCAGTCCTGCATTCATTTGAATTAATATTAAGTTAATAAGGAACAACTCTCAGGAAGATAGAAGCCAGGCAAAGAGATAAACAAGAAGTTTATCTGAAGGGCATTCTAGGAATTGAAAAAGTCTCTGTAAAAATGCAAAATATTCAAAATTGTCTCACAGGCCCACATTAAAAACACCAAAAGGAAATTTAGGTCAAAGGCTACATCCAGTTTCCTAAATTTTCTTTAAGATTATGCACCTATTAGCCCTTGGCATCTTAAGTCTAAGACATTTTGTTTGAGTAACAGGCCCAATTCAGGGTTTTCTTACTGTACTATGTTCCTTCCAAAGCTCAGATTTGTTTTGATGTGCTACAAAAGAGTATGTTGCTGATATTTAAAGAAACAGATAAGAACACAGGATATTGCATGCACAATATCATCTGTTAATTCATAGATCAATAGGATTTAGTAACACTCTAGACCCTGTTAATTATGTTTGCCATAGCCTGATAAAATATGTTTTGCACCAAACTATTTTCTATGGCTGGGCACAAACATTCACGGGGGTCCTTGTTGAGGGTTTGAACTTCTACTTAAAATCTCTATATAAAATTCCTAATAGGTAAAATAATTAAATAAGTCTTGAACCAACTTCACACTTTAATGCCATTTTATTGGGTGCTCTATTTTACTTCCATTTATGGTTTAATAATTTCCTGTTCTCTTTGCTCATGACCAAGGAATCATATCACGGTATTTACCAGGCATTCATCGGTCCTGAAGGGTTGCCATAGCCTTGACACACAAGTCATAAAGCATCTATGCGGAAGCAAATGGTACTACAACTGTGGCTATTTTACATACAGCAAGAATCACCCAAGGGGCTTAGAACAAACATAGCATTGTATAATGCAGGGCAGCTGGTTGGCTAAATGTGGTCCCCAGCTGTCAATGAGACAACTGATGATAATTAATTGCTAGAGAGTCAGAATGATTCTGCCTGTGTTTAAGTCCCTGGTCATAAGACAAGCTCTCTAGGAAGATTGCTTTCATTTTTTTAGACCACTAGGGAAAATTTTGGGCATGAAGGCAAAACAACAGATGCAGATGCACCTCAAATCTGGTGTTAAAATAAATTTGTAGAACGTGAATTATAGATTTTTTTTTTACAGTTAAGAGGTTTTTAAATGGAGAACTGAGTGATCTTGTTTTATTGTAGTTGACATTTGACTGCATTTATTTTATATACATTCACTTAAACATTTTTAAGTAAAGGTTTAAAGTACATAAAAGCACCAATGGAATACAAGAGAAATTTTTGGTTAGTTTAAAAAACAGTTGTGTAGGCAGCGCTCGGTGGCTCAGTCTGTAATCCCAGCACTTTGGGAGACTGAGGTGAGTGGATTGCTTGAGCCCGCGGGTTCGAGACCTGCCTGGGCAACTTGGTGAGACCTCGTCTCTACAATAAATCAAAAATTAGCTGGGTGTGGTAGTGCGCACCTGTAGTTCCAGCTACTTGGAAGGCTGAGGCGGAAGGATTGCCGGAGCCCAGCAGGTCAAGGCTGCGGTGGCTGGGAGCAGCCACTGCACTCCAGTCTGGGCGACAGAGTGAGACTCCAACTCAAACCCCCCCCCAAAACCAGTTGTGTAATAATAAAAAAAATCCTTGAAAAAAATTTAAAAGTCTCTTAAGCCAGGTAAAAACTTATGCCACTCTTAGTAGATAGAAATCTAAAACTGTTCATCCTTTGGGAAAGTTCTGCCTGTACTGTCTGCGCACTTTTCAGTAGAGTTTCCAAGATTGTCAGTCCCTCTCGTGAACGGTGTAGAAACCTAGGAAGGCTCTGGGCATCTTTAGATATGGCTACATCCTTAAACACCACTGAGATTGTTGTGGGATTTTGAGTCATCACTTGTAAATGCCTGACATAAAAAAGCATTATTTTCAGTGATCTCTTTATCAGATACTTGTGCATAAATGTGCATGTGTTCTGAGCAACTTTCATATATGAATGATTCCTGGTCTCAGCACAGATCATACAAGACTACCTTTCCAATGTATAGGAGACATGCTTGATTCTATTGCTTTGACATAATGTTATTATTATCTTATAGGGTACATATGTTGATTGTATATATCTTTTCATCACCCTTATCAACTGTGGGAGACAAAAGCTTTGCAAAGAACTGAACATTAATTATACTATGACAATATTAAGGAAAAATGAAGAAAATATGTTTTTAAATATTCACTTTTTTCAATGAGGTAACAAAAACAGGATAGAGTTTTATATTATTTTGTTTTGCTTTTATGCTTATCTAGGTGGGATTTTTGTCATCAAGGTAGAAAAAAGTTGTTTACAAGATTGTAAACTTTGTTGAACAAATATTATATCTCTGTAATCTCATTTCTACCGTTAGGCCCTGCGTAGACTTGCCTCTGTGATATCTAAGTACGAGATATCAGAGACTAAATACAGGAAAATCTTTTATGAAGCACTTTATATTGTCAGGAAAGGTTAAAACCCCTGTATACAAAATGAATTGCTCTCAATTCACTGCCAGAATTGTTGCCATGGGCATCACCACAGCATCACAGCAGTGTCATTTGGTTCAATTCCTATTTTCCTCTGCCTTGTTATGGAAAGAACCAGAAAATTATTTGTGCTTGAGATTTGTTCTGAAGCTTGCATTGCCTTATAATATGTTCATTTTATTTGTTTTTCTTTTATTGAAAATAGATATATCTTTACTATACACTTGCAGAGAGTCATATTAAAATGGAATAATTTAAAAAGACAATGAGAAAACAGTAAGAAGCAATCATAATAAACAAATAATAATAAAATAATTGCAATAATTTAAATAATAAACAATAAAATCTAATTTTTGTTGGCAACTAAGATGCAAATTAAAAGATGAAATACTTTTATCATTCTTCTTTATGCAACAACTCAGTTGTTGTATAAACATTAAATAAGAAAAAAAATTAGGCTCAGAGTTGATCAAGAAAGAGCGTTAGGATGTATTCTTTTGCCTAATTAATAAATATATGAATGAGATAGAAAAAAAACCCAAGCTATTCAATTTTATTTAGATTTGTCTAATTCAAGAACAGGTTTTAGTCCAGTTTTATTTCAGTATTAGCAAATAAAGGATTTATGCTACATAATTTTTTTTTAACAAATTGCACTATAATCCAAGAGATTTTGAAATTGCTTAGTGGAGCATTTTGTCTGGAATAAAGATTTTTAAAAAGAGAATGCTTCTTTTTCCATGCTATAAAAGAATACTTCCTCTGGAAATGTCTTGTTGGAAGACATTTTTTTTTATATTTACTGTGAGGTAAAGAATCAACAAGTAGATGATCATGACACTTTCTACACCAATTTGATTGTTTTGTTTGGATTATATTTCTAGAAAGAACCTCAGTGGTGCCTATTTTCCACTCAGTGTGATCGAAATATATCCTGGACAAAGAAAGAACACAGAGATTTCAATCAGATTTGTCTCTTAAGGAACTGGTTAAAAATTGTAGTCAAGTAGAATTTAGTTATAATACTAATTGACAAGAAATGGTGAAAGGGTGCTAAAAAGAGAAAGGAATGTTGAGTTGAAGACAATGCATGTGAGAAACACAGAAGTGGAAAGAAGAGATTGAATCAGGAGAAGACGGAGTTAAGATCAACACTTGTAGAGTTGTACTTCATTCATCAGTTAGGAAGATGAAATCTTCCAAGGAACAGCCCCAAAAATCTTTAGCAAAACAGCATAGATGAATAAACAAATGAATAAGTATCTTAATATTAAGAGTCCCCAACCACCAAGCCATGGATTGGTTCCGTCCATGTCCTGTTAGGAACCCGCCAAACAGCAGGAGTTGAGTAGTGCTCCATTTTCTGTCAGATCAGCAGGGAATTAGGCATAACATTCTCATAGGAGTGCAAATCCTATTGTGAATTGAGCATGTGAGGGATTTAGGCTGCATGCTCCTTATGAGAATCTAAGGCTTGATGATTCCATCTCCACCCTATTACCCATTCCCCCAGCTATGGAAAAATCGTCTTCCATGAAACCAGTCCCTGATGCCAAAAAGGTTGGGGACTGCCGACTTAAAGTAATCAAGGTGGAAACATGGAGGGCTGTACTAGGTCTTTCCATATGTACATAGGTCTATACATGTCCTTTTTGATGGGCTCAAGTTATTTCTTCCAATATAATCACAAAGCATTTTACTAAATGACTTTTCTCAAATTCATCCTTTCACTTTCATTGGGTGACCTGGTAGGAGGGTTGAGATGATTGTCTCCCAGTTAAATCATAACCCATTTTGTGTATAGATACCTGTCTTCTGAGCTTTGAATACTTATATAAATAAAATGAAAAGTAGTCCCTACTCTAGAATGTATGTCAAAAATTATATATATATATATATTTATACATATATTTATATATATATTAACCTAAGAACCAACATACACTTCAGAAAAATGAACAGATTCCCTCAATGCTTCCAGAATGCAGAGTAAAGATGGAGAAAGCTCTGAGAGAAAGTCTTTGAAAGGACTGGTGGAATGAAATAACAAGTGCAAAGGAAACAGCAGGTAGGAATGTGCAAATGAGAAAATTATTTCATAATCATGTCTGCATTACTGACTAGACCAGAAGGCCCAAGTGGGATAATAATGTGAAAATGAGTAGTGGACATCTGTTGTTTGTGACTGTCTAGGATTCTGTTCCCCTTCTTTTCTAGCAGCATCCTGATTTTCCTGTAGAGAAATGCCTTTTCCCTCTTCCAAGTGCAGTGGTTTGGGTGAGAGTGAGGCTCATCAAGTGAGACTTGACTCAAGCCTGGCCATGAGAACAACACACCCCCATCATCTCAGGGATTAGTTCAGACATAAGCATGTGACTGACTGAAACTGACCAATCAGAATAATGTCAGGAAGTATCTGGAGAGTTTTGAGACACTCGTTCACCTGGTTCTAATCAGTTAGTACAATGTAAACCTGTGGCTTCTACTGGTGACTTTTGCTACTACTACATTGTACAGCCTGCCTAAGAAAGAGGTCAATACTAATGAAAGAAATGGTCACACATAGAGAAAAACAGATTACTTAACAATTCTTTTGAGATTCTTGGATCAAACTATGCCTGAATTTCAAGATCGTCAGAACGTTCAAGTATGTGTGCCAATAAATTGGCTTTCCTGCAAAAGCAATTCGAATTAATTTTCTGTTGCTAGAAACCAAAAGGATGTTGACTGATACAATGGAATACATGGGAGAGAGAAGACAGAGCACTTTGAGTTCTGATCTGAGGCATTGGAACACAAAACCCAGGAATGTAGATAAGTCTCACATGTTGGTAGGAATAAAATCAGCCTAAGGATTTTAAAGTGAAAGGATTTCATTCAAACTCTGGCTTTTTAATTAGCAATGTAAACATCAGCAAATAATTGATTGTTTTAGCACTTCAGTATTCACATCACAACAGGAATAATAGTATCTACCCTAGAAAATATTTGCGACTGTAAAAATGAGATAGTATATATGTAAAAACACAGTAGGTGCTCAGTAAAGACTATTTTCCTGTCTCATTTCCTCCTGGAAATCCCATCAGAATTTACACAGCAGAAATTACACAGCCATTTTCCAAAATGCCCCAGTGCAGCCTATCCCACCACACTCATTCTAAAAGTTATATCCTTTCTCACTACAAGATTTTCTATTCCTTCTCATTCACAAGATGTTATATCAACCAAGAAAGTTTGTATTTTAACGAGGGTCACTTAAAAATGAAAATCTTCAGGCTGGGCACAGTGGTTCATGCCTATAATCCCAGCAATGAGGGAGGCCAAGGAGAAATGATCACTTGAGATCAGAAATTCAAGACCAGCCTAAGCAAAATAACGTGGCCTCATCTCTACAAAAAAATTAAAAATTAGCCAGGCATGGTGTCATATGCCTATAATCCCAGCTACTTGGGAGGCTGAGTTGGGAGGGTTATTTGAGACCAGGAGTTAGAGACTGCAGTGAGCTATGACCACATCATGGTACTCTAGCCTAAGTGACAGAACAAGTGACAGAAGATAGACTCTCTCTAAAAAATAGAAAAGAAAAGAAAAAAAGAAAATATTTAAAACTCTAAGAATGATTTTCTAAAGCTGCCATATTAAGCATGTTGGGGCAAGTTTGTTGAGGCAAGGAATTAAGTTCACCTAGAAGTTAAAACAGCACTTGAAAAAAATAGGTCACGCATCAACCCACCTATACATAATATCTTTAGATTTAGAGAAAAATGATTATTAGGAAATAATTCAACCTTAAAGCTGTATGTCATGGAGTTACAGAGTGAAGTATGTTGTACATTCAGACAGGAATAATACTAATAGTGGAATACACTAAAACACTGAGATAAGTACAGTCAAGTGTCACTTAACAAGGACACACCCTGAGAAATGCATTGCTAAGTGATTTTGTCGTGCAAACACCATAGTGTGTATTTACACAAACCCAGATGTTACAGCCTACTACATACCTAGGCTATATGGCATAGCCTATTGCTCTTAGGCTACATGCCTGTACAGCACGTTTACTTCACTGAATACTGTAGGAGTTGTAACACAATGGAAAATATTTGTGTATCTAAACATAAAAAAGGAACAGAAAACTACAGTATAAAGGATTTTTAAGAAGGTACACCTGGGTAGGGCACTTACCTCATAAATGGAACATACAGGACTACAAGTTCTCTGGATGAGTCATGAGTGAACGGTGAGTGAAATGTGAAGCTCTAAGCCATTACTATACATTACTATAGATTTTATAAGTACTGTACACCTAGGCTATATTAAATTTATAAAAATATTTTTTCTTATTAATAAAATAGCCGACTGGGCTCGGTGGCTCAGGCTGTAATCCCAGCACTTTGGGAGGCCGAGGGGAGTAGATTGCCTGAGTCCGCAGGTTGGAGACCCGCCCAGGCATCTTGGTGAGACCTCACCTCTACAATAAAAATAAAAAATTAGCCGGGTGTGGTAGCGCGCACCTGTAGTTCCAGCTACTCGGAAGGGTGAGGCGGAAGGATCGCCGGAGTCCAGCAGGTCGAGGCTGCGGTGGCCGGGAGCGGCCACTGCACTCCAGTCTGGGCGACCGAGTGAGACTCCAACTCAAAAAATAAATAAATGAAATAAATAAAATAAAATAAAATAAAATAGCCTCAGCTTACTGTAACTTTTTTTACTCTATAAATGTTTTATACTTTTTTTTAAAACTTTTTGGAATAACAACTTCAAACACAAACACATGGGATAGCTAGACAGAAATATGCTATTTCTTATGATCCTTATCCTATAAGCTTTTTTCTATTTAAACTTTTTTTTTTTTTTTTTTTGAGTCAGAGTTTCACTCTGTCGCCCAGACTGGAGTGCAGTGGCCACTCCCGGCCACCGCAGCCTCGCCTACTGGGCTCCAGCGATCCTTCCGCCTCAGCCTTCCAAGTAGCCGGAATTACAGGCATGCGCTACCACACCCGGCTGATTTTTTGATTTATTGTAGAGATGAGGCGTCACTGCCCAGGCGGGTCTCGAACCCGCGGGCTCAGGCAATCTACTCACCTCAGTCTCCCAAAGGCGCGGGATTACAGGCTGAGCCACTGAGCCCTGCTTAAACTTTTTTTAACTACTAAAATTTTTTTGTTAAAAACACACAAAGTTTTATTAAGACACAAACACACATATTAGTATGGGCCTACACAGGGTCAGTATCATCAGCATTACTGTCTTCCACCTCCACATCTCATCTCACTGGAAGACCTTCAGGAGCAATAGCATGTGTGGAGTTGTCATTTCCTATGATAACAATACCTTCTTTAATACCTCCTTAAGGTCTAGCCTGAGGCTGCTTTACAGTTAATTCTTTGTATAAGTAGGAGTACACTATAAAATAATGATTAAAAAGTATAGTTTAGCAAATACATAAACCAGTAACATAGCCATTTATCATCAAGTATTACGTACTGTACATAATTTATGTGCCATACTTTTGTATGACTAGCAGCCAAGTTAAGTTTGTTTACATCAGCATCACGACACATATGTGAGTAATGTGCTGCACTATGACATTATGATAGGTATAATGTCACTAGGTGACAGGTATTTTTCATCTCTATCGCAATCTTATGGGACCACCTTCATATACATGGTCCACAATTGACTGCAACATTGTCATGCAGCACATGACCGTTTAGAAAACAATTATGTAATTTAAAACTAGTTCCTCCTGTCCCAGTTTTCTCTTATACTTTTGACTTCAAACTGATTGCCTTTAGCTGATATAACTACACTGAACAAAGGTACTGGTGATTTCTTAATGCCTAGATGGAATAAACTCTTTGCTGACCTCACTTGCCTGACCTGTCTTGAACATTCACACGGCTCATTAGTCTCATCTTGCAAATGTGTTCACCTCTAATCACACTCTCATCTCATTCTCTTCCTCACTCTCTGGTCTGTATTGCTCAATTTTCTTTAATATCTTATCCCTATACATGAGCTAATTGAGCTGATGCATTCAGTTGCTACCTACTTGCTGAGTCTCAAATCTATACATCCAACTTAAGATTCTTGTGTGGAATGAAGGATACATCTCCCTGGATTTCCCATGGATGTTTCAAACACAGATTCTTCCAGTCCTGGTCTTTCTCCTGTACTCCGTTTTTCGTGAATAGTGCTTCCAGCCATCACATGCCCTTGCCAGACACTTAGGAATCATTCTGGATTCCCTTTTCTTTCTCAGCCTAACATCCAAGCAGTCAGTAAACACATCTTATAGATTTTACCTTCTAAACCTTTTTTTGCATCTCACCTCATATCCCCATTCTTATGCCTCCCTTTCAATTTTCGTTTAGGTCATTATCTCTCACCAAGAAGTAGACTCTAATATGATCAGTTGCCTCTAATCTCATACTCTCCCAATTCATTCTCTATTAGTGTCAATATTTTGTTTTTCTAAAATACAAGGCTGTTCATGTCCCCTCTATCCATCTATTTTATATCTTCATGTCTTTTCTCCTTCTCTCAAATGCCCTGCTGTACTTTAACCATTGGGTAACTCTGGTTTATCTCCAAGTCTCATCTTCTATCATCTCACCTATTAACCTTTTGATGATCACACTTTTACCCCAGCCCACCCTGAAATGACTTCTTCTCCCATTGTGTCTAACACTCCATTACATTTGTTTAGCTATCTGTTCTTCCTACTTTATGTGCTAGACAGACATTCTGAGTTTGTGAAATACGTAATATTTATCTCTGTAGACCCAAGGACTAGATGCACAGTAGGTGCTTAATAAATATTTACTGAAAGAATTATGACATTTATATAACTTGTATACATTATATTTAGAGAGAAGCTGTAAAGAAACTTGAACACCAACAATTCAATGGCCAGGTGCATTTTGCAGCCATTTATAATCAGGTAACACAGATGGTTTGTTATGAGAGATATGGGGTTGAAACTTCACCCCTAAGAGAACACACGTAATGTACTATGTCAGATAGGATCTTTTCCAAAAAGTCTCTACAAGATCTCCCATCCCACACATTCTTCTGCAATGTGACTTAGTCACTTCTCCATCAAGAATTAGGCTGTCCACAAAGGTGGGAACAACAGACTGGCACTACTAAAAGAGGATAAGGGGCACACAACCACCCATTGGGTACCATGTCCACTACCAGAGGGAGAGAGGCCTTGTTAGAAACCCAAACCTCACCATCATGCCATTTACTTATGTAGCAAATCCTCATATGTACCCCACAACTCTAAAATAAATAAATGAAAAATTAGGCTCTCCTCTTCTGGAACCTAGGTAGTCACTGTGACAGCTTTGACAAAAAGAATATGACAGATGTAATCCTGTGGCAATTCTGGGCATAGTTTTTAACTGACCTGGTAACTTTGTTTCCCATTTCTTAGAAGCTACCTACCATGTTTGAAGCACAACCACCTCAGGACATGGAGAGGAAATGAATGGTTTGAGAGTCAGGAGCACAGAGGCACTTGACTATGAATGAAGAAGTCAACTTAACCACCAGCCCAGATGAGCTTTCACATGACTCTAGCCTGAGGTACCATCTGCCTACAAAAGCGTGGTAGATACCAACTGAAAACCACCCACTAGTGCTCAGTCAACACACAGAACAGAAAAAAATAACAATTATTGGCTAAAGTCCTAAATTTTGGAGTGGTTGTTATATACAGTAAATAACTAAAACATATCATTGTTTTTTCAATTTTTCTCTAATGTTAGAATTTCTATATTGGAAAATAAGCAATAAAGGCTAACTTTCAAGTATTGAATCATCTAACAACTTCATGAAAACAAAATGAGAATTAAAAGGCAATAGCAATAAAAGTAGAGCAATATCTGAAGATCTTTTTAATTGAAAATATTGTCTTTAACAAAAATACAGAAAAAATCTAATAGCCACTTACACTGAACTGCCTAAAATAATTATGATATGGAACACCACACTATAAAAGGAGTGTCTTAACTTAAGTGAATTGACAGGGAATAAAGTCAATGTAATAAGTTAAATTGCAAAACACTATACACAACATGAACTTCATTTTTAAAGAAATATTTATTTCAAAAATGTAGGAAAAAATCTAAACATATACTTACCTCTGAGAAGTTGACTGACAATGATGATTTAATTTTGCTGTATTTATGTCATATTGATTTCATACTTTTGCAATGAATATCATATATTTTGAAAGACAAATAAAAATCTAGAAAAATAAATGTTTAGTAATTGTCTCATTTCATCTCTCAACTATTTTAAATAAGTTATATCAAGCTCTATCTATAACCTAGTTTATGTCTACTTTTGTTCATCTTTAGTTTAACAATATCATAGAATTCCAAGGTGTATGTCATATTATTATTATTATTGTTATTATTATTATTATTAGGAGTCAACTTATTTGACAACTTAAAATACAAATCTTATCACCTGGCAATTGAGGTCTCCACAAGTTTATTCTAAACTATCTACCAACACATTTTTTGTTTGTCTGTTTGTTTCTTAAATGCTTGATTCCAGTGGAGCAACTACATCTGTTCCCAGAGCTGTCACTTTTTCTGCACCTGGATAACTCATGCTGTTCCCCTCATTCAGCGTGTCCCCTCCACTGTCCCCCTCCACTGTTCCCCTACACCCACACAGCACTGCCCTTCATGGCCAGCCACACCACTGTTTTTCCTCCCTCCAAAGTCATATAGTACTTCATCTGCTTTCTCTTTGCATCTGTCATTTTGTACCTTGTATTTTTTGAAATTAGCTCATTTTATTATATTTTAAACCAACGTTTGGAATAATTAATTCACATAGTTTAGAGTTGAAATGTATTTTTAAATACACAATGAACACTCCCCCTCCCCAACTACTTCATTTCTCAGCCTTCATTCACTCAATGGTTTGTTTTCTTGTGACCCCTTTCCGGGATGTTTTATGTACATACAAGCACATGCGTGCTTATTTTCCCTACTTCTCACACTAATAATGGTATACTGTATACACTGTTCTGTACTTTGCACTTTCAACTTAATACATTCAGCCGCAAATACTTATAGAACCTTGAACATATGTCAGGAAGCGTTCTAGGAATTAGATAAACAGAATAAACAAACAGAAAGACAAAAAAAAATTCCACCCTCACAGTGCTTACATTCCAGTAATGGAGGTAAACAAGAAACAAAATAAATTCAAAATATAGTATTTAAATGCTAAGTATAAAATAATCGTCATCATCAAGCAGAAAAAATAATAAATAAATATTGTGGGGTAATAGTATTTTAGATAGAGTGACCCATAAAGACTTCACTGAAAAGATGCTTTTTGAAATATTAATAAACCAGGCTCGGTGGCTCAGCCTGTAATTCCGCATCTTGGGAGGCTGAGGTGAGTGAATTGCCTGAGCCCACAGGCTCGAGCTGTGCCTGGGCAACTTGGCGAGACCTCATCTCTACAATAAGTCAAAAATTAGCCAGGTGTGGTAGCGCGCGCCTGTAGTTCCAGCTACTCAGAAGGCTAAGGCGGAAGGATCGCCAGAGCCCAGCAGGTCGAGGCTGTGGTGGCCGGGAGCGGCCGCTGCACTCCAGTCTGGGCGACAGAGTGAGACTCCAACTCAAAAAAAAAAAAAGGAAATATTAATAACATCTTGAAGACAGGGTATGAACCATGTGATCCTCATGGGAAATAATATTTTAGACAGAGGGATCGAGTACAAAGTCATGAAGTTGAATTGTGTATGGTGAGTGATAAGAATATCAAAGAGTCTGCTGAGCTTGGAGCAGAGTAAATAAATGAACTATTATTATTTTAAATATTTTTATTCATGTGCTACTTATTGTTTAGTCTAAAAGTTTGTATAACTTAATATGAATGATCTGCATGGTTCACCTCAGTTTCTTCTTCTGCTTAATCCAAAACCTTATAAATAGGAAGTGCTCAAGAGTTAAGTGATAAGTGGATGTATAAGAAAATGAATGAATGAATAAATGATGCATCATCTAAGACCAGTGATATTGACTAGCTTCAGGGTCTTTGCATTTGCTGCTTCTTCAACCTGGAATGCTGTTCCTCTCCATACCCATGTGACTAGTACCCCCAATTCTACAAGATCCTTTCTCAAAAGTTACTTCTTGGTGGGACGTCACGGAACATCTTTTCCAAAAATAATCAATCAATAAAAGTAAGCAAAGAAAGACTAAAAGACTGATTAGTAGCTCTGTTTATGTTTCTGTACCAGAGAAATTTCCCATTGCCACACAATCTTCTAGAAAGCTGATATGGAAGAAGAAACTACATGTGAAAACAGGCATAGCACAAAGGATTCTCTGTCCTTCCACTATGAAGGTCATGTAGATGTGTTTTGCCAGTTATCAAGAACTACAGAATATTTATTAGGTGTTGTGTTTATGTCTACGATGTACTGACAGGCATGATCCAATTTTCTTCAATGCTGACCTGTCAACTCATGATGAATAAATGAGCTTGGAGGCACTTCTCAGTGCGACTGAAGGAGATCTAAATTCAAAATTTCCCATTTGTCATTTAGATGCCACATGCTTATATTTTCAGTCTTTCTAATGAGACTTGTATCCATTAAAGGGAGATAAATTAGGTTCTTTTAGGTGAAACTTCAGAGAAAGGAACAAATACTGAATTCAAAAACCAAAGAAATGACAGACAAAGGATGTAACATTTTAAATAAAATCCTACTTCCAGTTTTCTTGGGATAGGTCCCCACCTAGCCCAAGAGCCGAGTTTGCTGAATCTAATTTGCTGTATCATTGCCAAATCTGACTCTGATTTTATACTAATTGAAATATATGCTTCATGAAACGAATACCTACATTCTGAAAATTGCTTTCCATGCAATGTGTATTAAGGAAACTTGTTTCATAAGCACATCTGGTCCTGTCTCAACACGCTGTGAGGAGAATCTATACACTATCTCAATGCTCTAATGTTAAAACTTTAAGAGGATCTTGCTTCACTAAACATATTCAAAGACATCTCATGTCAATATTTTCAAACCCTTTAAACCATTCAGGTTATCCCTAACATGCATATTATATTGTTGCTCTTATTGTTTCTCATCAAGTCAAAAAAGAGTACTGAAAATACTACTCCAATTTCTTCAGTATATCTCAAGGATAACATACCATTTTTCAACAGATGCTACAAAAGCACTCATTGATCTCCAAGGCATTTAATACATAGAATAAAGCCAAAATTGTGCCTATAGTTTATGTTTTTACAGCACTAGTTTACATAGCTGTTTATAGACTCTTCTTTTTACTACTCTGAAAGAATATTTCTCAATTGTAAATTTTAGTACAAGAAAAATTATGATCCAAAAACTTTAATAGAATAGTTATCTTTATACTCTAATATTATATTACATTCTTACCCTTTTGAGATTTATTTTGTGACTAAAAGTTATTTCTAATATTCTCCATATTGACATTTAATACAAAGCTATAGCATGTGCTAAAATTATATATCTTTATCTGATTTTTGTTCATTGCAAGTACTTAGTTTTAAAAAGATTAAAACAAATGCTGTGTGAAAGAACTGTTCGCAAGTGACTTTATAAGGGTATAAATTACTTAAAACAGGAAAATAATTTCATTTGGAAAGAGCATTGAAATGATTAAACATATAAGGAAACATAATTTATGGCTTTATGGAGAGGTAAATTGGAAATTCAGAAAAAGGAAAAATAGATTTTTGAGCTCAGTGGATAAATAATTAAAATATATAATAGTAGGAAACATTAAAATTATTTTATTTTATCTATATTTTTATTTTTAAAATATTTTTAATCTTTTCCTCTTATACTTCAAACTTTAAAAGAAAAGTTTATAAACAAAATTAACTTGTCCAATATTAATTACTTAATTGCAAAATTAAGTCAGAAAAGAAAGCCGAAATAATAATTGAACCATGTAGAGGGCTTCATAAAATTTATCCTAATATATCCAGTTGCATCATGTGGTTTTCTGATATACTCTATGCTTTTGTAAAACATTATTAAAATATGAATTATTAAACAAAATAAAACAAAGTAAAGTGAGGATAAGTATTCTATATTCAATTTCTTCAAAATAAGGTGAACATATTTTTCCAATGCCAGATAAAGGTGATACCCTCAAGAAGATTCAGGATAAAAATAGCCATTAAGGTATCTGAAAGCTCAATCTGCTTCAGATGAGATGCCCATAGCATGTCTGCCAGGATTATTTACTAAACATCTGGTGAATCCAAGATATAAGGACCTTAGCAAATTCCTGCTCTCCTTATTCATTTAATCAACATTCTTAACCATCATTCTTAAACACCTAACAGTGCCGGTCACCATGCTAAGTTCTGTGAGTCCTGGCAAACAAGTTTGAGATGGTCATTACTCTCAAGGAGTTAACATTCTGGTGAGAAAAGGCAGATGATGAAGGAGCACAAAATACAGAAACAAGGCAATTGCAGGTGGTAACGAAGGCTATGAGGAAAACAAAACAGTGTACATTTAGTGACTAGAGGGGCTCACACATTAAATCCATTGACCACAGAAAGTAACATTTGAATGGTGATCTAAATGATGATGAAGAGTCAACCAAGGAAAGATATGGAAAAAGAACATTCTAGAACATAATAAAAACTGGCCGGACTTGGTGGCTCAGCCTGTAATCCCAGAACTTTGGGAGGCCGAGGAGAGTGGATTGCCTGAGCCCAAGGGCTCGAGACTAGCCCAGACAACTTGGCGAGGCCTCGTCTCTACAATAAATCAAAAATTAGCGGGGCGAGGTAGCGCATGCCTGTAGTTCTGGCTACGTGGAAAGCTGAGGTGGAAGGATCGCCGGGGTGGCCCTGAGTGTGCCTGGGCGACAGAGTGAGACAACTCAAAAAATAAATAAATACATACTTACATGCATACATACATAAATACATACTTAGTGAAAAGGCCCTGAGGCAAATTTAGCTTGTTTGAAAAACAAAAGTAAATAAGCAAGATCACGAAAAATTAAACTTCTAACCTTTTGAGTGACTAAGAGTATGCTGTTCTAAGAGTAGAAGCCTCTTATGAAGTACAGATATACCAAAAAAAGAATATCACTCAAGCAGTCTGCAGACCAATTTGAAGATTTTAATATAGCATAAACAAATGTCTAAAACTTGTATCTGTAAATATTTACTATTAATGGTGGAGGCTGTTTCTAATGTCAAGATTTATTTGAGAATCACTTTTGTTGTGGTGAATTTTCCTTACTGCTATTTGACTTTTGAGAAGCTTTAAGTCAATCCAATAGAGTCAGATCTTTTTCGCATCATTAATATTCTGACACCAGACCTCCCAGAGCTGGCACATTTCTGTGACATACCTGTGAGACTCACATTATATGTAATATAAGGTCAGTGGGTATGTTGCTTTGTTAAATCTGAAACAAATGTTAATGCTAGGCCTATCCATGAAATCATTTTCTGTATATTTTGGTTTTTCTCTTCCACTCTGGTCACATATTTTGACCCAGTATTGAGAATTTTTCAGGGCATAAGGTAAGCCTTTTTATTTCCATTAGCACCTTGTACAGTGCTAGCCACCTAATAGGTTGTTTTTTTTTTTTTTTGAGTGGGAGTCTTACTCTGTCATCCAAACTGGAGTGCAGTGGGTTCAGGTGATCCTTCCACCTCAGCCTTCCAAATAGCTGGAACTATAGGCACACACCACCATGCCCAGTTAATTTTTTTATTTATTGTAGAGATGAGGTCTCACCAAGTTGCCCAGGCTGGTCTCAAATCCTTGGACTCAGTCAATCTCCTCACCTCAGACCTAATAACTTTTTAATAAAAATAATAATTAATTGTTGACAAAATCTATCCCATGAGCAACAAAAACTGAATTTGTGAGCCGGGCTCGGTGGCTCAGCCTGTAATCCCGTGTCTTGAGAGGCTGAGGTGAGTGGATTGCCTGAGCCCACTGGTTCGAGACCCACCCGGGCAACTTGGTGAGACCTCATCTCTACAATAAATCAAAAAAGTAGCTGGGTGTGGTAGCGCACGCCTGTTGTTCCAGCTACTTGGAAGGCTGAGGCGGAAGGATCGCAGGAGCCCAGTAGGTCGAGGCTGCGGTGGCCGAGAGCGTGCCACTGTACTCCAGTCTGGGCGACAGAGTGAGACTCCAACTCAAAAAATAAACATAAAATAAAAAACTGAATTTGTGTATCACATCTAATTTTCAAATCCTTCAAATTCATGAGAGTAATTCCACAGGCATTTCTCAGACAAAAACGTTGGGAGAAGCTTTAAAAATGTGTTGAAAGTAAAACCAGACATCTTTGAATTAACATCTTCATAGTCACTTTTATCTAGATGTAAAAGTAGATTGCAGTTTGAAAAACAACCATATCATTTCCCAAGTGAGGTCTCTGATTTGCACCCAAGTGTGCACAAAGAAAACCCTAGTGATCTTCTACTAGACATATACACCTAAAAGACTAATCTCCAGAGTTATACCTGATTTTTTTAAAAAATATATACTGTTGGTGAAGGTGTAAATTAGTACAACTTTTATGGAAATCAGTATGGAGATTTTTCAAAGAACTACAAGTAGATCTACCATTTGATCCAGCAACCCTACTACTTGGTATCTACCCAAAGGAAATTAGGTCATTATACAAAAGTGACACCTGCCCTTGCATGTTTATCACAGCACAATTGACAATTGCAAAAATATGGAATCAACCTAAATGCCCGTCAACTGCTCAGTGGATTTTCTTTTTAATGTGGTAAATATACACCATGGAATAATATTCAGCCATAAAAAAGGGCAAAATAATGTCCTTTGTAGCAACTTGGATAGAATTGGAGACCATTATCCTAAGTGAAGTAACACAGAAACAGAAAACCAAATACCGCACGTTCTCACATATAAGTGGAAGTGAGCTCTGGGTCTACAATTATGGATGTTAGAGATTTAGAAGGGAGACAGTGGGAAGGGGGTAGGAGATGAAAAACCACCAGATACAACGTGCACTAGTAGGGGATGACAGTTACACTTAAAGCCCACACTTCTTCACCAGTATACAATGTACCTATGCAACCAAAAACCATCTGTACATCTAATTTTTTTTTTTTTTTTTTTGTTTTTTGAGTTGGAGTCTCACTCTGTCGCCCAGACTGGAGTACAGTGGCCGCTCCCGGCCACTGCAGCCTCGACCTGCTGGGCTCCGGCGATCCTTCAGCCTCAGCCTTCCAAGTAGTCGGAATTATAGGCATGCACTACTACGCCTGGCTGATTTTTTGATTTATTGTAGAGATGAGGTCTCGCCACCCAGGCGGGTCTCGAACCCGTGGGCTCAGGCAATCCACTAACCTCAGCCTCCCAAAGGCGCGGGATTACAGGCTGAGCCACCGAGCCCGGCTTGTACATCTAATTTTAATCTAGATTAAAATAGATCATTGAAAAAAATTAAAATAAAAAATTCACAGAAATATGGCAGACACCAGTGTTTCCTCCTTCCACCGTAGTCAGATTATGTCTGGGGCACATGGCTATATTACATTTCCCAGTCTGGAAGTTAGGCAAGGTCAAGTGACTTAGTTATTGCTAAAGGAATGCAATTGCAAATGATGTGCCTCACTTCTGGGCAAGGGCTTTAAGTGGATGTATCTCTCCTGGCTGGTTGCCCATTTTAACCAGTCTCTAGCAGATGGCAATGCCAAAAGTTGGAAGGTGCCCAGATCCCTAAATCACTCTTTGGAGAAAAGCCACCTACTAACCACCAACTCCAGCCTGGGTTATGAGCATGAATTAAACTTCTATTGTTGTGTGAGTCATTTATTCATGTGGGAATTTATTTGCTATAGTGGTTTAGCCTACACATGTTTTTTTAAAGACCTAAAGAACAATAACAGTAGGGAGGAGAAAATTAGAGCAATAATTGGGACAAACCTAAAAACTTGGATAAAATGGAATCCATAACTTAATACAAAGGATAAAAATTACATCTCTATGGTCTGCTTAAGCACTAACAATAAATTAAGAGTTAAGAATGTTGGATTCATCATTCTGTTAGCAGCAATCTAAGGATCTGGTTTCTTAAACTTATGGGTCATGCAAAAGCAAATGTGATTACAATGTCTCATTGCAGAGCTGAACTATTTTTGACATTGACTAAGAAAACATTGAATAATATAGCGTTGTTCTTGTTAACATAAACAGATTTTCTTTCAAACTGGCTTGCAAAACACCTATTATTTTATGTTAGCCTAATAGGAATAGATATGCAAAACCAATTCATTTCCAGCAAGTACCCATTCAGAGAAGTAATTCATTCTGGTGAAATCTACACTTATCTTAAGTGATCTTCATAAGAAAAGAAAATTCTAGGAAGACTTTTTTGAGTAGCCAAAGCTTACTCTCAAGTAGCACCACTTTAGTTAAGTGATGTGCCAAAACAATTTACTAGTCAGTTTTCTTTTTTTGCCCTTTTCCTTCTCATGTCTTTTTGTAGCTATCAGTTCTTTCTTTTTTTCCGCCTTCTGTCTGCTTACTGAGTATTTAATAGGGTGTAAATGTTAAGTGCTAGGAGAGAAAAATGCTTGCATATTTTCCAAAGAAAAGGTATAAAGACATTAAAACTATAATCTACCAAAAACATGGGTAAGGCAGAGAGAAAGCATTGCTTTTATAATACTCTATGTCATTTGTCAAGGCTGTTATGTATGGAGTTAGCTAACTGGAAGGAGATTGGACGAGGTATTCATTAAGACCCACCCAATTTTAGGCTCTAGTTCTGTGACAAACTCAGAGAGGCAGAACTGAAATGTCCCTTGAAGAAAAATGGCTTTAAATTGTTAAGAAATAAAATTCCCAGAATTTGGAGAAAGGAAATAGAATTAGTGACTCTAGAATTAAAAGATAGCATGTACTTTTAAAATCTGGGTTAGGTACTGATTTGCAAAGATGCCAAAAGTAGAATGTACAGGAGTAGTAAAATTAATAGGAAACACATATGTTAGGTATACTAGAGCAAGCAAGAATACAGGCCGCTCTCACCAGGAGAAGATCCTGGTTCACAGTAACAAAAATGGGTGACAAGAGAGAGATGGATGTTGAAGCGAAATGGGAAAGTGTTGAAGGATAGGGTAGGGTTGGAGGAAGTCATACCAGCGTTATCTTCATAGAAAAGCAAAACACGCAACCCAGATATTTTTAAATTGCATTATTTTTGCTTCACAAATTATAATAATATTTAAGTAGTCAATTTCAGAATATTCTAAAAAGCAAGATTCATAGTACGTGTTTGAAAATCACTAAGGGCAATAATGATGTCTACATCTGCCATCTGGGAAGAGACAAGGAAGTCAGAAAAATTGTATTGGATAGCACCGAAAAGAAATTAGGGGGAAGCCGGAACAGAAATATTTGCCAGCTATCCTTAGTGCCTTGTAGGTTGTTCCAGAGGTTAGAATGTTGTCAGCAAGGGGCATTTTTAGCTTCCATATGCCATAATCTGACTTAAGATTGCATGTGCTATTTGATGTTATTTTTTTTCCATTTAATCTCCTGGTAAGAGATCTAAGAAAATTCCACTGACCTTGCCTTCTCCATGCACCAGATCACTCCAGGACTGCTTGAGTGTAAGGGGTATAGACTGGGAGTTTAGGGCTCTGAGAGGCTATCTCACCAAAAATGATGTCTTGTTCATATCATTATTACTATGGTTACTGTGTTGCAGTAACTGGTGTCTGTTTTGTTTTGTTTATTTGTGTTTAGTATTTCTTGGTCTTCTATTAAACTGTGAACTTCATGAGGCCTGGACTGCATCTTATTTATTCGTGTATTCTATCACATAGTCTAGTACCTGTCACAGACTTGGAACTCAACAAATTTTTGATGATTGGGTGAATGAAGGAATCAAGCCAATTACTTTATGATTTTGTAGAAAGTTGAACTAACATGTTTGTTAAAAATGTATGAGGACTTTCACATTTAGGAAAATGGAGTAGACTTATGCCTTCTTCCTTATGCCTTCAACAAAGTACAACTAAAGGTCCTATGCCCTATGTGGAAAACACAAGAAAGCTCTGAAAGGTAGATAGAGGCGACACTCTCTGCTGTCCTCTGTCTAGAGATCTCAGGAACCCAAGGATAGTCACAGTGATGAGTTCTCTGGGTTCTCTTTTTGCTGCATATATCCCAAACATGGAGCTGGAAAAGTCAGAAATTCAAAAATACCAATAGGCACAGACAAAAAAAAAAAAAAGGTCCCAGTGAAAGCTTGTTTTTCCAATTCAAAGACCAAGAAAGGAACAGCGTAGCAAAACAAAATTTTTAAACAATAACTGTCCTACTTCAGCCAGATACAACAAACATAGTGTCCCAATGTGTACTTATGTCAGAAAAGGCTAAATAAGGAAGTGAAATTCTACTCTCATTGAACGATAATGAAGAACCCCATTTCCTTTGCCAGGGTGGTGTCAGAAAAGTTTGAGTGGAGATTTTGGACTTCCACCCTTGCCTGGCAGTAGTGAGATGGCCATTCCTCTCCCCACTGGTGCGGTATCAGAGGTAATCTGGTAAAGAATAAGGACTTTTGTAACTACCTAGTGGTAATGAGGCCACCCCGATTCATCCCATTCCCTCTGTAGTCAGTGGAGGCTACATGGGGAGCGGTAACAAGCCATTACTAACCTTATCAGCAAGATATTCATGGAGCCTTGTGTGGAGCCTGAACTCCCAACCCTACCTAGAAATAGAAAGAAACTGGATGTAAAATGGTTCAGCCACTGCAGAAAACCGTTTAACTGTTTATTTAAAAACTAAGCATGCAACGACCATATGACCAAGCAATTGCACTCTGGCAATTTAGTACAGGGAAATGAAAACTTGTGTTCACACAAAAACCTGTACACAAAGGTGTATAGCTTCTTTATTGTACCCCAAAACTGGACACAGTTCATACACCCTGGCTAAAGATTCTGAGTGACATCCATATCAAAGAATACCACTTACTAATAAAACAAAATATATCGTCGATACACAAAACAATCTAAATGAATTTCCCAAAAATTATGCTTAGTGGAAAAAAGTCAATTCCAAAAGATTACATACCATATGATAGCATTGATATAACATTTTTTAAGTGACAAAATTATAAAAATGGAGAAGTTAGTGATTTTCTGTGGTGAAGGGGTAGGGGTGAGCAAGAGGAAATGGGTGTGACTGTAACAATGCAATGTGGGTATCTTCTTGGTGATGGAACTGTTTTTACCTTAACTGTATAAATGGTAATATCCTGATCATCACATTATACTGTAGTTCCACATTGTGGAAAACTGGGTAAAGCATATATATATAATTTCTTAGAACTGCATGCGACTACAATTACCTCTAAATAAAATTAAATGAAAAAATAGTACTTTCTTACATGGTAGTAAAAGAATCATTGAGGCCTTGTTAACATGAAATGTAATGGTCAGTCTTGCATGGAGCCACATGTTCCTTCATATTCCACAAATCTGATTATTATCTTTTAATACTGTTTTGTCCTTTACCACTTAAGATATGTTATTATTATTACTTTTGATATTTTTTGCTTTACAGAAACTTTAAGATTAGTTTTAATATGTCTCAATTTTCAGAAGAAAAAGGAGATGAAGATTACATGTATAAGTCTATATTAACTGGAAATGGAGCTATAATCAAGATTTATAGCTGTATCAGTACAAAAGAGTAACAAACAGTAGGATATAAAATGCCAAAAATCTTTTGCTGGGAGCAGTAAAATCTACTGTAAATCAATTTTTCAATCCAAGATACAACAGTTCTCAACTATTAAAATCTCTAGTCTATACCTCTATTAAATGGTCTTTCGAATGAGTACTAGAGTTTCTATTGAATTCTTTCATTGAGTTCACAGGGTCATGAGAATATCTGATAGCAAGAGTCTCGGTCTGGGAAGCAAAAGTTCTTGAGGTTTTCACTTCTGACACAGACTTGATGGGTAATTTTGAACAAGATATAGGATATCTCTAGAATTTGCTTTCCTGTCAGGTTTATGAGAATTGCAGATTCAAAGTTCCCTTGGTGTCTCTCTTTACCTTTGTATCCTCCTCCTGTGCAAGCTTATGAAGAACAAACTGAAGGACAAAAGCCGAGTCATGGCCTAGGTTGATGCAGAAACAACACAACATGCATCGTGGGAGGAATCAAACCACGGGCATTGTTAAAATGGAAGATGAAACCCTCCTTTCTGTAAAATAAATTTCAATTCCTGCCCTCTCCTCTTCCTTCAGCTTTCCTTATTGGTCCTGAGCTCCAGGACTGCAAGGACTCACTGAACTTGTTCACACAAAGTTGGGGGCATTCGGTGTCCTGTTTCCTCTGAGGTTTTAGAAAGACAAACGAGATATTCCTGGTTTACCTACCCATCTGGTCACTCTTTTCTCTATAGGAGAGTAAGAGAAAGGTAGAGAAAGCCTGGATCTATAAAATATTTTACCAGCTGGGCTCTGTGGCTCAGCCTGTAATCCCGCGCTTTGGGAGGCTGAGGTGAGTGGATTGCCAGAGCCGGAGGCTTCGAGACCCACCTGGGCAACTTGGCGAGACCTCAGCTCTACAATAAATCAAAAAATCAGCCGGGCGTGGTTTAGCGCATGCCTGTAATTCTGGCCACTTGGAAGGCTGAGGCGGAAGGGTCACCGGAGCCCAGCAGGTCGAGGCTGCGGTGGCCGGGAGCGGCCACTGCACTCCAGTCTGGGCGACCGAGTGAGACTCCAACTCAAAAAAAAAAAAATCAGCCGGGCGTGGTAGCGCGCGTCAGTAGTTCCAGCTACTTGGAAGGCTAAGACGGAGGGATCGCCAGAGCCCAGCAGGTTGAGGCTGCGGTGGCCAGGAGCGGCCACTGCACTCCAGTCTGGGTGACAGAGTGAGACTTCAACTCAAAAAATAAAAAATAAATAAATATAATATTTTACTGAATATCCACTATTAATTCTCTGATGAGAATACCTCTGAGATAGTCAAAATAGGAATTGCCTACTCAGTGAAGAAATGCTTTTCCTGACAAATACCCTACAAGAAGTTGCAGATAAATGCCTATTGGGACTCTCAGAAACAGTTTAGCAGCTCCCTGGAATCTACATATGTGTATTTAGGACTTCCTGCATTCATGCCACACTTGACTACAGCAGGTGTCAGAATATTGCCTATCTTGAATTACCCAGGAATCATGGCATCTGCTCTGCTCTCCCTTCGCAGCTCAAATAAGCAGAACTTTTCAATGTTGGAATCTTAAGGTTCTATCAAATGCCTATTAAGAGGAATACTTTTTAAAACCAGGAGACCCGAATTAGAACCATCATTCCAGATCAGGCGTGGTGGCTCATGCCTGTAACCCCAGCATTTTGAGTGGCCAAGGCAGGAAGGTAGCTTGAGCCCAGGAGTTCGAGATCAGCCTGAGGAACAAAGTAAGACCCTGTCTTTACAAACACTAGGACAATCGGTTGGGTGTGGCGGTGTGCACCTGTAGTCCCAGCTACTCAGGAGGCTGAGATCACCTGAGCCCAGGAGGTAGAAGCTGCAGTGAGTTGTGACTGGGCCACTGCCCTCTAGCCTGAGTAACAGAGTAAAACCCTGTCTGAAAAACAAACACATCATTCCACAGAATCAAAGGAGACTTGTTTTAAAATAATGTTTGTAAGGAAATCTTTGTCAGGGCTTATCTATTTCAGAAGATGACTATGCATCAATGTCTTAGAGATGAGAGAACTTATTATAACTCCACCTCATGTGCTCTACTGTAGAAATTATGTTTTTAAGGCTATAAAAGGAGCTAAACTTCTTTCTTTTCTTTTTTTCCGTTATTCATTCTTTCAATAGGGATTATATATCTATCATATCATATCATATCATATGTGTGTATATATATGTGTGTGTATACACACACATACACACACACACACACACACACACACACACACACACATACACACCCACATTTATTCTGGAAAATTCCAGTACAAATTACGCTTACCTTAGAACAGTGTGTCTGAAAAGTAGTTGACAGTTATCTTGAGTATAATCACCTGGGAAGCTAATTAGAAATTCCAAGTTCCTATGCCCTAGTTCAGATCCACTGTATAAGTGCCAGAACCCAAGAATCTATATTTGAGAGAAGCCAGTACATTGTTGGCTATGTGTATTAGTGTCTGAAAAACAATGTCTTCTACATTATCCCTTTTTTAATAATTGCACCTAAATCTCATCTGTCAATCTTTGAAAGTAAATATAGCTTTAGCCTTTTAGGGAGACACAACTCTTGACTGATATTTCCCTGCTAATACAAATCTCAATAATATTTAAAATAATTAGAACTACATAAAAATACATAAAATTATGTTATTCTCACTCAAATGTTCCACAATCTTCTGTATGATTATTTAATGAACTTCGATGGCAAACTAGCCTGAAAATTCAGCTTTGTAATGAGACATTTGTCTATATTTTATAAAGAACCTTGGCTTTTCCTAAGCCTTTCCTTTGTGCACTATACTAAGTGATTTGTCTAGTTAAAGCTGAAAAGTGCTGTACAAATTTATGTCCTTCAATCACATGATTTCTCAAACAACCTGACCATGTGTAGATGTCACAAGCTTTCACAAATGGGATGAAGAGGTTCATTTGAGTTGGGACATATTTCTTTTGAAGACTCAGGTTAGAAAAAAATAAATCAGTAGCTCTGTGAACATCATGCTGTTCCTTACACACAGCTTATAGTAAGACAGGTGTAAATGCCTCAGAAACATTACCTACAGATTAAATTTCTTTTTAAATAAATTGGATTTCAAACTAAAGAAAAGAAAAGGTGTCTGCTGTAGCCTATTGTGCGCCCCAAACAACTTGAAACATTTAAACTAATTTTATATTTACACTATACATAACCCTGGCACCAAACAAACCAAAAATTTTAAAACATTTGGTCTGAATCAATCAACTTCAAGTTATGTTTAGGAGAGAGGAGGAAGTCTTGAAAATGTTTCCCCAGTAGTAAAGATTGGGGTGAGATAACACCCCTACAAATAGTTTAAATGAGAACATTTTCAAAGATACAAATCACTAATGAACACATAAGGACTTTTATCTAAAAAGACTTTAACTCAAAGATTTAAATTTCTTTGAAAATTTTCTTATCTAAAGTGTTGGTAGAGATGTGGTAGGTTCCTGTAAAATGAGAAATAGATAAAATTCAAACACACACTAAGCAAGTATGGGTAAGAGATTAAGAGGACACTTTCAACACATGAAGTTTCTCTCTGCTCTCTAATACAAAGGCACACAGGCATTTGTCACATTTTTTATAAACAATAAAGTCAAATCTCCTGAACAGCTTCAGTCCCTTTGCAACAGGGAGTAAATAACTGTGAGCTTTGAAAACAAGTTAAGTTTATAGCATGACTAGATTATCTTTATGGATTTGAGAAAGTTTTCAAGTTTGAAAAATTAGTATTATACTGAAATGTAACTTCTACAAGCATTAAAATGCCTTTTTGCAAATGCAGTTGGCTCTATTTATATGAGGTGAGCTTTATTTTCACCTGTATTATTCTACAAAGGAGATGTATATTTTTGATTTTTGGCTTAGTCACTTAGGAACAAAGCTGAAAAACAAATCGAACAAGGCAATCAAACCTCAGTAATTGAGTCTTGAATGGGTGAGAATTTATTCCGTAACACTAAAAATTATTCAATAATTATATTCAATAAAGAAAAGATATAAACAAATGCCACAAATATAAAATAATTACCTTACTAAGCATATCCACTCAAATAAAGCTGTCAATGATATATATGCTCACCTCTGAGTATCCTGGAGAATGGGTTCCAGGATCCCCATGGACACCAAAATCCATGATGCCCAAGTCCCTGATACAAAATAGTGTAGTATTTTCATACAACTTATACTCTAAATCATCTCTAGATTACTGCTAACATCTACTACAGTGTAAATGCTATGTAAATAGTTTTTATACTGTATGTTTTTATAGTGTATATTATTTTTATTGCTGTATTCTTTTCAGTATTTTTTTCAAACATGAGCCACATGCGGTTGACGGAATGTGAGGATGCAGAACCTGAGGATACAAAGGGTCAACTACAATTAATTTTAGCTCCTCACTTAAAATGGTGAACATATAGTTTCATTTCTGTAAACAAATGGTGGGAGCACAGTCAAGACCCATGTCATTTCAAGGCCCTTGATCGTAAGGAAGCCTTTTATGCATGGGTGTTTTAATGCTGGCTGGAGGCTGAATGCAGTCTGAACCATTTCCTAGGGTATTTTCAATGTTATTTTTCAATATTCAGTGAGAAAATGATTGGGGAAACCCCAGCATCCATGTGGACTGCACAGTCAAGTGTTAACTTCTGAGGATTTGTTATGTTTTTCAATATGGTTTAACTTCCTCTCATTGACTTCTGATTTCACTTCTCTCTAGGGGACAGGGAAGCTTATAAGAAGAGCAATATTTATGCAGAAGAATTCAGGAGTGAAGTTTTCAGAGAATGAAATATGTATGCTGGCCAGCGAAAAGGAAACTGCTCATCTTCCCGAGACTCATGAATAATCCTTGTTTACCCCATAATAGCTATGAATGTGTCAAATGCACACATACATACTCTCAATTATTTTCAGGAATTATGATTTGAGGAACCCTGTGCTGCCATCTTGTTGAAAAAATTTAAGTAATATGATCTGTATTTCAAAACACTGTTTTGATAGCCTAGAATTAGCAAAATTAAGGATGGCAATAATCTGGTAATTAACAGCAATTTCTTTTATCACCACAGAAATGGCATAATACAAACAGCAGTGACCTATAATTTCCCTCATATGAGATTTGCATATATTATCACTATATTTGTAATTACCCCAGCAGTCACCCAAAATATCGCTTATCATTTGCTCACGAGATGTCAGGGATGTTAAAGTGGACCGAATCTCCTCATTTTCCCGCGTTATTGAACAAAAGGTCATTGTAAAAGAGAAAACTGAACATGATGTGACAAGTACATCGAAAAGATAATTAGTGCCATTATCTCTTTCTTGCTAACTCTTTGGTAACAGAGTAAAAAATATGTATATATGCAGAATTTTTAAGGTAATTTATTTTGCTTTTGTGTTTTCTCCACTGTAATTAAAACTGGAATTAAATAGCAGAGGGTTAAAAGTTAAACAAAATAAACAGTAACTGAATCTAATGGAGTTTTGTTCCTCCCTGGATCTATGCCTGAATTTTCCATTGGTATAGCTGAGATTTGTGAATGAACACACCTTGCTGCCAGGGAAGCTATCATCTGAGCCTTTAGAACTCAGATTTCTAACTTCTCCAAGGACACTGCACTTCCTGGTTTCTTATTAAGCAGCTGTTCTGTCTCTCTTCCTATAGAATACCTAACCAAAACAGGACTAGCATATGCTTGAGGCAAAACTTTAATGCCTAATCCTACACATCCATATTCTATACACATCTCTAAAGCAGTCATCATACTGACATTAAAAGAAAATCAGCACCACCTCTTTATATGTGAATCTAACATCACAGATTGTAAAGTCCCATTATACATGTTTTGATCACATTTGGCAGACAGCACACGTGAATCATGCAAGGCAGCTTAGGTGTTACATTCCCACTTGAGAGTCAAGGAAACCTGAAACTCTACCTACATGCTTTGCCTTAAATAATAGCCAGGAAGAAGTGGACCTTGGACATAAATAGGTAAACAGCTACATTCACCATTGTATGGTTTTTATTTGTCTGCAATATTTGTTTTATCATACTATTGAGTTAAAAAAATTGACTGGAGAAGATTCTATGTAGACTTGAAGAGTTATCTTCATCATATTGAAGATAATATGACTTATAGACATAAAAACATAGACATCACTATTTACAGAAAATTAATGAAAGACAAGATTTCAAAAATTAAGGGGTATTTACCATAATTTTGTTTGTTCATATACCTAAATTAATATAGTCAGAACATACGTGTTTCTTTCTTTGGTTGGTTAACTGGTTCACTTTTTTAAAAGAAATATTTTGCAAGGCAAAACAAATAAAGTAATGCAAAAAAAGCCAAACAAGGAATAAAAAGTCCCTCTTTTATCCTCGTTCCACTCTCACCAGAGCAATGCCTATTCTCAGTTACTTATACTGCAGAATAAGAACACACACACACACACACACACACACACACACACACACACACAAACACACACACACACTGCTTGTACACATAGAGGTCATAGTTTTATTATAAGCAAAAGATAGTACACTGCACACTGGTTTTTTTTTGCCATGTTTTTTTTTTTTCACATAGTAATACAGCCTAAATATTTTTCATAAAAGTCATATACTTTATTCTTTTAAATACTACCTGGTTTCATTTTATGGCTATTCCATGGTTTATTTAACCAGTGCCCAAGAAAGAAACCTTTGTAGTATTTATGTGATTGTGTGACTACAAACACTGAATCAACAAATATACTTATATAGATATATTTGTAAACATATGAAGATACCTCGGAATTATCCTATAGGATTATATTTATTCTCTTATAAATTCAGTGATCCTGAAACTGCTAACCTATAGAACTTTGACCTTGAAATATATCCTTTAGGCCAGTGTCGGTGGCTCAGCCTGTAATCCCAGCACTTTGGAGGCTGAAGCGAGTGGATTGCCTGACCCCCCAGGTTTGAGACCCACCCGGGCAACTCGGGGAGTCCTCGTCTCTACAATAAAATCAAAAAATTAGCCGGGCGTGGTAGTGCATGCCTGTGGTTCTGGCTACGTGGAAGACTGAGGTGGAAGGATCACCGGAGCCCAGCAGGTCAAGGCAGCAGTGGCCAGGAGTATGCCACTGCACTCCAGTTGGGGCAACGGAGTGAGACTCCAACTAAAAAAAAAAAAAAAAAAAAAAAGGAAATATATCCTTTATTTGCTTAGGTGTTTTTGAAATTAATAGAAAAAGTAGTTAAAAGAAAATGCTCAGAAGAAATGAGACTCAGGATTTTAATAGTCTATCAGAAACTATACTCAATATCTAAAAGCAAGCTATCAGCTTCTAATTCCACTTTTTACTTTCTTCCTACTAACATTAACATCTGAAAAAAATGTTAGAGAAAAAACTTTTTATTCACTATCTCATGTGCACATATATAATTTCTACTTATTTGGTTAAATATCAAGACGTATAAAAAGAAACTAGAGTTATCTAGTAAACTTTATTGTTTCACAAATAACTAGTATGTGTATATGATTAGTAAAAATCAAACACTAAGATAAAAGTAAAACCTTCCCCTCCCACAAACACATCCCTACTCATAGGATCTTCTCCAAAATATAACCGCTATTAAGTCTTATAGTTTCTTCTGAGTAAAAGGGAAGATAATACATATATGAATTGCATATGTATAATATATAAACACACATTTTTTTTTTTTTTTTTTTTTGAGTTGGAGCTCACTCTGTCGCCCAGACTGGAGTGCAGTGGCCGCTCCCGGCCACCGCAGCCTCGACCTGCCGGGCTCCAGCGATCCTTCTGCCTCAGCCTTCCAAGTAGCCAGAATTACAGGAGCATGCTACCACGCCCGGCTAATTGTTTGATTTATTGTAGAGATGAGGTCATGCCTGCCCAGGCAGGTCTCGAACCCGCGGGCTCAGGCAATCCACTCACCTCAGCCTCCCAAAGGCGCGGGATTATAGACTGAGCCACAGCCCGGCTACCACACATATTTTTGATGAAATAAAAAATATATGTTACCAGTTTATACTACTGACAATGAAGTTTTTTTTTTTTGTTTTTTTTGAGTTGGAGTCTCACTCTGTTGCCCAGACTGGAGTGCAGTGGCCTCTCCCGGCCACCGCAGCCTCGACCTGCTGGGCTCCAGTGATCCTTCCGCCTCAGCCTTCCAGGTAGCCGGAATTACAGGCATACACTACCACGCCCGGCTGATTTTTTTTATTTTTATTGTAGAGATGAGGTCTCGCTGCCCAGGCGGGTCTCGAACCCGCGGGCTCAGGCAATCCACTCACCTCAGCCTCCCAAAGGCGCGGGATTACAGGCTGAGCCACCGAGCCCGACAATGAAGTATTTTTAAATGCACATTTCCCCAAATGCTCATTAGTACTTGTCATAATCAAATTTTGCACTTTTTGAATAGGAATAAATGACACTTTTATTCTAATTTTTATATGTAATTGGTCATAAATTAGTTTGAAATTATCTTTTTTTCCTTCTAAATTCCCAGTTTAAGACTCACCATTTTCATTTGGGTTGTTCATATTTTTTATTTATAAATGTGTTGCTTTTCTTAGAAAGGTCCTTGTCATCTAAAATTAAGCTTTATCCCTTCTTCCGTCTAGAAGTTCATTTCTTCTCAAACTATTTTTGCACTTGGAATTTATGTTGGTATAAAGAGTGAGGTAAGAACATAGCTTGATTCATCTTTCCCCACCTCAGCACTTAATGCCTTACAACCATACCATTGAGTAATATCATTTTTTTTCTGAGAAATCTATTGCAAACTATATTCTCTTATGTATTTAGGACTACCTCTGAGCGTCCCATCATAGACATTCCTAGTATCTCTTGGGTGCATAGAAATCAATTCTTCTTAGCTCCTTTGCAGCTAGGTAAGACTTTTTTGTTGTTGTTGTTGTTGTTATACCCTCTTTTTTTTTTTTTTTTTGAGTTGGAGTCTCACTCTGTCGCCCAGACTGGAGTGCAGTGGCAGCCTCGACCTGCTGGGCTCCAGCAATCCTTCCCCCTCGGCCTTCCAAGTAGCCGGAATTACAGGCACGCGCTACCATGCCCGGCTAGTTTTTGATTTCTTGTAGAGATGAGGGCTCACCAAGTTGCCCAGGCGGGTCTCGAACCTGTGGGCTCAGGCAATCCACTCACCTCAGCCTCCCAAGGCGCAGGATTACAGGCTGAGCCACCAAGCCCGGCTTACCCTTTTTCATTTATTTATTTTTTTCAGGTAAAGTATATTTAATTCCACCTATTTAAATTGCTTTTGTTACATAAACTTTATTTATTTATTTTTATATTTTTAATTTTTATTATAAAGATGTGGGGTACAATTCAGGGTTAGGTATATAAACATTGATCATGCAGGTACCCTTGTTGATGAGGTATGCCCCTCCCTCCCCTAGCAGTTTTCCTCAATTGCCAATCCCACCCTCTGGCAAGACTATTTTTAAAGTACATACTTCATTTCCAGGCTAAGATGAGGGAAATAACCACAAATGACATCTGTTAGGAAGACTGAAGAAAAACTCTATGGTGAGTAATGCTTCTGAATGCGTGGGAGTCAAAACTAAACTGGGTTCCTGAATCACTACATAGATCTGAACCTTTTACACTTCATTGACCAATGACTGACTTGAAACATTAACAAGAAAGAAAATTTCATCATGTTAATTTGTTAATACCTAGTTTATCCTAATTGATATTCTATTGTTTATTTATTTGATCTGTTTATTGCTTCCATAATATCCAATATAGTTGTAGTTATTATTATTATAGTTTAATTTCTTCAAGAGTTATTCTCTCGCTGTTTTTTTTTTCTCAGAATTTTTCCATCTGGCCTGGCATATTTATATTTCAAGATGGATTTGAGCATTGCTGTAGGATCTAGAAAAAATAAACTGCTGCCGGGCTCGATGGCTCAGCCTGTAATCCCGCGCTTTGGGAGACTGAGTTGACTGGATTGCCTGAGCCCGAGTGTTCGAGACCCGCCTGGGCAACTTGGCGAGCCCTCATCTCTACAAAAAAAAAAAAAAAAATCAGCCAGGCGTGGTAGCACATGCCTGTAATTCCGACTACTCAGAAGACTGAGGCGGAAGGATCGCTGGAGTCCAGCAGATCGAGGCTGCGGTGGCTGGGAGCGGCCACTGCACTCCAGTCTGGGCGACAGAGTGAGACTCCAACTCAAAATAAATAAATAAATAAAATAAACTGCTGATATTTTCGGGAGGATTTGATGACTATATAGATTAATGAAGAATATATTGGCATATTTAATAGGGTTTAAAGCAATTTTTCACGTTTTTCATAATTTTTAAGTTCCTACCTAAATATTTTAACTTTTTAGTTGTTATGAGAAATAGTTTATTTCTTTTAGTTTTGTATTTTGTCTAATTATTATTTATACACAGGAAAGCTATTGATTTTCACAGATTGGTTTTTGAACCTACTAGCTTATTGAATTCTTCTAATCTTTTAAATAGTTTCCCATTCAATTATTATGAATTTTCTAGGTAAATAATGTTATTTATGCAAATAATTATTTCTTTTCTTCTCATTTCAAACATTTTTATCCCTTATTTATTTCTGAAGTCTATTAGTATTGACTACTGTTTTCTAGAACAATGGTGAAAAATAGTGACAATACGCATTAGCCTGGTTCCTGATACTACAGATGATTTGCATCTTCTAGAATTGTATAAAATAAAATTCTGTAGTAGTTTTTCTTCTTTTTAGTGGGCACCAAGGGTGGGGTGGGGCATGTGGTAAGGATTATGAAGGGATACAAAGAAACCTTTAGGGGTGAAGAATGTACTCATTATTTATATCTAGTAATGGCTTCATAAATGTAAACATATGTCAAAACTTACCTACCTGTATGCTTTAAATATGTGCAGTCTATTTCACCATACGATAAATCAATTATATCTCAAAAATGTTAAAAATTGTAGTGATAGTGAATATTCTTGTTTTTTAATTTGGCTGGTGATATATATTAAGATTAGATAGATAAATATAACTTACATATTTCTTAATTATACTAAAGAAATAACTATGTACAGTATTTCTATTTTCTCATTTTTGTCATCAGAAATATATGCCAAATATTGCCAAATTTATTTTTGGCAATATTAAAGTGGTTGGTTGTTGTTATTCACTTATCCAAGAATATCTTTTATTATATTTTCAATAGATTTTCTAATATAAATAAGTTTTATATTATAGAAATAAACTATAATTGTTCATGGAATGTTATTATGTTAATATAACTACTGACTTTGATTTGCTAGCAAACTAAATATGCTTTTCCACTTCAGAGTAATGTAGATTCTGAGAGATTTGCCTAGCTATTTCAGAATTGCCCACAGTAGTTCATTCTGGACCTTGAAAGCAATGGATTTGCCAATCAATTTAGTTTAAACTTTTTTTCTGGGGACGAGGCGGGATATCAGGGTCTTACTCTGTTGCCCAGGCTGCTAAGTTCATCCCTGTGTATTACCATAGATCATGACTTTTTTTTTTTTTTTGAGTTGGATTCTCACTCTGTCACCCAAATTGGAGTGCAGTGGCCTATCCCAGTCACTGCAGCCTCTACCTGCTGGGTCTGGTGATCCTTCCGCCTCAGCCTTCCAAGTAGCTGGAACTACAGGCGCGCGCTACCACTCCCGGCTAATTTTTTATTTATTGTAGAGATGAGGTTGCCCAGGCGGGTCTTGAACCCGCTGGCTCAGGCAATCCACTCACCTCAGCCTCCCAAAGGCGCGGGATTACAGGCTGAGCCACCGAGCCCGGCTGATCATGATTTTTTACTTCAGTTTTACTTCTATATAACTATTTACTTCATTAAACCTAGCATAAAAAATACACAGGTTTATCCATTTCTGTGGCTCTTTATTTCCTTATGAAGTCTCCTGTACTGTATAAAAGTTATATAAATAAGGTTTATGTTTTTTTCTTGTTAATTTGACTTTTATTATAAAGACCTTTATTCATGAACCTGGGATGGGTTGTGAAAAGATATATCTTCTCCTCTACAGTCAAGCAATATAAATAGAATCTGGTAATGAATAAACTAGGTATTTCTTGATGAACTTCTGTGGCAGCAAGCAATATACATATTGAATAGTTAGCCCTGACAAAAAAACAAAATAGCTTAGTAAATTACCTTAGCAACTCATATCAGGCAGCAAAGAGAACCAAAAAAAGAAAAAAAAGCATAAAACCCAATACTGGACCCAAGATCATATGTCAACGCTTTTTTTATTTACTTATTTAAAGACAGCTGAGATGACAATTGTGGAGAAAATACGTTGGCCAGCACTGGAACAAATTCAAAGGCACGGCATACAAAATTGGAGAATAGAGGGCAAAAAGAGGCAAAGAAAATACACACGCAAAACAAAAAGTATTAGTATGAGAATTTGTAGAAAAGACAAGGGCTTGATTTAACACTAAAGGAAACAACCTTCCAGATAATGAATTCTTCAGGCAAAAGAGCTTATTTTTAATTGAAGCTCACTGCAAAAGAAAAGGGAAAAAAGTGCCAAAAGCTAGAGTCAATACAAAAATGAGTTAAAAATTATATTTAACTCATGTCATACAAGTTATTTTATAACATCTGTGACTTCTTCCCTTCTTGACACAGACTCTTTTACTCTGCGTCCCTCTTCCTTCTTTAGCCTATCTCTTTAGCCCTCTCTTTGCTTTCCTGATGAATTCCATTGTTATGTCTAATTGCATACAATTAGCTGCCATTTCTTTATTATTGTACCTTGTTTGCTCAAGGGAAGTCCTTGCTTTTATTTTATTTTCTGTAGTGCCTCATCTTGAAACTTTCAGAAATGCAGTTTTAGGCAAATGATGCTTCCAGATTTGCCCTTGCATCATGACAGAGAGCATTTCAGCCCTAGCCAGTGGTGTGCCCATGGAAACTGGGAGTCATTGTATCCTAGGAAACTATGGCAACCAACAGAGACAAATTGAAAACAGCCCCATTGTCATCATTTTTAACGAGTCAAAGATGTGAGTATCCTCTGCAATGAATTCAACGCCGTTTGCCAAGGAAGAGATGCAATTCAAGTTGGCCCTAATAATTAGAACAAATAAGTATTTGAAAGCATACATAGATGATTGATTTTTATCCCTATTGTTCTATAACAATAAATACTTATTAAGTTGGTTCCTAAAATAACCAGGAAAATCAACAGATATAATCATCGCTTATGAGCAACTTCTCACACAGTATTATTAAATACATTGCACCCTCCAATGTTCTAGCAATTTATCCTTGTGTGCAGATGAGTGGTTGTTATCATAGCATGGAGATGTCCAGAGATAATTCTAATTTCTTCTGTGGTTTTGTGCATCGAAAATTATTTGAATAATGAATTTAGATGTTTACTGTTTAGTGTTGGCTTCACCACTTTGAGCCCCCAATTATATTGAGAATCTTCCTCAGACTCTCTACTAAATAGTTTAACTGTCTAATCAAGCCAAGTTAATGAGAGGCCATATAGGTCATCCATGTAGACATAGCATCTATTATTTTGACAAATGAGTTTACAGCATGAAAGCAGAACTCCCACTGCATTGCAGTTGGTTTGAACTCATTTATTTTGCATATCACGTGAAGTTTAACTCCAAAACTTTTCTCTCCAAGGAAATCTAGGTCATACCTTTCATTTTTCCTCACAAAAGTAGAGCTGGGAAAAATAAAGCTTACCAGAAGTCTTCATGTATGTGTGCATGTGCACATGTGTTCATTATTCTGAGCCGAAACTTTTTTTTACAATATGTCAAATAATATTTATTAAGATTTTGTAACCCCCAGAATTAAAAAGCAGAGAATAGAACGACATATTGGTGACAGTGCTTTGCAATCTTAAAAGTAACCCCCACAAGTAAGTACTATACAAAGGGGAAAAAACAAAAAAGATCCTAGTTGAGAAACAGCTATTATTTGCAAATCTCATGCATTTGGTAAAATCTGGTCTGTTCCTTGATTAAAGCAGAAATCCAGAAAAAAAAATTCTAAACATTTCAACTTAAACATATAACACAAAGTTTCACAAATATTTTGATATGGGATCAATTTATTTCCTTTGATAATGAGCACTGATTAGCATTTCATATTATCTTTTTATAGAGTAACACATAATCTATAATCTCAAGTTTTAGTTCTTTAAGGAGTATGGAAAACTCAATATCTTTGTAGAATGATGTAAGTATAAAATCCTTATAGTTTTTTAAATATTTCACCAGCTTTTTTCCTGACATCTATTTTGACAGCATTATTTTTTAGAAAATTACTGTTCCAAACATGGTTTTCATTTAAAATTTTTTTCTTCATTTTAACATATTTTTATATAATGTTTAATTCAATTACATAATTTTAAAAATAAACAACTGGAATAAACAAGTTTGAGAATAAACACAAATAATCAGCAGGTGGAAACAGAATTTCACAGACATACTAGGGAATTACCTATTTCTGATGAACATTCAATATAGCATGAAAACAGTATGCATGTTATAGAAAAAAATTGATGAGCAAGTTGGTTATGTCAAGACTGATAAAAGGGTTTTTACTGTATACACTCAATTTTGTAATGGGAGAAAGCAAGCTGTAGAGGTTATACCTCAGCGGTGTGTACAGTTTCCCCTTGTGAATGTAGGGACCAGACCAGAAGTTGTTACTCATCAGTATGCCTTCCATCCCTGAATGTTTAATAGGTTTAGAAAACCATCATAAACAGGACAGGATAATCTTCACATGCTGTGTATTGACAAGTACCAAAATCTATAGTTTGTTCAAGTGTAGATAAAGAGACAAAATAAAGCACTGGGTTCATTCAAAAATGGTAGAGACTGAAAGAAAAGAAAAAACATTCTAAAAGAGAGTTTTTAAAAAATCGTTTGTATTTGTGGGGCCGAAGTGAGTAAATTGCCTGAGTCAGCGGGTTCGAGACCCGCCTGGGCAACTTGGCGAGACCTCATCGCTACAATAAATTTTTTAAAAATTAGCTGAGCATGGTAGCGTGCACCTGTAGTTCCAGCTACTTGGAAGGCTGAGGCGGAAGAATCACCATAACCCAGCAGGTTAAAGCTGCAATGGCCAGGAGCGTGCCACTGCACTCCAGTCTGGGCGACAGAGTGAGACTCCAACTCAAAAAAAAAAAAAAAAGGTTTGTAGCATGAGGAAGAAAATTTTGGAAAACTGGCATGCTCACAATAATGCAGAAATAATCATAATAATAAATCTGAGGGAATAACTTTAAAACATATAATAAATAACATGAAAAATGTTTTAATAAGGAACTAATGGCTTAAAAGTATAAAATTAATTTTAGAGTCAGCAAACAAACAAATCATGTGAAAAATCAAATCAGAGACAAACTCAAGTAGCTTTCCCAAATTCAGAAGAAAATATGAGAAAACTTATAGGTTTGAAAGCGAAATAGCATTAAGCGTATAGATTATTTGGGTTCCTGAAGAACAAAATGAAACAAGAAACACAAAAACAATATTTACAGATATTATAGAAGAAAATTTTCCTAAACTAACAAACAGATCTGTGTATCTTGAAAGAAAAGCTTATTACATCTTAGGAAAAAAAATTATGTTAATATTATTTTTTGTCCTTTTCTACCTTATCCTATTTTGTTTACAAGTCTAGGTTTGTTTATATCCTAGTCTCTTCTGTGAAACCTATTTTTAAAAAAATAATTTGTCATACCTCATTCCAGCCAGACTTAATTAATCTTTCAGCTATCAGAATGTACAATCTTTTTCTTAGATTTAGAAAATTAGAAAATTTAATTTTGTAATTAATCATTTATTACCATTGGTGTATATGATACTTGGTACAATTCAAATAAGGATAAAGATTATTTTCATTTATCTTGAGACATTACAAAATAAAACCTCAATAAGTGCCCAGTCATAAAAATAGAATAGGCCATATTCCTATTGTATATATAAAAACAGTAAATAGATTGTGGCATGCTCACAATAATACAAAAATTATCATAAATCGGGCTCGGTGGCTCAGCCTGTAATCCCGTGCTTTGGGAGGCTGAGGTGAGTGGATTGCATGAGCCCATGAGTTCATGACCTGTCTGGGCAATTTGGTGAGACCTCATCTCTACAATAAATCAAAAAATTAGCCGGGCATGGTAGCGCATGCCTGTAGTTCCAGCTACTTGTAAGGCTGAGGCAGAGGATCGCTGGAGCCCAGCAGGTCGAGGCTGTGGTGGCCGGGAGCGTGCCACTGTACTCCAGTCTGGGCTACAGAGTGAGACTCCAACTCAAAAAAACAAAACAAAACAAAAATTATCATAATAATAAATCTGAGGGAGAAACTGTAAAATATATAGATAAATGAAAAAAGAATGGAAGAATAAAAATAGTAAAAGAAATAAGGACAAAATAAAACAAAAATCTCTCAAAACCATTATTCCAAATGATTATTGAGCCAAGAAGAAAACTCATGCATTAATTACAACAATTTAGAAACTTTAATGTTAAACCTCAAAGATAAATTTATAGGGTATTAGTAAACCTACACTCAGAAAAAAATAATAAACAGCCTTAAACTAGCAAGAGACTCAAGGCTTTTGAATAAGAGCTGTAACATTTACCTAAAGAAAAGGAAGAGGAGAATCAATATGTTTAAAAGCAGATCAATGGCCATCATGGCTATTTTTTGAGTCCTAACCATATAACTAACACCGTGCAAAGCTGTTTATATTTACTGTTACATCAAAGCCTCAAGATGATATAGTGTGAGGTCAATATTACTGCCTTCAACTTACGGTTGAGAAAGCTGAGACTTAGGAGAGCTACAACAGGATAATTAGTAAATAGACCTCAGAGCTGGATGTCTGAAAAATACATACTAAAAAAAGATAAACTCTGAAAAGATTTATCAGGCAGAATAAGAAAGAAATGAGAAATAAAATATGACCAGAGAATTACAGATGCTTTAATCCTCTGGAAAACATCTCATAAAATGTAAATATATTGCAATATATGTGAAAATCTTGATGATGTATGATATTTGAAGAAGTTTAAGTTAGCATATTTAACCCAAGACAAATTAAAATATTTAAATATAGCAATAACCTTTCTTTCAAGAGTTGAAAATGTCCTTTCAACAAATAACTATTCTTCAGAAAAAAATTTACCTGGACTTTAATGTTTTTGAAGATAATGTCTATAGTAGCTAATTGGTTCCAGAACACAAAAAATAGGACAGAACTTCTTAATTTACTTAAAAATGCACAATGTCTGACATTAAACCTATCAAATTAGCAGACAAAAAATACAACAAAAATCAAACCCTAATGAATATAATTGGAAAATAAAGCTAAAAAGAAGTACTAAACCCAGCAGTATATATTTTTTGAAATTGGTGCTAACCAAATGCAGTTATTCTAGAAATGCAATAATGTTTCAATATTAGGAAATCTAGTGAAGCATGATAAAAAATAGTAGCTCAAAAAGGATAAAATATGATTAATAAACAGGACAAACATTTAATTAAATTTAAGGTCTATTCTTGACTGACTGATAGTCATTAGTTCATAATGAAAAATAATTACATTAGCATTTTTAAAATATATTCAAAATCAATAGTTAATGTCATACATAATGGGGAAAAAAGAGTATTCACAATAAAAAGAACAATACAAGATTGCCTATTATGGCCACTCCTATTTAATATAAAGCTAAAGTGCCCGGCTCAGTAGCTCAGCCTGTAATCCCAGTACCTTGGGAGGCCGAGGCAAGTGGATTGCCTGAGCCCGTGGGTTCGAGACCCGCCCGGGCAACTTGGTGAGACCTCACCTCTACAGTAAATTTTTGTTAAAAAATAGCCAGGTGTGGTAGCGCGCGCCTGTAATTCTGGCTACTTGGAAGGCTGAGGCGGAAGGGTCGCCAGAGCCCAGCAGATGGAAGCTGGGGTGGCCGGGAGCGGCCACTGCACTCCAGTCTGGGCGACAGAGTGAGACTCCGACTCAAAAAAAAAAATAAAATAAAATAATGATAATAATATAAAGCTAAAGGTACTAGCCAATGAAATTAGAGACAAGTAAAGAGAACTGCAATATTTGTAATAATGATAAAAAAGTAATGTTACTTTCAGATATATGATGTATTTTTATATTTTTTTTAGTTGGAGTCTCACTCGGTCGCCCAGACTGGAGTGCAGTGGCCGCTCCCAGCCACCGCAGCCTCGACCTGCTGGGCTCCGGCGATCCTTCCGCCTCAGCCTTCCGAGTAGCCGGAATTACAGGCGCGCGCTACTACACCCAGCTAATTTTGTTTTTTTTTTTTTTAATTTATTTATTGTAGAGATGAGGTCTCGCCTGCCCAGGCAGGTCTCGAACCCGTGGGCTCAGGCAGTCCACTCACCTCAGCCTTTCAAAGGTGGATGTATTCTTTTAAAATGCAGGATAACTAACTACCATCATGATCATCAACATTATCATCATAGTAAAATATTAAATCAATCTACTCTTACAAATCCAAAGCTTCTCTCATATACTTGTCTCTAACATCAGATGAGTAATTTGACCTTTTACAAATGTAGTTTCTTCATATGCAAAATAGATCTAAATCTGTACCTATCTCAAAAGAGTGTTGTCAAAATTAAATGATGCAAGTCTGCAAAAGTTTTTGCCATGGTACTTGGCATGTGAACAAAGCTAAGTATGTTAAAATTTTTTGATAATTTCCTTCTCTTTTTTAAGATGTGGGGTGCAATTCAGGTTTAGGTATATAAGTGATCATCATACAGGTGAAGTTTGGGCCTCCCATTGGTCCTCACTTTGCCTGGTTAGAGATTGGGTACCTTTATTAGTGTTATGTGACCCCCCCCTTCCCTGGCAGTGATCTGCTACTGCCAATCCCTTTAAAGTAGTATTATGATAAATATTATACACCAACAACAATTAGGCAGAGAACCAAATAAAAAGCACAATCCCATTCACAATAGCCACAAAAAAAAAAAAAAAAAAAGAAAAGAAAAAAGAAAGAAATACCTTGGCATCTTCCTAACCAGAAGTCAAAGACCTTTACAACAACTACAAAACACTGCTCAAAGAAATCAAAGACACAAACAAATGGAAAAATATTCCATGCTCATGAATTGGAAGAATCAACGTTAAGATGTCCATCCTACCAAAGACAATCTACAGATTTACCGCATTACCCATTAAATTACCAATATCATTCTTCTCAGATCTGGAAACTACAATGCAGAAATTCATATGGAAACATAAACGACTATGAATAGTCCAGATAATCCTGAGCAAAAGAAACAAAGTGGGAGGAATCACATTCCCAGACTTAAACTTTCTTTTTCTTTTCTTTTTTTTTTTTTTTTTTTTTTTGAGTTGGAGTCTCACTCCGTCGCCCAGACTGGAGCGCAGTGTCCACTCCCGGCCACCGCAGCCTCGACCTGCTGGGCTCCGGCGATCCTTCCGCCTCAGCCTTTCGAGTAGCTGGATGGACAGGCGCGCGCTACCACGCCTGGCTCTTTTTTATTTTTATTTTTTTTGATTTGTTGTGGAGGTGCGGTCTCATCAAGTTGCCCAGGCAGGTCTCGAACCCGCTGGCTCAGGCAATCCCCTCACCTCAGCCTCCTAAAGAGCTGGGATTACAGGCTGAGCCACGGAGCCCGGCTTACTTGATTTCTTGGCTCACACCTGTAAGTCCAGCACTTCGGGAGGCTGATGGGGAGAACTGCTTGAGAACAGCCAGTTCAAAACCAACCTAGGCAACATAGTGAGACTTCGTCTCTACAACAACAACAACAAATTTTAATTAGTAGGGCATGGTGAGGCACACCTGTGGCCCCAGCTAGAGAAAGAAGAAGAGGAAGAAGAGAAAACGGCGAAAGAAGAGGAGGAGGAGGTTACTTAAATTTTAAGAAATTCATGAAAACCACGTGCAGAATAGCTGGGAACTCCAGACTCACGGAAAGCGTGTACTCTTTCCCACAAGAAATCCTGGAAGCTGGACAGGGGAGACAGAAGAGAATTTCCCACACCTACCCCACAAACACACACAGCAGGATGATGCCAGTTTGACAGGGGCTCATCAACAGCCGCTGGGGAGAGGCAGAAATATCGCCCATTTTCCCAGACCCTTTGAAGCAGATTCCATATCTTCCAGCCAGAGGGCAGCAAAACTCTCTTACCCCAGGGTGTAGAGGTACATCCTCTGCTTTCCAGGAAGGATAGAAGTAAGACATGTCCACCACTGAGGAAGAGGTGGGAAGTTCTTTTTCCCACAAGATGTAGGCAAGGATCCACTGCTCCTAGATAGGGAGTAGAAATAAAAATCTTCTGCCCAGGGGAGGCACAGAAAACTCTCAACTACCTCCCCACCATTTTCACCCATCTATTCTCACAGAGCAAGCTGTTATTCACCTAGGCATATTTTTTTTTAATTGAGGTAATGTTCCCCTAACCTGCAATTAACCATTTTAATGTATACAATTCAGTGACATTTAGCACATTTACAATGTCCTCAACAATCACCCTTACCTATTTCCACAACATTGTCATCACACTCAAAGAAAACTCTATGCCAATTCTTCCTCACCTCCCCCACCCCAGCACCCATTAATCTGCTTTCCGTCTCTATGAGTTTGTCTATTCTATATAGTGCACATAAATGTACCCTTTTGTGACTGGCTTCTTTCACTTACCCTAATATTTTGAAGATTCATCCATGTCATAACATATATCGGTACTTCATTTCTTTTTATGGATAAATAATATTACATAGCAGGGATAGAACACATTTTATCAATTCATCCACTGATGAACATTCAGTTGTTTCCACCTTTGGCTGTTGTGAATAGTGCTGCCATAAATATTCGCCATTGCACTTTTGTGCTAGCTGTTCTCACTACCTGGAATGTTCTTCTGTAGAACCACTACACATCTGGCTCCTTCTTATCATTCAGGACTCAGTGTAAATGTTATCTCTTGAAATTAGTCTCTCACAACCTCCATTCCAATGTAGCTCCCCAGTTACTGGCTGCCCCAATTCTCAATCTAGCATGTCTCACTGCACCGTCTAAGATTATTCTATTGTATTCATCATCTAAGATTATTCTGTTGTATTCATTGTCTAATATTATTCCATTTTCTATCAATTTCTCCTCGCTAGAGTTATATCCTCCTGAGAGACAGAAATGTTTCTGTCTTTATACTGTACCCCTCACCCCTTGAAGAGTTTCTGGTACATAGCAGGTGCTCAATAAGTATCTGTTACATGAATGAATGAATGAATGAATGAATGAATGAATTAGCTAAAACAAAATAAAGCAATACACAATATTGTTGTGCCTATCAACTTGACAAAGATTTAAAACAACCTGGTTGATCAAAAGAACTACAGTGAGGTTCTAAAGAAAAGAACAGTGTCATCTGTTGCCAGAGGGAAGATAAATGATGCAAACTTTCTCGAGGATGATTTGGCAATAAATATCCCAAATCCAAAAACTACATATTCTTTGTGCTAGTCGTCACATCTGCATATTTATACTAAGGGAGAAGATCCCAAAGATTTAGACCAAAGGATATTTTTTCAGCATTCCAAAAATAGCAAAATGATGAATTCTCACAATTTCTATTCATTGGGGACTACAGGGAACCAATACAAGGAACTACATACAGTCACTGAAAGGGATGTTATGGATACATATTTATTGGTGAGAACATTTTCATGAATTTTTGCCAGTTAAAAATGCTGGATCCAAAAAAGTATATTAAAAAGGATCTAATTTTAGAAAAAAAGAATATATGAGCTGGGCTCGGTGGCTCAGCCTGTAATCCTGTGCCTTTGGGAGGCTGAGGTGAGTGGATTGCCTGACCCCGCGGGTTCGAGACCCGCCTGGGCAACTTGGTGAGACCCCATCTCTACAATAAATCAAAAATTAGCCGGACGTGGTAGCATGTGCCTATAGTTCCAGCTACTTGGAAGGCTGAGGCGGAAGGATCGCCGGACCCCAGCAGGCGAGGCTGCGGTGGCCAGGAGTGGCCACTGCACTCCAGTGGGCGACAAAGTGAGACTCTAACTCAAAAAAAAAAAAAAAAGTATATATATATATATATATGTATATGTATATACATATATATATATATATATATATATATATATATATGGCGATGAGAAAGGAAGAGCAAGAGAGACGAAGATGTAATAATAATTGTCATTCCATGATGTGACTATAGGAAATTTTTTGCTTGTATTGCCCATGGTTTTCATTCCTAAGTCTTTAAAATGGTATGTTTTATGAAGAAGGCCAGAATAAAAACAGAAAGAGCAGCACCTGTCACAGGCTAGTCAGTACCATTGACTTAAGGGGCAGACATGCCATAAAGGAGGAATGTCAACACAGACAAATTTGAAACAAGGGTCCAAGAAGAAAAATACAACATGGCTCCTCTGACAAGATCCATGGAAAATAAACATAGACTCTGGGGGACAAAGGAATTGTAGCCAGTAGAAAGACATTCTCCAATGAAGGGACAGGTTGGTTTCTTAAAACTCACCATGGCCTAAATAAAATATCTCCCAAGATTATTCTCTTTGCTTGTTTTTCATGTGCTAATTGAAGACATTAAATACTTGGTCACTCCAATTTAATTGTGTTCAACAAATATGTTTTGAGTTTCTTCTGTGTAGCAGGTATTGTACTTGGGGATTGAAAATAAAAGGATGAGTAAAAAATAGTCCCTATGCTCAAGGGGGTATCGGAGATGAAGAATGAGAGGAAGAGACCAAAATTTGAACTTGGGCAATTGAGTCAATACCATTAATTGAGAGAATAAACGGGAAGAAGGAATTCGGTTTTGGACATGAAATCAGTCAGGAATGCTTTTTGGCTATAAGAAACAGCTCAACTAGCAGAGTTTAAGCAACAGACATTTAATTGCCATGCCATAAAATCTGAAGTATGCAGTCCAACCAGTGCAATAGTTCAACAATATCAACAAAGATCCAGGCTCAATCCATCCTTTCCTACAGCATCCTTATCACATTGTCTCATTGTGTTTGCGCTTCTTACTTCATGTCTATAAGATGGATACCATAGCTACTTGCATCACACTGCATTCAAATACTCAAGTAGACAAAGTAATGTCAGCCTCATCTCTCCCCTTTTTTTTTTTTTTTTTTTTTTTTTGTTGGAGTCTCACTCTGTCGCCCAGACTGGAGTGCAGTGGCCGCTCCCGGCCACCGCAGCCTCGACCTGCTGGGCTCCGGCGATCTTTCCACCTCAGCCTTCCGAGTAGCCGGAATTACAGGCATGCGCTACCACGCCCGGCTGATTTTTTGATTTATTGTAGAGATGAGGTCTCGCTGCCCAGGCGCGTCTCGAACCCGCGGGCTCAGGCAATCCACTCACCTCAGCCTCCCAAAGGCGCGGGATTACAGGCTGAGCCACCGAGCCCGGCTCATCTCTTCCTTTTATCAGGAAAGCCATTTTTTCCCAGAAGTTCTCAGCAGATTTTTCATTTCATCTCATTGACTACAACTGAATTAAACAGCTATCTCTAACTAGGTGTGGTGGCTCACACCTGTAATTCCTTCACTTTGGAGGCCAAGGTGAGAGGATTGTTTGAGCCCAGAAGACCAGCCTCAGCAACATAGTGAGACCTCGTCTCCATAAAAAATCAGCAGAACATAGTGGTACATGCCTGTAGTCCCAGCTACTTATGAAGCTGAGGTTGAAGGATCCCGAGCCCCAGAGGTTGAGGCTGCAGTGAACCATGATTGTGCCACTGCAACTCTAGCCTGGACGACAGAGTGAGACTGTCTAAATAAATAAATAAGGTTGAAACTAAAAAGTCTCTGCACAGCAAAAGAAATAATCAACAGAACAAATAGGCAACCCACAGAATGGGAGAAGATATTTGCAAAATATATCTGGCAAAGGACCAATATCCAGAATCTACAAAGAACCCAAACAAATCAGGAAGATAAAAGCAAATAACCCCATTAAGAAGTGGGCAAATGACATGAACAGACATCTCTCAAAAGAAGATACACAAATAGTCAACAAACATGAAAAAATATTCAACATCACTAATCATCATGAAAATGCAAATCAAAGCCACAATGAGATGCTACCTTACACCAGTCAGAATGACCATAATTAAAAAATAAAAATAGATGCTGACAGATGCAGAGAAAAGGGAATGCTTATACACTGTTGGTTGGAGTATAAATTATTGCAACCTCTGTGGAAGGTGATATGAAGATTTTCTCAAAAAACTAAGAATACGTCTATCATTTGATGAAGAATCCCACTACTAGGTATCTACCCAAAGGGACAGAGGTCATTATATTAAAAAGATACTATACCTGCATGTTCATCACAGCACAATTCACAATTGCAAAGATGTGGAATCATTCTAAATGCCCACCAACCAATCAGTGTATAATTAAATTGTGATATATATGTATATATATATATATATATATATATATAAAATGAAATACTATTCAACTATCAACAAGAATGAAATAATGTTTTTTGCAGCAACTTGGATGGAATTGAAGAACATTATCCTAAGTGAACTAACTCAGGACTAGAACCAAACACCGCATGTCCTCACTTATAAGTGGGAGCTAAACTAAGGATTTGCAAAGACAGAGAGAATGGTGTAATGGACACTGGAGACTCAGAAGAGGGGAGAGAGAGGGTGGAGGCATGAACAATCACCTATTGGGTACGGTGTGCACAGGTGGGGTTGGTAGGTACCCTTAAAGCCCAGTCCAAAACTATTTGTGGCACCAAAGCTATTAAAATAAAGAAAAAAGTAAAACATACACACACACATACACACACACACAGAGAGCTATCTCCACCTACAAAGAAGGCTGGGTTTCCCAGCACTATGGTCAAAGGTTAAATAAAAATTAAAAGCGTTGAGAGGTATTGGCCACAGACAACATGTTCAGTCAAAGGTATATATAATCTCTTGATAGTTTTTTAGCATGAAGCAATACTCAGACCCAACCACTGACATTAAGTTCCTAAACCCATAAAAACTAAGGTCCAGCCAGACCCTGATTTGAAGGCTTCACAAATGTGATCTCACTCTTTGAGGACCTTCCAAATCAACCAACCACCTTCGTTACAGGATTCTGATACTTCAGCTAAAAACCCAACAAACCCTAGAGTTCTTAACATCGCCTTCAGGACATAAAAGAGAAGCAATAAGTAGTTTCTTATTCACTGATTAATAGAACCTGGGCATACAGAAAAATTTAACCTAGAATAATATAGTTTTTTACCTTCGCCCAACAACATCTGACTGCATAAGGATTTCTAAAAATGAAGATAAGGATAGTTGCTACAAATTCCAGAGTATATGTTAGCCATTCTACTACAATTTTATTATTCCTCTTCAATCACTCTAAGGAGTTTCCTAAACCCCAATATAACAAAAATCAACTTATATTAAATACATTAATCAAGAAGGAAAATAAGTACAAAAAAGCCCACTAACCCCATTCAGTTATTGCATGGGTGGTAAGAAAAATTAAAATGCAGTCTTGCTTGCTAGCTAGATGTAAATCATTTTATAATTCCAGAAAAATCAAGTAAACAGCCATTAAACATGTAAAAATCTAAATACATAAATAAAAAGCTATGTTTTTATTATAATTATAAAAACAACGTAAATAAATATAAATACTCCCGGATGCATAATGTAGTTCTTCTTCTTAAAAACATGAAGCAGAAATAATGCACTTGTATGAGACGTGTACATTATTTAAGGAGACACTAAATTTATGTGAAATTTTCTGAATTTCAGAACACTTAGAGTTTCTATAATGACCCTTTCACCCATATTAGCATCATAATTGGTTTTCCTCTTAAAATTTCCAACACTAATAACAACACATTGTAGCAGATTTTTCCAGATTATACACAATTCCCTTATTGTCAATGATCTTTGAACATTATAAAGTATGCTAATGATTTCACACACTTCAGGGACTCCTTTGGATTCAGTGAACTAATTCATAGACACACAGGACATTTTCAAGTCATTCTGTCTGTTCTGTCTCCAGGCCAATCTGAATTTAAAACTTTCTTAGGGAGACTTTTTTGCCTTCTGCTAAGCATTGCACAGGTGGAAAGTACATGAATATGCTTGAAAAACAAAACTCTAGAAGCTGAAAATAATTAGGCCACTTGCAAAGACACTTGGCTAGGATTAGAATGTAGCTACAAGGGAAGTTAAGCAACACAAGCCATGGTGTCCAGCTTGAGCAGGTTAGGCAGGTCTTGATACTTACAAGGTCAAACAAATGTACAAGGCTAAATGTGCGGTGGAGAGGGATGCGGTAGCTGTGTGAGTTCAGGATGCAGGTTAACGTAGGTAAGGGGCATGGTGATTCTGGGACACCAGATGATTTACTGGTATGCTAAGAAAAGAAACCAAGACGGATGCCCAGGTGCAAAATACAAATCAGTGCTCTGGGGCGGGAAAAGTCTGTGACTTGGAGGCACCAACATGATTGGAACGCATCTCTAACACACCACCTACCTGAACTAGAACAAACATTAATTTGCAGCTCTGACTCGGGTAGGGCTTCAACTGCTGTCCTGGTCAAGATTAGGAAGAAAAGAGGGAGGGTTAATCTTTGGTCAGAGAAAGGAGAGAGGCATAAGTGATTTCTCCTGAGAGGAACAAAAAAGGCAAAGATGGAATCTATACATGATATAAAAATGGATAAAACAGATCTCTGACAACAAGGTATTTACAATGTCATGGTATTTATAATTCCAAGGTATTTACAATGCCATGGCAGAGATAAAGCACCTTATGTAGTGAAAATAGGGCAGGTGCATAATGAGTTGGAAAGAAAGACCAGCAGGGCAAGTCTTGAAGGCCATATGCAGTGTTCAAAGTTAATTTCACAGGCATGGGGGAACCTTTGTAGTTTTTGAGCAAGGGAATGACATCATACGGGTAATACTTTAAAGTAATGGATCTGGTTATGGTGGCTATGAAGAACGTGGCATGTTTTCTTAAAGGTATGTTTTTTAAGCACAATTTTTCTTCCTTTTTGAGGAATTTCCACCTTCCCTTTGGTGTCCTCTGGGAGATTCCTAACTCTGCTCTATCATATACACCAGCATTTCAGCATTCCAGGGCCTTGATGTTCCAGAAAGGAGTATAGTATAAACACAACAGTGACAATAAATATTATTTTGTAACCAAGTGGAGCTCATAGTTGAAAACAAACTTTAATTTTTGTAGGCATTTTTTTTAGAGATTGTTAGACTATCACTCTTTACACCTCATTTTCAAAATGTAGGAACCCTACCTATTAATGAACAAATGTGCACAGGTTTTTAAAAATATTTGATCCCTTGTTCTAAGAATAATGGAAGCCAGAAAAACACAGAAAAGAATCTCTGTAGGGAAGTCAACTTGAGTATGAATTAACTACATCTCAGTAGGATAATTATTTAAAGAATCAAGCACTAGACTTCACAAAACGAAATGTCACATTTGCCATACTCTTTCCAACATCCTTTCCAATACTTGAGCCTCCTGAAAATTGTTTGATCTTCAAGAACCATAGACTTATCTCTGTATTATACACTTCATCTGGTGATGTTGGGCTATTGAAATACCCATTCCCTACCCCCAACTTCTTTCTCTCCCCTTTGGGATTGTGTCCCTCTTTCTCTTTATTTGCATTATCTTTCAGATTCCTGGACTTGAACAATCCTCTGCCTAGGACACTTGAGGGCCTCAATGTTCTAAGAAGTAGCAACAATATTGTCAGGATAACAATAGAAACAGTCATCAGTAATAACAACATTCTATACACATTCTATCACTACATCACTAATTGAAACATGACCACAAAGCAGTGGGGCTTGAAGGAGAAAAAACATGATGAGGTCATCAGAACATTAGTCAGTCTCTCTAATTGCTAGCATACAGATCCAAGGTTTCTAGTAGAAACCCTATTTTCAGAATTTTATAACTTGGCACTTGTGATCTACTGTCGACTTAAACTTGACATGAAAGCCCCCAGGCATAGGAACATAATCAACTGATTCTGAGTCATATAAAAGGGGGGGGCAACAAACGTAAATTACAATCATTCACAAACAGCTCTGTTTAAAAATGACACTTTACAAGTGGCCATTCCTCAGGTGACCATTCTTCCATCAGTGCCATGGTCATCCTGATCCATCACCTACAGAGAATTCTGGAAGGCAGGAGCCACACACACCGTCAAATAACCTCATGGGCTGTTGGCGAGAATATGTTATTTCAGGCCAGGTCTCTATGTCTATTGTTTCAAGAACATGAAAATGGTCCCCATATTAAGGATTTTATGACAACTTAATTTTTTTAAATGTGAATCTGTACCCCAAAAAATGTGATTCTAATGTTTTTTGTAGCAGTTTCAGCACTTTTCTTCCCTCATTGGCACTGGTCTCCTGGTGATGACTGGAGGCCACAATTAACCAACCAGCTGCCTTTGGCTAGCCTCTGCTCAGGGTGTTCAAAGCCCATAATATGATTCTCAACATGTCATTATTATTGCTAAGCAACAACTGGTTAGAACCAACCGAATGTAGCAAATGGTGTTTTAGAAATTCTACAGAAAATTATCATTGTGCAAAGACACAGCAGCCTACCTGGGTAAAAAAAATAATCATAATGAAATGCTGATGAAAATAATAATAATGACAGTGGTGTTTATTTTAGGATATACCCATGAATAAAGAAGTCAGCAATTCCCCATTATCATGTGTCAGTCAAACTGACATGGGTAGGTTTTCTTAGCCTATACATATGTATTAATCATGTATACATATTCAGTATTGTGAAAATTCAAGATACAATTCCGATCTAAAGGGGCTTATGATCAGGTTATAAAGCAGTTGATACACATAAAGCAATTTGTAGGAGCATCATGACAATAATTGAATGTTAATTTGTTGAGAGTTAAGATGAAGGAGACTGAAATTATGAGGGAGGACTTGACTGAGTAGTGGGGTTCTGGTCAGTGGAAAGAAGAGAAGGCACATTCCGAATGGGAGCATCCATGTTAGAAAAGGTAAGAGACTGAAAAGTGTTGGTTATAGGTGAATCCCAAGTCTACATAGCACCTAAGCAAAGCACTGGGAAGTCACTGTTAACACTGAACAGGCTGTTTTATTCTGGCACCCAGGAGTGTGTCAGAAAGGAAAGGGTCAGGCCCTGCCCCAGACCTATTAAACCAGAATCTGCATTTTAACAAGATCCCCAGGTGAGGCCTACGTGCATGAAAGTCTGGTAAGCACTGCTATAGACCAGGCAGGAAAGACTGGGAGGTCAGAGAGAAGACTTGGAGAGCTGAGGACCTACCCAGTTGCCACTCGTGTGCAGGGAGAGCTTGGCAAACCATTTAACTTAATAGGGCCCTCATTTCCTTATCCTCTGTAGGAAGGTAAATTAGAAATGATCATCATTCTCTAACAGAAGGATGCCTTTTGTCAATCAAAATTGAACATGAGACCTTAGTATATAGAATCAATATAGTAAAGTGCTCAACTAGCTCACATAAAATGCATCTGAAAGTCAAGTGAGAGGGCTGTGTTGATGCCAGAAAGGACTGTTTTTGTCAATTCTGATGGAACATATTAGAATTATTTTATTACCCAGAAAGACGCAGATTTAAAGAAAACAGTGGGGGGAAATACCAATTAATACATTCTTCTCTCTGTTTTAATGTCTTTCCAGCCACACCATTTTCCACCTGAGAATGGACATTGACCTCATTATCCTCTTCAAGTCCACAAATATTTATTAAGAGTTTTCTACCCAAAGGAAAACAATATATATACATATACATATATGTATATATATATATTTTTAAGTCTCATTCTGTCACCCAGACTGGAATGCAGTGACCGCTCCCAGTCACCACAGCCTCGACCTGCTGGGCTCTGGCAATCCTTCCGCCTCAGCCTTCCAAGTAGCTGGAACTACAGGTGCGCGCTACCACGCCCGACTAATTTTTTATATTTATTGTAGAGATGAGGACTCGTCAAGTTGCCCAGGCAGGTCTCGAACCCACGGGCTCAGGCAATCCACTCACCTCAGCCTTCCAAAGCGCAGGATTACAGGCTGAGCCACCAGGTCCAGCTATCAATATATTTTTTAAAACTTACTTGCAGTCTTATGTTCATTGCAGCACTGTTCACAATAGCAAAATCATAGAACCAACCTAAATACCCACCAACAATTGACTGAATAAAGAAAATGTGGTGTATATACACCATGGAATACTATGCAGTCATAAAAAAGAATTAAATCATGTCCTTTGCAGCAACATGGATGGAGCTGCCTGAATGGATCATCATCCTAAGTGATCTAGTTCAGAAACAGAAAACCAATCACCATGTGTTCTCACTCATATGTGGGAACTAAATGGTTGAAAAGATGAAATAATATACTCTAGGGACACCAATAACGGGGGAGGTTGAGAGAGGAACTAGGGCTCACAAACTACCTACTGGATATAATGTTCACTATCTGGGGAATGGGCTACCTGAGACCCAATCCCTACTACTACACTATATGTCCATGTAATGAAAATGCATGTGTACCTCCTGAATCTAAAATAAAGATGAAAATCAAAACAGTTTCATCTTAACCAGAGCATAACTCATTCTCTAGGAGGGAGTTAACATAAATACACACACACACACACACACACACACACACACACACACACACATATTTTCAAACGTGACCAGCCTAAGCAGGATGACAAGGAGAAGGACATCAGAAAGTCAACATATATTGAGCACTTACTAAACTCCAGGTTCGGTACTGAATACTTTCCATGAATGATTTCATTTCATTTTTACAGCAGCCCCACAGGGAGGTGCACTTATCCTTTTAAAAGTAGGACATCAAAGTGCAAAGGTTAAATGCCATGTCCAAAGTCACACCAATAGAAGGTGATGGGGATAGCTTTGGAACCCACGTCTCTTTCTCTACAGGCTGTTTGCTCAGCTCTCATTCATGTTTACATCAATGAACATGTGAAAGTGGAAAAGATTGTGAATGTCCCTACCCCAAAGGTATTATGATTGCCCCAGGAAATATTTTAAATCTGTGGTTCTCAATCTTGGTTGTACACCAAAACTGCCTGTGGAGGCTTTTAAAATCCTGGTGGCTAAGCCAAACTCCAGACTGATTAAATGAGAATTCTCTCCAGGTTGAGCTGACCTCAAGCTTTGTCCCCAAAGTCCCAGGAATACGGAGACTGAAGATCTAAAATATGAGTTGACATTCCTTCTAGGAAAACATTACTGCATTCACTGACTAAAGATACAGTCCACAGATGCAATTACGTATGTTTTGGGAAATGAGGCATTCTAGGAGGCCTGTGCTTTTAAGTCTAGGTCTTCAGATAAAAATGTTACATTTTTGAAATTTTTCTAGAACTTTTTAATTCAAGTACAAACATATTGTACTTTTAACAAACAGCAACAACAATTAAAAAAAAAAAAAAGCATAGTAAGGTCTGTGAGCTGTTTGGCTGAGTCTCCCTTGAAAAGCAAATTCAAAATGAACTGAGTTCACTCCGGCTGTCGCCACATCTGTTGCGTCCTGTTTATTCCCTTGGCAGCAGCCACCAATACACATATTCAGGGTCTGAGGTCAAGAGAGTGCCTGCTAGATTCCAAAATGCCAAGAGGAGAAATGAGAGGAGGATGGAGAGCGGAGAAGACTGTACATTGTAAACAACTTCAAAGCATGATTTTTTTTTTTAAATCTACTGATGCCAGGTGATACTTTAATTGGGACTAAGAAAATTTCAGAAAGGGATTGTAGGAAATCCTGTATATGAATTTTTTAAGTTAGCATCTTGCAAAAAAAAAAAAAAAAAGAAGAGTTTTAAAAAAAATTAGTACCCTGCAAAATTGTGCTAATACTTTGGGTTCTATTAGAAGCACTGATTCGTTACTGGCACAGGTTGCTAGTTCAGCTTGTGGGTTCTCCTGACCTGCTTTGATCACCACTCATTAAGTAGCCAACTCTTTATGTTTTTCCAGCCCCTGCTAGATTTATTCAAATATTGTCTAGTAAGAGCATCTGGTTGAAATTCCAGCTCTGTTACCAACTGCTATGTGACCATAGGCAAGTTAATGAATCTATCACCTTTCTCTAAAGTGGGAAGAATGAAACTAACACTATCGTATAGAATCGTTTTAAGATTAAGTCACTCTCTTAAATGAGTTGATATATTTAAAGCAGTTAGATGGATGCCTAGCATAGAACTAATGAAATTTGAATGTTTGTTTTCATTATTAATGTTTCATAAAATACCAGAGGAAATCAGTCTCCTTTGAAGGTGAGTATTGCTGTGGTGTCAGTTTTTGGGGTGGTATTGGTAATTCCTTCCCAAAATAGAAATAACCACAGTCCCTTTATAACTGTGGGACCAGTCTAACAGGGCCTACTCTATTGATACAAAATGTAGAATTATCTTGTAGGTATAGCAAAGCCAAAACTACAAGTCATGAAACCCAGACATGCACAACAAACAAAGCTCTGACATCTAACAACATCCAGAACCAGGGATCCCTTTCCTCAGAACCAGAAGCCTGAGACATGACCGGACCTTGAATGCCAAAACTTTTTCAGAATCAAGAGGTCCGTTGGTCCAGAAGATCTGGGGCAAAAATTTGCCTCAACATCCCTTACCATAAATGGTCAAACCTGAAGTTCTCCAATTAGACTCTGTCAAGCCAACATTTCTTTTCTTCTTCTTTTTTTTTTTTTTGGGAGTTGGAATCTTACTCTGTCACCCAGGCTAGAGTGCAGTGGCACACTCACGGCCACCTCAGCATTGACCTGCTGGGCTCGCAATCCTTCTGCCTTAGTCTTCCAAGTAGCCGGCACTACAGGAAAGCAACCAGGTCCCACTAATTTTTTATTTACTGTGGAGACGAAGTCTCGCCAAGTTGTCCAGGCTGGTCTCGAACACTTGGGCTCAGGTTATCCACTCGCCTTGGCCTCCCAAAGTGCTGGGATTACAGGCTGAGCCACCGAGTCTGGCCCAAGCCAACATTTCTAAATCCTTTCCCTTGCCTTCTGATTCCTTTAAATTTTCCCTAGACCCCAGATCATGGAGTCACACTTGAGCCCTATTCCTGTCTTCTTACTGGCTGGTTTTGTAATAATAATTTTCTTGTCTCAAAAGTCAGTGCCATAGTCATTGGCTTCTGCAAGCATCAAACAATGAGTCCATTTGCTTGATAACACTCTCTTGGGTGGGGAGTTCATAATCATGTTTTCTTCTCTTGACTCCTAGAGCATTCAGAAGATCTATTTTTCCATATATCATTTGCTGCTTTCTATATTTTTTTAAACTTTCTCCACATTCAGATAGCAAAGACACTCTAAGCTTTTAAGAAAAACAAAGCATGACTTTTTGGTTTTCTGATCTCTTTAACACCTAGGACATAGTAAATGCTCAATAAATTTTTGGATGAATGAATGAGCCTGATCAAAGCCAGTTAACATATTTGTAGATAACTTGACGAATTCATAGGTTCATTATTATCTAATTCATTGATGATGTCAGATTGTTAGCTTCTTGGGAACAATTAAGACCACTTAGAGGACTCAGTCCCAGAGTTCTTTACATACTACATAGAAACCTCCTTTATCAATAGACTCTTTCTAGCTTTCTTTAACATCACTTTAGTCTTAGTAAAGCTAAATTACTTGTATTTTTCTAAACATAATGGGATATTTTTGCTCCTACCATTTCCTTTGACTTTCTTTTACAGATAATCAAACTCATCTTCTAACTCAAAATAAGTGACCTTCTTATATACAATAATTCTTATATGCAATAAAAAGACCTAATATAAATGACTTTATAACTCTAAGAAGCCACCCCTAAAGCCCAGATAGATGCCCCAATTATCTATCTCAACAAGTCTCTTCCCCCACCCTACCACCATTGAAAAATTTAGTGATTTAATCAAAATTACTTTTATCATCTATTATGGTTTTATAAATTAACTGGGTTCAGTTGGATGGTTCTCATGCAGGGTGCCCCAGGAGGTTATAGTCAGATGTTAGCTAGGGGAACAGACATGGGAAATCTTAACTGGGTTAAATACCCAGAATGGCTTATCTCGTGGCTGGCAGTTGATTCTGGCTGTCTGTTGGAAGTTCAGTTGTGGTCATTGATGGGGGCCCCTACACAGGGCCTCACCAAGGTGGCTTGGGTTTCTCCTGGCAAGAAGGAACACTGCAAGTACAAGCATTCCCAGATATGGGAAGCAGAAACCTTAAGCTGGCACCTTAAAGTTAGCGTCTAAAAACTGGTCCAATATCACTTCTGCCATGTTCTATTAATCAAAGTAGTTACGGATTCCAACCAGAACCAAGAGACAAGAAACTAGACCTGCCTTTCTATGAGAAGATTATCAAAAAACTTGTGGCTGTCTTTCATCTGCTACAATGGTCATATGTGCAACTTTGGTCACCTAGACAAACCTGTTTTAAAATTATATTGAAGCCGAGCTCAGTGGCTCAGCCTGTAATCCCGCGCCTTTGGGAGGCTGAGGTGAGTGGATTGCCTGAGCCCGCGGGTTCGAGACCCACCTGGGCAGCGAGACCTCATCTCTACAATAAATCAAAAAATCAGCTGGGCATGGTAGCACATGCCTGTAATTCCGGCTGCTTGGAAGGCTGAGGCGGAAGGATTGCTGGAGCCCAGCAGGTCGAGGCTGCGGTGGCCGGAAGCGGTCACTGCACTCCAGTCTGTGTGACAGAGTGAGACTCCAACTCAACAAATAAATAAATAAATAAAATTATATTGTGTTGTAATTTCAACACCTGGACTCTTTTGCAATAAGCTCTGTTATCCTTATACAGTGAGTGGCTAGCACTGTACTTGATGTAAATTGGATACCAAATACATACACACAGATTGAATTAAATTAACCTAAACTTAGTAGAAACAACAGATATTTGGAAGAGAGATTCAGGATTCAAAGATCTTTGGAGATTAGTATGGCCCAAAACCCATAAACAGTGATCTGTTTATGAAATACTTATTGTTTCTAAATGCATCACAGGGACAGACTTGGGCCAGATTAGGTTTATACTTTACTAAAACTTTTGTCCTAAACAGTATGTTGCTTTCTCAAGAGTTTGCTCTTGGGCTATCTTAGTCTGTCAGTGATTTGAGTGCAGAAAGTATTAGGAGGTCAAGGAACACTGGCTTGGGAAAGGAAAATTGATATAAGGAAGAAAAGAGAAAATACCAAGTGAATTATTAAGCCATCTCTCACAGTGAAGTAGCATAATTGCATGGAGAAATTCTGGAAAGTAGTGCAAAACACAAGCCATAGAATTATCCTGCCAAGAAGTAGAGAGATGGATGGGGGGGTATTTATTCTCCCACACCCATTAGTCATCGGGTAGGGACTTCCTTTGGCAGTTCTCATCTGCTGCTCTTTGAAGACACAGAGACTGGCTGGTGGCTATCTGGTTGGGCACGCATGGAAACTACATGTGGGTCAGAGACATGTGAGGGAAATATTGAATGCTTTAAATATGGTAACTGAGAGGAATAAGAAAATCTGTTGCATCTGTCATGAAAAATATAAGTAAAGAAGTTCATAAGAATTTTATTTATAATTTAAAAATTAAAGCTTTCTACTACAAGTTTTCAATTTCTTTTCCTTAAATTATCATTAACAGAACTGTGCATAACTTTCTAGAATTATACACACACAAACACACACACACACACACACACACACACACACACACACACCAGATAGTCAGGTTTTCAGGTCTGTAAAGATATTGGGAATGAACACTCAGTATGGTAAAATTGATCCGTTTCTTTAGCTAGTTTTAATGTTTAATGTCAGTTCTAGCCTATTTCTTTTCTTTACATACTTCTTGGAGAAAACCTTCTATTCTGTCTGAAGTGTAGAAAGAGAATGAGCATGAGGGTCGGGATGAGAACTATCACCAAACCTTTCCTTTGTTCTAAATGTCCCTATGCCCTGATCACTAAGCCTCTGAAAGGAAATGTCCTCAAATCCAACCTTACCTTTCATACTCATGATGCTTGTGGGCAAGGATGAAGGGCAAAGGGCACTAGTGGGAGAAACCTTCCCTACCTGGGTCTGACTCAGTAATCTGATAGCAAAGAATCTCCACTCAGCTTTTACTCACACTAAGCTTGCCAGCAGTCTAAGAGCAATGAACCCTAAGAACAATGGCTACCATTTCCATTTTAGGCTCTTGTTCTATAAGGCCCAGTTATGGAAGCACAACCAGTTGATCAATGTCTCAATGGCCTGGTACGAAATCTCCTAGCCTCTTTGTCCTGGCCAGCATCACTTTGGTCATGCCCCTTAGTTGCTCTGAACCTCAGGTTCTTATTTATAAGTTTTATATTTAAATAAGTTTACAGTCTGATGCCAGGCATTGAGTAAGCGTTTGATACATAGTAAAATGACCTTCTCCTGCAATGCTTAGTTAGGCTTGCTCAAGATTCAGCTGGACTTGCTCATACATTTATTAGCTAGCTGTGTCCTCAGTCCTAAATCCCTACAGAGAATTCAATTTCAGATGTCATTTCTTCTACACTGAGAGACTTTTTTTTTTTTTTAGAAAATACTGATGTTTAGGTCCCATTCCATATCAACTGAAATCCAATGCCAACAAATGAAGTGAAACACTTCATGGTTCTCTGGGTAATTCAGTTACCTTTGCTGGCAGGACTGAGAACCACTGGCTTTAAAGCGATCCTATTCAGCCCAAACTCAGCTGGAATTTGTGGAGAGAGAGACTGTCATTTTGTCCAGAGGAAGCTAGTCTGATAAAACTCTGGAAACTTTTTTCTACAAGGACTAGTTGGAGAAAGTGAATATGTTTATTTTTTGGGAAAAAGGTTGAGGGAGAGACTCATGTGAGGACACGAAAACTTTCCTCAAACATTTGAAGAGGTCTAAGATAACTATTTTTAAATGAAATGATTAGCCATCTTCTTTGTATGGCTCTGAGATGTCAAAATTACAGGTATGCAGATTTAATCTCAAGATAAGAAAGAGCTTCTATAATTTCCCCAAAGAGAATGACTCTCTAAAACATAATGAGTTCCTAATCACAAGAAATACTCAAGCGAGGCCAGGTGATTATCTTCAGAAAGAGATTGGACGGATGATCTCAAAGGCTGCTTCTAATCTAAGATTTTATTAATTAGTATTAAGTAATTTTAATGTATTCCCTTTTGTAATAGGTCTCCCTGCTCTCATGTGCCATGGCCAAAGGAATGTTTTCAAATGAGGTATGTTTTCAAAAGTCATTTGGAAGTAACCGAATAGAAAATAAAACCAATGTAAGAAGTATGTTTTTTCCATTTTGCTTGACCTTAGCACTCATAGATTTCCAAGAGTTTTGACAAACTAATAAAACATTCTTCTTCTTCTAAAAAAATAAAAAATAAAAAGGTCAACTTTATCTCTATGCCTGGATATTGTAGTTGTAGATTTTATGGAAACACATGGCTACACAAACCTTGTGCAGCCTTGTCTTTGTGAGCCAATTCCAATATCCCACAAGTACCTGATAGCATCTTTCTATTGAGCAACTCATACAAAGCAGACAAATGTGAGGTCAAAGTCTGGAGTTCACAGGCAGTTATTTAGAAAGAAGGGATTAGGGAGTTGTCAGATATCTGGAGACTCTCAGGGCATTCTAGCTCTTCTTCCAATTTAAATATGTCAAATGCTTATTATTTTATTATTCATTATTGTACAGAAAAAATAATAGGGATCCAATATAGTTTCTGCCTAACTAACTGGCCCTCCAAAGTAACACATTAAATGCCACATTGAAATGTTCTTAAATAAAGTCCCTTTGGAGGTCACTTTTTAAACTCAGGAGCATTTTGTACACTTCTCAGGATCTTGTCATCTGCTATCAGGATTTATTCTTCTTTGATAAGAAAGAAGAAAATTTCAAAAACCAAACTTCCAGAATAAACAACAATCACTTCCAGAGCTTAATGTTAAGATGCAAAGCAATAATTTGCAGTTTTAAGAAAAGACTTCAAAAGCATCAAAAATGAAATGCACTGCGTTTTTTCCCATGCTTTTGACTTCAACTTGGAAAAAAAGATAAAAATGAAATGCATTTTCTCTCTTCTTTATGCCTAGCTTTACTTATTCATGTGGCTTAATTTTGATGAATGGATTAAATTTTTCTCTGAGTTATACCTTGCCTTTTTTTCTTTGCTTAGAGCTTACTTTAGTCAAAGAGTTGAGAGATATAGATTCTGATTGTCCTCAGCACTGGAACAAATTACATTAGATACTTCTGAATAGTCAGAGGAAACACAAAAACCTGCTATTCACTTTGTTCATTTGTTGTTGTCTAATCCATCCTGGTATGCGTTTGCCAGCCTGTTTTTGCCCTTATAACAGCAACTTCATAAGCAGCCCTAGTTATTGTGATAAACCTCTATAGAAATTCATATTTATAAGAAAAAAAACACTACCACATTTCCATTATTGAACAGATTTTTTTTTCTTTTCTTTTTTTGAGTTGGAGTCTCACTCTGTCACCCAGACTGGAGTGCAGTGGCCGCTTTCGGCCACTGCAGCCTCGACCTGCCAGGCTCCGACGATCCTTCCGCCTCAGTCTTCCAAGTACCTGGAACTACAGGCGTGCGCTACCACGCCCGGTTAGTTTTTGATTTATCGTAGAGACGAGGTCTCGCCAAATTGCCCGGGCAGGTCTCGAACCCGCAGGCTCAGGCAATCCACTCACCTCGGCCTCTCAAAGTGCTGGGATTACAGGCTGAACCAATGAACCCGGCAGATTATTATTTTTTTCCCCTCATTTTAAAGATGGGGGGTACAATTCAGGATTAGGTATACAAGTACAGTTAAAGTTTTGGCCTCCTTTTGGTCCTCATTTCATCTGGTTTGAGATCAGGTACCCTTACAGATGTTATGTGCCCCTCCCCCTCACCTCCCCTGGCAGTTTCTGACTACTGCCAATCCCTTTCTTATAGTATTATGGTAAATGAATATAACAGATTTTAATAACATTATAAGGAAGATAATGGCACAAACACCATTTGACTGCAGTAACTGTGTGAATGTAACAAAATAAATTCTTAAATCATTATTCCTAAAAAAAAAAAGTCTCCTGTTATAGATGGTATTCAACTTTCAGTATTGCTGACCACAATCACCTGTCTGGCAATAAGTGTTTTGTTAATGAACTAGTGAAAATACTAGTCAAGGTAGAAGAAAGTAAGAAGACATAGGCAAATTCCAAAAGGTTCCCAAATAGACACTTTTCCATTTCCAATCTTCCTCTGCAATGCTAAAGGCACCGTTAGTTGGCACAGAAAATACACCAGAGACTCCAAATATCTACTGCTTAAATATGTGGCTACTATAATAAATAAAATATGTAATAAATATGTATATTTATCCAATATGGTTGGCAGTTACTAATATCTCTTCCAATTTTCTGATATCTTTAAAATCACAAAAAAAAACCTCATAATAACACAAACTACTCAAGCACCAGAAGAGAGATCTACAAATACAAAATTTACCAATAAGTTTTTTTTTTTGAGTTGAAGTCTCACTCTGCACCCAGACTGGAGTGCAGTGGCCGCTCCCGCCACCGCAGCCTCGACCTGTTGGACTCCGGCGATCCTTCAGCCTCAGCCTTCCAAGTAGCTGGAACTACAGGCGCGCGCTACCAGGCCCGGCTGATATTTGATTTATTGTAGAGATGAGGTCTCGCTGCCCAGGCGGGTCTCGAATCCGCGGGCTCAGGCAATCCACTCACCTCAGCCTCCCAAAGCACAGGATTACAGGCTGAGCCACCGAGCCCGGCTCACCAATAAATTTTGATTCATCCTTGGCAACTGGCACAAGCCTTACTAGCAGAAAGCAAGCCGATGAACCACTTGAAAGAAGTCAGAAAGACTCTCTTGGTTGGGCTGCTCTTCTGCTGGTCCCCTAACTCAGTAGCCCAGCTCAGTGCTGTCTAGATACATTAACCTCACAGTCCCACTGCTACAAGAGGTGACTAGAGGAAAGCATCCCATCAGAATTCCCGTTATACTCACTAGGCAGTTTCAGCTTCCCCATAACAAAGAAAAAGGAGTAAAGGGAGGAGGGGCTGTGTCCTCTTATATCTGGGTATGTTTAATTCCTGTGCATTAGTCAAGAAATTTAAGAAGGAGGTTTGTTTTGTTTTTTGCTTGTTTGTTTTTAAAAGCCTCAAAACAGAGCATTCTTGAGAGCGAATTTTCCAACAATCTGCTGGATCAGACTGCCAAAGAACTGGGATTAAAAGAGGAGAGATAGCCGGGCTCGGTGGCTCAGCCTGTAATCCCGCGCCTTTGGGAGGCTGAGGTGAGTGGATTGCCTGAGCCCGCCGGTTGGAGACCCGCCTGGGCAGCGAGACCTCATCTCTACAGTAAATCAAAAAATCAGCCGGGCGTGGTAGCGCGTGACTGTAATTCCGGCTACTCGGAAGGCTGAGGCGGAAGGATCGCGGAGCCCAGCAGGTCGAGGCTGCGGTGGCCGGGAGCAGCCACTCACTCCAGTCTGGGCGACACAGTGAGACTCCAACTCAAAAAAAAAATTAATTAATTAAAAAATAAATAAATAGAGGAGAGAAAGCCTTTTATTATAATGCTATAATATATACTACTTGTCTATTTGTCAAATACTGATTCTGTGGAGATCTTCCTTCATTTCAGAAAGAATAAACAAGAAAACAGCAAAAGCAAAAAACTTATGAAAATATACATTAGGACAATGAGAAAGAAACCTTATCCTAATAGTTCAGAGGTAGATTATTTATAACGGGTATCTGTTGGGTTTGACACCCAAAATCCTACTTCCCCTTCCTAACAGCTTATTTTACATTTGAGGAATTAACATTTTCTTATGAGAAACAACACTGGAACCATACTTGGGGGGCCCTGCTGGTGAGAGGCAGTTATCTAACTCAAGATAAATTAGATACCCCTGCCTGACACTTCAATCTCCAAGAAGGGTTGCAGTTTCTCATCCCTACAGGAGTAGAATCAGCTTGCTACATTGGCTCCTTTCAGGTCCTCTGATTTTATGAGCCACTTGTAACATTGAATGTTTTTTGTCTTCCTTAGTATAGTAAGAATCTATTTCTGACTTTGGTATACAGCAAAAGAACCCCAACTGACAAAAAGAATATTCTAAAATTATTTCTTTCTGATGGATAACCAGAAGAAAATTATACAATTAATGAAGGAAGTATCACATTTAAAGAGATAGAGCAAGAGTCATGATAAAAGAAGTAGAAGAGAAAATCAAAGGTGGTAATGTGAGACAAAGAAGGGACATTAAGAAGTTAAATCCATTCACAATTAAACTACAGTGTTAGTGTAAGGAGCACCATTGGAGTTCAAAAAAGTGGAATCAGTGTGAAGAAACTTGAGAAGCTCTAGCAAAGCAGAGATAAAAAAACAGAAAAGATGGAAATAGCAGAGGGTTAAACAACAACGTGTAATGTTTCTGGAGGAAAGATCAAAATTAATTAACAAAACAATCAAAAGAAGAAAGAGAAGAGAGAAAAGAAAATATAACTTTCTAGATCTTCCAGATTGAAGGCACTCTCAAAGAAATAGCATAATTCATGAAAGAAGAATCATATGTAGATATGTACTAATCTACAAAAATTAAGAAAAAAATCTTATCAGGATAGATAGAAATGAAAATGTATCTGCAAATGAAAAGTTAGGTTGCCTCTGAATTATCTATTATAACACTCTATCCCAAGTATTCTTAAGTGTTTTTAATCACCTTAATGGGTATAGTTTATATAAATAAGAAGTATCTATTATTTCTTATTTATATACAGTTCAATTAGTTCAGATAAATGTGCACATCTATGTAACCACCATTTCAATCAAGACTCAGAACGTTTCAATTTGTTACAAAAGTTCCTTCATTCCTCTTTGTATATTCTCATTTCCACTCCTGTCCCATCCTGATTTGTTTTTTGTCACTATAGATTAGTGTTATCCATTTTAGAGTTTCATATAAATGGAGTGGTAACAATACATATTCCATTAGTTTGGCTTTATTCATCCGGCATAATGTTTTTTATATTCATTCATGTTTTTGCATGTTTCAGTAGTTTGTTCCCTTTTACTGCTAAATAGTATCCCATTGTGTAAAAATATTGTAAATGTTTTATCTATTAATATGCTGACGGATATTAGGTTTATTTCTAATTTGGGGCAGTTATGAGTCAAAGCAGTATAACATTTATGTACAAGTTTTGTGCAAAAATGCACTTTATTTATGGTTGTATGGTTAACTTTCTAAGAAACTGTCATACTATTTTTCAAAGTGGTTGTATTTCACCTTCCTCCCAGCAGCGCATTAATATTCTGGTTGGATAAGAAAATGACTGACAGTGGTGGGAAACTATGGGGGGGGACAGAGGGGAAGGGAGATGGGATTAATGGTAGTAAACATCTGTCTGGGGACTAGGAGACACCTCTTATCAACAAGGGTGCCTGAATGAAGCATGTTTGTATACCTAACCCTTAACTGTACCCCACAATATCATAATAAAAAATATTGATTATAAAAAAATATATAAAGTCAGGCTCGGTGGCTCAGCCTGTAATCCCGCGCCTTTGGGAGGCTGAGTGAGTGGATTGCCTGAGCCCGCGGGTTCGAGACCCGCCTGGGCAGCGAGACCTCATCTCTACAATAAATTTTTTAAGAAATCAGCCAGGCATCGTAGCGCATGCCTGTAATTCCGGCTACTCGGAAGGCTGAGGCGGAAGGCTCGCCAGAGCCCAGCAGGTCGAGGCTATGGTGGCCAGGAGTGGCCACTGCACTCCAGTCTGGGCAACAGAGTGAGACTCCAACTCAAAAATATAATATATATATATATATATATATATATATTCTGGTTGGTCCACATCTTCATCAATACTTTGCATGTTAAGTCTTTTCAATTTTAGCCTTCTACTGTGTGTATATGTAGTAGAAATTTCTGGTTATAATTTGAATTTCTCTGATAACCAATTATTGTGAACATCTTTTCATATAAAATCCAATTTGAAAACAGGCCAAAGATTTGAGTGGTTACTTCCTTAATGAGTATACAGTGTCCCTTCTTATCCTCAGGGAATAACTTCCAAGAGCCCAGGTGGGTGCCTGAAACCACTGATAGTACCAAATCCTACACAGAGTCATCCCTCAGTATCCAAGAGGGACTGGTTCCAGGATCCTTGTCAATACCAAAATCTGTGGATGCTCAAGTTCTTTATATAAAATGGTGCAGTATTTGCAAATAACATATGCATATTGTCCCATATACTTTAAATCACCTCTAGGTAACTTATAACACCTAATACAATGTAAATGCTACCTTATCTCTTATGGCATGGGCACTTGGGGTTTTGATCAGGAATTGGTTGCCAGTTCCAATTTCCATAGGGGTGTCTCTTGCATTTTCTATGGTTCTTATGAGGTTTTACGTTAAGGTCTTTGATCCATTTAGAGTTGAGTTTTGTGTATGGTGATAGGTAGGGGGTCTGGTTTTAATATTCTGCATGTGGTCAGCCAGTTTCCTCAGCGCCATTTACTGAGTAGGTTCTCCTCTTCCCAGTTGTTGGTGGTGGAAGATTTATCAAAGATGAGTTGGTTGAGAAATTGAGGTTTTGCTTCCTGAATCTCTATCCTGTCCCATTGGTCTACATGCCTGTTTTTGTACCAATACCTGGCTGTTTTGATAATTGTAGTTTTTTGTTTTTGTTTTGTTTTTGTTTTGTTTTTTTAGTTGGAGTCTCACTCTGTCACCCAGACTGGAGTGCAGTGGCCGCTCCCGGCCACCGCAGCCTCGACCTGCTGGGCTCCGGCAATCCTTCCACCTCAGCCTTCCAAATAGTCGGAATTACAGGCATGCGCTACCATGCCCGGCTGATTTTTTTGATTTATTGTAGAGATGAGGTCTTGCTGCCCAGGCGGGTCTCGAACCCGCGGGCTCAGGCAATCCACTCACCTCAGCCTCCCAAAGGCGCGGGATTACAGGCTGACCACCAAATCCGGCTTCATTGTAGTTTTATAATAAAGTTTAAAGTTGGGGAGTGTGATACCTCCCGCTTTGTTTTGTTTGTTTGTTTATTTGTTTTGCCGCAGATTGACAAGTGGGACCTCATCAAATTGGCAAGCTTCTGCAAAGCCAAAGAAACCATCAAGAGAGCAGGGAGACATCCCACAGAATGGGAAAAATAGTTGCCAACTGTAGATCTGACAAAGGTCTAGCATCTAAAATCTACAAGGAACTCAAATTTGCCGAAAGAAAAAAACAAACAGCCCCATTACAAAGTGGACAAAAGACATGAATAGACACTTCTCAAAAAAAGACATACGAGCAACCAACAGATACATGAAAAAAAGTTCAGCCTCACTAGACTTCAAAGACTTGCAAATTAACACCACACTGAGACGTCTCATAACTCCAGTCAGGATGGCCATCATCAATAACTCGAAAAACAGATACTGGAGAGGATGCCGGGAAAAGGGAACATGTCTACATTGTTGGTGGGAGTGTAAACGAATACAACCTCTGTGGAAAACAGTTTGGTGATTCCTGAAAGATACAACCCTGCAACCCCCCTACTGGGAATATACCCAGAGGAGCTCAAACTACTCCATGAAAAAGACACCTGCACACGCAGCAACTTAGTTGGACTTCGAGTCTATAATACTGAGTGATCTATCACAGAAACAAAGAACTGAGTATCACATGTTCTCACTCATAAGTGGACCTTGAACAATTATTGTAATACTGTAAGAAAAGGACTGGCAGCAGCAGGAAACTGCTGGGGAGGCGGGATTGGCACTAGTGGGAATCTGCTGGGGAAGGGAGGCCCACCGCATCAATAAGGGTACCTACATAATGAACAAATGTATACCTAACCCTGAATTGTAGCCCACATCCTTAAAATAAATTTTTAAAAAATAAAGTAAATAAAAAAGCAATATAAATACTATGTAAATAGTTGTTAAGCTGTATTGTTTAGGGAATAGACAGGAAAAAACAGAGTCTTTATATGGTCAATACATAGGCAACCATTGTAGGCCTAACTACATTTTCAATCCATGACTGATTGAATCTGCCAGTGCTGAACCTGTGTATACAGAAGACTGATTGCATACTACGTTTTTTGTTATATAACTTACATACTTATGATAAAGTTTAATTTACAAATTAGGCCTAGAAAGAGATTACCAACAGTAACTAATAATAAAATAGAACAATTATAACAATGTGTTGCAATAAAAGCTACGTGACTGTGGTCTCCTTTTGTCAAAATATCTTAATACTTTCAAATTGTGATTGACTGTAGAAAATAAAACAGTGGATAAGGGATACTATTGTATACAGGTGGCAGATAAGCACAAGAAAAGATATTCAACAGCATTAGTCATTGGGGATATGTAAGTTAAAGCTACAAAGAGGTACCTCTACATTACCTATTAGAGATACCTGCTGGAATGACTAAAATAAAAAATGAGATAATACCAAGTACTGTCAAAGATACAGAGCAATCTGACCTCTAGTACATTGCTTGTGGAAATGTAAAATGGTACATTTACTCTGGTAAACAATTCAGTACTTTCTCATAAAGTTAAACATACACTTACCATGTGACTCAAAAAATTGCTTTCCTGGGTATTTACCCTAGGGAAATGAAAACTTATGTTTATACAAAAAAGAGTTTTATGTAAACTTTGATGGCAGCTTTATTTGTAGTAGACAAAAACTAGAAAAAAACAGCTCAAATGTCCTTCAAGTGTGAATGGATAGGCAAATTATAGAACATTTATACAATGGAATACTACTCAGCGATAAGAATTATGATTCATGCACTCAACAACTTTGATGGGTCCAGTGCCATTATGTTGAGTGAAAAAGTCAATCTCAATGATTATGTACTGTATGAGTGAATTTATATGACGCTCTCAAAATAACAGAATTACAGAGATGAAGAACAGATCAGTAGTTATCAGGGGTTAGGGCTGGGGCAGAGTGTAGCTATTAAGGAGTACCATGAGCTGGGCTTGGTGGCTCAGCCTGTAATCCCACGCTTTGGGAGGCTGAGGTGAGTGGATTGCCTGAGCCTGCGGGTTCGAGACCCGCCTGGGCAACTTGGCGAGGCCTCATCTCTACAATAAATCAAAAAATAGCCGGGCGTGGTAGCACACACCTGTAGTTCCAGCTACTTGGAAGGCTGAGGCGAAAGGATTGCCGGAGCCCGGAATTTATCTATAATGATGGAAAAGTATTAGATTCTGATTATGGCTATGATTGCTTAAATCTATCATGATAAAATTTAGTAGAGTTGTACAACAAACATAAATCAATACAAAGGGGAAGAAAGGGACTAAGAAACACAATTTAGGATAGTGGTTGCTTCTGAGAGGAAAAAGAGCCAGGCTGTGATAGGGAAGTGCACACAGGAAACGTCAAAGATATGGCAATGACCTTTTGCTTAAATTGAATAGTGGATTTTATTACTCTTTATACTTTATGTAATAAATATTCTTTGTAACTATTCATTGCTTAATGAAAAACAATATTTTTAAAAAGTAAGGAGAGTGGCATTACCTGGAGGAATATACAAATGCCAAGTGGTGGTTCCACACTCAGTATTTTCTAAAAGTCCAAATTCAAGTATTCTCTCTCATATTCTCTCCCAGAGACTTTGTGAATCTGTGCTTTCTCTATCTCTCTCTCTCTTTGTGTGTGTGTGTGCTTGTAGATAATTATCCCCTTTATTTTATTTTTTTGGTTGAAAAGATATGCTCACCTCCCTTGCTATGTGCATGCTTTAAATTTGACTGATTTTATCTTGGTAAGTAAATAACATCTGTTGAAAATTAAAATCTATGTTACATATTTGGCATGTTTGCTCATTTTTAAACTACTATTTTGAGTTCATTCTCTGTTAATGGTAAGTAAATCATGCAATTATGAAACTTTTAAAAATGTAACAAGGAAATACGTATTCATAAGCTGATTTACTATGACTGATAGATTGGAAAACTCAAAGCAAAAAGGTTTCAAAAAGTCTCTAGGTAGGTTACCATTATTTTTAGTTTTCACACACACAAAATAAAGGGTATGGGAATTTTAAATGGAAAATATACAACTGTTTAACCTTTTAGCAACCCTGCATATTAAAAAAGACAGATCGAGAATTAAATCAGCCATGTCAAGACTACAAAACAATATATTCCTGTTTGTTACAAATAGAGAAAAATAACTTATTGCAAAATTGTTTTTATGCCAATTAAATTGCAAAAAATATTGACTTATGACACATATTCATAAATAAGAACTAATGTATATGAATAAACAATTTATCTTTTATGCTCACCTCTCTTGCTATCTGCTAAGGAAATATTTTATCAGTTAAATTATTCTAAACCAGGATCAGCAAACTTTTTCTGTAAAAAGCCAGGTAGTAAATATTCTAGACTTTGAAGATCATATGAAATCTGCAACAACTGCTTGACTCTATAATGCAAAGTCACTCTAGACACAAGTAAATAAATGAGTGTGGTTGTAGTTTCATAAATGATTAGCTACATAAATAGGCCACAGCACATACTTGACCCAGTGGTCATAGTTTGCCAACCCCTACTCTCAAATGTTTTCGGCAGCTGGTGTGTGTATGAGTACTCATGCATATGTGCAAGTACCTGTGCACCTGTGTACATACAGTAGCATGTATTCCTATACCTTTCCCCAGATCAGAAATGTTCAATATAGAATTAATTTCCTTTGGCAATTTTGCTTAGTAAAGGTGAATATTTGTTTCAATGAACATATTATACATCATGTAACAGTGGCACACCCATAAATAGATAACGATGATGAACAAGACCACTGCGGTTGTGAATCAGAAAACTTAGCTTAAGTAGATGATTTTCATACCAGTCTTTCAACAAGGAAAAGTATTTTTCTTACCTCCTTTTTTTCCAAGAACTAGGTCTCAAAATATGGTTTATTCAATTTCTATTGTCCTATTTCACAATGCTTTCCGAAATATGAGTGTATGTGTGTGTATATATATATTTATATATACATATATATATATACACACACAATGCACACACATCTGTGTTTTTTTGTTTGTTTGTTTGTTTTGAGTTGGAGTCTCACTCTATCGCCCAGACTGGAGTGCAGTGGCCGCTCCCGGCCACCGCAGCCTCGACCTGCTGGGCTCCGGCGATCCTTCCGCCTCAGCCTTCCAAGTAGCCAGAATTACAGGCGTGAGCTACCATGTCCACCTAATTTTTTGATTTATTGTAGAGATGAGGTCTTGCCAAGTTGCCCAGGTGAGTCTTGAACCCATGGGCTCAGGCAATCCACTCACCTCGGCCTCCCAAAGTGCAGGATTACAGGCTGAGCCACCAAGCCCGGCCTTCTATAATTATATTTGATAAGAAAGTATTCTAATTGTCCTCTGAAGATTGTTTCTAAGATGAATTATTTTTTAAAGAAAATTTTCAGCCAGGCTCAGTGGCTCAGCCTGTAATTCCGCGCCTTTGGGAGGCTGAGGTGAGTGGATTGCCTGAGCCCGCGGGTTCGAGACCCACCTGGGCAGGCGAGACCTCATCTCTACAATAAATCAAAAAAATTAACCGGGCGTGGTAGCACGCTCCTGTAGCTCCAGCTACTTGGAAGTCTGAGGCAGAAGGATCGCCGGAGCCCAGCAGTTCGTGGCTGAGGTGGCCGGGAGCAGCTACTGCACTCCAGTCTTGGTGACAGAGTGAGACTCCAACTCAAAAAAAAAAAGAAAAAGAATATTTTCTTTTAATTACATATTTACATTATGAACAAGCTCATGTTTTCTTAATTTCGTCCATCCAGTAACTCCTTTGTTCATTCTTTTTCTCAGTTTACATATAGTTAAAATGTTTCTCTCATAAAATTAAGGCTGAAAAGTACCAAAATATATTTTTATTGGATTAGATTTTTTCCTGTGAATTTTAAGGCAAATAAACACCTGATTCAAACACAGGAGTAGGAAGAGATAAGGCCAGCTTCATGGTCTGCTCAGCAGGGTCTCACATTTGATTTTGAGTTCTGCTGTTGCCATCTTGAATTTATTAATAATTCCAAGCAAAGTCCCCATATTTCATTTTGTACTGGGCACCAAAAATTATGTAGCTGGTCCTGTAGTACAAGATTTAGAACTCATCAAAGGCAGAAAGGCTGTCTCCAAAAAGCAGTTTTAGAAAGTTCAGATCGCAATAAAATATTCATTTGCTTGACTTCAAATGAAGTTCTCTAATAGTATCAGCTTTAGAGGGTGAAGGAAAAAAAGGTGCTATATAGAATAAATGAAAAATTTCTTTTTTACTTCCAGAAAATAGATAATAATAATAATTTCAATTCTTTTGTTTCTCCTAAAAATGTCAGAAGCAGCCAGCTTGATTATGTAAGATTGAACTATTCCCCTAACTCTAAATGATTTTCCTAAAAAAGTGAATGAAGTTCAAATCGTCAACATGATTAATATAACTCCTGACACAATAAAGGAAAAAGTAGGCTATTCCTTTTATTCAGCAAGGATTTAAAGTATAAAGATGCAAGTAAGTAACACATACATAATATCTATTATTCTCACAACTTAGTATTTTTAATGGACTAAATATTCAATCCTGGACCCTTAGCAAGGTTTATCTCAACTCTAATTGACTAACTGAGGCAGGAATCTTAAAATAAGATACACAGTGCCTATCCTAAAACATTTAGAACTGAGGAAGAGCAGTCAAAGGGAAGACTTCAGTAGAGAGGGATTGGGCCAAAAATCAGCACTACCACTACCACCACCCTATTGAAAACTGCAACTTATGCTCCCCATCTGTTCTCCTGTTTTATTTTTTCTAGAACATGTGCCCATTTTAACATCTTTTATAATATAAGCTCCAAAAAGGTAGAAATCTTTGTTCAGGAATGTATCCTGAATTCCTACAAGAATACTTGGCACACAGTTGGTGCTAAATAAAATATCAATTGAATGAATAACTGAAGCATTGGGATGATTTTCAATTTTACTTGGCTTCACACACCACAAAACCATTCCTGCTGGGAGAAAGCAGATACAAGTAAAAAACTGAGAGAGAAAAAATAAGCTCCAACACTAAGAGAGTAGTGTCTGATAATTATTCTGCAAAAACAAATAGAAGACAAAACAAAACAAAAAGCCTAAAGATTTTGAAATGAGGAGGATGACAGAAACTGCAAGAGCCTTCTCTGATATTCTCTCTGTGCTCCCAAACTCTTTTTTTAAATGTTGAGATCTAAAACACATTACTACAAAACCTGCTTTCTTCTTTCTGTTAACTGGTACAGGTCAATGCACGGGTTAAATTAAAACCCTCTTCTAACAGCCAAATACTTCTATGCTAACAGGTTAGCTAACAGTGCTAAATCCTTGCTGGATATTTCAGGCTTATGTATGGCTTTGTTGGTTTATTTGTGACTGTTCCTCACATCAGGGGCCCAATTACCTCTTTGGTGTCAACCTTTCCAGGGCTGAGGGCTCTTAATAGCCCTCGGACAGCCTGATTCTCTGTCTTCTTCCAGTCCCCTACTTCCTACTGTCTGGCCTGAATTTAGTAAATTAAAAAAAAATTATTCTTTTTGTTCTGAATCTTCTATGCTGAAGAATCTTTAAACCCAAGCCCTGCTGGGTTGTTTAGTTTTGCTTTGTGCATTAATCTGTTTGAAACAACAGAACTGATCAGAAAGCACTGGGATTCCAGAGCCTCTATCAACTTCCATAACGTTCAGCGCCTTCAAATGTCAAGAATGGGTCAAATCTCCTGCCCCTACATCTCAAAGGTCACTCTCCCACACAAAGTTGGAATGAGATAATGTGAATGGGATGTTTTGTACGATACAAAGTGCCAGACAACAGGAACCAGGTGTGAGTCTCAGTGCTTCTGCGTGTGACTGGTGAGCCTGCGTGTTGGGTTTCCTGCCACTTAGGACTCATTCACGACAAATTCCAACCAGCTCAAGCTCATATAAGCAAAACATGAGAACTTACCATGTTTATTATGGGTTCACTTTATTCTTTTCTCTCTTTTCAGGCACGCTTCCTTTGCTCCTGGATGTACTACAGGAAACATGGCCATACTTATTTCTGAATTTATATGTGACACCTTCATCTGCCCACCAATCTGTGTCCTTATGCTATAGAGTCTGATGGCTAAATGTGAGTCAGGTGTTCATCTCTGAACTTATTATAACCAGGAGCAAAAGAATGAACTTGCTGGAAACTCACCTCTTATGTTCATGCCCAGGCTATCACAGGCCCTGGGGAAGTCACTGAGGAGAAAATAAACATACAATAAGCTTTCAACCTAAGGGAAGAGAAAAGTGAGGCACGCAATGTTATTCAAGGTTGAGTCAGCATCTGACTGATGACTGATTTTGAATATATTAGAGTGTGTCATGTAGATTGTCCTAAACACGATCCCCAGGAATTGATATGAGAGTCTTATAGCAAAGTGATTGAAATAAAGTTATAACCGATTACCACAAACTCAATGGTTTAAAACAACAAAAATTTACTCTCTCTCAGTTCTGGAGTTTAAAAGCCTAAAATTAAGGTTCAAAAAAGCTACTCTCCTTTCAAAGATTCTAAGGGAATCCTTCCTTGACTTTTACAGCTTTTGATGGCTCCTGATGTCCTTGGCTTGAGGAAGCATAACTCCAATCTCTGCCTCTGTTGTCACATAGCCTTACCCTTTTTTGCCTGTGTCTCTTCCTCTTTTGTGACTTATAAGGACACCAGTCATTGAATTTAGTGTCCATTTGAAAAATTCAGGATGGTCTCATCTCGAGAACTTTAATTACATCAACAAACACTGTCTTTCAAAACAAAGTCACACTCACAAGTTCTGGAAGTCAAGACATGAACAAATCTTTTTGGTAAATCACCATTCAACCCACCATGGCATCTGTTTCACTAATGAGCAAGATGCCAAAGCTCAGAGTATTTGCACCCATGGAAGGAAGAAGAGGATGTTCTTGCTTGGAGTTTGTGGCCAAAGAATGAGAAAATGTGCAGTGGGGTCCCCCAACATCAGGAGAAGATGCCAAGGTTATTGAGCCTCAGAGGGTTGCACTGGCTTCAGGAGTAGCATTAGCAGCCTGGGAAGCAACAGGAGTGGTCACAAGAACACATGAACAGAAAAGGCTTCCCTGATGAACTCCAAAACCCCAAAGAGCCAAGCTGACAAAGCCATGTGTCTCTAAAGAACAGTTTTATTATGATTACTGTTGCTCTATATCACTCTCCATAGGGTGGGGGGTTCTGCAGTAGCTTCATTTCAATTATATACACATATATATGAAATTGAAGTTTTCAGTTACATTTTTTTCTAAAGAGCTAAACATCACAAACAAAATCATCATAGTTTTTAAAAAGATGGAAAGGTGTTCTTCTAAGGAAAGTAACATACTAGTCCAATAATGCCTCAGTGTTTATTAGTTTCATTGCATTAATTTTTTCCCCAAATAGCAGTAAAAACAAAATCAATAGGAAAGGGATAAGCAGACTTCAATGTGACCATTATTTATGACTTTAAAATCCCTTTGCAAACAAATGGAAAAGTACAAAAAACCAAATGCATTAACTTTGATCTATAGTAACCCCATCCTACAAAAACAGCTCACCCATATTTGCATCTGAGGGAAATACGATCTAATAAGAGTGACTGAAAGAACAGGAATGGGAAGGGTGGAAGACAGATCTTGCCCCTTTCACAATTTGGCTTGGCATCAAGTTCATTTAATTAAACTAATCTCTCTGTATATAATATAACCAATGATATTTCTGAGTATGATGAGTACAAGCAATGTATTGCCCTTCTTATAGAGGAGAAAAATTTTCTGGATGGTGAAAACATAATTTTTAGTTTATTTAAACATTTTATTTTGCATTATTTTCATACCAACAAAACCTGAATTTTTTTAGTGTTTTTATGTAAGTATATGCACACACACATATCCACTAAGTATGTGCAAACACATGGCCATAAATCTCAGAATGAAAACAATCAAAACATTTCTCACCTTTTCACCTTTGTCAGGGGTGACCAGACTAGTAAGACTGGAGTGGATTTTATTGTTGGAGAAAGTCTCCTTATTTTTGTCATAACTCCATCTAAAATAGTTGTATAATAAAAAATAACACCTCAAATTTCTCTGATTGTTATTTTAAAGTGTGCTCTCTCACTTGCATAATCTCATTTGACTCATTTGACTTGCATAATCTCATTGAAAAATGAGGAGGCATTTTTCAACATTAATTTTCATTGGAATGCTTGGTCTTATAATATTAGGAGGCCATGGTTCATCATTTGGGATCACAGTTTATAATCCCAGTGAAGTCTGAGACAGTTCAGCTGCCATATTTCACATCATGCAGAGGACCGGTATGGTACTATGTAGCGAAGTGATACAGACTGTGAGTGGCTGGGATTTGGAGTTGATGTTGGGGAGACATCAGAGAGGCACCATAGAATGTGTCAGGGAATTGTCCACTTAGCCAGGCAGGTCCTCAGAACAGACGGTCTAAAAAGTCAACACCAAGGTGACCTTCCATGATCTCTTGGTCCAAGATGATGTAACCACATAGTCAAAAGCAGCACCTAGATCCTTGAGTACACACTTGAACGATAGCTGCCCCAGAAAATCTCTCAACTCATTTCCAGCTGTGATTTAAGCCAAATACTACTTTTCAAAGTTTGCATTAGTATGTTTTTCTCTTATAGCAGTTAAATTGCTTATCTATATAAATGTATAATCCCTGAAAAGGGGAAAGAGCATCAAGCTCCTTGCATCAGTCTCATCACAGGAACAACTGAAGAACATAGGGACAAGTTCAGGATTGTTGTGGCATCTGCTGATCTGTGAGCTGTCGACACCTTGCATGACTTATCAGGCAATCAGCAGCACCCTCCCCCCGCCCCCGCCACTGATGGATCTTGAAGTGAGCAAAAGGTAACTCCTCTTTAGCCCCTCTAAAAATGTGACAAACCCCTGATTTAGGTACTGCATAGCAACCAATATGCCTAAGAGAAGAATAAATCTTAGCAAACCTATTTAGTCTCCTATGACAGCATGACAGCCTCCATAAACAATATGTGTAGCTTGATTTTACATCTCATATTGGCCTGGGGTTTGTAATCAAAGAGTAAATGTCAAGGCCAGGAAATCTACATTGTTCGTCCACATCTGCACGAACCACATCAATGGTTCTCTACTGATAGCAATTTTGCACTCCCCTCAACAAAGGGTACTTTTGACTTTAATACATTAATTAAATAATAGTATAGGAGTATATGTATATAGAAAAAAATTGAAGATGTTGCCTATAAATGACTGAAATGTGGAAAATATTGCTGTCTCTGTCTTCAAAAGAGGGATCAGGAATTTTCCACCAACTTTTCAGATAATAATCTGTATAGTTAGAACTCTTAAACAGCAGAATTTTTTTTAATTTTAAAGATGTGGGGTACAATTCAGGATTGTGTATACAAATGTTCATTATGTAGGTACCCTTGTTGATAAGGTGTGTCCCCTCCCTCCCCTGGCAGTTTCCCACTACTGCCAATCCTTTTCTTATAGTATTATGATAATTGTTCAAGGTCCACTTATGAGTGAGAACATGGATACTCAGTGCTTTGTTTCTGTGATAGATCACTCAGTATTATAGACTCTAAGTCCATCCAAGTTGCTGCAGAGTTCATAATTTTGTTCTTCTTTATGACTACATAATATTCCATTGTGTGTATGTACCACATTTTTTTTATCCAGTCATCTTTCAACGGGTAGCATGGTTGATTCCATGTTTTTGCTATTGTGAACAATGAAACAGCAGAAAATATTTTAAACGGCAATAACAATTGATAAATTTCAGTGAGGATAAGTGAGAAGTAATACCTAAGAACAAACACTCACAATGCAAACAAAGGATTAGGACACAAAGGCTAAAGTACAGGCGAGAAAAAATCTAGGAGTCATGATGGACTTAAACAACAGCAAGAGTAGGAGGAAGAGTGGGTTAACCAAAGTTCCTATATATGAATAGTTATGAAGCTCAAATCAGACCCCTTCCCCTCAGCCTTATAAGGAGAAATGTTGATATCCATTGCAAGATTCAAGGCTGGGCACAGGGATTTTAGGTCACTGAGGGGCACTGAAGAAAAGAGAACTGGCAATCCATGGGTGGCTCCGGAAACAATTTCTTTTACCTTTTTCAAGACAGGTCAGGCGAAGGGAAAGACGGTCTGTGATGTATAGGTGAGGACACAATTCAGGACCTGGTAGACGTAGCATGTTGATAAAGAACAATGAAGATGGTGGAAAATGCCCCCAGAAGAGTCCCAAGAGTTGTAACCTTGTCACAAGTGTGCTGAACCAGCAATGTAACTAAGATTCTGAAGACAGGAGCTGAGTACCTACCAGGAATGCTAAGACTCTTATCCTAAGAGTAATGCTGGCAGGTGGGTGAGCAAAAACATGAATCCAAAATTTACCCCAAGGAAGGAAGTGAATGAACATGGTAATGGTGATGGTGAAGAGAGGGTATGACTAGGAGTACAGCACTTTCTATGATAGAGTACCAAAACAGGGTAAGACTGCAAAATTACTGCATCCCTTACTCATGAGGAGCCTAATGGTCCCATCTACATAAAATGACTGGGGGTTACTGAGTTATTGAGATATAGTCATCCTCATAATTTTTAGATGTTTGATAGAAGGAAAAAGTGGTTCTTCCTTCATAATACTCCAAGAGTGTTTTCCCCATATAATTTGTTTACTCCACTATGAAGTATTAATGGAATTTTTCAGTCAATTAAATGCTATATGCAAATGCCATCAAAATGTAATTAGTGATAAATGAAAAGTGGCTATGAAATGGAATTGGCATGAGAATAATCTATTTCCTGCTGATTAGAAATAGCTACCATTTGTTGAGTGTTTACTATGGACAAGGCACTGTGCCACGGACTTAGCCTCATCATCTTATAGCATTTATTTCTCATAAGAGCCACTTAAGGAAGATGTTAGGCTTTCTCAATTTATAAATGAAGGAGTTGAGGCACAGAGAAATCTAAACTCCCTGTCCTAAATCAGGCAGCTGGTAAGCAGTAGAGTAGGTCCAATATAGGTTCCTCTGGCTCAAAGGCCAGTCACTTAATCACTGCACTCCATGGCCTCTCCACAGCTCCATGGCCACAGTGTTAGGCAGGAGGAGAAGCTGCTACTTCTTCCTTTCTCCCCAGGGATCTATTGTCTTGGATAAGCTCTAGAATGGTCCTGGTAAAGGCATATGCTGATAGGAAAAAAGTTCTTCCTTCAACGAATTAATTTTCTATTAACTTTCACCACAGTAGAGCACCGTAGTTATAAATGTGGTCTATCAGTTCTATAACCTTGGGAAAAGTAACTCTCTGGGCCTCCCCTTTTATATCGATAAAATAGGGAGAATGAGAAAATTACTTACTTCATAGGTTGTTGTGAGGACTAAAAGATTCAATGCATAAAATACCTTAGGATAGTACCTGGCACACAGAAAGCACTCGATAGATTTCGTCATTATTATTTTTTATAATCATTAAACCATGCTTATTGCTTCTCAAGGATATAGATCCTATTTATCTGATTTGGAATTTCTGAGGCTCTAATTTAAAGTTGAAGTTATTCCTCACTCAATACCAATACCTTTTTCCTTTAGTTCGAAGAAGACTACATGATCCTAGGCCTTTGTGTCTGAACCACCCTTCTCAAATATATCCTTAGTCTTTCTAACATTTCTTGAGGCTTCTTTCTGTACCAAAACCCAGATCAGACCCTCTAAGTCATCCATACATTGCAATGGGATTGACAAACACCACATGTTATAACCCTCTTATCCCCATTGTAAATCCCAAATTAGCTCCCATCACACTCATCCCACCTTCAGCATTCCACATCCTTTTCCTGACCCACCCACCATCACTCTCTACTGCATTTGCTTTCTTGTATAAGTCAAGTTCCCGCCTACTAACTGGGGCACAATTATGTGTTACTCATCTTTGTTCTTGTCCCATTACTCTGTTTTCATCACCCCCAAAAGGTATCTAGTAGGTGATATTTATTCAGGAGACATTTTTTTAAATCAGTATGTGGCACTGAATCAGGGGTCCCCAAGGCCATCCCAGGTTCAGTGCTAGAAAGACTCACAAGACTCAGCATACAGACACTAGCAAAAGGATACAAAGCAAAATCTGCAAAGGGAAAAGACATGGAGAAATCAAGTGTAGGTTTCCAAGAGTTCTCTCCCAGTAAAGTCACACAAGATGCACTTAATGTCTCCAGTTACTAATTGTGACAATATGTGTTAAATATTATCTACCACGGAAACTCAGCACCAAAGGTTGTAGGGGATACTGGTCATGTAGGCATGCATAGCATGTACCAACTTTCCAGACTCCCTGAAAAGAAGCAGGAATTCAGCATAAACCATATTGTGTGCACAGACCAAGCACAGTGAACCAGCTTTATCATTTAATGAACGTTTCATGTTAACACAGGGAACTGTTTACTAGTCAAGTTCCCAGATGCCAGACAAAGGCCAGTCTTGCAAACAGGCCTTTCCAAGAATAGCAATCTCAGGCCTGTCTATGTTAACCCTTTTCTTCACAGGTACTCTGAAACATGAAATCTAATATGTCACATCTTCCAGTTCCTCGGAGTTGTCCTTTTCATCTGTAGTCAATAACAATGTGATGAGCTCACAAGTAGTTTGGTACAAATAATCATTAAAATACCAAAATGTGCTTATATAAATTGGTGAGATTTCAAGGCCATTCCTAGAATAATGCTACTTTGCTTGATTTATGTTAAGATTTCTTTTATGAAAAAGAAAACAGTTAGATTTGTCCTGGGATTTGCACACGGGAGGTTCATCACACTTCTTTTTTGCTGCAGAAATGGAACATTGAGAAAGTTTGATCTAGTCAAGCTCTCCAATCAAAATATTTGGAAACAAGGAAATGCATTCTTCATTCTCAAGAGACAGTCATCTAATAAGGGGTGGCTAGGTGGCTACAGAGAGGCTGTCTGTGGGTCTTAAGGTAGTCTCCAATCTCTATATCTTCTCTTAATACTTATATTACAGAAACCAACTGATTTGTTTGTTGTCTTCTTTCAGTCTTTTGACAATGGCTTTCAAGACCTTTTTCAAGTGACATGGTGAAATGCTGCTTCCTGCTCTGAAATTAGTGGAAAGAAACTGTTACTTTACTTCTACCATCCATTTGAAGCCCATGCAATTAAAATGAAGATATCTTTAATGACATCCACTCTTCTGTATACCTGGGTTACATAGCAACCTCCAAATACATTTATATATATATAATGGTGAAATCCAATATGTCTAAGTATTTTCTCATCCATTTAGCATCCCAGAGGCCTTTTTGGTACTCTTAATTTAGAATCCTATGTCCTACCTTTCAAAGAAGCACCCCATTTTCTCAGAGGTCACCTTGGTCTTGTGATTCCTTGATTTTCCTCTTCTCACCAATCAAAATCATGCACAGTATCTTATTTTCCTATACTTCACATCTCTGACTCCTAGGTTTCCAGCTACGCCAAGATCATATTGTAGATAGTACAATACAGCTTGAAACTATATATAGTTGTTTGGATGGAAAGAAATTACTTAACGTTCAGATTAACTCCAGACAGAGAAGGCCAAGGAAAATGGCACTTCTTCCCACAAATTAAAAGGGGAAAAAAAAAAGGCTAACTCTTAAGTCTTCAATGAATAATAAAGAAGAGAGACAGAAAGCCTAGAGAAAAGAAAGTAAGAAGGAAAGCAAGTGGGAATAGGAAAACAGAAAAGAAACTCATCTGGGATTTAGGCAAGAGGCTCTCAGATTGCAAGATAAGCCAAACTGTCAAGGACCAGTTAAAATAACTACATCAACCTCTATCTTTAATAGTTGCTGCCACTCTTTTACGGTCCCATAGCACTTTGTCTCTGCAACTATTTATATATAGTCACTATAAAAACAACATATTACAAGTCTGTCTCTCATGCACTCAATGAAGAAGGGACTTGGTCCTACTAATTTGGGGTCACTACCACAGAATCTACAAAGAGGAAGGAACACCTAAAGCTCTCATTAAACTTTTTTTTGAGATGACAGAATGAGTGAATGAATATATAAATAAACAAACAAACAAACAAACACATGAACTATGTGGATGAATGGAGAAAGTGAATACTGCTTTAAAAAAAGAAATGATCTGAATGGAGCTGTCAATGTGACACCAATTATCTACTCTGAAGAACACAGTAGTTGCAAAACTGTTATCAGATCTTTTGTTAACAGATAAACTCCTCTGATTTTCTACCACCTCTGCTAAACCCCTTTTTTTGCCTCAGCCTCAAGTGTTTCTTTCATTTAGTTCCATTAGAAATGTTTTCACTTGGTTCTTTTTAAACTCTGGCTCTGGGATCTATGCAGTGCTGTTGCTGAGTGTGTGTGTGTGTGTGTGTGTATGTGTGTGTGTGTGTGTGTGTGTGTGCATGTGTGTGTGTGTGTGTATGTGTGTGTGTAAGCATGAATAAATGTGTGTAGGCGTGAATGTGTGCACATGTTTTAAAGTCTCATTTCTGGATTACTAGTGCTAGTCATGCTAATCATAAAAACTACAGTTATTTTTAAGCTCTAACTCTCAAAGAAAACACCTCCTAGAGCTAAAAATGCATTCTAACTAGTATCTAGAGGTCTCCTCAAATCTACTCTCAACAACTATGCATCTTTGTGCAGATGACTTTAATTCATGAGACAAACTTCTACCTTCTGCCCCTGGTCTGAGTGAAAGTCATATTTAATATTATTTCTCTCTGAGTTTCAATTACAAATGAATCATTGTTAATTTAAAGTACTGAAAAAATAAGCAAGGCAGCTGGGCTTGCAATAAATCACCCTTTAAACATGTAGAAACTGTTTAGGCCAAACAAGCAGACAAGCACAGCTGCCATTATTGTGATATTCCATTCTATGCCAACAAGACTGATCTGAGACATCATCTCATAATGAACAGCACATCTCAGTTCACTGGATTCTGAAAGATCTGCTATTGTAGGTAAAAATGACTTCAAATCAGAAGGAAGTTGTAATTCTGGAAAAGAAAAAAAAAAGCAAATGTTTGAAGTTTCTCTGGCTTATTTAGTTCATTTAGCTCATACTACCATCTTTAATTAAAATAATAGACACAAGAGAATCTAATCTGATCATGGCTTTTACCAGTCATTAGCATGGTACAGGTAACAAATCTGCGAAGATAGGCAACCTAGGACAGCTTCAGTGGGCATTATTTCGGCAACCAACACCCACAAAGATGTTCTCAATTTTAGACTAAGACCTTGAGATCTGACCTCACATCACATTCCTCACCTGTAAACAGGATCCACCCCAGTGGATCATTACCACCATCTAATGGCAGATGGCTCCAACCAAGTCATACAAGGACTTCTACCAGACATTGATGGGAGGTAAAGCCCAACAGCAAAGGGAGAGAATGGAGGGACGTGCCTGTTGCATCCCATTCCTTCTTCTATTTCAATCAACTTCAAGGCTATTGTGAAATTGGTGTTTCCTAACGTGCACTTCTATCAATATGCTTAAGGTAACATTGTTTTTTCTTTAGACAGAAGGAATTATGAAACTAGAATAAACATATGGGGTTGATGGAGTTCAGGTCAAGCTATCCCAAAATATGGCACATTGGCATTTGAGAAAACAGCAGAAGCTGAAAGGTTACTTTTACTCTTATCTGTTCCTCACTCTTTCTCTCCTAAAACAGACCATGAAGCCGGGCTTGGTGGCTCAGACTGTAATCCCAGCGCTTTGGGAGGCCAAGGTGAGTGGATTGCCTGAGCCCGCAGGTTTGAGACCCACCTGGACAACTTGGTGAGACTTCATCTCTACAATAAATCAAAAATTAGCCAGGCATGGTATCACGCACCTGTAGTTTTGGCTACTTGGAAGGCTGAAGCGGAAGGATCGTCGGAGCCCAGCAGGTCGAGGTTGCAGTGGCTGGGAGCGGCCACTGCACTCCAGTCTGAGTGACAAAGTGAGCCTCCAACTCAAAAAATAAATAAATAAATAATAAACATAAATAAATAAATAAAACGGGCCATGCAACTCAGCAGACCTTTCCCTGAAGCAGGTCATAAGACCCTCAAGTCAGATGAAAAAACAATCCTTATCTCTGAAGACACAGGGACACAGAGAAAAATTTTAACAAACAGGCCTTGCTAAGTTCCCCACAGTTTATTACCATTAGATTTTACCCCCTCTGTCCAATCATACCACAACCATCTACTTTTTTCATCTTACTAACATAAAAATACATAGGCTTCCTTGTCCCTTTTGGTCTTCATTTCTGAAGGCTCTTACGTCATGTCAAACTTATATTAAATCAATTTCATAATTTTTCTTGTTAAACTATCTTTTGTCAGCCATGAATCTAGTGATGGACGAGGAAAGAAATCTTTTCACGCCTGCAAGATGGAGGAGAGTAGGATTTCATCCCAAAATTATTAAGAAGCTACAAGTTAATGCCTTTTGTGCCATATCCTGCCAACTCTGACGTGAACCTTTGTTTATAAAATAAGGCAAATTGCAGATAAAATCAGGAAGGTTGTCCAAATTTGCATATGGTTGGCACATACAGAATACACTAAATAATCAAAATATCAGTTCATTGTAATATTTGATTTGAAATATAGTGCTTAAATTTTCATGATACATGGTAATTTATAAGATATGAACCCCTTTAAAAATATGATATGGTTAGAGCAGAGATCCATAAAGTGGAAACTAAGACATTATTTACATCTGATTAATTAATATAGTTAATCAGGATAATTAAAACACACATGTTCTCTTTTCCTCAACAGTATTGACTCTTTCCGACTAAGAAACCACTATGAAAAGCCAGAGCAATAGGTCAACTTGTAACTCTGAGTATTGATATTAATGCTTTTTAACTCACTCGAAGGACAGTCTTTTTTTTTTTTTTTTTTTTTTTTTGAGTTGGAGTCTCACTCTGTTGCCCAGACTGAGTGGAGTGCAGTGGCTGCTCCTGGCCACTGCAGCCTCGACCTGATGGGCTCCGGTGATCCTTCCGCCTCAGCCTTCCAAGTAGCTGGAATTACAGGCATGCGCTACCATGCCCGGCTGATTTTTTATTTATTGTAGAGATGAGGTATCGCCAAGTTGCCCAGGCGGGTCTTGAACCCATGGGCTCAGGCAATCCACTAACCTCAGTCTCCCAAGGCGCGGGATTACAGGCTGAGCCTCCGAGCCCGGCTTCGAAGGACAGTCTTAAGCACAGAGGAAAACTGGCTCTTCAAGTAGCTTTTACAAATTACTGGTATGCTACTTTTTAAATAACCCTTTTTTCCCTCCCACATTAATGCAACTTCCACATTTTCCTTCCTGTGCATAGTTAGGCTCAAAGCCCTGAGTAAGACACCAGAGGACCCTAAATACTTCAGAGAGCTGCCAGCCACAGTTGAGAGTACCTTTTCTTGGGCTAAGAGCAATTGTGCAAAAAAGGAAAAAGTGATGGATGAGAAATTTCAAATAAATAGATGTTCTTTTAGGAGTGTCTTTAGCCAGAAATAATTCAAGCTCAAAACAACATTAAAGAAATATCAAGCAGATAGGCTTTGAAGGATAGCATCTTGCCAGAGAGGAGTTCTCTCTTAAATTTTTAATTTTGTTAAGAAACTATGTTGATTAAAAAAAATTGTGAGTATTAATACTTACTGTCCAAAAGTCAAGCTCTTCAACATTGTTAACTGTATTTCCTACCCAGAAAACCCTGTTTGTTGTCATGTAACCTAAAATCACTGCTCTATGACTCCCTAAGTCTTGGGTTGATTTGATTTATTGTTTCCTATTGCACTTTCCAGTCCCAAGAACTCCATTTAATCCCACTACCCATAGCAGCCACAGCAAAACTCTCATATAGCTTCCATTTTAATTCCAGCTTGGATGAGTTCCTTTTAATACATAAATTTCCCAAGAACTGTGTTTGACTTCCTACATGCTCAACAATGAGGGAGCTCTGACACTTACTGAGAGTCAGCAAACATCATCTCAGCATTCTAAAGGGATTAAGTCATCAAACAATACACTCATAATTTTAACTGCATCAAGAGATTGCAAGGGATATACTTATTCAACTGAAAAACCCATGTGTACGTGTTCTTTTTAGTATACAAAGATATGACACTATCCAAATCCTAGCAAAGACATAGTTCTAATCCATATGTGAGAGCTCTATTTTTATCCTGAAAAAAAGTAAATTTCTGAGCTTCAGTTTTCCCTACAGTTCATAACATGAGGACAAGAAGTCTGGAACATTCAGTCTTCCTTCTATGTGTTGTTTATACATTACAAAAATAAATAGGGGCTATCCAGGATTTCTGCTGAGCCCTCTCACAACCTCCTGATGATTAGTGGAAACTTATAACAAGACCAAAAACTATCACTCACCATCTCTAGTGCTGGGCATTTTTACTTGAATGCAGGAAGAAAGCCTGAAGCCTATAAAGGCATAATAGGCAAGGGTTCAGATCCCACATGTGATATTATATTTAATTACAACTTTGCAAAGATCATACAGGAAATTAACCACACTGTTGGAGACATGCTTTACTTTTAAATGCTTAGAAGGATAAGCATGCAGAAAATCTCAAGAGTATATAAGATCTGAGTTACGATGATGTTCCATTTTGTAGAAGCTCAGGCTTAAAAATAGGAATTGGAAGGCTTACCAAGCTTTTGAAACAAACATAGAATAGAAAGAAAACATATATACACACACATATATTTATATACACACACAGATACACATATGTATTCATTCTATGTATAGGGTTCTATATGGACTTTGAGAGTACCTTTGAGGATACCTTATATTATCAGCTTATAAGTAACTTTAAGCAATAAACGAAATCTTCCCCTTTACAAAGCAAGTTAAGAATCAGAAAAGAACAAAGAAGATATTCAGAATTATTTTAGGTGTAATGTTCTTGAAGCACTAATAGATCTGATTTTGTGAGAGGAAAAAATACCAATAATTTTATGAGTTGACTTTAAAAATTATATTGTAAGTCTATACTTAGGGAACTAAGTAAAATAGACAATAGTGAGCTTTCATAAAAACCATTGAAAGAGAAATTACATGGCGCTTATGTCTGTGTCATGTACTACTTTCTTTCATTTCTTTCAAGCCATTTGAATTTAGGGGGAAATTTAATCTATATTTTGTGATTAATTTCCACACAAATCATGAAGACACATGGTGTTGAATGTTTGATGTGTTTTCAGAACTTTGTAATGAGTTTTTATACTTCTTGCTTTAACCTCAAGAAGTGGCACCTTGCCAAGAGGAGAACTTATATATGATGTCTGTAACTACCGCTCACCTACTCAAGGAGTGAAAAGTTTGTGGGCTACTAGGGAAGGGAGGTTTGGAGGAATAATAACATAGCTATGGGTACACTTTGAAGTTGGCAGTACTTTGAACTCATGGACTAATGGTGTTGAAAATCTAAATGCATAAATAAAATTATTCTGGTAGGTTTCTATATACTAAGGTGACCAAAGTATATAAAAGGAAATAGTTTACCCATGAGAAGTGACTGATCTCAGCTTTGTAAATTATTTCTTCTACTTGAAATTAATGACGCCTTTGTTCTTGGTCAGTTTTCTTCTCACTCTTTTAAGTGAGAATTTCATTCCTGGAAGAAACATGCTCACCCACCCTAAGAAAAGGTCTACCTACATTAATTTATCAAGGTACCTTAAGAATGAGAGAGCTCTTCCCTCCAAATGCAAGAAGCTTGGTAAGAAAAATGATGGTCTAGGAGCCTTGCAGGAGCCTCAATGACCCACAATAATCACATAATCAGAGTTAAGTAATCAATTCCACTCTCCTCTTCTCCATAGACTAATAGTACCTGTTCCTGGCTGCAGTGGCCTGTATTTTCAGAATTAGGAGAAGTGAAAAGCAATAATCTCTAATCTCTGATGCTTACACAAATTGCTCTGACTTATTGGCGATGAGTCTGATCCATTTTGTATTTTGCATTGAAATATTCAACAGCACCTGGTGACATTAATGCTGAGGGTAAAGAAGGAAAGGGAGAAAAAAGGGCTTTTGATCAATGATAAAAACAAGATGATGTTGAAATAGAAGCACAAAAATAAAATTATACCAAATTTAATCATTGCAATTGGATATTTGAGCCAAACTTCAAGATTCAATCCATGTATACCTCTTGGTATCTGTAGGGAATATATTCCAGAATCCCTGCAGATACCAAAATTTGTGGATGTTCAAGTCCCTGATACAAATGTTACTGTACTTGAATATAACCTATACGTATACTTCTGTATACTTTAAATCATGTCTAGATCACTTATGATCCCTAACACAGCAAATTTCATGTAAACAGTTGCTATAGTGTATTTTTAATTGTATTATTTGTGCTGCTGTGTTGTCATTTTTATTTTTTTAAATACTTTAGATATGCAGTTGGTTGAATTTGCAGATGTGGAATCCACAGATAAGTACTGCCTACTATGCTCTGAAAGGATTCAAAATTTGATTAATAGCAAGTAAAATAGTACCCTATATTTTTAAACTAGATCCAAATGCTCCTTTAAATACTTTAGAAGTGCAAGAAAGGACCTCCTTGACTTAGTGAGCAGGCAGAAGGAGGGAATGCCGACAGGAGGGCCTGGGCGTGATGCCGAGGAGAAACACAGCAGTCCTCAGGAGCTCCTCACTCAGTAGTGTAATCCTGTCTAGCAAGTTGAGGACTTACTTCAGGCTCAATAGGAAAGAATAAGTGAGAGTTGAGAGAGAGATACAGGCCTATCTTGAAGCTTTTGTGAGTTCAGTTCCAGACCACTGCAATAAAGTGAATATAACAATTAAATGAGTCACACAAATTTTTTGGTTTCCCAGTTCATATAAAAGCTAAGTTTAATTATACTGTAGTCTATTAAATGTACAATAACATAATGTTTAAAAACGCAATGTACATACCTTAATTTTAAAAAGTTTTATTGCTAGAAACTGCTAACAATTATCTGACCCCTGAGTCATAAGCTTTTGCTGGTGGAGGCTCTTGCCACAATGTTGAAGGTTGCTGACTGATCATGGGGGTGATTACTAAAGGCTGAGGTGTCTGTCGCAATTTCTTAAAATAAGACAACAGTTAAGTTTGCTACATCAATTGACTCTTCCTTTCACAAAAATTTCTCTGTAGCATGGACTACTTTTTGATGGTAGTTTATCCACAGTAAAGCTTCTTTCAAAATTGGAATGAAATCTTCAAACCCTCTTATTGCTTTACCAACTAAATTTATGAAATATTCTAAATCCTTGGTTGTAATTTCAACAATGTTCACAGCATCTTCACCAAAAGCAGTAGTAGAAACCACCTTCTCTGTTTATCCATAAGAAGCAGCACCTCATATAGTCAAGTCTTATCATGAGATTGCAGCAATTCAGTCACATCTTGGGGTTCTACTTCTAATTTTAGTTCTCTTGCTATTTCTACCATATCTACAATGACTATTTCCACTAAAGTCTTGAACTCCTCAAAATCATCTATGAGGATTTCAATCAACTTCTTCTAAATTCCTATTCATGTTGATATTTTAACCTCCCACAAATCATGAATGTTCTTAACGGAATCTGAAATGGTGAATCTCTTCATTTTCAATTCAGTTTGCTCAAATTCATCAGCAGAATCACTGTATACGGCAGCTATAGCCTTATGAAATATATTTCTTAAAAAAATAAGATGAGAGTCAGAATAACTCTTTGATCTATGGACTAAGAAATAAATGTTGTATTAGCAGGCATGAAAACAACATTAATCTCCTTGTACATATCTAGCAGAGCTCTTGGGTGACAATGTACATTGTCAATGACCAGTAATATTTTGAAAGGAAGCTTACTTTCTAAGTAATAGGTCTCCACAATAGGTTTAAAATATTCAGTAAGCCGGGCTCCGTGGTTCAGCCTGTAATCCTGCACTTTGGGAGGCTGAGATGAGTGGATTGCCTGAACCCGAGGGTTCGAGACCCGCCTGGGCAACTTGGCAAGACCTCATCTCTACAATAAATCAAAAAATTAGCCGGGTGTGATAGTGCACTCCTGCAGTTCCAGCTACTTGGAAGGCTGAGGCGGAAGGATAGCCGGAGCCCAGCAGGTCGAGGCTGCAGTGGCTGGGAGCGGCCACTGCACTCCAGTATAGCTGACAGAGTGAGACTCCAACTCAAAAAATACATATATATATATTCAGTAAACCATGCTTTAAATGGATATGCTGGCAATAGGCTTTGCTGCTCCATTTATAGAGTACAGGCAGAGTGGATTCAACATAATTCTTAGAGGTCCTAGGATTTTCAAACTGGTAATGAACATTGGCCTCAATATGAAGTCATCAGCTACATTAGCAGCTAACAAGAAAGTCCATTCTTTGAAGTGATGAAGCCAGGCATTGACTTCTCCTCTCTTGTTTTGAAAGTCCTAGATGACATCTTCCAATATAAAGCTTTTTTTTTCTTTTAAAGATGTGGGGTACAATTCAGGATTAGGTATACAAGAGGTCACTGTACAGATAAAGTTTGGGCCTCTCTTTGGTCCCCACTTTGCCTGGTTTGAGATCAGGTACTCTTACTAATGTTATGTACCACTATCTCCCTCCCCTGGCAGTTTCCAGCTACTGCCAAACTATTTCTTACAGTATTATAGTAAATGTTCAGGGTCTGCTTATGAGTGAGGACATGCGGTACTTAGTTCTCTGTTTCTATGATAAATCACTGAGTATTATAGACTCAGTTCATCCAAGTTGCTGCGAAGTCCATAATTTTGTTCTTCCTGATGGCTGCGTAATATTCCATTGTGTACATGCACCACATTTTTTAAAATCCAGTCCAGTTTCAATGGGCAGTACAGTTGGTTCCCTGTTTTTGCTATTGAGAATAATGCTTTAATAAACATGCATGTGCAAGTATCTCTCTTGTAGAGTGATTTAATCTCCTCTGAGTATATTTCCAGAAGGGAAATTGCCAGGTCATATGGAAGAAAGGTAAATTTCTAGTTCTTTTAGGAATTGCCACACTGTTTTCCATTGAGGATGAACAAGTTTGCATTCCCACCAACAGTGTAGAGGCTGTTTTATCAACATTAGAAATCTGCTACTTAGTGTAGCCACTTGTACTGATTGCCTTAGCTAGATCTTCTGGGTAACTTGCTGCGGATTCCACAGCAGCATTTGCTCTTCACCTTGCACTTTCATGCTATGGAGACAGTTTCTTTCCTCATGAACCAACATCTGCTAGTTTCAATGTTTTCTTCTTCTTCTCTCTTAACCTTCACAGAATTAAAGAGAGTCAAAGTCATGCTCTGGATTAGGCTTTAGTTTAACAGAATGTTGTGACTGGTTTGCTCTTTTATCCAGAACACTAAAACTTTTCCCCTCAAAAACTTTTCTTTTGCATTCATAATTTGGTTAACCATTTGGAACAAGAGGCCTATCATGGCTTTTGACATGACTTCCTCGTGGAGTTTTAAATTCATTGCTTTATATTTAAAATGACAGACGTGATTCTTCCTTCCACTGTAATTAGAGGCCATTATAGGGTTACTATTTGGCCTAATTTCAATATTGTTGTGTCTCAAGGAATAAGGATGCCCAAAGAGAGGGAGAGATGGGGAAATGACTGGTCAGTAGAGCAGTCAGAAAAACACAACATTATGGTTAAATTTGCTGTTTTATATGGGCATGGTTCATGGCACCCCAAAACAATTACAATAGTAATAGCAAAAATCACTAATCACCATAACAGATAAAATAATAGTAAAAAATGCAATTACCCATGATGTGCAATAAAATGCAGTATGCCTATAGTTGAGTGGAAGGATTTCTCTTTTTTTTTATTTTACATATATATTTTTTTCTCTTAATTTTTTTGTTTTAAAGATGTGGGGTACAATTCAGGGTTAGGTATACAAATGTTCATTATGCAGGTATCCTTATTGATGAGGTGGATCTCCCTCCCCCAGCAGATTCCCACTAGTGCCAATCCCACCTCCCCAGCAGTTTCCTGCTACTGCCAGTTCTTTTCTTACAGTATTACGATAATTGCTCAAGGTCCACTTATGAGTGAGAACATGTGATACTCAGTTCGTTGTTTCTGTGAAACATCACTCAGCATTATAGACTGTAAGTCCATCCAGGTTGCTATGAAATTCATGATTTTGTCCTTCTTTATGGCTGTATAATATTCCATCGTGTATATGTACCACACTTTTTTAATCCAGTCCTCTTTCCATAGGCAGCACGTTGGTTCCATGTTTTTGCTATTTCAGATAATGTTGCAATAAACATGTGTGCACAGATATCTTTTTCATAGAGTGATTTGAGTTCCTCCGGGTATATTCTCAGTAGGGGGATAGTGGGGTTGTATGGAATGTCAGTTTTTAGATCTTTTAGGAATCGCCAAACTGCTATCCATAGATGCTGATCTAGTTTACATTTCCACCAAGAGTGTAGAAGTGTTCCCTTTCCACTACATCCTCTCTGGCATCTGTTGTTTTTTGAGTTATTGATGATGGCCATCCTGACAGGAGTTAGGTGGTATCTCAGTGTGGTTCTAATTTGCATTTCTTTGATTACTAGTGAGGCTGAGCATCTTTTCATGTACCTGTTGGCTGCTCATATGTCTTCTTTTGAGAAGTATCTATTCATGTCTTTTGCCCACTTTTTAATGGGGCTGTTTGTTTTTTTCTTTTCGGCATGTTTGAGTTCCTTGTAGATCCTAGATACTAGGACTTTGTCAGATACACAGAAGAAAAATATTTTTCCCAGTCTGTGGGTTGTCTCCCTGCTCTCTCAATGGTTTCCTTAGCTTTGCAGAAGCTTGTCAGTTTGATGAGGTCCCACTTGTCTATCTTATCTCTTACGGCATGGACACTTGAGGTTTTGATCAGAAATTGATTGCCAGTTCCAATTTCCATAAGGTTGTCTCCTGTGTTTTCTTAGGTTCTTGTAGTTTGAGGTTTTACAATTAGGTCTTTGATTCATTTAGAGTTGATTTTTTGTGTACAGTGCTAGGTAGGAGTCTTGTTTTAATCTTCTGCATGTGGTCAGCCAGTTTCTCCAGCACTATTTACTGAATAGGTTCTCTTCTCTCCAGTGGTTGGTGGTGGAGGATTTGTCAAAAATGAGTTGGTTGAAAAATTGAGGTTATGCTTATGCTTCTGTAATCTCTATCCTGTTCCATTGGTCTATATGTCTGTTCTTGTACCAATACCAGCCTGTTTTGATTATTGTAACTTTATAATAAAGCTTAAAGTGTAGGAGTGTGATGCCTCCCACTATGTTTTTGGTTTTTGTGGTTTTTGTTTTTTGTTTTTTTTGCTGAGGATTGTTTTGGCTATTCATGGTCATTTGTGTTTCCATATGAATTCCTGTATTACCATTTCCAGGTCTGAGAGGAATGCTGTTGGTAATGTAATGGGTATTGTGATAAATCTGTAGATTGCCTATAGGACTTCCAGTACTATGCTGAACAGGAGGGGTAAGAGTCGGCATCCTTGTCTTATTCTGGTTTTCAGGGGAAATGATTCCAATTTCTCTCTGTTTAGCATGTTGTTTGTGAGTTTCTTATAGATGGCTCTTACTATTTTGAGGTATGTTCCATCTATGCCTAAATGCTTGAGGGTTTCTATCAGGAAGGGGTGCTGGATTTTATCAAAAACTTTTCCCACGTCTAATAATATAATAATGTAGTTTTTTGTCTTTACATCTGTTGATGTATTTAATTATGTTTATGATCTTGTGAATGTTGAACCAGCCCTGCATTGGGGATGGAGCCTACTTGGTCATGATAGATGATTTTTGACATGTGTTGTTAGATCCAGTTTGCTAGAATCTTGTTGAGAATTTAAACTGTGGCTATCAAGGATATTGGCCTGTAGTTCTCTTTCTTTGTTGGATGCTTACCCAATTTGGGTATCAATGAGATGTTAGCTTCATAAAATTATTTGGGGAGAGTTCCACCTTTCTTGATTGCCTGGAATACTTTCAATAGGATTGGTATCAGCTCCTCCTTGTATGTTTTGTAGAATTCTGCTGGAAAGCCATTCAGTCCAGGGCTTTTGTATGTAGGTAGTTTTCTTGTGATATAGTCAGTTTCCTGGGTTGTTATTGGTCTATTTAAGACCTCAATTTCTTCTTATTTTAACCTGGGAAGGCTGTGTGATATAAGAAAGTCCTCCATTTCATTTAGGTTTTTTAGTTTTTTTCCATACAGGTGTACTTAGTAATCTCTGACAATCTTTTATATTTTTTAGGGGTCATTTGTGACTTCATCTTTTGCATTTCTGATTGTATTTATTTGGGCTTTTTCTCTCTTTTTCTTGGTCAGTCTAGCTAGGGGTCCATCAATCTTGTATATCCTTTCAAGAAATCAGCTTTTGGTTTCCTTTGATGCTTTGTGTTATATTTTTTGTCTTCTGTGTCCTGAATTTGGGCTTTTATTTTAGTGATCCGGATTCTTCTGCTGAAGTTAGGGTTTTGGTGGTCTTGCTTTTCCAGCTTCCCCTTAGGTGATTTGTTAGGCAGTTAACGTGATCTTTCCATTTTCTTCATGTGTGTTTAAGTTCACAGCTATGATAGTCAATATCTCTTTTTAGTTTACCTAGAATCAGCTTTATGAAAGTTGGTGCTCCTATGTTGGGTGCATATATGTTTAAGATAGATATTTCTTGTTGATGGATTGAACCTTTTATCATCATGCAGTGACCTTCCTATTTTTTAATTTTGATAGCTTAAAGGATATTTTTCTGATATTAATATCATGACTCCTGCTTTCTTTTGTGTTCCATTTTTCCTCTCCTCTGGGTTTAATACTTTCTTAAATGTTTCTTATAGAGCTAGTCCAGAGGTAGCATAAATTCTTAGAGACTGAATGTCTGGGAAGGATTTTAATTCTCCATCACTAAGCTTTGCTGGATCGGTAATTCTTGGTGGAAATTGTTTATCCTTGAGAACTTGATTGGGCTCCAAGATCTCTTAACCTGAAGTGTTTCTGTAGATAAGTCTGTTGCTATTCTAACAGGTCTTTCTTGGTAGGTAGTCTGACCTTTCTCTCTTGCTACCTTTAGGATTTTTCTTTTCTTTTCTTTTCTTTTCTTTTTTATTTTTTTTTGAGTCGGAGTCTCACTCTGTCACCCAGACTGGAGTGCAGTGGCACGCTTCCAGTCACCACAGCCTCGACCTGCTGGACTCTGGTGATCCTTCCACCTCAGCCTTCCAAGTAGCTGGAACTACAGGCACGCGCTACCAAGTCCAGCAAATTTTTTAAAATTTATTTATTGTAGAGATGAGGTCTCGCCAAGTTGCCCAGGTGGGTCTTGAACCCACAGGTTCAGGCAATCCACTCACCTCAGCCTCCAAAGCACTGGGATTACAGACTGAGCCACCGAGTCCAATCAGATTTTTTCTTTTATACCTACTTTGTGTAGGTAAATTACTGTGTGTCTAGGAGTTGTTGTTCTCATTTTTTGTCTTGCAGGGGTTCTCTGAATCTCTTGTGTTTGAAAGGTTGTGTCACTGATTAGATGAGAGAAGCTTTGTTGGATAATTTTGTGAAATGTTTGTTTCAGGGTGGTCTCTATCTCTCTATCTGCCTCAAAGATTCCAATTAATCTTAGGTTCAGTCTCTCAAAATAATCTCTCATCTCTTGAAGGTTTTGTCCTGTCTTTTAAAGTTTCTTTTCTATGTTTTTAACAGTTTGGGTTAGTTCCATATTTTGGTCCTCAAGCTGTGAGATTCTTTCTTCTGCTTGGTTAATGACGCTTATCAGTTTGTTATTTATTTTATTCACTATATTTTTTATTGCTGTTATGTCAGTTATCAACTCCTTCATTCTTTCCTCATATCTCTCCCCATTTCTATTTATTCTCTCTATTAATATCTTGATACCTGGGTGTGTGGTTTGAGGCTGGTCATCCTGGGGACTCTTCATTATTTGAGTTCTAAAGTTTGTATTCTCAGTGGTTGACCTTCTAGGAGTCTGTGTGAGATTCATATTCTTTTTTTTTTCTTTTGAATTGAAGTCTCGCTGTGTCACCCAGACTGGAGTGCAGTGGCATGCTCCCGGCCACCACAGCCTCGACCTGATGGGCTCCAGTGATCCTTCTGCCTCAGCCTTCCAAGTAGTTGGAACTACAGGTGCGCGCTACCATGCCCAGCTAATTTTTTTAATTTACTTTAGAGATGAGCTCTCCCCAACTTGCCCATGCAGGTCTTAAACCTGTGGGCTCAGGCAATTCACTCACCTCGGCCTCCCAAAGAGCAGGATTACAGGCTGGGCCACTGAACCTGGCTGAGATTCATATTCTTCCTTTGATTTTTCTTCATTTGTGTAGGTTTTCCTCCCCCCGCCTTTTAAAAAACTCTTCTTTAATTCTGTTGTTCAGTGATGGGGGATAGCATTTATTTCTGTTTGTTCAATCTTCTATTCTTCCTTATGAAGTTCCTCTGTTTTTGTTCAATTCTGAAACTGTACTGGGGGTGGAGACCTCCACTTTTTCCGGTTTTAAGATTTAATTAAGGGGGGAGCTGTGATTCAGAAGCTATCTGCAGATCCCAGTATCTGCTGACAGGTGTGTGATCCCCCTGGAACTCACCTCCCGCTGCTTTACAATCTGTTCATGTAGTCAGGGTGTTTGTTTGCCCCCAAAAGCAAAATGAGAAAAGAAAAGGGAAATGAATGGAAAAAGGAAGGAAGAAGATGAAATAAAGCTGGAGATAGAGAAGAAGGAGAGGAAAAACAGACAGGTTTTGTCTGAATGAATAAGTAGATTATTCAGGTTTTATGAATGAATAAATAGATAAACAAGCAAAGAGAAAAAACAAAAAAGACAAAAACATACAGATAATCATACAAACAAACAAAAACCCCTGTTGGCATACTCTTCCTCAAAAATACCCATACACAAACAGAAAATAAAAAAAAAATTAAAATAACAGAAACAACGCAAGTACAAAAATGTAAACAAAAACAGAAAGAAAAAGAGAAGAAAACAAAGTAAAAACTAAAACAACAAAACAAACAAGAAAAAAAAATACTCTCTGTGGCAGTTTCTGTAACTTCAGATTCCTTTCAGCTGCCAACTTGCGTTAGGGAGTGGCTCTGTTCTCCAGCCCCTCCCCTCTGCTCTCACGCAGGTTTATCGGGTTGCTCTCAGAGTGGGTCAGATGCCCCATGGACTACTGTGGGCAGAGGATGGATCAGCCCAGACTCACCCTACTCCCTGCAGCTGCTGTCAAGTCTCCCACTCAGATCTGATGTGTCTATGCCTGTTCCAGCTTGGGGGAGGGGCATCTGTCTTTCCAACTCTGATGAGAGGATAGACTTTGGGTCCCAAGATGGAGGCTGGGCAGAGCTGGGTGGGGCAATGCCAGGCTCTGCCCAGTTTGGGACTAAGAAGATGGTGCCCGTCTGCATCTGGTTACCAGACTTGGAGCTTTGTTCCAGATTTCCATGAGCTGCCTTTTCCATGGTTCCTCCTGCTTGTGCCGGGTCTGCTGTTGCAGGTGATAGTGTGGGCTGGGTGCCAGGTGGTGAAGGGCATCTGTTCTCTGCTGCCTCCTCTCAAGAGAGCCACAAGAATAACAGACGATCCTGCATGCCTGGGTCTCCAGTCTCAGGGTGGTGGTGGGTTGCAGTCACCTCCAGAGAAGAGCCCCAGGTGCATGAACTTGAGTCTCCCTCAGACGCCATGTTCACTCACCCATCAGCACACACTTACTCACAGAGTCTTTATGGACACTCGCTTTTGCAAGACTCTCACAGTCCAACCTGTTCCATTGCCAATTTGCCTGGAAGCCCACAGGATGTTCTTTAGGAGTGGGAAGATGCCAACCTGCATGTGGGTGCCTGGCGGGGCCACAGCCGCTTTCCTATGGGCCTGTCATGGGCCTCAGCCTGCCCAGGCAAGGCTGCAGAGTGAAGCCCCAAACGGCCCATCCGGGTTCACAGTGCCGCCAGGTGGCCAGCCGGTGGGCCCTACTGTCCCTAGTGACGCTTTTGTTCATCATCACCCACTTCCACCAGCTGTGGTGGTTTCTTAACAATAAGATGCAACTTAGAAATTTGAAACCACTAAAATGAATTTTTAATGCTCTTTTGTATAAATACCCATTGGTCTGTTTTGCGCTTTCAATGGATCTTTTGTCCGTTATTAATAGATTTTGGGAGTCACGTATTGGTCAATTGGAAAATATTTGATTCCTGAACTCAGGGATCTAACTACAGATATTCCAAATGTTTAACATTATATTATACATTATCAATAAACTCATATTTGTTAATATCACCACAGATCTCACAGGAGAGTCTTTAAGTATTTGGAAGCTATCAAGCTCATAGTGACAGATTCAAGTTTTTTTTATTCTAATTTTGTGTGAAAGTTTGACTTTTATCATTGACAACAAATACGGTCAGTTTTTCTTGAAGTGATAGGCTTATTTCATTCATTTTCAATAAAATTCCTGCAAAACATCCAAATCTAAATGACCCTAGTTTGTCTGTCAGTTGTGCTTTTAAATAAAAATAGCATTTGATGAAGAAAGTGGCTAGTTCAAATCACAACTCAAAGAATCACACGTATTTTTCTTTAAGACACCATATGTCATTTGCAAGTGAAGTGCTCATGTGTATTTCCCATTTTTTCACACAGAATATTTACTCAAGTGTCTAGATGTAATAGAATTAATCATTTAGACTGCTAGATAGAGATGATCTTAAGTAAAACTAGCAAATTTTTATACTATGAGTGCAGGGTAGTGAATTTCAGTTAAGAAGCCAGCAGTTTTATCCACTGTTTCTTTAATATCATTAGTGCAAATATCAAAGTGAGATCTTAATACTACTAGGAAAATGGTTTTGGCCCCTTCGAGTGTTCTGGGAATCTCCAGGGGTCTGGAAACCACACATTGAGAATCGCTAGTTTATGTGAAGGCTTAGAATGGAGAACCTTAAGAGTAAAATGTGAAAGGTGCCATATTATAGAATATAACAGATGTTCATTTGATCCTTTGATTTTTTAAAAATAATTTGCAAGCAAGAGTAACTTGATTCTTCCTCTCAAATATATATCTCTTTTATTGCTATAGTGTCTAAGTGTATTAGCATGCATACCACAACCATTGCAAATCATAATGTTGTTAAGATGTTTTCTTGTCAAACTCCTTATTACTGGAAATTCCTCAAGTGTTTCACCATTAACCTTTATACTACATGTTAGTTTGAAATGCCTATTTATTTAAATAAATTCATCTATTGCCATTTTGATTACCACCTTTCTGAGACTGAATGTTGAATTGTATTAAATGTATTTTGAACACCTAAGAAATGAATATGATGTTTGTTCTCATTTGAACTGCAATATATTTTACTATATGTAAAATCATAGTAAACATTTTATAATATTGAACCAGACTTGTATTTCTAGAATGAACCCTAGAAAATGTACATATTGCATTGACTCACTGGCATATCTTCTTTTGAGAAACTGCCTCTTGTCCATTCCATGTTTTCTGTTTTCTTGTTTTTTTGAATTGGAGTCTCACTGTTGCCCAGACTGGAGTGCAGTGGCTGCTCCCGGCCACCGCAGCCTCGACCTGCTGGGCTCCGGTAATCCTTCCGCCTCAGTCTTCCAAGTAGCTGGAACTACAGGCGCGTGCTACCACTCCTGGCTAATTTTTTTTTTTTTTTTTTTTTTTTTAATTGTAGAGATGAGGTCTCACCTGCTCAGGCAGGTCTCGAACCCACGGACTCAGGCAATCCACTCACCTCAGCCTCCCAAAGGCGCGGGATTACAGGCTGAGCCACCGAGAGCCCGGCTCATTCCATGTTATTTTAATGGAGCACTCAATCGTTGGCTATAAAGAACACAAAGAAGACATTCAGAAAATAAAGTGAATTGACTCAGAGGTGGGCATACAACACAAAGAACCTCTTTCCAGGGATGACTATAAAAGTGCTGGAGAAAAGAAGGTCTCTTGCAACTGGCATTGCTGAGTTTGGAGAATATGAACCACGGGTTGCTAACTCCCAACTCCCCTTCCACACAGAGGGAGATATAGTCAATATATGAAGGGAAGCAGAGCTGAGAAATAAAAGAATGAGCCTGTGGATACTTTTATGTCTAAAGCTTCATTCATGCCTGGTCCTCCTGGGTCCACAATCAACACGGTCTCTTAAAGAATTTCAGTTGAGTTCTTCACATGGCAATCACAGTTTCAATATACCCTACTTCACCAGGGTTAACATTTTTCCTTAAGTTCTCTCGAAATTCTCATATTTAGAGTTGCTTCATCAATATTCATATGAAAGAGTAATCTATTTTATGTGTGAATTGGTAGGTGGGTGGGTATTAATTTTGTCAAAGGATCCGAGCTCGGTGGCTCAGCCTGTAATCCCAGAGCTTTGGGAGGCTGAGGTGAGTGGATTGCCTGAGCCCGTGGGTTCGAGACCCATCTGGGTGACTTGGCAAGACCTCATCTCTACAATAAATCAAAAATTAGCCAGGTGTGGTAGTGCACGCCTGTAATTCCAGCTACCTGGAAAGCTGAGGCGGAGGGATCGCTAGAGCCCAGTAGGTTGAGGCTGTGGTGGCCGGGAGCAGCTACTGCACTCCAGTCTGGGTGACAGAGTGAGACTCCAACTCAAAAAAAAAATAAAAATTTTTGTCAAAGGAATCTGGCTTTGTTAAAAATTTTAAAAGGGGCTGGGCTCAGTGGCTCAGTCTTTAATCCCAGCACTTTCCTGCACTTTGGGAGGCCTAGGCAAAGTGGATTGCCTGACCCTGCGGGTTCGAGATCAACCCAGGCAACTTGGTGAGACCTCATCTCTACAATAAAACAAAAAAAAAAAATTAGCCGAATGTGGTAGCGAGCATCTGTAATTCTGGCTATTTGGAAGGCTGAGGAGGAAGGATCACCTGAGCCCAGCGGGTTGAGGCTACAGTGGCCATGAGCATGCTACTGCACTCCAGCCTGGGTGACAGAGTAAGACTCTGACTCAAAAAAAATAAAAAGGAAGAGAAAAAAACAACAAAACTAGACAAAATAATACCAGACAAGTAGAAATAACATAGGCATTAACTGTTGCTTAAAGAGTTAAAAAAATTCCATGTGAAACTACATGAGCTCAAATCTTTTTTTTTTTTTTTTTTTTTTAAGAGACAGGGTCGGGCAACCCTCTTGGGTCCCCTCGCACTATGGTAGCTTTCCTGTCCTCTCAATAAATCCTGCTTTAAAAAAAAAAGAGAGAGAGAGAGACAGAGTCTTGCTCTGTTGCCCAGACTAGAGTGCAATGGTGCAATCGCATAGCTCACTGCAACTTTGAACTCCTGGCCTCCAGTAATCCTCCTGCCTTGGAATCCCAGTGCTGGGGTTACAGGCATGACCCACCATGCCCATGCCGGCTCAAATCTTTTATAGAGATTTTTGTTTTGTTTTGTTTTGTTTTGTTTTGTTTTTGTTTTTGTTTTGTTTTTTTGAGTTGAAGTCTCACTCTGTCTCCCAGACTGGAGTGCAGTGGCCGCTCCCGGCCACCGCAGCCTCGACCAGCTGGGCTCCGGCGATCCTTCCCCCTCAGCCTCCCAAGTAGCCGGAATTACAGGCATGCGCTACCACACCCGACTGATTTTTTGATTTACTGTAGAGATGAGGTCTCGCTGCCCAGGCGGGTTCAGGCAATCCACTCACCTCAAGCCTCCCAAAGGCGCGGGATTACAGGCTGAGCCACCGAGCCCGGCTTTATAGAGATTTTTTTAATTTTTTTTTAATGATTATTTATTGTCAGGTTTTTTAAACTTTTCTTGAATTGATTTTGATCATTTATATTTTCCTAGAAAACAGTTTTTCATTAGCCTACTCATTTATATATTTTTTATATTCTATCTGTAAATATTCCATCTTTCTCATTTCTACTTATATATTTATATTTTTTCTCTATTTTTCATGGCAACTTGGCAAGACCTCATGGATAAGTTAGTGACTTATTTAATATTACTATTTTTTATTATTTATTGCTTTCTTATTACAAAATATTGGATGTATTTAATATTATTTGCTGTCATTAATAATTCTGCTATTTTCCCTTCTAATTCATTAATTCTTGCATTTATAGTTATTAATTTCTTCTTCCTGCTTTGCTAAGTTTAATTTGTTATTCTCGTTCAATTTCTGAGATGCATGGTTAATCCTTTCATCAACATTTAACTCCCTCTCCTGAGAATCATCTCTCGTTAACTTTTAAGAGCCCCCTTAACCATGACTTAGTTCCACCAATATTCTACTAATTCTTTTTTCTTTTTTCAGCATTCAGCTGTTTATCAAACACATTATAAAAGGTTTACTCGAACCTTCCAAGCCCATGTCATCATTAGACGCCTCAGATTCTTTCTTCATTGCTTCCACTTTCTTCTCCTAGGCTGAGAAAGCAGCAGAAACCAGGCGGGACCCCGGCTGGGGCGGCCCCAGCTGCAGGTGCAGGCCCACTAGCCCTCACAAAGCAGATGAGGCTCCAGATATGGACATTGGCCAAGGCCTTTGCCAACAGGCCAGGCCGGAAAGGCTCCACAGTCACACCGGTGTCCTTAATGAGGGCGTTGATCTTATCCCCTATGACGGTCACTTCATCATAGTGCAGGATGAGGGTCGAGTAGATGCAGCGAATTTGGACATGGAGGCCACAGCACGGCGAGTGCAGGATGGAACTGCTGGGCACGGTTCTAGTCCCCAGATGAAGTGAGGTCTTCACCCCAACGCGGCCTTAGTTCCCTCCGAAGGACCGAGCACCTTGGTGGCAGTTGGGCATGGGGGGGTTCACTAATTCTTTTCCAACTTTTTCCTTTAATACAGAACATCAGTTCTTTCAACTGGAATAGGCAGTACTATTCTCACTATTTTCCCCTGCAGTTGGGCAGAAAGAACATTTTCTAAGGCTTTTCAGAAAGCCACTCAGTCAAGCAAAAACCTCAACAAAAACTAAATGGATCAAATAAGCCACCTTGGTTACAAACTCTGCACAATCAGAAAAATAGCTCCGAGAGATATACAAATAATTTTGTCAAAGCAGAAGACAACTAGAGAAGAAAGAGGAAAAGCTAAGACTCGTTAAAATAACTCACATCACTTCACTCTGGGCACTGGGTTTAATCCTATGCAGTTTATTGAATTAAACTTCCATGAAGCTCCTGTAGCACTGAAATTGCCAAAATACTTGAACCGGTTAATGAAAAAAATTACACAAACATATCACAAAGAAAACCAAGGACCTGTGTACGGGCAAATAGTTTTTAAAAGAATTTAATGTAAGCAGTTTGACCGTTTCTGAGAGACATTAGAAGGGCCAAAAGAAATGTCTTATGGTTTGAGCTACCACAAGAGAATATTTATAACTATAGTTTTTTTACAGTGGACTCCTATAGGTGGTAGGTCTTTAATATAAACTTATGATTATCTACAAGTCCTAGAGAAAAATGTGTTTTGAGGTGCTATAATATTTTCTGTGCCATGAAATAATTTTTATCTAAATCAGAAAGGGAGTTTTTAAACCGTTGAGTTGGGATTGCTAACTCATAGGAGGTTTGTAATCGTGTATTCAAATGATTTCCAAGGAGCCATTTTCAAGCTATTGTATTATTAATACAAGGATTAAAGTGTACCCCAAAGGCCTCTGACAAGACAGACTATAACTGCTCCAAAAGGGCTATTATCTTCTAGTCCTTTGGTGATTCAGGATTTTCTGAGATCCTGGGCCCTAAGGATGAACAGCCAAGAGAGAAGGACCATAACCGAATTGGATTTCTTTTGTCATTGCATGAGTAGGAGTTGTTAATCTGTTTTTGCTTTCTGTTTTGAATAAAGGAGAGGAAGTTATTCTCCTATAGAAAAATTTCTACCCACCCCTCCAGAACTCCCTGGTGATTATAGTTGAACAAAAAATGTGTCCTCCTTTTCACAAACCAAGACTGCTGTCTCCTGTTCAGGACTATTGAACAGCTGCTGTCTACTGTGCCAGGGGAGAAGGCTGTGATTCAGGGATTAATTGAAGTAATTTCCCTAGAAACATAGAGTTGAACTTGTGTGGGTAAGGACTCTACAAGGACCAGATGAACTTTGTAAAATCATACCCAGTCTTCATTTGCTAACAGTAGAATCTTAAAAAGCTTCCAGCCAAGGGTGAGTCTTGATGCAGAGCCATAGATCATTTGATTCTTACTAAATTACTATTTCCATTTGTGATATAAGAAATCAGGACTCCCAAAGTCAAATACATTGGTCAGAGTCATTCTTTTTATTAGTGACAAAGTCAATGCTAGGCCTTCGGACATCAAAGCAAATGTGCTTTTGTAATGGCATCTAAGTGGCAAAGCCACACAGATAGGGAGCAATAATGAAAGCAAATTAACAGTAGAGTCTTCTAAATCAGCATAAAGAAGATACGTCTCACCTGGATCTCTGTCTTTATCTGTGCTTCCAATTCATTTAATCCTTATTTCAGCCTCAGCTGCTTCTTCTACACAAAAGGATATCACTGCAAAACAGACTGGAATTATTTTTCTCGAAGTAAGTTTCTTGTTTAAATCTGAGTCTATCAAAGAATAACAACAGCTAGTGTGCATTTATCGAGTGTTTATTATTCCGGACTTTGGTCTATTATCTATTTTAATTTCTTTAACAGCTCTATGTGATAAGGTACTATTATTATCCACATTTTAAAGGTTAGAAAACCAAAGCAAAAGGTTAAACAACCTGTGAAGGTCACAAGGATGGGAAGTGGTAAAGCTGAGATTTGAACTTAGATCAGATCTGAGCTCTTAATGTCCTCTATTCAACAGTGGTACCATATATCTAATTTCTTTAGCTTTGGAGGTTAGAGGATACATTTGAGAATAAAAGAAGGAAGGGAGGGAAGGAGAGATAAGAGGGGATTAGTTAGAGAAGGACAAGGTTAGGTAGAACCTGAGCAAAAATAGCATTGTTTGATCCAATTATTTATGAGGAACTGTTGAAGAGTTTAGAAAATAATTTATAAGTCTAATTTTTTTTTCTGTTAGTTGAACATAATTAGTTTTTTATTTCTACAGCCTCTTTCTAGTCTTCAAATACTGAAATAAGGATTTAGAGTTCATAAAAAATACAATCAACTGGTCATTATCTAAAAGGTACAAAAGGTCTTGCAAACCAAACTATTTTTAGGGGGAACAAAAGAGATTTTTTTTTTAATTTGGAGTTAATTTACACAAGCAATGACACAAATTAATTACCACTATCTGCAAAACAAGACAAACCTAGCAGTGAGGAAAAATACAGGTTGTATTTTAAAACCTTGGCAGCTGAAAACATATCAAGATACATTCTTCCTTGCTTCAGAGAAGGCCACATCCTCATTCAATTTAATTATTTGTATTTAGTTAGAAGCATGAAATGTGCATCAATCTCACTTGGCCTGGTTTAAAAGGAAAGGGTATTGCCAGAGCAAGGGTGACAGCACAGTGGTGTTGTCCAGCAACAGACAGGAGTGGGAGTCCAAGCAATTAAGAAAATCAGCATAAATACTTAAAGTTAAGTAGCAAGAGATCCTGGCCCAAAGCAGAACATGATGGAAGAATAAGACAGCTACCGGGTCACAGAAGAACAACCTAGATGCCAGTTCAATCCCTAGGTCCTAAGATGTCTCTGACTTCCCTTCCTGTGCCCCTTCTGACTTCAAGTTACTGGCTCTACATAGCTCTATGACCCACTCCGCTCTCAAGACTTTGGTATCTTCTGCCCATCCTCTCTGTTCTGCTCTGAACCCAATCTAGACAACTGTCTTGATTTTCACGCACAAGAACATACATATGCGTGTGTGCGCGCACACACACACACACACACACACACACACACACACACACACACACACACACTAAAAACATTTTTGTTTTAAAAACAAAAACAAAAACATTACTGAAAGCATGGAGAAAACAGATGAATTTACAACCTAGAATTAAAATAATCTAAAATCTAGAAGTTCTTCGGCTGCCCTGTATTATTGTTACCCACTTCCCCCTTACTCCCAATGCCCTCTCTCAAATTCTCCTTGTCCCCCAAATTTCTGTTTAATTTTCAGATTAGCAATCATATTGTTTCTTTCTTATATGCAAATGTATACTCTATGGAACTAATCTTATAGAGTCCAAAATAATTATCAAGAGATTTTCTAAACAAAAACAGCTCTCTACCTAGTACTGTATCATCCTCATTATTATTATTGTTATAATTATTTTTATTTATCCAGCTGAAATGTCAAGCTGTCCTCTAGGTTTTCTCTCAGTTACTGAATCCTCTTTTTCTTACCTCCAAATGTCAAAAGGGTCAGGGACTGTGGCTCATGCCTATAATCCCAGCACTTTGTGAGGCCAAGGTAAGAGGATTGCCTTAGCCCAGGTGTTCAAGACGAGCCTGGGCAACATGAGGAGACTTCGTTTCTACAATTAAAAAAAAAATTAGCTGGGTGTAGTGGTGCATACCTGTGGTTCCAACTACCTGGAAGACCGAGGTGGAAGGATCACCTGAACCCGACAGGTCGAGGATGATTGTGGTAGCCACTGCATTCTAGCCTGCGACAGAGTGAGATTCTGACTAAGAAAAGAAAAGAAAAAAGTCAAAAGGACAACAGGGTTTAGAATTCTGACCTCATCAATTTTCTATTATACACTGTCCCTAAGTAATCTTATCAAGTCTCAGGACCTTAAAGGACAAATATGCTATTGACTTCCAAATTTTGTATCTCCAGCTTTGCTCATTCCCCAAACTACAGACTCCTATATCCAGTGTGTTCTCTACATCTCTTTTGTATGTCAAATAAACATCTAAAAGTCACCAACTCCAAAACAGCATGCTTGATTATTTTCCCTAAACCTCTTTTTTCTTCAGTATTGTCCATTCCAGTGAGTAGAACCACCATTCGTCCAGTTGTTCAGGTCAAAGTATAAAAGTCCCTTTTAAACCTCTCCCGTTTTTTCTCCTAAACTTTCCCAGTCCACCAGCAAATCCAGGGGATTCTTCCATCAAAATCATGGCCAATCTGACCATTTATCACACTGCATCCATTACTAAGTGAATCACCAATATCTCTTTCCTGGACATAGCAATGGCTTTCTATTTGTTCTTGTTCTGCTTCCTCCCTATGGTTTCATTTCTACACAGAAGTCAAAGTGACACTTTCAAAATATGAAAGAACATACGCCCCTCTTCTTCAAAATCCTACAATTGAAACCCTTTTACACAAAATAAAATCTAAAGCCCTTCCCACCTCTTTAAGGCCATACAAGTTCTGGATTCTGTATGTATGCCCTTCTGACTTTGAAAAGACTATTCTCCATGGGTTTTTCATATCTCTGCATGCCTTACATGTGAGACACTAGCTGTACTTTGTTCCAGACCATCTCTTAAAAGATGCTTGTATAGCAAAAAGCCTTAACCAATAAAGAGTCTTCCTTTGGAGCAAAAAACAGGTACGCTTACATCCCATCATTAACGGTTCTTATTTCACACACAACAGGGCTCTCTTCTACAACACAAACCACTCTAGAGCAGGTGTCCCATGTGACCTTTTTAACATCACCTGCAGGAATTGGAGTTTGGCACAATAGTGATATAGTGGCTAATACTACTGCTGTGAGTAATAATTGTACTTTCTCTCTGACCCAGGAGTATTATGTCTTAACTAGTACCTGTAAGCTGACAGACCAACTTGCTAGCTTGCTAAGTAAAGGACAATCTCTAACACTTCACAGTTCTTAAACAATTTATTTTCTGTAGTTTTTCCAGTTGTTCATTGGACCCTAGCCACACTGAGCGACTTGTTATTCTCTGGACTCAATAAACACAATTTTAATTCGGTGTACAATTGTTTTTCTCCCAGATAGTCCTGAGTCACTTAACAAGGGGGATACATTCTTTTTTGTTTTGTTTTCTTTTGTTTTTTTGAGTTGGGGTCTCACTCTGTCGCCCAGACTGGAGTGCAGTGGCCACTCCCGGCCACCGCAGCCTCGACCTGCTGGGCTCTGGTGATCCTTCAGCCTCAACCTTCCGAGTAGCCGGAATTACAGGCATGAGCTACCACGCCTGGCTGATTTTTTGATTTATTGTAGAGATGAGGTCTCGCCTGCCCAGCCGCATCTGGAACCCGCGGGCTCAGGCAATCCACTCACCTCAGCCTCCCAAAGGCGCGGGATTACAGGCTGAGCCACCGAGCCTGGCAGGGGATACATTCTAAAAAATACATCATTAGGTGATTTCATAATTGTGCAAACATCATAGAGTGTATTTACACAAACCAAGATGGTATGTTCTACTACACAGCTAGGCTATATGGTGTACTCTAATGCTCCTAGGCTACAAACCTGCACAGAGTACTATATCGTACATATTACTGTACTGAATACTGTAGGCAATTGTGACACGATGGTAAGTATCCATGTGACTAAATGTATCTAAACATAGAAAAGGTACAGTAAAATTATGTGATTATATTCTTATGAGACAACTGTCTTACATGTAGTCTGTCATTGACCTCCACATCATGATGTGGCATATAACTGTATTACAAGACGTGAACCTTCTCTACTTTTGAGTTTTTTCTCAATTGTCACTTACTTAGAGAGGCCTCCCTAATTCATTTCCAGTATACTCCTAGCTCTCTTTGGCTTGGTTTATTTTTTTATAAAGAGCTAATTATGTAGTAAATGTATTTGACTATTTTCTTATTGTTTGTATCTCCCACAAAGATGTTCTATGAGGGCAGGGACATGATTTGTCACATCTACCACTACTTACCTAATGCCAAAGAAAATCCTCAACACAGAGTTAGTTGGTTTTAAACAGCTCTTTCTAGTCTATCAATTATAAATGTGTTTAGAATACAAATTCTTGAAGTCTAATAATAAGAAATACTAAGTAATATCAATACAAATGACAATGTAAAGAACCCTAGAAGACTGTTCCTCCATAAGAGCAATAATAATCACCAAAAAAATGTCAATAACTATCAAAATAAACCATGTCAGAACTCTGAAACTAGCCAAAAGTTTGTATCTACCCAGAGAGTGTTCAACAGACACAACTAAATCCCAGAAAAAAAGAGCAAGGGTTTAGGTGTTTTAACTTACCCTAGCCCTTTTATTCAGCCCCTACTCATAAATATTCTAGAAAATGACAGCCTTCATTCCCAGTGTCAGAGAGAACAAATTAAATATCATGTGCAAAAATGTGTCCTTAGTTGATCTTGCTGGAGGTTCCCTGGAATACCAAAAGTTTGACTTTATCTCATTAATTTTGAACTGACACAGTGCAATAGCTGTCACCCAAGGGGCATTTGTCAAAACCATTTACAGGCAAATGTTTGGGTCTTTGTTTTCTGGGGAAAATGAATAACAGTTGGGGAAAACAACAAACCACAAAGCTTGGAAAGAAAGGTTGGGTGATAATATCTGTTGAGAAACAAGGGCTTTAAAAGCCTCTGACAGCCGGGCTCAGTGGCTCAGCCTGTAATCCCAGCGCTTTGGGAGCCTGAGGTGAGTGGATTGTCTGAGCCCGCAGGTTCGAGACCCGCCTGGGCAACTTGGTGAGACCTCATCTCTACAATAAATCAAAAAATCAGCTGGGTGTGGAGTGCGCGCCTGTAGTTCCAGCTACTCGGACGGCTGAGGCAGAAGGATCCCCGGAGCCCAGCGGGTCGAGGCTGCAGTGGCCGGGAGTAGCCACTGCACTCCAGTCTGGGTGACAGAGTGAGACTCCAACTCAAAAAAAAAAAAAAAAAAGCCTCTGACATATTCCTGGGAATCAAGAAGTTATATTAATGACCAAGGCTGTGTACACGCTCAAGAAAAATCTGCAAAACTTTTAAGCTCTCACCTCTGGCTGACTTGAAACTCTGTGCCAACAGAAAGTGAGAGATTTATATGAAAAAGTACAGGATACAGCAAAAGCAGTATTCACAGAAAATTATAACTATAAATGCTTATGTTAAATAAGAAAGATCTTACATCAATAACTATTCATCTTAACAAACTAGAAAAATAAACTCAAAACAAGAAGTAAGGAAATAATAATGATTAGAGAACAGATAAGCCAAATAGAGAATAGAAAACAATAGAAAAAAAAATTAGTTGTATGAAAAGAGCACCAAAAGTGACAATTTTAAGCTAAAGCTAGACAGACCAAGACAAGGAAGACTTAAATGGCTAAAATAGGAATAAAGCGGGAATATTACTACTAACACTCTAGAAGTAAAAGAGAATATTATGAATAATTGTATACCAACAAATTAGATAACCTAAACAAAATGGACAAGTTTATAAAAGCACTCAAACTACCAAAATTAACCCCCAAAGAAATGGGAAATCGGAAGACACCAGAACAAGTAAGGAAATTAAGACAGAAATAAAAAGTTTTTCACAAAGAAAAACTTCACTAGTGAATTCTATGAATGTTTTTTTAAAAGTAGCATGAATCCTCAAACTTTTTTAAAAAATACAAAAGGGTAGAATATTTTCTACTTCAGTGTATGAAGTCAATATTACCCTGAGGCCAAAGCCAGAGAAAGACATCAAAAGAAATCTACAGACCAATATCTCTTATGAATATTGGTGCAAATTTTTCAACGAACTACAAAGAAACCAAATTTAGCAACAAATCTAAAGAATTATATATCACAACCAAGTGGACTTTATTACAGATATGCAAGGTTTATTCAATACACAAAAATCAACCAATGTAATAAATCATATTAGTAGAATAAAGGAACATGATCATCTCAGTAGATGCAGAAAAGTAACTTGACAACATATAGCATCATTTTAGGATAATCACACTCAACAAACCAAAAATAGTAAAAAACTTCCTCAACCTGATAAAAGATGCTTGTAAAAAATTCACAGATAAGCTGGGCTCGGTGGCTCAGCCTGTGATCCCGCTCTTTGGGAGGCCAAGGTGAATGGATTGCCTGAGCCTGCAGGTTCGAAACCCGCCTGAGCAACTTGGTGATACCTTATCTCTACAATAAATCAAAAAATCAGCCGGGCATGGTAGCGCGCGCCTGTGATTCCAGCTACTGGAAGGCTGAGGCGGAAGGATTGCCAGAGCCCAGCAGGTTGAGGCTGCGGTGGCCGGGAGCGGCCACTGCACTCCAGTCTGGGCGACAGAGTGAGACTCCAACTCAAAAAAAAAAAAAAAAAAAAAAAATTCACAGATAACACCATATTTATGGTGGAAAATAAAGTTTTCACCCTAATAGTAGGAACAACAAAAAGACCATCTCACTCTTCAATTCTATTCAACATTAACCTGTAACTGGAACAATTAGACAAGAAAAAAAAGCCATTCCGATTGGAAAGGAAGAAGCAAAACAATTTCTATTTGCAAACGTCATTATATGACATTTGAAAAATTCTAAAGAATACACATACAGACATAAAAAAACAAAAGTATTTGAGCTTATAAGCAATTCAGCAAAGATACAAAATACAAAATCAATCATATTTTATACATAAGAAATGAACAATCTAAAACTGGAATTAAGAAAACAATTTTATTTAGAACAGCATAAAAAAAATAGGAATTACCAAGGAAGTACAAGACTTGTATACTGAAATCTATGGAACACTGCTGAAATAAATTAAAGACCTGAATAAATGGAAAGATATCATGTATTCATGCACTAAATGGTTTATTGCTATGATTGATCTAGAGTCGACAAAATTCCTATCAAAATTTCAAATACCTTTTTTACAAAAATGGACAAACTGATCCTAAACTTTATATGGAATTTCATAAAGCTCTGTACAGCAATAACAATCTTGAAAAAGAAAAAAGTTGGAGGACTCATACTTCTCCATTTTAAAACTTAATACAAAGAGACAATATGGTACCAGCATCAAGATAAATATGTAGATCAACAGAATATAATTAAAACTTAAATGGTACATTTTCACACTTAGGGCCAATTGATTTTTGACCAGGATGTCAAAATCCAGTGGAACAAAAATAAATCTTTTCAACAAATGGTGCTAGAACAACTGAATAGTCATATGCAAAAAAATGAAGTTAGACTCCTAATTCATACCATTTGCAAAAAAAAAAAAACTCAAGAAAAATAAAAGACCTAAATGTAGGAGTGAAAACCATAAAATTCTTAGAAGAAAATGTAAGTGTAGAACTTCAGAAACTAGTATTAAATAAATTTTAAAATGACACCAAAGGCACAAGCAACAAATAAAAAAATAAATTGAACACAATCAAAATTAAACACTTTTGTACATCAAAGGACATTTTTGAAAAAGTAAAATTGCAATCTACAGGATGAAAGACAATATTTGCAAATCACATTTGATAAGAGTCTGACATTCAGAATATATAAAGCACTTTTACAACTCAGCAACAAAAGGTAAAAAAATCCAATCAAAAATGGACAAAGAGCCGGGCTCAGTGGCTCAGCCTGTAATCCTGTGCCTTTGGGAGGCTGAGGTGAGTGGATTGCCTGAGCCCGCGGGTTCGAGACCCCGCATGGGCAACTTGGCAAGACCTCATCTCTACAATAAATCAAAAATTAGCCTGGCGTGGTATCGCGCGCCTGTAGTTCCAGCGACTTGGAAGGCTGAGGCGGAAGGATCGCCAGAGCCCAGCAGGTCGAGGCTGTGGTGGCTGGGAGCGGCCACTGTACTCCAGTCTGGGTGACAAAGTGAGACTCCAACTCAAAAAGAAAAAAAAAAAAAAAAAAGAAATAGACTGACAAGCCGTGAAAAGACAAAAAAAGGAACTTTAAATGCATATTACTAAAAAAATGCAATCTGTAAAGACTATGTACTATATGATTTTAGCTATAACATTCTGGAAAAGTTAAAACTACAGAGGCAATTAAGAGATTAGTGATGGCCAGCAGTTAAAGGGGAAGTGGGGGATGAAGAGTGATAGGGTTCAGGATACACTTCTCCAAAATATGGCACCTTGGCATTTGAGAAAACAGTAGAAACAAGGTCACTATCACCCTCCCCACGTCATTCTTCCCTGAAGCAGGGCATAAAACCTACAAGTTTTCTGACCTTCCACTGAAGCAGACGCTAGGACCTTCATATGAGAGGTACCCTTCTTATACCAATGGGAAAGGAACATCCTTATCTCTGAAGACAAGAAAACATAGAGAGGAAGCCAAACAGATCTTGCTAAGTTTATTACCATTAGATTAATTATACCCTTTCTGACCTACCATAGTTCCCCGTAACTCTCATCTTTTCATCAAGCCAAGCATAGAAATACACAAGTTTAATAACTAGTTGTGTCTGTATTGCTTTTTGAAAATCTCCATGTCATGAAAAACTTAAATAAATATGTATTCTTTTTATTTTTTATTTACTTATTTATTTATTTTTTGAGTTGGAGTCTCACTCTGTCGCCCAGACTAGAGTGCAGTGGCCACCTCGGCCTGCCGGGCTCCGGCGATCCTTCCGCCTCAGCCTTCTGAGTAGCCGGAATTACAGGTGCGCGCTACCACGCCCGGATGATGTTTTGATTTATTGTAGAGATGAGGTCTCGCTGCCCAGGCGGGTCTCGAACCCGCGGGCTCAGGCAATCCACTCACCTTGGCCTCCCAAAGGCACGGGATTACAGGCTGAGCCACTGAGCCGGCTTCTTTTCTCTTTTTAATTTGTCTTTTGTTAAAGGGGTTTTAGCCGTAAACAAAGGATAGGTAGGAAAAAAGATATCTTTTCCCCATGTAGTTTCTGGAGCCCAACAAGGAGTGGTGGAAACATCCCACTCCCTTCAGAGCAGCAGATGAGAGCCTAGGAGAACCAACAAAAGCCATCAAAATGTAAGAATTTACCAAAGTCAGCTGTCACAGATCTTTGTGTGTAGTGCCTGGTTGAGAAAGGAAGGTAAAAGCTTTTTGCCAATTATTTTCTAAATTCAGATTCGTAGGAGAAAAACATTTGTTTGGATCTGACCAAATTTGTATGTTTTTCTCTTGTTAATATGTATTTTGTTATAAAGTCCTCAGGGGGAAAAAAAATATGCTCCTTCCCTAAAATAGGCAGAGCCCGCCTGGGCAACTTGGCGAGACCTCGTCTCTACAATAAATCAAAAATTAGCCAGGCGTGGTAGCGCGCGCCTGTAGTTCCGGCTACTTGGAAGGCTGACGCGGAAGGATCGCCGGAGCCCAGCAGGTCGAGGCTGCCCTCCCACTGCACTCCAGTCTGGGTGACAGAGTAAGACTCCAACTCAAAAAAAAAGGCAGAGCAAAGAAAATTTGGGGGGCAGTAAAACTACTCTGCATAGTACCATACTAGTAGATACATGTCATTACACATTTGTCCAAACCCATAAAATTCACATTAAGGGTGGACCTTAAAGTAAACCGTGACCTTTCGGGGATTGTAACGTGTCATTGTAGGTTCATAAATTGTAACAAATGTGTCATCATGGTGGGGGATATCAGTAAATGGTAGGCTACGCATGTGTAGAAACAGGGTATATGAGAAATTTCTGTACCTTCCTCTCAATTTTGTTATGAATCTAAAAACTGCTCTTAAAAAATAAAGTCTATTTTTTAAAAGGAATAAAGTACTGATATTAGCTTTACCACGAATGACTATTGAAAATATTGTGCTAATTGAGACAGGTGCCAAAAGCCAAATTTGTATGATTCCATTTATATAAAATGCCTAAAATAGGCAAATCCATAGACAATAGATTAAAGATTAATAAAGGGTGGGGGAGGGGGAGAGCTGGGATATATGGCGTTTCTTTTGGGGGTGATATAAATGTTCTAGAATTAGATAATAGTGAAAGTTGTATAACATTTTAAATATAATTTTAAAAATTCACAGAACTGTTTGCTAATAATGATTAAAATCACACATTTTATGAATTTTATCTCAGTAAAATGCTTTACAGGATAAGGCATGTTATTCTTTTTTTTTTTTTTTTTTTTTGCGTTGGAGTCTCACTCTGTCGCCCAGACTGGAGTGCAGCCTCGACCTGCTGGAGTTCCGGCGATCCTTCCGCCTCAGCCTTCCAAGAAGCTGGAATTACAGGTGGGCGCTACCACGCCCGGCTAATTTTTTGATTTATTGTAGAGATGAGGTCTCACCAAGTTGCCCAGGTGGGTCTCGACCCACAGGCTCAGGCAATCCACTCACTTCAGCCTCCCAGGCGCGGGATTACAGGCTGAGCAGACGAGCCCGGCAGGCATGTTATTCTCATCCCTGGAACTGAACCTGGCATAGTGCCATGCATATAGTATGTGCTCAAATATGAATAAATCAATGAATGAGCCGACAATGCCAGGTACAACGAAATAGGACCGGTTAGTTTGGGTTTTATAGGTGCTGAAGTTCCACGTGCCAAAGTGAAGTCCTGGGAGGCTAGATTAGGAAGGAAGCATCAATGATTTGCCAGTGAATATTTACCAACCAGTCCCTTTGTCGGGGAGAGAGAAGCCCTGATTTATAAATAATCTCAGTGTGGCTGCTTTCAAGTCACCTGACATCACTGAATATGGTATTGTGAAGAGATGTGCACAATATCATGTGTACAAGCTAGTTCCAACACACCACTGGGAAAATTCAGTCTGGGAGTTGAGAGAGAGGCAATGGTGAACTGTGTTTGGTAAGCATCTGTCCTAGGGCAGAGGTGCTTTGCTATCTGCACAAGTGGGAATTATAGTGAGAAAAATGTCAGACTCCTACAGGAACTTGCTATATCTGATTAAGATGTTAGCATTTCCTCACAAAGAGGGTATGAGGGGAAAAAAAGAACAGCCACCGTCTTTGGTCACTGCTGTCTCCATGCATGTAGCGCCTGCTGGCTGACACCTACAGATACATCCCAGAACATCAATACAAATTAGAGATCTGCTTTCAGAAGCAGAAACTCACTTGTAGGAGCACTGTGGAGGCAGCTTGGGTCTCAGGGCACCAATAAATTTCTCTGTTGCATTTCCTAAGTTAATCTCGTATTGTCTGTCCTTAGTCAGAAGATTTGGGCTGCTAGTCCACACCTGTTTGTTTACAGCTCCAGGTGGCAGGGCTTCCAGATTGCCTTCTAAAGTAATTTGGAGAAAGTAGTTCAAATTCCCATGTGACATGTTCATGAATATCTTAAATTATCAGAGAAAGTATTAATTTTAAATCTTATAAATGTCTCCAAAATCTATCAAACCTGAATAGGGACCAATTGGCTCAGAGCGAAAGGATAACAAGTTTATACCAGAACCACTGATATAATCAGTGGTTTGGGATGGATCTGCCTGGGCAGTACATTTGCAAATCTACATGTAATAAGTAATCTGTGACTAGGGGAAAAGATATCAACAATAAAGTCTTGTAGCCATCAAAAAACAACAAACGGTGAAAAAGTTTTGCCCAAACATATGTAACATGAATTCAGCTTACTGGTAAAGTGCAAGATAAAGCTTCTAATAAAGCTCCAACCCAACAATGAGGGAAGATGGAAACAAAAACTAAGCTTCTTGTATATAATGAGATAATGAACTTTTTTTTTTTACAAGACCACGAACACTGCAGGTTCTAAATGCAGCAAAACTCTTCCTAAGTTATTAATGAACTAAACAAACCTGACAAAAGGATAAAACACGAAGAAGGACAATGATAAACCAGAAGACATGTTAATTAATGGTGTGTCTTCCTCAGGATATATTGCTTTTCTGCCTTAGCATCTTAAATAATTGAGCAACCTCCTGAGGCAGTCTTTGGAGGCTGTTTTTAACAGCAACAGTGTTTAAAACAATTAGAACCAGCAGTTCTAGTCATTGAAATGGTGAGAATATAGACTTTGAAGCCACAAATTAATAGTGTTGCAACTAGGTGAGCAGAGCTGCGACTAAGTGGATAGAATTTCCTGACACAAACATGCAAAAAGGCAAATTATGCTTATTTAGGATTATTTAGTACTATGCTGTAAAAGGCAAGGGCTTGACTTAGGCCAGCACTTCCTAATCTGCTCTCCCTTAAAAAATACTATTTCTCAAAATAATAGTCTTTGGTTAAACATGTAAATAGGACATAAACAAGTTTGGAAAATGTTCCATGCTATAATTTCTTTTTAGAGATGGAGGATATTAAAGCACTGAGAAATTTGGCAGCATTAAAAAAATGTAAAACTTGTTTTTCCCCATTGTTTACCAAGCTTTTATATTTTAAAAAAATCATTCAAACTTATAGAAATACTAGTACATCTGAGAATACCATTTGGAAATCCCAAGTAAAAGATCCCTTTCAAGATATGCATAATGTTATGTTTTTCTAATAAGAAAACAAGTTGGGAAAAATTTATATCTTTAAAAAAAGCCATAGAGAAAAAGAGACTTTTTTAAATCATTGTATAAAATGTAGCTTACCTATACTCATCCACACAAGAATCCAGTAAAACACTTAGCCAATGAGTGACCCCAACCTTCCAGAAAGGCTCCAGGAAATGCAGTGCCTGGCAGGGTCAAATCTTATATATGCTCTTGCTGTTTATTACACGTGGGTAATGACCACAGAAAAGGTCCATCCTATCGTGTAGGGTAAGTATAGGCAACTTCTTTCTGAAAAGGATCAGATAACAAGTATTTTAGGCTTCACAGACCATGTAGTTTTCTTTGGAACTACACAATGCTGCCTTTGTAGCATAAAAGCAATCATAAGCAATATGTAAACAAATGAATATGGCCATGTTTTCTTAAAATGTTATTTACAAAAATAGGTGATGGGCTTGATTTGGCCTGAAGGTCATAGTTGGCCAACCCCTAATGTAAGGTATGGTATTAGCTGCCATATTGAGAAACAATTCTGCTTTTCAGTGTCAGGAAACCCCATTTTCTTGTTTACTATTTTTTCACCTCATAAAAATGACAACAGACTGCTTGATAGATCCTTAAAATTGAAGAGCTGGCAGGTTTCAACAAAGTATAGGTCTTGATTGCTATGTGGACATTATATGTGCTAGTGGCAACAAAAGGGAATGAAATTGGATGATTCAGAAAAAGACAATAATCAAATTTGTTGAATATACACTGCCTTTCATGTTCTAATATATAAATAAGTATATGTATATATATATAAACAATATACTATAAACAGAAGACCTCTTCTTTTTGATTGATAGGCAGATAATTGTTTCCTAAAAACTGGGCCACCCACAAGCATACCACTCCGGTTGTTTATATAGTGAAAATCCAGTAATTGCCATCTGAGGGGTGCTTAGTGAAATTATATATGACTGTGTATAATAGAGACATTTCTTTTCTTTTCTTTTCTTTTTTTCTTTCTTTCTTTTTTTTTTTTTTTGAGTCAGAGTCTCTCCACTGTCCAGGCTGGAGTACAGTGACATGCTCATGGCAACCACAGTCTTGACCTGCTGGACTTAGGTTATCCTTCCACCTCAGCCTTCCAAGTAACTGGAACCACAGGCATGTGCCACCACACCTGGCTAATTTTTTGACTTTGGGTATTGACAAGGTCTTGCCGAGTTGCCCAGACTGGTCTCGAACCCCTGGGCTCAGGCCTTCCTCTGGCCTCCATCTCCCAAAGTGCTGGGATTACAGGTGTGAGTCACCACGCCCAGCGAGATTTCTTTTTAATTGGGACTTCTATCAAAATGTTACACTTCCTGCAGAACAGAAATTCTTTTCCTTTACCTTAGTGTATAGGAGAGAATACATGAGGATAAAGAGATCAGAGACTGAACAGGACACTGAGATAAGAAGAAAGCTTTGAGACAAGGTAAGCAGCAATAGCTATTCCTGGAGTTTATCTAACAAAGTGGGCAACCAGTATTTTAGAGTAAAGCTTTGACAAAGGCTGTATTTGAAACAAACTTGAAATGCTATCAAATGCAAACATTAAAGCAGTGTTTTTCAAAGTGTGGTCCATAGGCCACATGAATAAGAATGACTCAGGCATGTTAAAGACACAACTGGTTGGGCTCCATCCTAGACCTATTAAATCTGCATCTCTGAGGGTGTGACCAGAAAGCTGGACTTCTTTTTAATCAAGATTCTAGATAATTCTGATGAACACTATCATTTGAGAACATCACACTAAACAGTAATAATAGAAAGATGGTAATAAAGATACTACATCATCTTACCATGGGTTGGCATGGGGGCAAGAATGACCTAAACCACATAAGGGAAACCCAAATCTTAAATTAAAAAGGAAAAGGGACCAGGTTATAGGAAAGAAGAAACTATCCTTTGACTCCTTATCTAGGGATTTCTAAAAACCTTTTGTAAAAAGAATCTGGAAGCTATTGAATATTTCCCCCCTTCTATATGTATAATTACCATTTTTCAACTATACAATGGTGCAAAACCATTCTGTCTTTCACTTTCAATACAGTATTCAATAAATTACATGAGATATTCAACACTGTTATAAAATAGGATTTGTGTGAGATGTTTTTTTTTTTTTGTCCAACTGTAGGCTAAAGAAAGTGTTCTGAGCATGTTTAAGGTAGGCTAGGCTCAGCTATGAGATTAATTATAATAAGGCAGATGTTTTCTACTTATGATGGGTTTACCGAGACATAATCCCACTGTAAATTGAGGAGCGTCTGTATATATGTTTGACTACATACATACAAAATCTGAATTAAATGTGTAGTATTCCCATGTTGGTACTCTCAAAAATGCACATCATTTTCTATTTCAAGTTTGGACACTTAATAATTCCTTTGTCATCTTCAAAAAATTATCAACTAAAGCAAAAAAAAATTGTTTCCACTATTGTTACATAAAGACACCTGGATTGATGGCCTGATTCTGAAAATCAGTACTCTGGTGCCTAGAACAGGCATATGTGTTAAAGGCCTTGGGCAAACAACAGCAATGTCCCATAGTGCAGTCTGGAACTTGAAGGGAACTGGGTCAGCAGGTGTCCAGGTCATCCTGCAGAGGGGTTCTCTTGGTCTAGTACAGTTGGACTACGTTTGAGGTGTGCTCCAGGACAGAAACACCCTTCATTCTCCTGCTGCTCTCTCTTTCTATAAAACAAATGTGGGAACAAACTTGCAAGCAGGGGATGAGCACCTGGACAAACCACCTGCTGCACAGGGAGCTATCTGGAAACACCAGCTGCTAGCACCTGGTAAGAGCCTGCTGTGAAGCTGGGTTAGCTGCAGCTCCTGCAACTGCAGGGAGAAGTCACAGGTCCTGAGGAAAGTTGATTTGAGGTGTAGCCATTCCCTGAGGGCCAAGTGAGCACCTATTTCCAGCTATCTCATGACCTGGCACATGGAGAGAGGCAAGGCTTCACTCCCACTCCCGTCCATGTATTGGTCAATCACTCAATCTCTCCACAGGACAGATCAACTCAAAAGATGTTGTACAAGCAAGGAATAACTCCATATCGATGGTAGATATATGTTGGGAAGTATACACATATGTGACTTTACGCATACACACACACGCACATACATTCCTACCAGATTTCATCCATATAAAATATAGCCATATATCTTTTCAAAATTTTCACCTGATTGTTGTTGTGTTTTTGATAGATTAAGTTGAGGTGAAGATTAAACTTGGTTGTCCAAATTTAAGATTGTGGTATCAGCTGTTCCACCAACAGGAAGTGTGACCCCAAGGTTAAAAGACCAAAATGAGTGTTCTACCCTACACTCCACTGGGTCAAGCTGCAGAACTGCAGGCAAATGACTTTACTGGCACCTGTCACTCAGTTTCCTCATCTGGAAATGGGAATGATGGGCTGTGTGATAAGCATTAATTAATGTTTGTGAAGTATTTTGAGGTCCACTGATGAAAGAGACAGAGTATTATTTTTCTCAGCATGGGCAAACAAGCACTTGGTACAAATCCAGCTAAATTATGCTGAGTTAATTACCTGTACGTCTTGAAACTGTTGTATCAAATCTATTTTGTATTTTCCTGCCCCAGGCAGATTAGCACCTGTAGTGTTTTACAGTGAATCACCAAGAGAAGTTAGCAGACAAATTGAGTCAAAAGATTTCATTGTGGTTCACACAGACTCCTGTTTGCTGATAAAATTATCTGGGACACAAAAGATATTTTTAAAAATATGTGATAAATGTTGGGTCATAGAGGCAACCTGTAGTAACCAAATAATAAGCATATTTTCTCAAATATTGAAGACAAAGATGTAGATTCATTTTTTAAAAAATTACATTCCAGCCACAGTGGGTCACGCCTGTAATCCTAGCACTTTGAAAGGCCAAGGAGGGAAGATCCTTGAGCCCAGGAGTTTGAGACCACCCTGGGCAACATAGCAAGATCCTGTCTCTACTAAAATAAATAAATAGATAGCACCTAACTTTAAAAGAAATACAGTGTATGTATACTATTCTTTTATGTATCTAAAAGATCGTTAGGTTGCTAGTTTTAAAATGCTTTCTAAAAAGTCCCAGACAAGCTAGGCATTTGATACAACAAATACAACTTCCTGAGTGATGCCACTTTCTAAGAGAAGTAAAAGGAGCACATTCAAGGCTTTGTATAAGACTGTTTAAATATCATATGTGAGCCAGCGGTTTAGACAAGCAAACCTGAATTTGGAGAGTATGACAAGAAAACCTACACCAAAAATGTCTGGGATAGTGAAAAGGCACTATTTATTTCAGACTTACAGTAAATCAAATCAGTTACTCCTCTAGTTAAATATGACTGGAGAGCACAATTCCAGCTAAAACGTTTTAGTAAAAACACCCAACCCAAACAGGACTTTTGGTTTGCCTCATAGAAGGTGTGCAGATACTGAGTTCTGTTGGGTTCAGGGAAGGTTTTGCTGTAAGAAGACAGAAAAGAGTGGAACCGGAGAAAAACTCTAGCATCTTAGCAAAAGTCTAGGGCTGTGGTTCTCAAAGTGTGCTCTCAGCCCAGCAGCAGAATCAGCATCATCTGGAACTTGTTAACAATGCAAATGTCAGGTCCTATTCCAGACCTACTAAATCAGAAACTTTGGGAGGGAGCAGGGCCTATAATGTGCAGAATCACCTGTGGGTGATTCTGATACCTGCTAAATTAGAGAGACACTGGTTGATAACTGCAAATTGGTATCAGCCTGAATGTGAATCTACCATATCAGTCAAAAATACCATTCAGCCAGGCTCGGTAGCTCAGCCTGTAATCCTGTGCTTTGGGAGGCTGAGGTGAGTGGATTGCCTAAGCCTGCGGGTTTGAGACCCACCTGGGCAACTTGGCAAGACCTCATCTCTACAATAAATCAAAAAATTAGCCAGGCGTGGCAGCATGCTCCTGTAGTTCCAGCTACTTGGAAGGCTGAGGCGGAAGGATGGCCAGAGCCCAGCAGGTCGAGGCTGCGGTGGCCAGGAGTGTGCCACTGCACTCCAGTCTGGGTGACAGAGTGAGACTCCAATTAAAAAAAAAAAAAAAAAAATATATATATATATATATATATATATATATATATATCATTCAACTTGACTTAAATCATGGAAAAGCTAATAAAGTGGGAAATGCAAACCAAGAAAGTTGATACTGAGTTTGGAAATTTGCAGAATCTGTCGTACATAAAGGTGGGATGCTTTTTTCTTCTGGAATCATTCTCCATCAGTATATACAAAACAGTGTGACCAGTTAAGGCAACTAACTGTCCACTAAAACACATTTCCCCTTCTTTGGGCACACAGCTACAATGCAGTTAGTTGTGACTTGGGATTGAGCTCTCTACCTTGGCATATTAGCAAAAGTGATGGGTACTGCCTCCAGATCTGTACCATAAACAATATTCAAGTATACCCCTCCACCTTCTTTCCCAATTCAGATTGACTGCAATGGCAACACTCCAAATGACTTGATGCCGCATGTCAAAGATGTCCAATCAGCTGGCAGTCTTGATTTCTGAATCACTGCATAATGGAAGAGCTTTGCTAGAACTGAGTTCCCAGCCTGTACCTTATATGAGAGGGAAATAAGTTTTCTGTTATTTAAGTGACTGAATATGAGAAATCTTATTTCTCAAACTCAGTTAACCTGCCCTAAATAATACACTAATCCTTGGATCCAAGATCATCTTTCCACAACTATACCAACACATGATCATCTTCTGAAGTTAAAAAAAATTCTGAAAGTTGGACACTTTTATAAATCTTTCCCTAGCTTGCACACGTGTATACACACACACACACACAAAGACAATAATAAAAAGAAAAAAAACAATGGGGATGAGATAAATATTTCAGACATTACTTTAGGCTTATGTACATACACACATATTAACAAATCAAAAAGACACAAAGTTCAGGGTAATATATTACTTTTATTTAATAGTTATGACATAAACATGTCACCACAAAGAACAGTATGTTATAGCTGTAGTTTCTACATTTATCTTTCCAGAAAAGAGAAAGAAAACCATCTGTGATTATACTGAGCCATGGATATAATATTTATTCATCTAATTTCAATGCACCTCTAAGTTTAAGCACCAAATTTAAGTTTGTTCAGTATAATTGTTTTTACATGTAGCTCTAACTCCTAAAAATAGAGTCTAACATATTTCTGCTGACTGGATACTTTTATGTTGTATTTTTATTTCAGCTTGCCTAGTCTTCTTCTGATTCAGGTCTGAGAGTGACTTGCTAGGTGAATTCAGTGAAGTTACTTAATATATCTAGAATACCATATACTCACCTATTAAAAGGGATAAGTATTATGGACTGTTGTGACTTTGATGTCAACATTGATAAAATAACTGGTGACATGAGTTCTGGATTCTCTAGAAAAACAGAGTTCTAAGCAGAGCAGACTTCCAGACAAGGCAAAGAACCATTGACCAGTCTCCCCTAACAAGAAGAGCACCCCACTTCGTAAGGTTAGCTGTTCTGCAGTAACTAACACCATCACACTGTTATGCCTGTAGGGAGAATTCTCCTGTCATCATGGCTTCTGAGGTCAGACAACCACGGGCTTAAATTTTGGCTCCCTCACATAGTAGCTCTGTGGTCCTACACATTTCTTAACCACTCTGGACCTCAATTTTCTTATCTATAAAAATGCCTTTCCCAACCATGGCTAAATCCTTCAGAGCCTCCACATCATCTTCAAGAAGCGAATTTTCTTCTAGCAGTAAACAAGGCTCTTGACAATCTGACCTTAATCTTCATTTCCAACCCATCAACTCCTTGTCCATTCAACTTTAGGCACCAGGCAAGACATCGTCTTGCTTCCTGAGCATGTGACACTCCACTGGGCATTTTCTAGGCCTCTATCAATCTTCCCCCCTGCCAATCTGAAAAATGTCTTCTGTTTTAAAAATAAATGACAGCATCATCTCCTCAGTAAGGCTCTGCCAAATGCCCCTAGGCCGTCAGTTCCTCACTTCTGAGCTCTCATGACACTGGGCACACACCTTCTCTTTAAGACTTATTACTACAAGACTATAATTATTTGTAATTACTTTGTTGGTTTGTTTAGCTCTTTCACCCTAAGAGTGAGTGCTCCTGGAAAGCAGTGACTTCATCTTATTTCAAAGTGTCCTTACTCCACCTTAAGGCTTTTGCGCCAGCTGTTTCCTCAGTCTGGGCCTGGGAAATTCCCCTCCCTGAGATCCACTGAGCTCACTTTGCCCAAATGTTGGCTTCTTGCTGAGGTCTCTCCTGAATTCTCTCTTTAAATCTGCAACATAGACTTCCTCTTTCCTTGGCCTTCCTGCCAGACCCCATAACCTCTTCTGTTTTTCCACCTCAGTGAAACATTTTAAAACATAATATGACTTATTTGTTATTCTGTTTCTTGATTATGGATTGTCTCCTGATCTAGAATGTGAGCTTCATAAAGGCAGGAATCTTTGACTATGGATTACTGACAACCTACAAGCACCTGGAATAGTATTTAGTTCAAAATAGCGCTCACATTACTTGTTAATTAGGTGAATGAGTGAATCATTTTATCCCAAAAAGCCTCAAATTTCAACAGCTATTGACTGATTAACTGAATGAGTGACTGTCCCAAGATCATTTTCATGCCCAAGAAAGTAAGGGAATCAAATCCATCAGAAGAAGAAACAGGTTATGGTTTTTGTTATCTTCTTTATTGCTCCAGAGAGGCATGGCTGAGAGCATGCACTCCAAAATCAAACAGAACTGGGTTCAAATCCCAGCCAAGACATTTCAATGCCATTTACTTTCTCCTAATCCTTAGTTGCCTCAACATAAAATGGGTTCAGTTAGGACTGTCGTTTAAAATCTGAGATTAAGTAGGTTTCATCCCTGGGATGCAGGGTTGGTTCAACATTCACAAGACCATAAGCATCATTAAATACATCAATAGATGTAAAACAAAAACCACATGATTATATCATTAGATTTGGGAAAAGTTTTTGATAAAATCCAGCACCCCTTCTTGATAAAAACCCTCGAACATCTAGGCATAGATGGAACATACCTCAAAATAGTAAGAACCATCCACAAGAAACCCACAGCCAACATACTGCTAAAAAAACAGAAATTAGAACCATTTCTCTGGAAAACCGAAAGAAGACAAGGATGCTCGCTCTCAACCCTCCAGTTCAACATAGTTTTGGAAGTACTAGCTAGAGCAATTAGAAAAGAGAAGAAAATCAGGGGTATCCAACTAGGAAAAGAGGAAGTCAAGTTATCCCTCTTTGCAGACAACATGATTCTATACCTTGAAAACCCAAGGGAATCCCTCCTTGCACTGATAAAGGACTTTGGCAAAGTATCAGGGTATAAAATCAATATGCAAAAGACAGTTGCATTTCTATACACCAACAACAAACAGAAAGCCAAATAAAAAACATAATCCTATTCACAATAGCGACAAAAAAAATGAAATACCAGCCAGGCTCGCTGGCTCAGCCTGTAATCCCGCGCCTTTGGGAGGCTGAGGTGAGTGGATTGCCTGAGCCAGCGGGTTTGAGATCTGCCTGGGCAGGCAAGACCTCATCTCTACAATAAATAAAAAAAATTAGCCGGGCGTGGTAGCACGCGCCTGTAGTTCCACCTACTTGAAAGGCTGAGGCGGAAGTATTGCCGAAGCCCAGCAGGTCGAGAATGCGGTGGCCAGGAGCGGCCACTGCACTCCAGCATGGACAACAGAGTGAGATTCCAACTCAAAAAAAAAAAAAAAAAAGAAAGAAAAATAAATACCTTGGCATCTTCCTAACCAGAGACGTGAAAGACCTTTACAACAAAAACTACAAAACACTGCTCAAAGAAATCAAAGGTGACACAAACAAATGGAAAAACATCTCATGCTCATGGATTGGAAGAATCAACATTGTTAAGCTGTCCATCCTACCCAAGGCAATCTACAAATTTAATGCAATGCCCATTAAATTACCAGCAGCATTCTTCTCAGACCTGGAAATGACAATACAGGAATTTGTATGGAAACATAAATGACCACGAATCCCCAATACAATCCTCAGCAAAAAACAAACAAACAAAGTAGGAGGTATCACATTCCCAGATTTTAAACTTTAATATAAAGCTACAATGATCAAAACAGTATGGTATCGGTACAAGAACAGGCATATAGACCAAAGGAACAGGATAGAGATTCCAGAAGCAAAACCTCAATTTCTCAACAAACTCATCTTTCACAAAGCCTCCACCACCAACCACTGGAGAGAGAAGAACCTATTCAGTAAATGGTGCTGGGAAAACTGGCTGATCATATGCAAAAGATTAAAACAAGACCCCTACCTATCTCTGTACACAAAAATCAACTCTAAATGAATCAAAGACCTAAATGTAAAACCTCAAACTATAAGAACCTACGAAAACGCAAGAGACACCCTTATGAAATTGGAACTGGCAACCAATTCCTGATCAAACCCCAAGTGCCCATGACTTAAGAGATAAGATTGACAAGTGGGACCTCATCAAACTGGCAAGCTTCTGCAAAGTCAAAGAAACCATCACGAGAGCAGGGAGACAATCCACGAACTGGGAAAAAATATTTCCCAACTGTATATCTGACAAAGGCCTAACATCTAGGATCTACAAGGAACTCAAACATGCCAAAAAGAAAAAAAAAATGGCCCCATTACAAAGTGGTCAAAAGTTATGAATAAACACTTCTCAAAAGAAGACATAGAAGCAGCCAACAGATACATGAAAAAATACTCAGCCTCACTAGTCATCAAAGAAATGCAAATTAATACCACACTGAGACATCACCTAACTCCAGTCAGGATGACCATCATCAATAACTCAAAAAACAACAGATGCTGGAGAGGATGTGGGGAAAAGGGAACACTTCCACATTGTTGGTAAGAGTGTAAACTAGTACAGCCTCTGTGGAAAACAGTTTGGCAATTCCTAAAAGATCTAAAAATCAACCTTCCATAGGACCCTGCTATCCCCCTACTGGGAATATACCCAAAGGTACTCAAATCATTCAATGAAAAAGATACCTGCACCCTCATGTTTATTGCAGCATTATTTACAATAGCCAAAACATGGAGCTAACCATGCTGCCCAATGAAAGAGGACTGGATAAAAAAATGTGGTACATATACACAATGTAATATTACACAGCCATAAAGGACAAAATTATGAACTTCACAGCAACTTGGATGAACTTAGAGTCTATAATACTGAGTGAACTCCCACAGAAACAAAAAACTGAGTATTTCATGCTGTCACTCATAAGTGGACCTTGAAAAATTATCATAATACTATAAAAATTATCATAATACTATAATACTGTAAGAAAAGTATTGGCGGCTGGGCTCAGTGGTTCAGCCTGTATGTAATTAATTCCAGCGCTTTGGGAGGCCGAGGTGATTGCCTGAGCCCGCGGGTTCGAGACCCACCTGGGCAACTCGGCGAGACTTCATCTCTACAATAAATCAAAAATCAGCTGGGCGTGGTAGCGCGCGCCTGTAGTTCCAGCTACTTGGAAGGCTGAGGCGGAAGGATCGCCGGAGCCCAGTGGGTTGAGGCTGCGGTGGCAGGGAGCGGCCACCGCACGCCAGTCTGGGTGACAGAGTGAGACTCCAACTCAAAAAAAAAAAAATCCTCTAAGCTGTTTTACTCAAGCGTTCATATTTACTCATTATTTCTTTCTTCCACTCATTCATTGCCATCCATTCAACAGTCTTACAGATGCTGACACCTATGTGAAACACAGGGTATCCATCAGTGGATAAATCAAACAAGTCACCTGTCATTAAACCTACAATCTAAAGGAGACAACAGACAATAAACACACATACAGATACAGAATCACCAACTGTGATAAATACTCTGAAGGATACAAGCAGGGTGTGGTGAGAGATAATAATAGATAATAATAGAGCTAATTAAAATAGGGAGGAGAAAGAGGGGTTAATTTTAATACTTAGAAACAGATCATATAATATAATGCTAGATTTGCAGTTGACTAGTTCATATCAGTCTGCTTTGTTTCTCAACCAGATTGCAAGCACTTTAATAGCAAAGAAGAGTTTTAAACTACATCTGCAAGTTGCTATACATTTTTAAAATATATTATTGTGTCTGATGAGTTTTTGTAAAATTCTAAATTTTTTAGTTCTATTATTATACACTAATTTTGCATCTCACAGTGAAAATAGAGTCACCATTTCTTTTATTTTTATGTTTGTAGTTAGTTATTGAGTGTTGGATGTATTGAATAGGGAAAAATATGCCAAAAAATATATAAAACTTGTAAGCTTTGAGGAAAATGAGCTTAAATGCAGTTGCCATAATAAAACAAAATAATTTTATGACTTGCATTTGCAGTTGATGTTTTATGAAGAGATACAGGGATTCTGGCATGGCTTGACGCTGTTTTTAAGATAGCATGCATAAAAAGGAAAAAAAGAACAAAGCTCAAGAAATAGCATAGCGTGGCCACTGTAATATGCAGGGGTTCTTTTCCTCTCCTGAGAATGAAGAAAAGCAAAATTGGGATTCACTGGGAAGAAAAACTGCTGCATACTATTCATTCATGAGTTTTCAGCTGTAATTAAGCATCTAATGCTCCAGATGGCTAAGTATTCAAAAATTAGTACATTTCAGCTTCACTGAAACAGTTTATTCTGAAGTGTTCAAAATACTATCCAGTGGTGCTTAACAACTAAGCAAGGGAATCTTTCAAAACTCTGAAAGGTGTATTAGAAATGTGCCTAATGGAGAAATCCACAGTTGGATCATGCTTTCTTACCATTTTCTTCTTTCTTTACTATTGACCTATATGGTAAAAAATTCTTAAAAATGAGATCTAGATGTACTTGTCCTGCACAAGTACAGGACTACTTTAGTGTAGTAGGATGAGTTCCTGGCTCCATTTAATCATCCTTTCCTAAATCTCTACTCTTTGCCAGGTAGCAATGCAGTCTTTTACACTTTAGAAGCAGAGTGCAGTATTTTTTCATTTTATTTTATTTTATTTTATTTTTGAATTCATTTTTGGAGGCAGGATCTTGCTCTGTCACCCAGGCTGGAGTGCGGAGGTACTGTCATTGCTCACTGCAGCCTAGAACTCCTGGGTTCAAGCAATCCTCCCACATTAGTCTCCCAAGTCACTGGTGCACCACACACCCAGAATTTTTTTTTTTTTTCAGAAACAGAGCCTTGCTGCTTTGCCTAGACTGGTCTCAAACTCCTGGTCTCAAGTGATTCTTCCACCTCAGCCTTCCAAAGCTCTGGGATTTCAGGCATGAAACACTTATGTTCAACATTCCTTGCCTCTTGACTTTGGATCTTGCTATGTGATTTATTTTGGGCAATGACCTGTGGGCAGAAGTAATAGCTGCCAGGGCTAGACCTAGGCTATAAGAATCTCATGTATTTTTGCTTGCATGCTCATGCCTCTGCTATTGCCATGAAAAAGTTTTCTCACTAGATAGCTGATGCCTTTTATTCTGTGCCCTAGAATGAATACACATGAAGCATAATTGAGCACAACCCATATCAAAAAGTCAAGTCCAGCTGGACCCTCAGCTTAAAGTAGAGCCACCCAGCTGAGTCCAGCAGACCTTCAGTTGACCTGCAGACACATTACTGGAAAGAAATGATTATGTTAAATCACTGAGTTTGGGGGTAGTTTGTTATGCAACAATAGCTAACTGATACACTTTGTCTCTGTCTCATTCTCTGAGGTTGTTGGGGAAAGAAGTTGTAAGGAAACTAAATTTCAGGCCACTCAAAGAAAAAAATCAATAATTATTATTTTCAGCATTTTGATCTTATTCCCCTGAAAGATTTTAAACTTCTTTGACCTGAAAAAACTAACTATTCATATTTGGCATATCAATAGTAGCCATTTAAAGTTCTGTTGAGTTGACTTTACTAAAAATTGTTTGGCACAAATATTAGTACAACAGCTTTTTTAGACACAAATCCATAGGGTGAAATTTCTCTCTTCCCTTAAAATCCATTTCAGGATCAAAGTTTGAGAGAGGGATATTTTAAAATATATCTGCCAAAGGAAAATTTGGTTATGCATCAAAATACTGTGCTTGTTTTGTCAAATGTTAACTCATCACGCTATATGAAAATATTCTATAGGACATTTTTTGTAAATGACTTCATTAAGTGTTTACATCAATACTGTAAGGTAGGTTGTTTGACTTCTAAATTGAGTAGATTCAGAAAATTTAAATATCATGCTCAAGGTAACATAGCCAGTTAGTATTAGAATCTATACCAGGACCACCTGAATCCATTTTTTTTTCCCCCAAAAGTAATACTATATCGCCTAAGAAACAAAATATTTTAAATGATTTCAAAATTTGTATATATATGTATGCTATATCCACTGAGCATTTTTTACTGTGGCATCTCAATATTAATATTGAAATAACAGATACCTCTTTATGTTTTTTTGGAGAAAGGTAAGGTGCTTAGAGATATATACTGTCTTTTAAGTAATCAAAACGATGTGTTGAGTAACTGCTACTACATACTTTATTTGTGGCCTATCTATTTAAAGTCTACCTTCATTACCAAGTGCAAGCTTCGTATGGTAGGGCTGTGTCTACCATACGCACTGTGATATTATTGTCCAGCACAGTCCTGGTGCAGATGAAAATTAGATGAGTATTTGTTGAACAAAAACAAAATGAGTGGGTTTTTTAAAGAATTCACTTAAATCTCTTCTTATCTGCATACACGAAGTCTCTAATACCCCATAGATATGAAAATTCCATAGATACATAAAAGATTTTGGTTGCTCAGTTGACTATATCTCATCTTGATCCAGCATATTGCTCAATTCTCTATCCAATTTAATTATTCTAATCTGATCATTCTCACCGTCTCAGCCTACATTAAGAAAATATATTTAACAAAACTCTTGGGATCTGGTCCTCAAACTTATCAACCTTCATTATGGCCTATAAAACCAATAAAGTTGCCTGGGAATCCACTGGAGAAGAAATGAACAAGGGTGAAGAGCTAGTTAAAAAAAAAAAGGAGGGGAGAGTAAAAATTCTGAATAGGTGAGTAAGATTAATAGGCCATCTGCCTCTTTGGTTTAAGAAAAAAAATCTAAGGTACACGCAGAATAAAAACTGAACTAGAGTATTATAACAGGAAAAAACATTAACTGCTGTTAGGAAGGTAAGGCAAAGGCAAAAATTGTTGACTAGGAAAGAACCTTGGTTGGGTAGTTAGGGCCTGTATGAGGGGTAAAGAGCAAAAGAGGGCTGGGATGTGAGCCCAACTTTCCCCACTGGATGTTGGGAAGAGTTGGCATGGGTGCAAGTTCTCAACAGAGGAGAAGTATTGGGCAGACGTTATTAAATGAGCTCTGTGGCACTTGCTCATTGGAGTATAAAAGAAAAAGGTAAACAGGAATCCAACCTTTTATTATCTTGTTGGTTTTAACCACTCATTTATTTTTTATTTATTTATTTATCTTTTGAGTCGGAATCTCACTCCGTCGCCCAGACTGGAGTGCAGCGGCCGCTCCCGGCCACCGCAGCCTCGACCTGCCGGGCTCCGGCGATCCTTCCGCCTCAGCCTTCCGAGTAGCCGGAACCACAGGCACGCGCTACCACGCCCGGCTGATTTTTGATTTATTGTAGAGATGAGGTCTCGCCAAGTTGCCCAGGCGGGTCGCAAATTAACCACTCATTTATTCTGCTGCTCTTCTCCCTCTAGGGCCGGGTCCATTCTCTGGCTATGACTTGTCTCTTCTCTTTCTGTCTGCAGGTTTTTGCTACGTCTGTCTCACTCTGTCAAGACACCTCTCGCTCTCGCGCCCCTCACCTCCCTCCTCAATCTCTTGCTCTCTCTCTGTCTTTTTCTTTTTTCTCCTCCTATTTGCATGCTTGTTAGAGCCTCTCCTCCTATTTGCATGCTTGTTAGAGCCTATATAAACCTCATGCTTGATTTTCTGCATAAACCGCATGTGTGTGGTGGTCACTAAAAAGACTGGTAAAGAGGACCATCCCTGGATTAAGAGTGAAGGCTGAAGACAGTCCATCCTGAAATAGGGATTCATGAATTTGCCTGCTACTAAGATGGAGACCACAGCAGGTCTTCTCCAGGGTAGATAACATGGTAGATGGTTTTTGTGTGAAGGAGGCAAAGAGAAAGAATGTTAGAATTATAGATTATGGAGACGGGCTCGGTGGCTCAGTCCGTAATCCCGCGCCTTTGGGAGGCTGAGGTGAGTGGATTGCTTGAGCCCGCGGGTTCGAGACCCGCCTGGGCGGGGAGACCTCATCTCTGCAATAAATCAAAAAATCAGCCAGGCGTGGTAGCGCGCGCCTGTAATTCCGGCTACTTGGAAGGCTGAGGTGGAAGGATCGCCGGAGCCCGGCAGGTCGAGGCTGCGGTGGCCGGGAGCGGCCACTCCACTCCAGTCTGGGCGACCGAGTGAGACTCCAACTGAAAAAAAAAAAAAGAATTATAGATTATGAAGAGCACTGACTCAGACGTTATCTAGCTCAACACCCTTACTTTAATGATTATGGAAGGATAAAAGGAGAGTAAATTCTAAATTCAAAACACAATTTTGAAATGTTGTTTTAGAATAATAGCTTGAGACCCTTAGAGTAAATCAATGAATTAAACACATCCTACATTACTCATATGGTAGCAGTAAGCAATTTTAATTATATTAGGTCAGATTTGATGTGGTTTTCTAATAAAGCAGATTCTTGCTTAGAGCAACTGTGCATTAAATCTATTAAATATGTGAAAATGCTGTGCATTTGGGAAAGATTAATTTGAAATTTGTCATGTTGCTTTCCTCTATTTTGACTTTGGCTATTCATTTACATTTAAAAATAGTGCTTCAAGGATGGGTGAGTTCTTACAGTGTTCAGATAATCTGATCTGCAACTATGTCTTAAAAGTAAGATAATCCCATCTGTGACATTAATAAACTATTGATTTAAATTTAAATACCTTGAGCTCAAGTTGCAAATCAATCTTATAAAAAAGACACAGGGGAGTAGGACCCATTCCTCTTTGGAAATAATGACTGTTCTACCCCAATATAATCCTTTGATTGGCCCTGGTTTCCAAAGTGCCTAAGTATATTGTTTTTATAATAAACTGCTTCAAATCTTCTCTGGGAGTGAGAAGGGCATAAATCCATAAATAGAGTCAAAGTGAGTCATGAATTAGTCAATAGGGAAATTGTCAAAGGATTGCGTTTATCTATATGGCCAGAACAGTTCTGCTGGTTAGGATTTGGGACAAAATACAAAAACACCACCCACTTCGCAGGCTGAAAAAAGAATTAAAATAAGTTGTAACAGCTGATAGCTTCCTAATCCAAAAGAAAGAAAAGCCAATTATCCTTTTCCAATTTTGACTCACAAAATCTAGAGGTTGGAATGGACTTTCTAGGTCATCTGGGCTTTTTCCTCCATCTGATGCAGGAATGTCCTAGATTCTACACTGAATCTCTGGTTGCCCAGTGACAGAGCACCTGAGCTAAACCAAGGCGATGCATCTCATCTTTGCCTGGCCCTAATCTTTACAAAGTCCTCTGAATGGTGAGTCAAATCTTTCTCCCCTTCATAGCCATCCACTTGTAAGGTGAGTCAAATTTCTCTTTTACAACCCAGTAATGCATGTCTTCTATCATACTTCCCCTGCCTTAGGATGAGTTCTGCCATAAAAGCTAGGAAAATATACTTCTAATGAGTTGAATCAGCTACTATCATCATTTTATGTTGATACACACATCTCAGATTTTTTTTTCCTGTTTTTCTCTTACTTTGTTCAGGTAACAAAGCTATACAAAGCATATTGAGGCAGAATGCACCTATAAATTATGTGTGTCCATTTTTTCATTTCCTAATTAAAGAATTAAGGGCTTTCTTCTATAGGCTTTGACCTTGGAATAAAAGTCAGACCATCTAGACTTGCTTTTAGAGCCTCTCTGTTTAATATGATAGTCATTAGGTACACGAGGCTATTGAGCACTTATAATATGATCACAGTGATAGAACTGAATTTTGTATTTTATTTAACTCTAGTTAATTTAAATTTAACTGTTTCCATTCAACATAAGTTTATTATTTTAGTAGGCTTACAATTTACTTTAAACATTGCATTGCGTAAGGTACAATTGTTTCATTATAGAGTCCATGTCTGGCACATGCATCATTTTTGGTATACACATTGTGTGGCCAATCTAATACATGCCAAAGGATTGATTTGGATTAAATGATTTTTTTTTCTATGCACAGACTGCAAGAGTTACAATAATGTTTGTGGAAATCATATTTGGTAAATTGAAATGTTATTTTAATCATAATAGCATTAAGTTATATTTCCAGTAGAAAAAAATAAATATGGGCAACATTTTAAGTAAAAGCATACTACTCATGTAAAATCAAGTGGAAGCTAGAAACTAGAATTATAATGATAAGAGAAGTGAAAAAAAAGAGAGACCAGAGGATGTCAGAATTTTCACAAAAGATGACAATTACAATTTGCTGAGGCAGAGCAAAATGAAAAAGCAGCCTCTTCATCGTGAAAAAATTATAACCAGGTTCAGTGGCTCAGCCTGTAATCCCGCGCCTTTTGGAGGCTGAGGTGAGTGGACTGCCCGAGCCCGCGGGTTCGAGACCCGCCTGGGAAGCGAGACCTCATCTCTACAATAAATCAAAAAATAAGCCGGGCGTGGTAGTGCATGCCTGTAATTCCGGCTACTCAGAAGGCTGAGGCGGAAGGATTGCCGGAGCCCAGCAGGTCCAGGCTGCGGTGGCCGGGAGCGGCCACTGCACTCCAGTCTGGGCGACCGAGTGAGACTCCAACTCAAAAAAAATAAATAAATAATAGAAAATTAAGTGGGCAAAATTAAAAGACATTTCAGAAAATACTCTGTGAATTTGATAAGAAGTTTCCTCCAAGCCGAGCTCAGTGGCTCAGCCTGTAATCCTGCGCATTTGGGAGGCTGAGGTGAGTGGATTGCCTGAGCCCGCGGGTTCGAGACCCTCCTGGGCAAGTGAGACCTCATCTCTACAATAAATTAAAAAAAAAAAAATTAGCCAGGCGTGGTAGCGCACGCCTGTAATTCCGGCTACTTGGAAGGGTGAGGCAGAAGGATCATTGGAGCCCAGCAGGTCGAGGCTGCGGTGGCCGGGAGTGGCCACTGCACTCCAGTCTGGGTGACAGAGTGAGACTCCAACTCAAAAAAAAAAAAGTTTCCTCTAAACAGTTAAAAAGTATTTGATGAAATTAGTTTTCTAAAATCAGAATTAAATTCTAACAACATTTAAAATGATTTTTCCATGGACTCTAAGTTGGTAATTTTAACCACCTCTATCTGTTTGGATCCTTACACAAAAAAGAAAATTTTTTTTTTTTTTCCTTGAGTTGGAGTCTCACTCTGTCACCCAGACTGGAGTGTAGTGGCCGCTCCCGGCCACCGCAGCCTCGACCTGCTGGCCTCCGGCGATCCTGCCGCCTCAGCCTTCTGAGTAGCTGGAATTACAGGCATGTGCTACCTGAGGTCTCGCCAAGTTGCCCAGGCGGGTCTCGAACCCGCGGGCTCAGGCAAGGAAAATAATTTTAGAATAGAGATATGGCAAAATAAATTATTTCAGTTATTAAAACTTTTATTAGAAAATTATTTTTAAAATATTTTAAAAGATGTTTTACAAAAGACAAAAGATCTTCAGTTAAGCCACCGAGTAACTATTTGTAAAATCAGACTATTTGTAAAATCAAAGACTTATCAACAATATCAAAACCAACTGACTCAAAATTAGAAAAACTGCAAACATTTTTCTTCAGCTTTAGTTGAGTTATATGATGTGTCACTGTCTGATTAATACTTTGATTAGCTTTTATCTCAAGTAACTTCTAAAATTACAAAGAAATGTCAATTCCCAGCCTAAAAAATTACACTCATGGCATAGATATTTTTGAAAACTGTGAAGTTGTCAAAGAATTTTAGCAAGATATGAAAAAAAATAGTTGTCTATTATGACAGACAGTGCTCTAGTTATATTAGGTTGAAAAATTTAGATTTACTGAAATTTTATAACAAAGAAACTGATGCTTCCCTTATTGCTTTATAGAAATATGTTACATATTGAAAATATCTAATCAGTTTTCTGAAACTTGTCATGGATAGAATTTTCTAAATAATTCAGTACACACCAAATGCTATGAAAATTAATTCGCTTGTAAAATTTTTACAATAAGTAAAAGACAGTTTAGTAATCTTGTATTCTTTGTTGGTTGGGTCATAAAAGAGTTTTGCAAAGATTCGCTATAATGTTAACTCTAATTCAAGATTTTCTTGAAGCAAAAGAAATGCTTGCCAAATATTTAATAATCAAAGACAAAAAAAGGCAGTGTGATTTATGTTTTCTTCCTGATATAACACTGCATATAAATGAGTTAAATTGACATTCCAAGGAAAGTAGAAGTAGTATTAATGACCTAGTAATAAAGTATGAGAATTTATGTTAAAATAGAAACTTTTCATGATACAATTCAATAATAATAATCTTGTAATTTAAAAAATATTAATTAATATATCAAAGGTAATCAACAGCATTATATAAATTGCTGCCAAAACTAAAAGAAAAAGTTAAATAACTGCTGATTGTGATAAATGAAAAGATGCTTTTCAACTTATGCAATAATACTTTGAATTTGATTGCGATAGTACTAAGTTGACACAAGGGTTAGTAAATTGACAACTTGAACATAGCTCTGAAATTATAGGGATAACTGATTCCAATCAAGTCAAGTAAATTATTTTATGTTATTTATCTATCTATCTATTTATTTATTTATTTTTGAGTTGGAGTCTCACTCTGTCACCCAGACTGGAGTGCAGTGGCCACTCCCGGCCACTGCAGCCTCGACCGCTGGGCTCCGGCGATCCTTCCGCTTCAGCCTTCCTGTAGCTGGAACTACAGGCGTGCACTACCACACCCGGCTAATTTTTTGATTTATTGTAGAGATGAGGTCTCGCCAAGTTGCCAGGCGGTTCTCAAACCCGCAGGCTCAGGCAATCCACTCACCTCAGCCTCCCAAATCGCGGGATTACAGGCTGAGCCACCGAGCCCGGCTAAGTAAATTATTTTAAAAATGAACCAACTTTGTAAGATAGATACAACCATTAAAGGAAAATAGTATTTTTTAGTACTTGATTCAGTTATTGGAAATCTTTTAGGTAAATCTATTGTTACTCGGGTAAGTGAATTTACATTTTTCCACTGTAAATTTTAAAACTAAATAAAGTTCAAATATTTCTAATAAAGATGTAACATCTAAATTGATATGCATTGTAAATGTAAAACACATGCCAGATTTTGAAGACTATATGAAAACCAAATTTAAAATATTTCATAAATAATGTTTTATATTGATTATGAGTTGAAATGATAATATTTTGGATAGTCTAGGTTAAATAAAATATACGCTTAAATTAATTTTATTAAATAGTCATGAATACTGATATAAATAAATAATGCTTTCCAATAAATAAATAACTGAGGAAGAATAGGCAAATCTCTTATGCAGAATTTCAAATGACCCATGTGACATTTTCCCCTCAAGGAAGTAGAACATAACTCCCACCTCTTAAATTTTCTTTCCAAAGAGTTCAATATGGAAAGAGATGGGAGTGGACTTTACAGTGGAGAAACCTGGCAAACACTACCTCAGTCAGATGATCAAGGTTATCATTTAAATACCATCTATATCAGATATAGGTGAGACTCAAGGTACAATTCATGCCGAGGCAAATTGCTCTCTAGCTGTGGACCTATAAAGTCGAATATGTTATTTGCTCTCAAAATACAGTGGTAGAACAAGTATAAGCTAGACATTTCCATTCCGAAAGGAAGAACTAGAAAAAAAGAAAGGGATAACAAGTCCCAAGTAAATCTAAAATTCAACAGGGCAAACAACATTAAATTTTACAGTTCAAGAATAATTTTTAACTCAATGTTCCACCTTCTAAACGCATTGGAGTAGGGGTTGGGCCCCTAAGGCTCCAGGTGGTCCCGCCTCACAACATTCCCGGGCACATAGCTCATAGTACATAGCTCTTACTGGTTATAGTCAGGTGACTTTGGATCTCCCAGACTGAAATTACACACTGGTAACTATATTAGTTTGAAATCTCAGGGGCAGCCTTGACCCTGTGGCTCCACTAGGCATTGCCCTAGTGGTGGCTATCTGCTATAGCCAAGCCCCACAATGGCCTTCTGCTTGAGCTATGGGCCCCAAACTCCAGGCAACTCCATCCTTCTAAATCTAGGTGGAGGTTACCCCACCACCATGGCTTATGTATTCTGCATACCAGTGGAGGTGGCACCACCCAGACACTTCCATGGTTTACCTCTTGTGCCCTCTAGAAGGGTAGCTACTGGACTCACTGGAAATATACCTGGGGTGACCAAGGAGCACTGAGATGGAATGCAGAAGCAGAGCCTTGAGGTGGTCTCAGACAGCCAGGACCAAGGTCTTGCAGGAGGCTTTGATCCCTACTTTGAAATCATTCTGCCCCCAAGGCCCTTGCACTCTGAACCTCTGATAAGAGGAGCAGCACCAATGATCTTCAAAATGCCTTCAGTGTTATTCTTCATTTTCTTAATAAATAGCACCTGACCAATCCATACTAATCTCTTTTATTAAACAATAGCTTGGCCATAACCTTGGTGTTCTCTCTGAAATATGCTTTCTCATTCCTTTCAACATGGATAGACTGAGAATTTTTCAAATCTTTAAATTCTGTTCCTTTTCTTATTAAAAATCCCATCTTGAAATTGTTTCTCTCTTCTCCCATTTTATTGTAAACTTCCAAGAGAAACAAGCTGCATGTTCAACACTTTGCTTAGGATTTCATCAGCCAAATATTTTACTGTTCACAAGTTCTACATTCTACAAAACACTAGAACATGAACACAACTCAGCTACATTCTTCACCGTTTCACATTAAAGAGAGAATTTTCTCCAGTTCCAATCATATATTTCTCATTTCCATCTGAGACTTTATAAGGAAAGACTTTACTGTTTTTATTCTAGCCAATTTCTGTTTGTGACCACTTAGACATTCTCTAAGAGGACTGAGGCTTTCCCTACAGCTTTTTTCTTTTCAGCCCTCACTACAATTACCCTTTATGATCCATTAATGGTATCGTCGATTTTTTCTAGTACACACATCTAAACTCTCCCAGCTTCTATCCATTACACAGTTCCAAAGCCATTTCCAAATTTCAGGTATTTGCTACAGTGGTATTCAATTTATGGTATCAATTTCTGTCTTAGTTCATTTGAGTTGCTATTTAAAAAAATACCACCAACCCTGTAGCCCATAAAGAGAAGAAATGTATTTCTCATCATCCTGTAGTTTCAGAAGTCCCATATCAAGGCACCAACAGATTCTGTGTCTAGTAAGGTCCTGTTTCCTTATTCATAGATGACACCTTTTCACTGTCCTCAATGGAAGAAGGTTCTACCCAGCTCTCTCTTGTTTCTCTGACAAGAGCACTAATCCCATTTGTACCATCTTTATGATCTAATTAATTCCCAAAGGCCCCAACACATTGGGGGATAGGATTTCATCATATAGATTTGTTGGGGATTGGAGTAGCACAAACATTTAGACCATAGCAAAGACATTTACAAAATACCAAACCAGTTTCCTTAAACTATCAAGGTGGGCCGGCTCAGTGGCTCAGCCTATAATCCTAGTGCTTTGGGAGGCCGAGGTGAGTGGATTGCCTGAGCCCGCGGGTTCAAGACCCACCTGGGCAACTTGACAAGACCTCATCTCTACAATAAATCAAAAAATTAGCCGGGCGTGGTAGCATGCGCCTGTAGTTCCAGCTACTTGGAAGGTTGAGGCAGAAGGATCGTCGGACCCAGCAGGTCGAGGCTGCGGTGGCCGGGAGCGACCACTGCACTCCAGTCTGGGTGACAGAGTGAGACTCCAACTCAAAAAATAAATAAATAAATAAAATTTTAAAAATAAACTATCAAGTTCATCAAAACAAGGAAAGTCTGAGAAACTGTCACAGTCTGAAGAAAACAAGGAGACATGATAGGTATCTCAGATGGGATCCTGAAACAGAAAAAGGACATAGCTGGGCTCGGTGGCCCAGCCTGTAATCCCAGAGCTTTGGGAGGCCGAGGTGAGTGAATTGTCTGAGCCCACGGGTTCGAGACCCGCCTGGGCAACTTGGCGAGACCTCATCTTTACAATAAATTTTAAAAAATTAGCTGGGCATGGTAGTGCACACCTGTAGTTCCGGCTACTTGGAAGGCTGAGGCAGAAGGATCGCCGGAGCCCAGCAGGTCGAGGCTGCAGTGGCTGGGAACGTGCCACAAAAAAACCAAGGAAATATGAATAAAATATGGGTATTAGTTAATTATAATGTACAGTAAGTCTCCTACGTATGAATGAGTTCCATTCAGAGAGCTCATTCATAAGTCCAATTTGTTCGTAATTCCAACAAAGTTAACCAAGGTACCCAACTAACACAATTAGTTATATAATATAGTACTGTAATAGGTTTATAATACTTTTCACACATAAAATACATAATACATAATATATACATAATACATATAATATAATACATAATAGTCAAACTAAAACAATAAAGAAAACATTTTTAATCTTACAGTACAGCATGTGACAATGTACACCAGACACATGAACTAACTTAAGTGATTGGACATGCAAACACACATTTGCATCTTTGAAAGTTTGAAGTGTGACCATTCATACGTAGGGGACTTACTGTATCAGTATTGGTTTATTAATTGTGACAAATATACCATACTAATGTAAAATGATGGCATTAGAAGAAGTTGGCCATGGGATATACAAGAACTCTCTACATCATTTTTGCAAATTTTCTTTACATTGAAAATTATTGTAAGATAAAAATGTTTCTATAAGAGTTAACAACAATATATAGTTCCAAATAACTAGAAGGAGGATATTGAAAGTTTCTAATACAAAGAAATGATAAATGTTGAGATAACAAATATACTAATTACCCTGATCTGATCACTACACATTATATATACCAGAACATCACTATGTACCCCATAAATATGTACAATTATATGTCAATTTAAAAAATTAATTTCATCACCTTCTTCTTTTGCAATGTGGATACTATATATTTTTAAATTACACATAGGTCTTGCATTATGATGCTACTCTACAGCATTGCTTTAGAGAATGGAGTTGCTATGATGGACCAGTTGTCTGGACACCTCCTGACTGAAGTTTTTTTACCACTTACCACACGTATCACATACTCTCCTAGCCTGAGGTTCTCATATATAGAATGAGAATTAAAAGGTTGTTGCGAGTATTGCATAAGATAGTTTATTTGAAGAAAACTAGCACAATTCCTGGCCTATAATAAACAAACACTTATTGACAACTACCATGTGCTGTATTCTTGCTCTTCAAAAGGAGGAAAATAATTACAATGCAATACCAGTAGCCCTGGGGAAATCATAAAAAAGGAATGACTACACAGAGAACAACATCTGACCTGGATTTTTAAGGATTGAGTAGGGAGTCCCACACAGGTTCAGAAAAACTGTTTATTTCTCACCCAGGCTGGAGCACAGTGCCATGCTCATGGCCACTGCAGCCTCAACCTGCTGGGCTCAGGCAATCCTTCCGCCTCAGCCTTTTTTTTTTTTTTTTTGAGTTGGAGTCTCACTCTGTCACCCAGGCTGGAGTGCAGTGGCACCCTTCCGGCCACCACAGCCTCGACCCACTGGGCTCCGGCAATCCTTCTGCCTCAGCTTTCCAAGTAGTTGGAACTACAGGTGTACGCTACCACGCACAGCTAATTTTTGATTTATTGCAGAGATGAGGTCTCGCCAAGTTGCCCAGGCAGGTCTCAAACCCGCAGGCTCAGGCAATCCACTCACCTCAGCCTCCCAAAGTGCTGGGATTACAGGCTGAGCCACCGAGCCCGGCTCTGCCTCAGCCTTTCAAGCAGTTGGAACCACAGATGGGTGCCACCACATCCAGCTAATTTTTTGATTTACGGTAGAGAAGAGATCTTGCCAAGTTGCCCAGGCTGGTCTCAAATCCCCGGGGGCTCAGGCAATCCTCTGGCCTCTACCTCCCAAAGTGCTGGGATTATAGGCATGAGCCACCACATTCAGCAATGTAAATGTTAAACATGTAATATAGTCTTATGTCTTCCTCTCATCTTTAGGGCTCAGCTTCCATCCATTTGGTCGTTACTTTCTCTTACCCACCTACCTTGTTTTCCTCATGTAAGCTCTAACTGTAGACTTTTTTTTTTTTTTTTTTTTTTTTGAGTTGGAGTCTCACTCTGTCGCCCAGACTGGAGTGCAGTGGCCGCTCCCGGCCACCGCAGCCTCGACCTGCTGGGCTCCAGCGATCCTTCCACCTCAGCCTTCCAAGTAGCTGGAACTACAGGCGCACGCTACCATGCCCGGCTACTTTTTTTTTTTTTAATTTATTGTAGAGATGAGGTCTCGCCTGCCCAGGCGGGTCTCAAACCGCGGGCTCAGGCAATCCACTCACTTGAGCCTCCCAAAGGCGCGGGATTACAGGCTGAGCCACCGAGCCCGGCTCAACTATAGACTTTTTATATAAAGCTGGCACTCTAAAATTTCTTTGTTTTATCATTTAATTTTTGTATTACATACATAAAATTAGTTTTGCCTTGAACTTAAATGAATATAATTTTAATGCAGAGGAATAAAGAAGCTTAGTTATAACACCATATAATCTATTTAGGTGATACTTATATCTGTTCAACTTAACCATACTATCAAGAAATATGGCCTATAGTTCTCTTCCCAGTAGGAGATGGACAATTAATTTCATTTCCATCAGAATGCTTTAGTGACTGTAATCTCTTATCCTAAACTACTTGACTTTCTTGTCATCCATTCATCTTTATTCTATCCATTCATTCATTCATTCCACAAATATTGGTGTTTACCATGTATCAGGCATTCATGACTTTGCCAATAGTAAGTTCTGCTGCTTGGTGCTTGTAAGCTAAAACAAACAAGCACAAGATATAGTACAAAGAAGGGGACTTGGTTTGATGGCTATCTTGAATTGTTGTCCACCTGGAGAGCTGACCAGTGTCATCTCAATTGTGGCCAAGTTGTAGAATAATCCCCTTAAGATGACCTCTAAACAATGGAGAATTCTGTTGTGGGCTTTCCATACTCTGGAACAACCTCTAGAATTTCTCAAACAAGTATACAATTAGATCAGAAAGGAAAAAAAAATTAATGTGTAGGTTAAGAGAGAAAAAGCTTTACAATTGTTTTTCAAAAGCTGAAATGGAAATTCTCAGTTTCAATTATACATTCTTCTGCATGAATGTGTTTTCATTCCTTTTTCATGTGTGCCATATCATCCAAGTAAGATGTAAATCACTTAAAGACCCAATTTATGTTTTTTTTTTTTTTTGAGTTGGAATCTCACTCTGTCACCCAGACTGGTGTTTAGTGGCTACTCCCGGTCACTGCAGCCTCGACCTGCTGGGCTCCGGCAATCCTTCCGCCTCGGCCTTCCAAGTAGCTGGAACTATAGGTGTGCATTACCACACCCAGCTAATTTTTGATTTATTGTAGAGATGAGATCTCACCAAGTTGCCCTGACGGGTCTCAAACCCGCAGGCTCATGCAATCCACTCACCTCTGCCTCTCAACCTGCTGGGATTACAGGCTGAGCCACTGAACCCGGTCAGATATTTCTCTTTTGCAATAATCTTATCTGCTGGTCCTCCTTTCCATTCCAATCACTCTCTGTACACTCACCCACCACCATCATCACCATAAAAACCAAGAGAACTTTCCCTTTGCCTTCTGAAGTTACCCTGAAAAATCAACTCACAAAAGGCAGATCAGGAGAAAAGGCATGCAAATTTACTATCAGGCATATATCAGAGGACCACAGAATGGTTACCCAAAACCCCAGTGGAGTACAGAAGCTTGTATCTCATCTTGAAGTTATATAAAGAATGTGGGCGGGAAGCATGGTCAATAACAAGTTATTGTGGCAAATCAGGATATAGAGGTAAGATATATTATGGGAGGGGGAGAAGAGGAGGCTTGGCTAGCAAAGGTGATCTTGTTATGTAGATGAAATCTCACAGGTAGCAACCTTCTGAGAGAATAGGTGGTAAATGTTTCTTTCAGACCTTTAAAGATGTCAGACTCTCTGTAAATCTTTCCTAGATCTGCAGAAGAGAAGTCCTCAGAGAAAAGCTGACTGCATCAATGCAGATTGTCTCTACAAATGCAACTCTCCATAACAAAAACAGCTTTGCAGACCCTATGAACATCCAGATCCAAATATATCAGACAAGTATATTTGGGGGTGGAATATTTTTATTTCTTTCACTACCAAAATCTGCATACTTTCCAGTACTATCATATGCTTTCCAGTACTACCAATATTCACATGCTTTCCTACCCCGAAGAGGGAGATTGGTGTGTTTTTACTGAGTTACAGATAAAGAAGGGAGTGGAGTATAAGTGACACTGCCTGTATAAAAATAATGAAAGACCACAAGATTATAATTGTGTCAGGGGCCTGAATTTTGTTAGGATGTAAGTATAGCTAAATCATAAATTTATCTTTGACCTTTTCTCTCTTTATTCATATTCTAGCTCCTGCAGCTGCCTGCAAGATTAACAAACTTGTTTTTCTCCTAAAGGACAATGGGCTGTAGGTCATGCCAGTCTTCATGACAATATCCAGAAGTTTCACTGGCCTAAGGTTGTGAGCAATTTCACCTCCACATTCCTTTCAGCTAAGCTATAGACTAGTTAAACGGTAACTAGCCTTTGTTCCCCACTTCTCTATACTGGTTTACTACTGGTAGTAAGACTTGCTCTACTGATAACATCACTATTGTGAAACTTAAGACTGATGTTTGAGATATTTTTCAGACTTTGCATTCTGGAGGACCAATAGACCTCACCTGAACTCATGACCCATACCAAGGAACTTACTCAACTCATCCTATGACACCTTTCATCCAGAAACTGACTCTGCACATGAAATCAGTTTTGATGTCTTTATGATATTATCTTCAATCAATCTGCAGCATTCATTCCCTGGCCATCTGCCCACCAACTTATTCTTAAAAACCCTAACCTAAAATTCTCAGGGAGGCAGATCTGAGAAATTCCTTCTGTTCTCGTTGTTCAGCTGCTTTGTGATTATTAAGCTATTTCTCTATTGCAACTGCTGTTTCATACATTGGTTCTATTCTGTGCAGTGGGCATAGGAACCTACTCAAACTGGCTTTTTTTTCTAAATAAAAGGTGTCAGTCATTCTATCCTTACATCCCTCCTGATTCTAAATTACAACTTTTGTCGTATTTTTCTTACCATGAAATCTGTTTTTCAGTCATTGTGATTAAACTCAGGCTTGTTTCGTGGCAAGTTGTCTTCTTTTCCTTGATAAATCACAAAAGTTTTCTCCTAAATTTTGGCCAAGTCAAGTTTACCAGTCTTGGAAAAGAGAGGCACATACCTCATTTTTATAGGAAATGAGGTTTGTGTGGGTTTTCAGGATCACCCCATCCAACACTTACCATGGTGCAAAAACTCACCAGGGTTTTATACAAACACAAGTAAGGGCCAGGGGGTAAGTTCAAGGTGCTAATGAACAAATCTGAACTAGCAGTTGATTTGACATTGAAGCAAACCAGATCCTAGGCACTGAAAGCAATTTAACTTAATTACTCTCCCAGTATGGCGCAAAATGGGGAAACTGAGTGCTATAATCAGTGCCAGTCTTCATGACTGATCTGATTGTAAAAGCTGCAAAGGAAATCAGTTGCAGGGGTAAGGAGGGGGTGTTACTTGGTTTCCTTCCTACTACTTAGTTATTATTCTGAGGAATGCATTTAATTATAGAGAGAACTCGGTTATTTGCTTTCTAGTAGCTGGCTGTTTTTTTGGCTATTTCTACCGGCGCCTTTCCTTTGCTGGAAAACAAAGGCATGTTTACAACTAGACCACATCTTTTGGCCTCCATTTCAGAGCTTTCTCCCACACCAAAGGAAACAAGGTAGTGTAATGCAAATAGCCCCACAGTAGGCTACCTTTGCCAACCAGGGACCTATTTTCAACTGCATGCAAACTAGAACTCTCCAAAGACCTGTGAACTGTAAATAACTGGGTTGTGAAAGGGGTCAGCTTGGTTTAATTTAGAGCTTCACAGAGCTTTTCTATAGAAATTCAAACGCCGGTGAACAAACCCCTCTGGGGCCTTTAAAAAAAATTCCAGGGCCAGCACCTCTATTTACTCTTTAGACTCCTGCCTGTCTGGTGGAGGTCTGCTCTTAAAAGCTAATCAGTTCTGCAGTTGCCGCCTGGGCTCCCAGAGGCAAGCCTGCCTCCTCAACACAACCCCTGAATTGAGCTGCCTGAGCACATTGCCGACCTGGGAACCTAGTAGAGGAAGCATTTGCAGAAAAAGCTGAGTTGAGGTTAATGCTATAGCCAGGAAATGGCTGGGAGGATGGACTGGCAGCCAGTGGCCAGATTTCATCCACTGCACAGCACAACCCTTTTTTTCCACAAAGCCAGATTCAGTGGAGGACTACAGTAGTGTCCTGCCCCAGTAACACAACTGGGGTCCCCTGAGAAATTCCTTTTCCTGTGAAATATATCTTTAATTTCATAGTGGCCATAAAAGTCAAAAAAGAATACTGAGCCTCTTTGCTCTCTGTTAGTCCACTGCTATCTGTCCCTTCTTCAGAAGTCATTGATAGGAAGACCCACAGTTCCAAAGAATCACAAAGAAAAGGGTTCCAAATGAATAGATGTCAGAACCAGAAAGGCTCTAAGGACGTTTTGCATCTGGCTAAATTCACTGTAGATGTATTAGCCCCTCTCAAGTTGTAGTAGGGGTTTATTAAAATGCTAAACTTTCATTTTTAGCTACATCCAGAAAATGGCTTAAATTGTTGCAAAAATATTTGAGCTAACTCTCTCTCTCTTTTTTTTTTTTTTTTTTGAGTTGGAGTCTCACTCTGTCGCCCAGACTGGAGTGCAGTGGCCGCTCCTGGCCACCTCAGCCTCGACCTGCTGGGCTCCGGCGATCCTTCCACTCAGCCTTCCGAGTAGCTGAAACTACAGGCGTGCGCTATCACACCCAGTTAATTTTTTTATTTATTGTACAGAGGAGGTCTCACCAAGTTGCCCAGGTGGGTCTCGAACCCACGAGCTCAGGCAATCCACTCACCTCAGCCTCCCAAAGCGCGGGATTACAGGCTGAGCCACCGAGCCCGGTTTGAGTTAGCTCTTAAGAGGAACTTTCTTACTGCAAATAATGTGAGCATGGAATACAGAATAAGATGTTTAACATGTCTTGCTCCAAGGGTATTTAAGACAGAGAGATTTTTAATTATTTTCCTGAAGTTATGATAACAGTTATGCTTTGAACCAGATGATTCCACAAAAGTAGCAAACTTCACAAGATTTATTGTAAAGACAGCTGCCTACTCCAGCAAGAAAAATGAAAAATATCCCAGCATAAACCATAAAGCAAGCTAATACCCCATTATAATCACATCCTAGAACTGCTCCCCTATGAAAGAAAGTTTAAACTCTTTGATGCAGATGGTTTAATTTGTGATCCTCCTTTATCGATTTCTACTGCAAGAAGATACCATGACAGATTTCTGAAGATCAATGCCGACTCGCCCAATGAGGGCAATAGGTCCTTTATAGTTCTAAAGTAGTATAATCTTCTCCTTGATCAGGGAAGTCTCTGCACTGCTGATTTCGATCATGAACAATCGGGCCTTTGTGATGGGATATCAGAGCCCCTCAAAAGTCTGTCTTCCTCAAACATCTGTTCTCCCCAACCCTTACACACTACAGCATCATTTTTTAAGTTCCATCTTTAAACAAACCTTTGGTTAAGACCTGTGCATCTATAGTGAAACCATCTCCAAGAAAATGTCATTAAATTGATTATGGAAAAAAATTATAAAAATCCAACTAGGCTTACAGCAGCAATCATTAAATCAGCCTGCCCTTTGGTCTCCTTCCTTGTAGCTAGTCGCTGCTTACCACCCCAGGGTAACATGGCCCTTGTCACAAGATTCTTTATTTTTTTTCTGTTCTGTGGATAAAATCTAAGACATTGTGAGATAAACTTTCTTTCTGATCTAATCTTTAGGTTCTGCATGCCAACAAAACTAAAACATCATACCAACAAAACTACAAGTATCAGCAGGTCTGGATGTCCAGTAAAAAAGAGACCCATGAAGGGGTGCAGTTGCCACATCCTAATGATTTCATCCCCATCACCCTGACTAATCGATGACCCCCAAATTTCCAGCCCCTCACCCTTCACAAATCCCTTTAAAAACCTTTGCCCAGAATCCCTTCATGAAACATATTTGGAGCTGCAGAATTCCTCTTGTTTCTTCTCTTGGTGACTTGGAATTATTAAACTCTTTCTCTTCTGCAACTCTGCTGTCAGTGTATTGGTCTGTTGCTGTGCAGTGGCCATATGAACCTGGCAGTCTTGTAACAATAATTATGCAAATATATTACCTGGAAAGGGAGATGCTTAATCAGTTAGTAGGTTAGTATCTATGAATTGTTAGTATCTATCCTATCTATCTACACTTTGTAAAGGCAGTGAATACCTACCCTAAAGAGTTCCTAAAACTACCTGGCAGAAATCAAAGCCCTGAATGCAATAAACTGAGAAGGGTGTATACGTGTGCGTGTGTGTGTGTGCGCGCGCGCGCGCGCGTGTGTGTGTGTGTGTGTGTGTGTGAGAGAGAGAGAGAAAGAGAGAGAGAGGGAGCGAGGGAGACAGAGAGAGAGAGAGAGAAAGAGAGAGGGAGGGAGGGAAGACAACAAGGATACCTATAGCAGGTTAGGGAGCTTAGAAGCATAGGCAGGCAAACTCAAATGCTTCCTTAAGAAGGATCACAGAAATTTGTTACCAGTGTGACTGATCAAGAAAAGCAGCTCTGAAAAGCAGCTGTTCTCTTGCTATACTATGCCCAGCCCTGCACATAGGATGCCTGAGCCTGCCCACACAAAAATGAATATACTCACAAGAATGCACACATATGTATGTGCATATTTACAGTGATGCATTAAGCAAGGATAGCCATGTGTGCAATCAGTTAACACTTATAAAGAACAAAAGAATATACATAGTTCAAAAATATAAGGAATAGAGTTCTAAATCACTTCTAGACATGTCTTATCTCAATATATATTTTCATGATTATTTTCTTCTGGTAAGTTTGACCTTCTTCAGTTGGTTTCATAGCCTCTGTATTTGATTTCTAGATGATAAAGTTTGTCAAATGCCAATATTTGAGCAAGCCTCACTGATTTGGCACCCCACCACAAGTGTAAGAAGAGTTTAAGCAAAAGCTGGAAAACCAGAGATTCTGTGGCCTTAGAGAAACTTGGACATTGCCAGCTTATAGCATCTATCCACCATGAGCAGGTGAGTCAATCTAACTCTGCAATAAGCTGCATGCCTGAATTAAGTGACTCTGTTGGGGACCTGAATGATTGAAGACTAGATGCCCATGTCTGGATTTTATCCATGAGATTGCCTTACCTTTTACTCCTAATCTCATTCATAGCTTGTTATGAACCAGATTCTTTTCTAAATGTCACTTTGTTTTGAATGAGCATCCCATTCCCAATTCCTTTCTTTCCATCTCAACAGTTTGATAGCCTGTGACACTTTTATCTGACTCCCCCATTCTTGCCCACTCATGCTGTTCTAGCTTATGCATTTGTATTTTTTGTTTTTTTTGTTTTTGTTTTTGAGTTGGAGTCTCACTCTGTCGTCCAGACTGGAGTGCAGTGGCCGCTCCCGGCCATCACAGCCTCGACCTGCTGGGCTCCGGCGATCCTTCTGCCTCAGCCTTCCGAGTAGCTGGAACTACAGGCGCGCACTACCACGTCCGGCTAATTTTTGATTTATTGTAGAGATGAGGTCTTGCCAAGTTGCCCAGGCGGGTCTCGAACCCACGGGCTCAGGCAAACCACTCACCTCAGGGATTACGGGCTGAGCCACCGAGCCTGGCTATGCATTTGTTTTTTAAGCCAAAGCCCTGCATATCTCCAAGTGTTTCTTTATGCTTTTAGATTCTCCTTCCTTTACACTAAGTTGACCTTGCAGAATACTTGATTGTCCCTGGTAAGATTCTACCCTGCCAATCTCTTTTCCTCTGTGAGTCAACAAAAAATAAACTGGAAAAGGAAGGTAAACCAGACTACTTGGAAATATAGAGCAAACGAGGTAGAGCTGAGGGAAGTAACATTAGGTGAAACAGAGTAGAGACAGGAAGGAAGGAAAATAGGAATAAAACATAAGGGAGAGTAATCAGCTAAACCAGTTAAAAAGTTAGAACAAGGTAGGCTAATCATAGCTTAAGCAAGTCACTTGGATCTATTTAGCCCTAGGGAGTCACTTCAAGCAACAACAACAAAAAAGAAATACAAAAATAAATGTCTTAGCAGAGAGAAGCTTGAGGAAAATACAATTTGAAAAATAAAAAAAAAAAAGAAGAAAAGAATTGAGAAGATCTGAAGGCCGTCAGTAGAAAAATCCATGATAGGGAAAGACTGGAAAATGTTTGGATAAGTTTCAGAGAAGCAGCAGTCATGCAAACTTCCATAGGGCGCAGCCCTTCTGCAACAAACCCTTTGCAGTTCATCCATCACTCATTAAAAGTGCACCAAATGAGCCTTAAGGGAGATAGATGACCTTTCATATTTTTTCATGAATAATGTTAGTGATGGTGTCTTTCATCTTCACGGAACTGCTCAGGGCCTAAAATAATTCCCAACCCTCTCTGCCCTTAATACAGAATGAAGTACAAGGCCCTATGGCAGAAGCACTGGGAATGCTAAGCATCCGTTTACTATTTAATTTTACCAGAGCACAAAGTCCTTATGAGCCAGTGTCTACTGTAAAATCTCCTTGGTGAGTCAGCATGTTGCTAAATTCTTATTTTAAGCCTTAGCACAGCTGTGGCATGGACATAAAAATACAGCTTCTTAACAGTAAACTATAGAAGTAGAGTCAATGTTCCTCTTGAGAAATAGCTCGAGGGGCTAAAATTTTTTCTCTTTTCAGTATCAGAGTACCATCCGGTAGAATGAAATATCAGTCACTAAACAAGATTCTTGGAACTTGATAATGAATAAATGGAATTTGAAAAGTGATAAAAGAGCATAGCTCAGATGGTTATGAAGCTCTGGGCAATATACTGCTACACAGATACTAAATATTAATACCATAAAGGAATTTTAAGTTAATTTCTAGTCCAAAATGCCTCGAATATATTCAGGCTATATTCAGTATTCCTTTTCTGATTAATTTCTACAAAAGTTATTTCTCTTTTTTATCTAAGCAAAAGAAAAGAGAAAAAGTTTTGGTTTATGTTAACATTTCTTTTAAACAAAGTGGGAAAAGCAAAAATCTGGACCTTGGAACCTCAAATACTTGCTATAATTCCTTGTATTTTATGCAAAAATAATATCTTCCTTCCACATTATTTGAGTGTTTATTATGGTATATTGTAGGGGTGAAGCACACTCGGAAGGTTTGCTGAAAAATCAGCTCACAAAAGGCAAATTAGTAAGAGAAAAGGCATACACAGTTATTAGCATGTGTGGGAGAGTAACACAAAATAATTATATAATATCCCAATGTTACAAATGTTTATATACCCCACTTCTCAGGAGATAGGGAGATGGGAAAGTCTGGATGATTTTAGGAGGACAGTAAATTATTTTTAAGGAGAATCAGTGAGCATGAAGAACATATAATAACCTGGGTCGAAGACTTGTTGGGTCCACCAGTCAGACAATCGTATGTGACAAGTCTGTACAGGTCTTATGACAGACTTTAGTCTTTCTTCCTGCAATATGAGTTTATTTAATGAAAGCTCATTGAAAGGACTAGAGGTAATTGTTTTCGTCTTTACCATGTCCAGACTTTAGGCAGATAGGGAATTTCAAAGAACAACTTCATCCTGTGATTTGGGAGACACAGAGGATTAAGAGACAGGAGGATGGGGAAAAAGTCAAAGAGACCCTACGGCTTCTTCTTTGGTTTAGTATGTCAGTGTGCTATATTTGGGGGTATTGGTTTCTGAGCCATCAACTCAAGAACATCTGCTCTTCCAAATTTGCTCTGACTGAGAAAGTTCCATCTATGAACAAAGTAATATAAAAGTAATTCAGTAAACAGAGACATTTATTTAATTCTGTACCATCTCATTCCCTAATCTATCAACAACTTCTCAGTGTTTAGATAGGAAAAGATAATGAAGTTGTAGGTGCCAAGAGCAAACTTTCCCTTAGCCTTCTGAAGTTTCACTAAAAAATCAAACCACAGCGAACAGATTAATAAAAGAAATGGCATACAAATATATTAACTTACATGGGGAAAGCCACATAGTGATTACCCCAGCCCCTAAATGAGGTAGACAAACTTATATACCATCTTGAGGTTACAGAAAGAAGGTGGGCTTAGAGCATGGCCAAAAATAGGTGGCAGTGGTAAATCAGATTATGATGGCAAGACAGGTTATGGGAGGTGGAGAAGAGTTCGCCTGGTTAGCAAAAGTGGTCTCCTTATGTAGATAAAACCTCACAGGCAGAAACCTTTAGGGAGAATGCATGGTAAATATTTCTTTCAGACCTTTAAAGGTCTCAGGCTCTAAGTTAATCTGTCCTAGATCCAGACAAGAGAAAGCTTCTGAAAAATCCTGGCTATATCAATGTGGCTTCTCTGCAGATACAAATCTCCCCACAAAAGACAGTTTTGCAAGGCTGCTTCTGTCTGCAGGTTCTCTGAACAGCCATCTCAAAATATGTCAGAGAACTTTTCTTTGGGTGAAATATTTTTATTTACCTCAAAGCCATATTAAAATAAAAAATGAAAGGAAGAAGAATGAAAGAAATAAAGAGAAGAAGGAGAGAGGGATAGAGGGATGGAAGAAGAAAAATAAAATAAGTTGGTTTAAGGCCTTCTATGAAACTAATTATGATCCATCCATCCTTTCTACTCATAGAGTCGATCTCCGAAGTGGTTTGTGTTCAAAATAACGGAGGTACACAGAGTGAGTTTTCAAGAACAGAAAGTAGTACAGCTGTTCCTGTCAAGACATTATCCACATCTTTTATCCGTCACAAGCTTGCTCAAAACATTTTTTCTTTCATGGGTACAAACAAGGAGATGGGAATAAAAAGGCAAGAGAAGAACAATAATAATAGGAAGGGACTAGCTGCAGTGATGTTCATCATAAAAGGGCTCATGCAATTCAGAGACTGAAATAGCTGTCCTCATCCTCCACATATCCCCACACATATGCCCTCGTGTCTAAGTTCTATCATTAGAAATTTCTTTGCCTCTTGAACACTCCTCAGTTAAAGACTTCTTAATGTGCCTTTTCCTTTTGAAAACAGATTTATTTATTGCCATAAAAAGGATAAAATTATGAACTTCGTAGCAATTTGGATGGACTTAGAGTCAATAATACTGAGTGATCTGTCACAGAAACAAAGAACCAAGTACCACATGTTCTCAGTCATAAGCAGACCTTGAACAATTATCATAATACTATAAGAAAGGGATTGGCATAGTAGGAAACTGCCAGGGAAGGAGAGAGGGATTGACAGTAGTGGTAAACAACTGGGGGGGGGCAACCTCATCAAGAGGGGTACCTGTATATCTAATCCTGAATTTTACACCACATCTTCAAAATAAATTTTTTTTTAAAGAACAGATTTATTGAAGTACAATTGACATTTTTTTTTTTGAGTTGGAGTCTCACTCTGTCGCCCAGACTGGAGTGCAGTGGCCGCTCCTGGCCACCGCAGCCTTGACCCGCTGGGCTCCGGGATTCTTCCGCCTCAGCCTTCCAAGTAGCTGGAACTACAGGCGCGCGCTACCACGCCCAGCTAGTTTTTGATTTATTGTAGAGATGAGGTCTCGCCAAGTTGCCCAGGCAGGTCTCGAACCCGTGGGCTCAGGCAATTCACTCACCTCAGCCTCCCAAAGGCGTGGGATTACAGGCTGAGCCACCGAGCCCGGCTGACATATTTTTTAAAACTATACATATTTGAGTATACAAATTGATAAGTTCTTAACATATAAATAACCTGAAAACTATCACCACAATTGAGATAATGAACATATCCATGACTCTAAAGTTTCATTCTGCCCTTTTGAAATTCCTCCCCCCAAAAGTCATTTTCATTTCTGTAATGGTATTGTCAATGTCTAACTAGTCCAGATCCTTTGTATTTCCTTATGAATTTTAAATGAGTTTGCCAATTTCCATGCAGAAGCTTGTTGGGATTTTTAATAGCATTGAGTGGAATCAATAGATCAACCTGGAGAGATTAACATCTTGACAATACTGATTCTTCTATCTCATGAACATAATGTAGCTCTTCATTTATGTGGATCTTCTTTAATTTCTCTCAGAAAGTCTTTGAAGTTCCCTGGGTTCAGGTCTTGTACATTTTTTGGTAAGATTTATTCCTGAGTATTTCATGTTTTGATGCTATTGTAAATAGTATTTTAATTTCAGTTTCTGGATATTCTTTACTAGTATATAGAAATATAATTGATTTTGTATATTGGTATTGTATCTTGCAATCTTGCTGAACTCACTTATTAACTCCAGTAGTTTTTTGTACATTCCATCAGGTTATCATATTGCCTGAGAAAAAAGATAGTTGTATTTCTTTCCCATCTAGATGCCTTCTGCTTCTTTTTTGTTGTCTAAGTACACTTATTTATTTATTTTACTCAAAAATAAATAAATAAATAAATAAATAAATGTCAATGTAAGTGAAGATAACATCAAATTAAAAGTAAAAAGTCATAATATTAATATAGTCTTAATAAATGCAGAAAAATTTGCCATCTATTTCTTTTTTTTTTTTTTTTTTTTTGAGTTGGAGTCTCACTCTGTCACTCAGACTGGAGTGTAGTGGGACGCTCTCGGCCACTGCAGCCTCGACCTGCTGGGCTCCGGCGATCCTTCCACCTTAGCCTTCCAAAAGCTGGAACTACAGGCACGCGCTACCATGCCCAGCTAATTTTTTTTTATTTATTGTAGAGATGAGATCTCGCCAAGTTGCCCAGGCAGGTCTCGAACCCACAGGTTCAGGCAATTCACTCACCTCGACCTCCCAAAGTGCTGGAATTACAGGCTGAGCCACCAGACCTGGTGACTTCTAAGTCTTAGAACAAAAACTTCCTGTGAGCAATTGAATGTATGTACCTGGTACTCCCTATATTTTATTTTTTAAAACTTTATTTAGAATGTCTGCATGTTTATGAGGGATATAGTTTTGTACTTTTTAAATAATGTCTTTATTTTATTATCAGAGAGTCATACTAGTCTCAGAATGAGTTGGAAAGTATTGTAATCAGAGTTTAATGAATAGATGAGGTAAGTTTAATATAAAGAATAACTAGGCTGGGTATGGTGGCTCATGCCTGTAATTCCAGCACTTCAAGAGGTTGAGTCAGGTGGATTGCTTGAGGCCAGGAGTTTGAGATTAGCCTGGGGAACAGAGTAAGATCCCATCTCAAAAAAAAAAAAAAAAGATTAACTAAAACAAGAAACTGGAGTAATGAGGGATTGTCTACAAAGAAATAGAAAAGTCTAAAAAATATATATAAGAAATGCAGATACCAGAAGCACTCACAGCCGCTAGGGCAAAAATAAAGCACCTAAGAAGGATTCACAACTATCCCAGGGCTAATATTCAGACCTTCTTAGAGCGGACTTGGTTGTGGTCCACTGAAGGCAAAGACGTCACTGTGGTACCACGCCAACAGAAGTTGATAGAAATCTACCATCCAGAACTTGCTAGAAATCTGCTCTCCATGTTATCAGGAAAAGTAGTTTGCAGGAAAACGTTACATTAGAAGTACTCTACTACCGCCAGACTCGGTAGCTCAGCCTGTAATCCCAGCGCTTTCGGAGGCCAAGGTGAGTCGATTGCCTGAGCCTGCGGGTTCAAGACCTGCCCAGGCAACTTAGTGAGACCTCATCTCTACAATAAATCAAAAATTAGCCGGGCGTGGTAGCGCACGTCTGTAATTCCGGCTACTTGGAAGTCTGAGGTGGAAGGATCGCCGGAACCCAGCAGGTCAAGGCTGCAGTGGCCGGAAGTGTACCACTGCACTCCAGTCTGGGTGACATAGTGAGACTCCAACTCAAAAAAAAAGAGGTACTCTACTATAAAACTCAGGGGGAGTTGGGAGAGTGCTATTGACCACTATGCACTGTACAAGCCAACTGCTATAATAGAGAAGCTAGCCACACTTCAGGAGCTTGCTGCAAGAGGAGACACCTGCCTCGAAGGTAGACACTAGGGAAGTTGTGCACATTGCCATAGCCAGAAGCCTTGAAGTTGCTTTACAACTCACTGATGTTTGGTTCACTTTTTTAATTTTATTTCATTCTTTTTTCTCTGTCTTATTTTTATTTATTTATTTTTCATTTTTATTTTTTGAGGTGGGGTCTCACTCTGTCGCCCAGACTGGAGTGCAGTGGCCACTCCCGGCCACTGCAGCCTCGACCTGCTGGGCTCCGGCGATCCTTCCGCCTCAGCCTTCCAAGTAGCTGGAACTACAGGCGCGCGCTACCACACCCGGTTAATTTTTTGATTTATTGTAGAGGTGAGGTCTTACCAAGTTGCCCAGGCGGGTCTCGAACCCGCGGGCTCAGGCAGTCCACTCACCTCAGCCTCCCAAGGCACGGGATTACAGGCTGAGCCACTGAGCCCAGCTTGATTTTTTTCTTTATTATGGTTATATTTTCCTGTTTGATGTTTTGGTTTTTTTTTAGCAGATATCATAAATTGTGAATTTCAGTTTTTTTGTGTGGTAGAAAACATTTACATTCCCATAAATATTGTTGAGCTTTGTTATGGGATTCAGTTAAGATGCTTGAAAACAATTTGATCCTTTCAGGTTTTACTCTTAAGCTTTGTAAGGCTGGACCAGCTAGATTCACTTTTAATATAGGTCAATGTTTGCGCCACCACCACTAAGACAAAACCCTTCTAATACTCAACTATCAAATCCCACAAATTATGGAACTTTCTGCTCTACTTGGTGGCAACAGGAACTATCTGCCCTTCCCTGTGTGAACACGAGATTATTTTCCTTCTCCAGTCCTTTCCCCTGACATGTGCTGATTTGTACTCCGCTAAAGACCTGAGTTGGACCTCAGGAGATCTCCAGAGCTATATCTTTCTGTGCAGTGTTTTCCTCCCAAGTACTCTGCTCTGCAAATTCTACCTGCTTTGACCACCCTAGACTCCTAATTCTGACTTAAGTCAAGAAGTCTACCAGGTTGTATCTGTGTTCTCCTTCCTTGTGCTGTGCCTTGCAAAGTCTCTCTAGAAGTGAGCTGGGGTAATTATAAGGCTTCTTTCACTTATTTTCTGTTCCTAACGAGCAGTGAGCAGTGTTCTTCACTGCTTGGTGTCAAATGTTTTGTAAACTGTTGTCTGATATATGTTGTCTGTTTTTTATTGTCTAAATTTTCTTTTAAAGATGAGGCCATACTCCATTGCCCAGGTTGTAGTGCAATGACATGCTCATAGCTTACTGCAGCCTCAAATGCTGGGATTCAAGCAATCCTTCCACCTCAGCCTCCTGAGTAGTTGGCACTATAGACCCACACCACTACTTTTGGATAACTTTTTTTGTTTTTATTTTGAGAGATGTAGTCTTGCTATGTTTCCCAGACTGGTCTCAAATTCTGGCCTTACGCGGTTGGTCCTCCTGCCTCGGCCTTTCAAGTAGCTGGATTAACAGACACAAGCCACCACACCTGGCTTGTCTGGTTTTTCTGTTGTTTTTTGCAAGAGTATAAATCCCAATCCTTGTTATCCCGTCTTGGTCATAAGTACACATCTCAAATGTGCCCCTTCTTGAAATACAAATATTTGTGTAGTATACCTAAAACCTCACTCAAACAATATATATTAGATTGAGGCATCATTGAGAGTGAGATTCTACTGAAATGAGACCCAGAATTAAATGTTCACCAGAGTGTGGGGTAGGGGCTCAGGAAAGATGAATGTAAGTGTTAAAGTAGATACTAAAATGGAAGGTGAGAGAGTAGCTGTACCAGAATGCCCTGGGTATTTCAAATTATCTTGGCTTGACTAGTTTCACCTAGTCTTCTACTTTGCACAGGTGAAAACTGACAGTGTGTTGTTTCAAGAGAATGCTGTTAGCTTCCTACACACTGCCCAAGAGCTTCTGTGGCACTACAGCGTAGGGTACCCCCAAGAGCCTACTCAGTACTTACATGGATACAACTACTCAGAAGTAACCATGGAAAGATGTTTACCTCTTTCTTTACACTAGACAGATACTTCTAAGGCATCTTTCATAAAATTTCTCAGCAGCTTCCTCAGGATTTCACACCAACTGCCTGTAGCAGTAACCAGCGTGGAAATACATTTTTGCATTGGTTTTCCTTTCCTGCTTTACTCTGTGTGGTAGATTGGCCTCAATTCTTCACTCTCTTTCTGTAGAATTGTATATCCACAACCATTCTGTTCCTCAGAACAGGCCAACTATACCTTCTCACACTTTGAATTTCAACTTGGCCACATGACTCCCTTTGGTCAATGGGTTATTAGTAGCATGACAGAAGAAGTTTGAAACGTGTCTTCTTGTGCTTCAGCTATGCCCATGAGAAAAAACATTCCACTTGCCTGTTGTCCTTTTAACCAATGTCTCAGAATAAGACACATAGGGCAGACTTGCTTGCTCGATCCAGAGGTGTGAGTGAAAAATAAATGCTAGCTGCTGCATGCCACTGGAGATTTGTAGTTGTTTAGAATGTTGCAAAAATTTGGATGGTATAAGTAGTATCTACAAGTAAGGTGCTACTGAAGCAAAACCTAAAATATGTGGCATTGGTTTTAAGATGGGGTAGAAGGTAGAAAAATGCCGTTGTAGGACTTATGTCTGGTGACAGTGGTACACAGGCAACTTTGGTGATCACAGCCTGACAAGACAAAGGCCGCAAAGTTCTCAAACCCTCAACCTAACAGGCAAGCAGCCTAGGCCAGCCAAACTGCTGATTAAAATTAAGTAAATCTAGAATGGGAGTAAAGGAGCAGAGACTAGTTGTTTTACTTGTTTTAAGGCTCTGCAGTTACTGTGGCTAGCCACCAAATTGAAGGGTACATAATGTAGTGTCTGAGTAAACTGAGGAAGTAGACTGCGTTGATTGCCTCTTGTGCATCACTTTAAATCCCTTTGACCTTACCTCTTATTCTAGTCGTTAGTATAGCAACTAGCCCTGCACAGGCTTCAAGCAGCTTTGTGCATGAGTGTTTTGACAGCATGTCACCTTGGCCTGTGCACCTCTGGCTTCCTACCTCAGAGCTTCTCTGATGTCATTGGGTGGCACTCTAGTGGATACTCTCTTGGCACTTGCACATAATTAACTCAGAGTGTAGGGAAGTCATTGTCCCAGAGGCCCACCGTTGACCAGTCAGGGGGAGGATCCCTCTCGGACAGTCTTGTGGGATTGCATCATCAGTTGCTGGCAGCAGTGGTTAAATTGTCTCTAGATTGACATCCACTGCTTAATTCCCACATCCTTCACTCCTACTCCCAAAACCATATTCTAAGTGAGTTATTTACATATAGTCTTTATCTGAGGCTCTGTGTGGGTTGGAGGCAACTCAGACTAAGTCTGTTTCACAATTTATTTAAGAATATGTAACACCAGTAGCCAAAGTATCAAAGTCTCTGAGAAGTATGCAAATTCATCCATTCATTTCATTCAACAAATATTTACTGAGAGGCTACTACTGTTTCCCTGGCACAGCATTATAGAGACTGCTTTTGTCAAACTTACATTCTAGTAAGAGAAGAAAGACAATAAATATAACACACATATATTATCATAAGTAGTGAGCCGGGCTTGGTGGCTCATCCTGTAATCCCACGCCTTTGGGAGGCTGAGGTGAGTGGATTGCCTGAGCCCGCGGGTTCGAGACCCGCCTGGGCAACTTGGTGAGTCCTCATCTCTACAATAAATCAAAAATCAGCCAGCGTGGTAGCGTGTGCCTGTAATTCCGGCTATTGGAAGGCTGAGGCGGAAGGATCGCCAGAGTCCAGCAGGTCGAGGCTGCGGTGGCCGGGAGGGCCACTGCACTCCAGTCTGGGCAACAGAGTGAGACTCCAACTCAAAAAAAAATAAATAAGTAGTGATAAGTGCTAAGAAGAAAAATGAAGCAAAATAAGAAGAGAGAGAGAAATGAGAGATCGGTTTTTTAATGTGGCCAACCTCTAAAGCTATTGAAATTTTAAAAATAAAAAAAGCAAGCTGGAGACGAAAGTGCACAATACAATTACATTTAAAAAATCATGTGTAAAAAAGGGTAAACGTGTGGCCAAGAAAGTCCTCTTTGATAAAGTCATATTTAAGGAGAAAAACGAAGTAAGAAAACTTGTCATGAATAAATATGAGTGAAAAACATTCTAAGAAGAAAGATTGGAAGTGAAAAGGCTCTGAGGTGAAGATAGATGTGGCATGTTCAGGAAGCAGAAAGAAAGACAGCAGGACTGACTGGAGAAGACAGAGTGAAGAGGAGAGGAGAGGATAAGAAAGATGGTGTAGGCCCAGAACGCATGGTACCTTGTGGGCTATTATGCAACGGGGAGGTTCAGAGTATAAGAGTGCTATTCAGAAGGATCATTCTGGCTGCTCTGTGCAGGAGATAAAGGAGGAAAGGACAAGGAAGTCAAGGCAACAATATATGGAAGAGGATGAGGACGAAGACCTGTTCTGTATCTGCAGAGGTGGAGCTGGTAAGGAGTAGTTGAATTTTAGAACTATTTCAGAGATGAAGCACAGTAGATTTCCTACGATTAGATGTAGGATGGGAGAGGAAGAGAGCAGTCATGAAACCTCTCTGGTTTTTAGGCCAAAGCAAATTGAAAAATGGATTTATCTTTTTCTTTTTTCAAGTTGGAGTCTCACTCTGTCGCACAGACTGGAGTGCAGTGGCATGCTCCCAGCCACTGCAGCCTCAACCTGCTGGGCTCTGGCGGTTCTTCCACTTCAGCCTTCCAAGTAGCCAGAACTAGAGGCGCACACTACCACGCCCAGCTCATTTTCGATTTATTGCAGAGACGAGGTCTTGCCAAGTTGCCCTGGTGGGTCTCAAACGCGCGGGCTCAGGCAATGCACTCACCTTGGCCTCCCAAAGTGCTGAGATTACAGGCTGAGCCACTGAGCCCAGCCTGGAGTTATCTTTTAGTGGCATGGGCAATTTCACCGTGTACACTCAGCTAGGCAAAAAATATATGGTTCCCTCCTCAACCTGTGCACAAAGGTCCCTCTGGTCTGGCTCTCTCTTTCAGCTGTTGGCTTGCCCCTCTCTCACCCACCTGATAAATTCAGTAGCTAGGAATATTTGCTGGAGCCATATAAGGCCCCTTTGTCCAGACACCCGCAAATAACCACTCATACTCTACCCTTGAAAGGGTGGCATGGGTAGATTCTGCCCTTGGATCTCCAGACTTTGTCAGTGGCTCTCAAGCCTCTCATCTCCCCGTGTTTGGACTCCAACAAGGGAGTAGAATACAGGCCCTTTCTGAGACCCACCATAATTGTACTTCCCTTCTTTCGTTTCTAATTTACTTCCTTCTCCATCCCCATCCCCATGACAGTCTCAAAAATCTTTAGCTAATCTGTAGGCAAGCTAGCCTGGCTCTTCACGTATTCTTCCAAATCTATTTTTTATGGCATAAACTTTATATACTGAGGATTTCAAGGTTTTCGAAACATGTTCTTGCAGCTTAAAAATTGTATCATCTTTTCCCACCAGCAATGAGTACCAGTGACTAAACTGGAGAAGGGGAGCTCAAGGGAAACAGCAGCTCAGAATCAAAGGTATTTGGAATTTGAGGAGGAAACTAATTCTTTCAAAATATTATTTTATTCTAAATAGCACTCATATTCATGTTCTTCCATAAAGGTGGACACAGTCTTACCAAGTCACTTTTTTCTCTGCTATTACTAAAGGGAAAAAGAAACTTTAGATAGAGAGATGATGCGAAGTCTTCAAATATTAAATAGTTCATGGATTTTAAAGACAAGCATGTCTATTTAATGTAGCTATTTTACATTCAAATATAGTCAAATCTAAATCAAAAGCTCATAATTTAGCATACAATAATTTAAAGAAGGAAGGATTCAGGATTGACCTATCTGCAGCATTTGATACAATTGGTCATTTTCTTCTCTTGCATCAGAACAACAAACTCTTATCTTTCTACTTCACTGCTTTTCCCTTCTCAATCTTCTTTGCTGATTTTCCTTCTCCTCCAAAGGCCAGTCTCTTGTTCTCTTCATTTATACTCCTGAAGAGATCTGAATCACCTTTTTGACTTTAAACACAATCAACATGCTGATCTCCAGGCCAGACCTTTCTGTCGGACAAAAAATTCATATATGCAACGTATGCTCGTTCCACATTTCCACTTGGATACCTAACAACTATCTCAAAACTTGCCTATTCATAACTGAATTTCTGATATTTACTCTCTCCCCCATCCAGTCGTGCCAATATCTTATTACATTCGCAGCAGCTCTTCCCAGTCCAGCTGATGGTAACTCCATTCTTCCAACTGCTCAAGACAAAATCATCTGTCTTTTCTTAGATTTGGTACCCAATCTAATTTGGAAATCCAATCAGAATTTCCTTGTGGCTCTTGTGCCAGGCATTCTTTAACCTTGGATCCTGTTACGTCTATCTGAAATGCTCATTCTCCTGACAACTGCATGACTGCCCCCTCACTCCCTTTTAATATGCTACATAATTTACTTGTTAATTTTGTTTGATACATATTGTCTCTTTCTTTCCCAAGTCCCTTGTCCAACCCAGCTACCCCTCCACCCCCACTAAAACATAAGCTCCACTAAAGGATGGATTTTTTTTCACCTGTTTTGTTCTTTGACGAATCCCAAGGACCTAAAACAATATCTGGCACATAAGAGAAGTCCAATACAAATATTTAAATGAAAGAACAATGTGCAGAAGTCCAAAGTGGGAACTAGATACATATAGCATGGTGAGGCAAAGAGAAAGGAAATTCCAAACAAATGAAGTTCTCCTTCTTTTTGCAAACCCTTTGTAGGGCCTTGGTGCAGAAAGCATATGATAAGCTATATAGAAAACTAGTGTCCATGGAAACAGCTGTGGCCCCAAAAGCAAAACAAGGTGGATCAAAGAAGAATGAGAGAAAACACAGATACAGAAGCTAATAGAAAGAGAATTTGGAAAGTGCAGTTTCAATGAAATCTCAGTCTATGGTTTTCCCTCACCACACGTACCTCATCCACAGAAATTGATAGCCATAGGCACTGATGAACACTCTCAGGATCAGAAATTTGGCCTCATGGAAACAGTAGAGGAAGAGAGTGGTTGGTTTTAAATACCAACAGCTCAACTGGTGTGTTTTAAAATAAACTGCTAATATAATATAAATCTGAGATGATAACTGCCACTCCATTTATGAGTATTTTGTACTTAAAGATTTTGGGGTGAGAAACTAGAAGTTGCTACCTTAATATTCCATGAGGTTAATTACATAAGTCAGTTGTGAAAACCTATCTGCCTCTGATGTTAAGCCAAACTTTGGTGGTGTTAGTACTATACTAGGTTTAGTGCTAGTGAGAAAAGAACAATCTAGATACAGTCCTAACTACACAGCATGAACAAAATCCCCCAAATCAATCTGTTCTAATTTCATTACAGAGAGTTGCATATATTCACTCCCCAGAAAACACTTTCCACTTAATATTTTCTCTACCAAATTCAGACATGAATTTATGTATATATTAACTCCATTATATAGTTGAAATCTAGAGACTAGTAGAATAGAGATGAAGGGAATAGCAATACTTATGTAAAATAATTGCACTCCTGACTTTTAATATATAGAAGTCAGTCCTTGGACAAGAAAGAACATTACCATTTATAGGACAAAGAAGTATTTTTCTTAATAAGGAATACAGTAGCAAACAGAGTGTAGCCGGAACAATCTCTGGATTGGGAATTAGAAGACCTGTTCCAATCCTCACTCCAACACTCATTTACTGTCATTGGGGAAGTCTTTGAGCCTGTTTGATCCTCATTTTCCTCCTTTGTAGGGTAATGATGATATACCTGCCTTGTAAATTTCATATTTTGCTATCACAATCAACTGAGATGTGTATAAACATGTGAGGGAAATTTTAAATTGCAATTGATATTTTTATATTTTTGCAATACATTCCCTATCTACTATTACACTTAATTATCAACTACCATGAATATACAAGTTATTATATTATACAGTCATTTACATTGCGAACATACATCATAGCATGATTCAGTGTATTACATGTGATTGGCAAATAAATTTCTCAGCACCTGGAACACAACCATTTAAGCTGCACTTAAAGAAAACTGCATCTTGAGGCATTATTTTTTTTTTCTTTTTGAGGAAGACATTCAAAATGGCCTTAGAAAACACACTAAACAAGTAATAAATAGACGTAGGACAGTAATAAAATTGTTTCCGATTTGCACTTCATAGAATTCTAATGTCATTCTGTGAAATCATAAGTAGTGAATATATTTTCTCCAGCTATCTACACTGCTATAAAGACACAGTGAAATATATCTTTATCTTGTTTGATAGCACTTGGTAAATATTGTTCACTTAACAGACGTTATAAATTACTCACTGCCACATAGCAAAAAGAAAGTCAGCCTTTACAACTATGAAGTAATCAAAAGGCTATATTTAAAAACTTGGAGGCCATAGTCATAAAATGTGATTTAACTGAAGATTTTATGGTATGCTCATGAACAAGTAAATCAGACTCTTCAATGTTTATCTCTGATAACTTCTGGTTTCACAATCCATCACCCAGGAATGAACTGCTATAATTAACCTCTAATGCATAGATTCTACAAGCAGCCCACAGATAATAAAAATGATCATGGATTCTTCATCTTTTTCTGTCTCACTCAGGGGGCATTTTTTAGCTTTCTTACCTTAATCAAATATCACATCCAAGATGGAAGGTGGGGAGACACTTTCTGAAATACTATAGATTTTAAAGTAAACCTTGTTTATACAAGAAAAATATTTTTCTTTTCTTTTTTTTTTTTGAGTTGGAGTCTCACTCTGTCACCCAGACAGACTGGAGTGCAATGGTCACTCCCGGCCACTGCAGCCTTGACCTGCTGGGCTCCGGCGATCCTTCCGCCTCAGCCTTCCGAGTAGCTGGAACTACAGGCGCGTGCTACCATGCCCGGCTGATTTTTGATTTATTGTGGAGATGAGGTCTTGCTTGCCCAGGTGGGTCTCGAGCCCGCGGGCTCAGGCAATCCACTCACCTCGGCCTCCCAAAGTGCTGGGATTACAGACTGAGCCACCGAGCCCAGCCAGAAAAATCTTTTTCAAAAAAAACGTCAAAGGTATTCATGGGGCCAAAGCATAGGTAAATCTTAATCTACTTTTCTATTCTGGTATTTAATAAAAATAAGTTACCTGTGGAGTATTCTAAAACAGATGTTGCCAAACTGTTTCCATAAAGGAGCAGCTAGTAAATATTTCAGGCTTTGTGAGCCATGTAGTCTCTGTCACTTCTACCCAACTCTGCCACAATAGCACAAAAACAGCCACAAACAATATATAACTGAACAAGCACGGCTGTGTTCCAGTAAACTTTATTTATGGACACTGAAATTTGAATGTCTTATGCTTATATGTCATGAAATATATATTTTTTAGATTTTTGTCTACTTTTAAATGTGTAAAAGCCATTTTAGCTCATGGGCTGTACAAAAACAGGTGACATACAGGATTTGGCCTGAAGACTATAGTTTGCTGACACTGTCTTAAGATATCAAGGACAGTATTAACCTAATAAGTGAAAGCCTGAGGGTCTCTCTCCAATTTTTTTAATTTTTGGAAGACAAGAGAAGAAAACCTATGTTCTGCCACTATTATCAGCACTGACTATAGAATTATCATTGAAACGGACTTAACTTGCATGTATGTAATGACTACAGAATACAAAACAATCCCAACGCCCCAACCATTTCTTCAGGGTTTTCTTTCATAGTCATACCCTTTCTCTCCAAATACACACACCTCTAACCCCTAGCAACCCTGATCTGTTGTCTCTCACTATAATGTTGTCTTTTAGAGAATGTCACATAAATGGAATTATGCAGCATGTAACATTTTGAGGTTAGCTTTATTTCACTAATCATAATGCTGCTGAAATTTGCATCCAAGTTATTGTGTGCATCCATCTTCTTTTCCTTTTTATTCCTGAAATATTCAGTATTCCATTATATAAATATATCATTGTATTTTATTCACTCACTCATTGAAGAGTATTGGGATAATTTCCAGTTGTTATTGATTATAAACATTCATATGCAGGTTTTGGGGAAAACATTAAGTTTTCAACTCATTTGGGAAATTATCTAAGAGAAGGATTGCTGAGTCATATTTTAAGTGTATGTCTAACTTTATAAGAAACTACTAAACAGTTTTCCAGAATAGCTGTACCATTTTACATTCCAGTTACTCTACAACCTTACCAGCACTTGATATTGTCGCATTTTTTAATTTTGTCTTAGTCATTGTAACAGATGAGCCATGATTTTAATTTTCATTTCCCCGGTTGGCAAATAATGTTGAATATCTCTTCATCTGCTTACTTACCATCCACATTTTCTCTTTGGTGAAGTGTCTGTTCAATTCTTGGACCCACTTTTAAATTAGGTTGTTTGTTTTCCTACAGTTGAGAGTTATTTACTTAGTATTTATGTATTCATTTACTTATTTATTTATTCATTTATTTATTTATTTATTTATTGAGTTGGAGTCTCACTCTGTCGCCCAGACTGGAGTGCAGTGGCCGCTCCCGGCCACCGCAGCCTCCACCTGCTGGGCTCCGGCGATCCTTCTGCCTCAGCCTTCCAAGTAGCTGGAACTACAGGCGCGCGCTACCACACCTGGCTAGTTGTTGATTTCTTGTAGAGTTGCCCAGGCGGGTCTCGAACCCGCGGGCTCAGGCAATCCACTCACCTCCGCCTCCCAAAGGCGCAGGATTACAGGCTGAGCCACTGATCCTGGCTACTTAGTCTTTATACAAGTCATTTGTGCCGGACTCGGTGGCTCAGCCTGTAATCCCACGCCTTTGGGAGGCTGAGGTGAGTGCATTGCCTGAGCCCGCGAGTTCGAGACCCGCCTGGGCAGCGAGACCTCATCTCTACAATAAATCAAAAAATCAGCTGGGCGTGGTAGCGCATGCCTGTAATTCCAGCTACTCGGAAGGCTGAGGCAGAAGGATCGCTGGAGCCCAGCAGGTCAAGGTTGCGGTGGCTGGGAGCGGCCACTGCACTCCAGTCTGGGCGACAGAGTGAGACTCCAACTCAAAAAAAAAAAAAAAAAGTCATTTGTTGTATATGTGATTTGTAAATATTTTCTCCCAGTTTGTAACTTGTCTTGTCATTCTCTTAACATTGTTCTTTCTCAGAGCAACAGTTTTTAATTTTGATAAACTCCAATTTATCAGTTGTTTTCTTTTGATGAATTTTTTTGGTATCATATTTAAGAATTCTTTGCCTAGGCCCTGCTGGGTATCTCAGCCTATAATCCCAGCTCTTTGGGAGGCCAAGGCAAGTGAATTGCTTGAGCCCATGGGTTCGAGACCCACCAGGCAGCTTGGTGAGACCTCATCTCTACAATCAATCAAAAATTAGCCAGGCGTGGTAGCACATGCCTGTAGTTCCAGCTGCTTGTAAGGCTGAGGTGGAAGGATCGCTGGAGCCCAGCAGATCGAGGCTGCAGTGGCCAGGAGTGTGCCACTGAACTCTAGTCTGGGCGACAAAGTGAGACTCCAACTCAAGAAAAAAAATAATTATTTGTCTAAGTCCAGAAAATAAAGATTCCTCATGCATTTTTTCAAAAATGTCATAATATTATGTTTTATACTTCGATGTATTACCTATTTGAGTTAATTTTTGAATTATATGTTAGGTAAAATCTTCCTTTGCATTTGGATGTTCAACGTCAAGAGATTATGCTTTTTCCACTGAATGTGCCTTGACACAATTTGTCAAAAAACAAATTGGCTGGACTCGGTGCCTCAGCCTGTAATCCCAGAACTATAGGAGGCTGGGCAAATGAATTGCCTGACCCCGCGTGTTCGAGATCAACCCCGGGCAACTTGGTGAGACCTCGCCTCTACAATAACTAGAAAATTAGCTGGTAGTGGTAGTACACACCTGTAGTTCTGGCTACTTGGAAGGCTGAAGCGGAAGGATCACTGGAGCCCAGTGGGTCAACACTGGGGTGGCCGTGAGTGTGTGCCTGCACTCCAGCTTGGGCGACAGAGTGAGACTCCAACTTAAAAAAAAAAAAAACCCCAGCCAGGCTCAGTGGCTCAGCCTGTAATCCCGCGCCTTTGGGAGGCTGAGGTGAGTGGATTGCCTGAGCCCGTGGGTTCGGGACCCGCCTGGGAAACTTGGTGAGACCTCATCTCTACAATAAATCAGAAAAATAAGCCGGATGTGCTAGCACGCGCCTGTAGTTCCAGCTCCTTGGAAGGCTGAAGCAGAAGGATCGCGGGAGCCCAGCAGGTCGAGGCTGTGGTGGCCGGGAGCAGCCGCTGCACTCCAGTCTGGGTGACAGAGTGAGACTCCAACTCAAAAAATAAAATAAAATAAAATAAAATAAAAAAACCCAAAAAACAAAAAAATAAATTGACAATATTTGTATTTCTATTTCAAAAACTCTCTATTCTGTTTCATTGGCCTATTCCTTCATAAAGACTACATTGTGTTTATGCTGAAAAATTTTTTTTTTTTTTTTTGAGTTGGAGTCTCACTCTGTCGCCCAGACTGGAGTGCAGTGGCCGCTCCCGGCCACCGCAGCCTCGACCTGCTGGGCTCCAACGATCCTTCCGCCTCAGCCTTCCAAGTAGCAGGAATTACAGGCATGCGCTACCAGGCCCGGCTGATTTTTTGATTTATTGTAGAGATGAGGTCTCGCTGCCCAGGGGGGTCTTGAACCCGCGGGCTCAGGCAATCCACTCACCTCAGCCTCCCAAAGGCGCAGGATTACAGGCTGAGCCACTGAGCCCGGCTTGCTGAAATTTTATAGTAAGTTTTTTTTTTTTGAGTTAGAGTCTCACTCTGTGGCCCAGACTGGAGTGCAGTGGCCACTCCCGGCCACCGCAGCCTCGACCTGCTGGGCTCCAGCAATCCTTCCACCTCAGCCTTCCTAGTAGCTGGAACTACAGGCACGTGCTAGCACATCCGGCTAATTTTCTGATTTATTGTAGAGATGAGGTCTCACTAAGTTGCCCAGGCGGATCTTGAACCCACGGGCTCAGGCAATCCACTCACCTCGGCCTCCCAAAGCGTGGGATTGCAGGCTGAGCCACCAAGCCCAGCTCAGATAAGTTTTTTAATTGGTTATTATATTTTTCAGTTCTAAAATTTTCATTTAGTTCTTATTTATATATTTTATTTAATTGCTTAGACTTTGTACATTTTCTTTTTCACCCTTTTATAATAACTGCTTCAAAGTCTATGTCAGATAATTTCGACTGTCATCTTGGCATTGGCATCTGATGACTGTCTTTTCCCCTGAGTTAAAAATTTCTGAGCTGTTTCTTTTTTTTTCAATCAGAAAATGACTTTATTTCATTTTTACATACAAATGATAGTTTGACTCACTATATACAAATTTTGGTTGTGAATTATCTTACCTTTTACCATAGCCTTTTTTTTTCTTTATTTTTAGAGACAAGGTCTCATTCTGTTGCCCAAGCTGGAGTACAGTGGTGTGAATATAGCTCACTGCAGTCTCGAATTCCTAGGCTCAAGCAATCTTCCTGCCTCAACCTCCCAAGAAGCTGAGACTATGTGCCACCATGCCCAGCTAAGTACTATTATTATTATTATCATCATTATTATTATTACTAGTAGAAATGGGGTCTCTCTCTGTTTCCCAGGCTGGTCTCAAGCTCCTGGTCTCAAGTGACCCTCCTGCTTTGACCTCCCAAAGAAATGAGATTACAGGTATGAGCCACCACATCTGACCTCCATGAACTTTTTTTTTTTTTTGAGTTGGAGTCTCACTCTGTCGCCCAGACTGGAGTGCAGTGGCCGCTCCCGGCCACCGCAGCCTCGACCTGCTGGGCTCCGGCGATCCTTCCTCCTCAACCTTCCGAGTAGCCGGAATTACAGGCATGCGCTACCACGCCCGGCTGATTTTTTTTTTGATTTATTGTAGAGATGAGGTCTTGCTGCCCAGGCGGGTCTCGAACCCGCGGGTTCAGGCAATCCACTCACCTCAGCCTCCTAAAGGCGCGGGATTACAGGCTGAGCCACCGAGCCCGGCTTCCATGAACTTTTAAACATGGTGCATCCTTTTCTTCCCCAAAACTGATGTTGCTGATAAGAAGTCTGATGCTAAACTGCTTCTTATTCTTTTGACAGTGAAACATCCACCTTTCACTACTACAGCTTTTAGAATTTGTCTTGATCTGGGCGTTCTGAAATTTCATTCCAACGTTTCTAAGTACAGTGAAGCACCATATGCCTCATTATTATCATTGGCCCATAGGAGGCCCATCTTTTGCTTGTTTATACACCTATTCATTTTCTCTCCATTCTCCATTCCTATCCGCACTTTGACAACCATTATAATGTGTTTGATGTGCATCTTTTGGTTTTCACAAAATACTGTAAAAAGTGTGTTATTGTTTTATGTGTGTATATTATAAATGGTATCATACTATAGACCTGATTCTGTTTCTTCATTTTTCACTCAGCATGATTTTAGGACTTGTCCATGTGGTTCTGTGTACACACAACATAAAGATGGGAACAACAGTTGCTAGGGACCCCTAAAGGAACAACGGACAAAGGTAGAAAAACTACCCATTGGATACTATGTTTGCCATCGGGGTAGTGGGTTCCATAGAATCCCAAACCTCACCATCATGCATTACACCCATGTAACAAAACTACATATGTACTTCACAAATCTAAACAAAATAAGCAAAAATAAAAAATAACATAGGGCACTATGCAGGAAAAACAGTGTTATGTAACATCAGACTGGATGTACATGTGAAGTTGTTTCTATGCCAAGTAATTCTGATTATTGTATTATGAGACTCTAGGTCTTATTTAAATTCCATGGAAAATGTTAAAAGTTTTTGTTTCTGCTGACAACCAGTTTGGTTAGGTTCAGGTCCCAAGCTGTGGTTCTGTAGGTTATGGTTCCATTCCAATTTCAAAGCCTTTGTAATGCTACTTGGATCTCTTTCACATATCTGTTACACAATGGCCAGTCTGGAGTCTGGCCATTGTGTAACAGTCTACAGTTTTGGACGAACACAGTGGCTCAAGCCTGTAATCCCAGCACATAGGGAGGCTGAGGCGAGAGAATTGTCTGAGCCCACGGGTTCAAAAACAGCCTGAGCAACTTGGTGAGACCTCATCTCTATAATAAATCAAAAAATTAGCCGAGCGTGGTAGCACGTGCCTGTAGTTCCAGCTACTTGGAAGACTAAGGCGGAAGCATCACCTGAGTCCAGCAGGTTGTCGCTGGGGTGGCCGTGAGTATGCCACTACACTCCAGCCTGGGTGACAGAGTGAGACTCCAACTCAAAAAGAAAACCAAAAAACTACAGTTTACTGTTTAGGGTCAGAAATGTGCATGTGTTGCTCAGACATAATTCTAGGAGTTCATAAGCAACAGTATTATGGGGTCACTTTTCCAAGCTCCTCCTCTGAGATTTCTTCAATACTCTGTGGGCCATTGAAACTGTCCTTTGGGTCCTTGCATCAGAAAACTGGGGCTTTTTTTACTCTGCTATGTACTTCTTGTGACATCACAACCAGGGACAAGCAGCAAGAAGACAAAGAGAAAGAAAATTGATAATCATTAGTCCCACCCTCTTGAGGCTGCAAGAGGATAGTTGTCCTACCCCAGAGTTCCACTGAGAGGGGACAACTGAAAGCTCCAGCTTGGATGTCTCCTAGATTCAGCCTAATGTGTCTCTCCTCTTGACTGATTCTGATCTATATCCTTTCACTGTAATAAACCATAACTATTGACTGTAACAGTTCTGTGAGCACTTTCACAAAGCCCAGGGTAGTCTTGGTGATCCCTGAATTTGTAATTGATATCAGAAGTGAAGATGGTTGCTATAGACTGAATATTTGTGTCCCAAGAAATTCATGTGTTGAAATCCTAACCTCCAGTGAGAAGGTATTAGGAGTTGAAACCTTTGTAAGAGATTAGGCCATGATGGTAGAGCCCGTATGAATGGAATCAGTGTCCTTATAAAAGAGACACTTGCCACTTCCGTAACATGAGTTTACACAACAAGAAGGCAGCCATCTATAAACTAGGAAGAAGGCCCTCACCAGACGATGACTCTTTGATCTTTGATCTTGGACTTCCCAACCTTCAGAACTGTGAGAAATGAAATTCTACTATTTATAAACTGCTCAGCCTGTGATAGTTTGATATAGAAACCTAAACAGGCAAAGACAATGGTCTCTTGGACAATTCTCTAACTTTACATTCTATGTCCTCTGATTAGATATATTAAAATTGGGATAAAGCAGAGACAGAGCTGGTTTTAAAATAGTTTGTGAAACTATCCAGGCTACCCTAAGACTCTGGCATAGTCCCAGAACCAGAGGAAGAAAATATAACTGAAAAATCTTCCCAGAGAATTTTGATATTCTCCTGGATTTAAGACCACTTCCATTGGAAATACTTGATCTTTACGACTGCACTACTTAAAAGCTTTCTCCTTGCTCTCCATTATCTAAATAATGACGTCTAATCAGCTTCTCATTCTATGTTCTCTGCAGTCTAACCCAAACCAGTTTACTTCCTGCTGCTTCCTTCCACACTAGCCCAGTGGTCTCTATTTCGGTACTCTGATTTAATGAGTTAGAGTGGGGCTCTGACATCAGTATGCTCCTCTGATAGCTCTCCTGTGCAGTCAGGATAGATAGTCTTCTGTGCAGAAGTGCTATGGCCTTCAATTCAGGTACATATCCTTGTAAGAATCCTGAATTTGAATTGGAGACTATAATTACCAACACTAAGTGAACTTCTAGATTTATTATTATTTTTTTTGAGTTGGAGTCTCACTCTGTCGCCCAGACTGGAGTGCAGTGGTCGCTCCTGGCCACCACAGCCTCGACCTGCTGGGCTCCAGCAATCCTTCCGCCTCAGCCTTCCAAATAGCTGGAACTACAGGCGCGCGCTACCACACCCAGCTAATGATTATTAACATTTTGAGGGTGGAGAATGTATATTATTTATTTCTATAGAACATTACCCAATGGTCTTTTGGACAATTCAATTCTCAACAACATTATCCCTTCAATAGATGTTCAATAAATATTTTTTGGAATCCAATTTAATTCAACAAAAGACTACAGTTTAAAAGGTTGGGCAAGCTGGGCTCGGTGGCTCAGCCTGTAATCCCACGCTTTGGGAGGCTGAGGTGAGTGAATTGCCTGAGCCCATGGGTTCGAGACCCACCTGGGCAAGTTGGTGAGACCTCATCTCTACAATAAATTAAAAAATCAGCCGGGCATGGTAGCGCGTGCCTGGAATTCTGGCTACTGGGAAGGCTGAGGTGGAAGGATTGCCGGAGCCCAGTGGGTAGAGGTTTCAGTGGCCAGGAGCGGCCACTGCACTCCAATCTGGGCGACAGAGTGAGACTCCAACTCAAAAAAAAAAAAAAAAAAAAAAAAAGATTGAGCAAATCCTTTGAGTCCTCTCTCAATGTGGGAGATTTTCTGTCCTCTCAATAAATCCTGCTTCCTCACTTAAAAAAAAAAAAGATCAAGGTAAGCGCTGGAGATCACTGAAGAAAGCATTTCCAGAGTGAATCCGAAAGTACCTGAGTAATGAGTGACTCAGGACCCCAGAACCCCATTCCTGTGTATCACCTGCCTCATTTTATAAATAACCTGTGGCTGCCAGGTTTACTAAAGTAGACCCGTGTCATCGTATCATCAGGATGTCACTATTGTTCCTCTATTTTAATATAGAGAGTAAAGAAATAAAATAAATGTTTAAGCCGGGCTCGGTGGCTCAGCCTGTAATCCAGCACTTTGGGAGGCCGAGTTGAGTGGATTGCCTGAGCCCGCGGGTTCAAGACCCGCCTGGGCAACTTGGCGAGACCTCATCTCTACAATAACTCAAAAACTAGCCGGGCGTGGTAGCGCTTGCCTGTAGTTCCAGCTACTTGGAAGGCTGAGGCGAAAGGATCACCAGAGTCAAACAGGTCTAGGCTGAGGTGACCAGGAGCAGCCACTGCACTCCAGTCTGGGCGACAGAGTGAGAGTCCAACTCAAAAATAAATAAATAAATGTTTAAAAAAATTCCATATAGCTGGGAATGTTTTCAGGCCTAGCTCTTTAAAAATGCAGGAAAACTGAGCATCTTCAATCCTAAAGAATGCATGCTTCTCAAGTTGTTTATATTCTTGGATTTCATGGTAAACAGGATTATCTCTCATGGAATTTGCCTCCTATGTTTGGAAGACTTGAAATAGTGAGAAAAGAGACTTGATGATTTTGATATTGGTTCTAATTACTGAAATTACTTAACGTATGGGGCCCATTTTTATTATGTTATCAGAAATTCTAAAGCTCATAACTAATTGCATTTATATTTAGAAAACATGTATCTCCATGGAGTCTTTCCATTTAAGATAATAGGCCCGACCACTAACTAACCTCACCAAGAAAAATAGAGAAGCAATTGATTCCAAATGAAGCATTCCATCTGTGTTCAAAAGCTTGAAATGCATTTGGGCAGGCATGCAAAAAAAAATTTTTACATAGTTTAAAATATGTAAATCAATGTCTCCTCCACCACTACCACCACCACACACCACACACACACACACACACACACACACACACACACACACACACACACAAACTCACACCACAAACTTTAGCTATTTGTGTCAAAAAGTTTAGTAAGTAGAGTATTCTTTGACTCTTGTTCTAGCTCTTGTGTGGCATTGAATGTGCCATTCAAATGTGTGTCTGTGCCTCAGTTTCTATTTCAGTATAACAAGGAAGCCATAGCATTACTAGTTCCTTATAAGCCTGGATTATGAGTTCATGAAACTTTTATAGTAAATGAAAGGGAAACCAGCATTTACTGAGTTATTGCTTTAATCATGTAATTGCAACAACAACAACAACAAAAATACCAAAGCTAGTTTAACAGAAAACAATTTATGTTGGAAAATATCAGTTGTATCTGAGAGCAGACATTAGAACAGGACCTGATAAGGTCCAAGAAGTGGGCATTTCAGAGCCAACATCACTCTCACCAGATTCTAGAGTCACACATGCTCTTGTTGTTGTTTCTTTCTAAGCTTTGACTTTGTCTTTTCTCTACACAGGTTTCTTTGTACTAATTACAAGCTAGTGGTCAGCTAGCTCATCACTGACTGACAATATGAATTCTCACCTCTGGTGCCCAAGACCACTTCCTAGAGTCTCTCCATCCCAGTACCATATGTCCAGAAGAAAGAATTTGATTGGCCTATTTTAGGTTTATCTATTCACCCATATACAGTCACCTAAGATTGGATTCCTATCCCAAGGGTGGTGAGTTACAGATACTTTTGCAGAAATTACCAAAAGGTGTCTATTCCAACTTTTGGGTGTCAGGTTTTTTCTCCTGTTATCTCAATCTTTATTTATTTATTTATTTATTTATTTTTTTATTTTATTTTTTTGAGTTGGAGTCTCACTCTGTCGCCCAGACTGGAGTGCAGTGGCCGCTCCCGGCCACCGCAGTCTCAACCTGCTGGGCTTGGGTGATCCTTCCGCCTCAGCCTTCCGAGTAGCCGGAATTACAGGCGCATGCTACCACGCCCGGCTAATTTTTTGATTTATTGTAGAGATGAGGTCTCGCTGCCCAGGCGGGTCTCGAACCCACGGGCTCAGGCAATCCACTCACCTCAGCCTCCCAAAGGCGCGGGATTACAGGCTGAGCCACCGAGCCCAGCTTAATTTTTTGATTTTATTGTAGAGACACGGTCTCCCCAAGTTGCCCGGGTGAGTCTCAAACCCACGGGCTCAGGGAATCCACTCACCTCGGCCTCCCAAAGTGCTGGGATTACAGGCTGAGCCACTGAGCCCAGCCTTGTCTCAATCTTTACAACAATTTTACAACATAGAAACTTATTCCTATTTTGAGAAAATAAATGATGCTCAGAATGTGAACGAGTTGTTTAAGTTCCCATGGCAAGTGGCAGTTTTGAAGTCCATGTACTTTCCACTGAAAGACACGCATCATTGGTGGAAGTTACACATTTTAGTTATATTTGCTATATATTTTGATTACTAAACAAAGATTTTTAAATTGTATGGTTATTTGATGGTTTTTGGTGGTGTTTTAGGCACATTATCTTCTTTAAATTCAAGTATAATTTATTACAGTGAAAGAATAATTGATTGAGTCATTTTTACTATAAAAGTATTGCAAGGAAGTGTTTAAAAATCTTTTTTACATTTTTTTTTTTTTTTGAGTTGGAGTCTCACTCTGTCACCCAGACTGGAGCGATCCTTCCGCCTCAGCCTTCCAAGTAGCCGGAATTACAGGCATTCGCTACCACGCCCAGCTGATTTTTTGATTTATTGTAGAGATGAGGTCTCCCTGCCCAGGCAGGTCTCGAACCTGCAGGCTCAGGCAATCCACTCGCCTCAGCCTCCCAAAGGCGCGGGATTACAGGCTGAGCCACCGAGTCCAGCTTACATTTTATTTTTTAATTGCCAAATAGTAATCATACATATATATGGGGTATATAGTGATGTTTCTATACATATTTTGTAGTGGTCAGATCAGGGCAATTAGTACGTCTATAATTTCAAACATTTATCATTTCTTTGTGTTGGAAATATTCAATATTCTCTTTCTTGTTATGTGAAACTATATAAAGTATTGTTGTTAACTATAGTCAATCTGCAGTGGTATAGACCACTAGAATTTTTTAAAATGAAAAGCAATAGTGAAAATAATTGTAAAAGCAGATAATTTACAATTTACATAGTTGCCCTTCCTTAACATAGACTTTCTGAGAACTAACAAATATTCTATGTTCAGGAAGAATTAATACAAATTTCAATTATATGTTATTACAGTGCATCAGGCTTTGCCTGCACATCTTATTGAATCCTCAAAGCAAACCAATATTAGAACTACTATTATTATCCCCATTAACCAGAGGGAAAAACTGAGACTTAGAGTAGTGGAATAGCTTTCCCAAATCTCATATTGCATAGTATCAGAGCTAATATTTGAAATCAGGTCCAGCTAATTCCAAGGTCACGGTCCTAACCAAGAGGCTTTGCAGCTACCCAACTCTGGGCCACTAAATACTTGAGGATGAAATCTGAGCACTGCTGAGGCGGAAGGATTGCCGGAGCCCAGCAGGTCGAGGCTGCGGTGGCCGGGAACGGCCACTGCACTCCAGTCTGGGCGACAGAGTGAGACTCCAACTCAAAATAATAATAATAATAATGAATACAGATATATTTTAAATTTGACTTTTTTTTTTTTTTTAGTTGGAGTCTCACTCTGTCACCCAGACTGGAGCTCAGTGGCTGCTCCCCGCCACCGCAGCCTCGACCTGCTGGGCTTCGGCGATCCTTCCGTCTCTCAGCCTTCCAAGTAGCTGGAACTACAGGTGCGTGCTACCACACCCAGCTAATTTTTGATTTATTGTAGAGATGAGGTCTCACCAAGTTGCCCAGGCAGGTCTCGAACCCGTGGGCTCGGGTAATCCACTCACCTCGGCCTCCCAAAGTGCTGGGATTACAGGCTGAGCCACCGAGCCCAGTCGATATTTTAAATTTTTGTAGGCAAACTAGAGTCAACTGATTTTTTTGCAAGATAGTGATATGATTTCATAGAAAAAAAATTACAGATATTTCTAAAGAAACAAATCCACTTTCATTTTCTTTGTCTTTGATAAGAAAAGAAAGTGAAGTCTGTCAATTGTCAGCAGATGTGCATGGCTTTCTCTGGAGCAAATTGTAAGAGACTATACTCTAGCCTTTTCCTGATGCACAGGCATCTTGAACTCCTTACCTGGTTTCTTTTTTCAGTAATCCCTGAATTATGTGTGTGTGCATGTGTGTGCGTGCGTGTGTGTGTGTGTGTGTGTGTGTGTGTGTGTGTGTGTGTATTACAATAGAGTAGAAAAACAAATAAATGAACGCATTAGTGAAAAATCTGACCCACTTCAACTTTTGTCACATTTCAAAAAGAGAAATACAAATTGTTTCACACATCAATGTTTTAAATTAAGAAAAGATCGTTGAACTTGCATGTATTTAATAAGTGTAACTAGCCGGGCTGGGTGGCTCAGCCTGTAATCCCGCACCTTTGGGAGGCTGAGGTGAGTGGATTGCCTGAGCCCGCGGGTTCGAGACCCGCCTGGGCAGGCGAGACCTCATCTCTACAATAAAATCAAAAAATTAGCCGGGCGTGGTAGCGCACACCTGTAATTCTGGCTACTTGGAAAGCTGAGGCGGAAGAATCGCAGGAGCCCAGCAGATCGAGGCTGCGGTGGCCGGGAGCGGCCACTGCACTCCAGTCTGGGCAACAGAGTGAGACTCCAACTCAAAAAAAAAAAAAAAAGTATAACATAATAAATTCTATAGAACAGTTCTGTTAAGGTAAAATCAGAGAAAAGACAAAGAAAAGAAAAAGAGGGAGGGAAGAAAGTCAGAGAAAATAACACAATAGATGAAGGATTACATTAATAGCAGCAAAGAATAAAGCCTTAAAAAAAGAGAAAAATTACACTCTCAGAGATTTGGAGACACCGTAAAAAGAAATGGAGTGCTAGAGACAAATTAAAAGACAGAGAATAACACAGAAAAAAAATATGACCAAGAGGTTCATCAGTTCCATGTCAATATCTGAAATGTGGTCAGAAGTATGAAAATTGCCTGGGACACTTGTTCAAGCAGTGGTTGTTGGGCCCACCCTAGAATCTGTAATTCAAACAGTCTCTGCAGTTAGCTCCAGGCACAGGAACACCTAAGTATCTCACCACTGAAGAATTGATATGAGTGGACCCAGGTGTGCCAAGATGCAACTCCAGAGTTTTCCAAAGCCCAAAGTCAAAGCTCTGATTATTTTAATAACATTCTGCATCTTGACTAGAGTAGAAGACTCTGATTTTTAAAATAGCAGAAGTGTAAAAATTTATAAGAACAGCTATTTTATTTCTGCGTAAACTTGAGAGCACTTCTTTTTATCATTTTTTACAGAGGGAAAAATCCACTTTCTGGCTGAACAATGCTGAACATTACATTTTACTTTAACAATTCAGATTGTTTATTTTCCATTTACTTACAACTTGGACTTTCTGTGGACATCTTAAACCATATATGAAATTGTATGGTAATACGTTTATTTTTATGAATGAAATTTTCTTTTTTTTTTTTTTTTTTTTTTTTTTGAGTTGGAGTCTCACTCTGTCGCCCAGACTGGAGTGCAGTGGCACACTCCCGGCCACCGCAGTCTCGATCTGCTGGGCTCTGGTGATCCTGCTGCCTCAGCCTTCCAAGTAGCCAGAACTATAGGCGCACGCTACCACACCCAGTTAATTTTTGATTTATTGTAGAGACGAGGTCTCACCAAGTTGCCCGGGCGGGTCTCGAACCCGTGGGCTCAGGCAATCCACTTACCTCGGCCTCCCAAAGTGCTGGGATTACAGGCTGAGCCACTGAGCCCAGTCACAAATAAAATTTTCATAGGATTTATCGGATTTTCAGGTTCTGTTATTGACTCTCCTCCAAATTAAAAACCACTTTTTAAAATTAGTACTAAGATTTTTAAATTTGGGTTGCATTTTTGCAACAATAGTCATGAGGAGTATCTAGCTTAATGCCATTGTTTTCTTTGACCAGTTCGCTAAAGATCTCCTCTTCCTTCCTTCAAACAGGCAGTAAGATCTAAAAATCAAACTTTGTTGTTTGGAGGATTTGGATATGTAAGTCTAAAACTGAAGTTAGATAAATTTGCCAGTTTGATTAATCTTCTAACACTTTCTATCGATACTCCTAGATTTTACAAAGTTCCAGCGTCAGTGTACGTCCACAATTTCGTCCTGGTGTTAAGAGTTCACTCCTTCCCTTCATGTACCCATGTTTACATCACCGTCTAGAATTTTCTTATATTTGACACTGGAGGAAATGAACATTTTTAAACTCTCAAAGTTCAATGGCTCAAAGCCCATGCTAAAAACCAGGCAGTTTCCATATATTTTAAAGTTCACAGATTTTCCATTTTAATACAGATTCATAAAAGAAAATTTCCTCAATTGTAAATAGCATCATTCATCAACTTTATTGCTCCAGCAAGTCTGATTTCAGAATTTACCTGGCTGAATGACTTTTACATGGTTTCTTTCTCCTGGCAGAAATTCATTTTTCAAACTTTGGCAAAGGTGAGAGTACAAGATACACAACCCAGCACACATATACTCTGAAAATTTATTTAGGTTGTGAAACAATATACTGTATATGGTAAACACAAAACCAATCTCTTGTTTCCTTTAACAATTCACTCTGCCTCCTCCTATGTTATAAGAAAAAAAAAGGTACACTAAAAATCATATATTCTGGTCACCCTGCAAATTAACCAGACAGAGTCCTTACAAAAACTAGAAATCAGTTCATATTTCATGCTCCCAAGGAATATACAATTAATCACACAAACAAAAGGATTTTTTATGTGCCTATCATAGCATTGCAACTAGCACCTGCTCACTCCTAAGTTCCCTGAATACCCTTCACAGACATCAGTTGTGTCTTAGTATTGGCCTTAGCTTAACATATACTTTCTTTTTCTTTTTCCTTTTTTTTTTTTCTTTGAGAAAGCAGGATTTATTGGGGACAGAAAAGCTCCCACAGAGGGAGGAGACCCAAAGGGGTTGCCCCACATATACTTTCTTTTTTTCTTTTTTTTTTTTTTTGAGTTGGAGTCTCACTCGGTCGCCCAGACTGGAGTGCCGTGGCCGCTCCCAGCCGCCACAGCCTCGACCTGCTGGGCTCCGGCGATCCTTCTGCCTTGGCTTTCCAAGTAGCTGGAATTACAGGCATGCGCTACCACGTCCGGCTGATTTTTTGATTTATTGTAGAGATGAGGCCTCGCTGCCCAGGCGGGTCTCGAACCCGCGGGCTGAGGCAATCCGCTCACCTCTGTCTCCCAAAGTTGCGGAATTACAGGCTGAGCCACCGAGACCAGCTCATATACTTTCATAATTAAAAAAAATAATGTAATCAGCTATGTGTTTTGTGTGTCTTTTATTTACAATAACAGTAAATACAGTAAATATGTACAGTGAGCCTTTTCACAACAAAGACAAAAAATGTATTAATATATAAGCAGTTTCAAAATATTTTATCTCCTTTCCCTTCTTGCAAAATGAAACTTCACTGACACCTAGGTCTTTATCAACATTTACTTCTAGGGTGTCTTTCTAGTTTCAGGGATTATGCTCAGGTTAATGATTTGACCTCATGAATTGCAATCATGAGAATTCCCAAGGATATGACTATTTACCAGCACTTGACTGTGCTTTTCCATTCTAAATCTAAATTTATAGATGTGGTAGAGAATGGATTCTCATCATTATAGGACAAAGTGGGCACTGCATTCCAGAAACCCAAGGGGAAAAAATGCATTAGTCTCCCAAATGCTGGTCTGAGAACTGATGCCTCATCAACACCACAGGTACCCAGTGATTCTCAGAACTACCATGTCCCACCCACCCACCTCCAACACCCAACCCCAAGATTCTGATGCAGTAGTTCTAAGGTAGGGCTCAAGAACTGGTATTTTTAGAACACTTCTCAATGACACTGCTAGGCAGCAAGCTTTGGGGTCAGTTGAACTAAGTGACCTTTGAAATCTTTGGATTCTCTAAATGTCCGTCTTAAACATTCCTAGTTACTAGTCAGATTTTAGTAATGCACATGTCTCAGTGCAGAGATTGGAAGAAATGTCTTTCCAGCTCCCACTTCTGCACTTGCCGTGGCAGTGTTTTTAGACATAGGGTGGGACAGTGCTTGCTGGAAATTGTTTGTGCTGCTCTGTGTTTTCCCTGCATCCACAGCTCAGACCTATCCCTAAGGAAAGATCAGAAACTGCATTTCCCAGACCTCCTTGAGAGCAGGGCTTTAGCTAGATTCTATCAATGTCAGGCAGTCATACATAATTTTGAGGGATGAGGAAGAAAAGAAGCCATATTTCCCCAGCAGCAGCTCCTAGCAGCTATATGGACATGGGCAGATACATGATATGGGATGTTGTCAGCAACTTCCAAGGTCTGAAGACCCCTTGTGGTGGCTTTCTTGAGATTTCCTAAAAAACAATCTTTCTCATTTCTAACCCTCCTCATCCCTGTCCTTGCGATGGTTGTGTAAACCCCTTCTCTGTGTTAAATCTCTTCCTCCCTCAATCTAAAGTGGCTTCTGTTTTCTTGACATGACCATATTTGTCATGGTTACGCTGTTATCCTGAAGACTCTCTTGGAACTGAAGATATTAACCCAGGCATTTGCACTCTGAGCCCATGAGAATCACAACCCAGAAAAGAGAATCTTTTGTGTAATAAAAATCCACAAACCCTGCAGCTTCAGTAGGAAAGCAAGCAGTGAATCAACTCATTGAAAAATCCGCATGTTCCCTAGTGTCAGCTACAAGAGCAAAGGTGGCGTATCTCTTTCACAGGAGTCTCGTTGTTTCTGGATTTATAAAGTTTTAAGAAAGTTAGCTAACTCCATCCTAGTGCAAAGTGGACTCTAGTATTATGCTTCATCCCTCACATCCCACACTTGCAGAGGTCCTCAAACTTTTAAAACAGGGGGCCAGGAATTTGTTCATAGTTTTTTTTTTTAAACTATAGTCCGCCCCTCCAACCGTCTGAGGGACAGTGAACTGGCCCCCTGTTTTAAAAGTTTGAGAACCCCTGCTAGAGGTCTTCTCTCATATGAGAATCTGGGGCAACTTTAAAGAAAGGTTTTACTCAAACAACACTGCAAATCTGAGTGTTTCAAAATACTAAATTCTTAAGGGTTTGGGAGAAAATTTATTTTGGCACCAGTTAACTGTAGAAATGCTATATGATGACATGTAAATGTATGGTTTTTTACCCTTCCATTGGTCAGAGTTGATACATCTTATGTTTTCAAAAGCAAGCCACAGCTTCAAAAGGTAGGAGAAAACCTGAAAAATAAAATGATTTAGCCCAGTTCTGTCCATCAGATCTTTCTGTGATGATAGAAATGTTCCATATCTATGTTGTCCAATATGGTACCTTCTAGTCACATGTGGCTGCTGAGCATTTGATGTATGGTTAATGCAGCATAAAATGTTCAATTTTATGTAATTTTGATCTAAATATAGATATAAATAGCTACATATAACTACTGCATCGGAGGACACAGATTTTTTTTATTAATTTACTTATTTGTTATAAAGATGTGGGGTACAATTCAGGATTAGGTATATAAACATTGATCATGCAGGTACCCTTGTTGATGAGATATGCCCCTCCTTCCTCTAGCAGTTTCCCTCAACTGCCAGTCCCACTCCCCATCCCCTGACAGTTTGGACAGATATTTCAAACCTGTTTGACATATGTCTTAATTTTTCAAACAGTCTTACAATAATATAAAAATTATATTTAATTTTAAAATTCATTAAAAGAATAAAATTATATCAAAATACAAAGTCCTTTATATAGCTAGAGTTAAAATAAATTAATTGTTGTAGAAATTCAGTATTATACTCTTAGCTGTATGCACCTTTCCAATTTAAAAATTAATTGAATTTTTAATTAAACAAGTAATAAGAACATTTCTGTAAACTCTTGCAAACAATGCAGATAAACATCAAGTCCCTATCCTCACCCCATCAGCCAGTTCCATTCTCCACATCCTCTCCAGGAGGAAATACACTTTTTTTTTTTGAGTAGTCTCACTCTGTCACCAAGAAGGGAGTGCAGTGGCCGCTCCCGACCACCGCAGCCTCGACTTGCTGGGTTCCGCGATCCTTCCGCCTCAACCTTCCAAGTAGCCGGAACTATAGGCACGCGCGACCATACCCGGCTAATTTTTTACTTTTATTGTAGAAACGGGGTCTCGCCAAGTTGCCCAGGCAGGTCTCGAACCCGCGGGCTCAGGCAATCCACTCACCTCGGCCCCCCAAAGTGCTGGGATTACAGGCTGAGCCACAGAACCCGGCCAGAAAAATACCCTTTTTTTTTATTTGGATTCTCACTCTGTCGCCCAGACTGGAGTGCAGTGGCCGCCCCCGACCACCGCAGCCTCGCCTGCTGGGCTCCGGCGATCCTTCCGCCTCAGCCTTCCAAGGAGCTGGAATTACAGGCATGCGCTACCACGCCCGGCTGATTTTTTGATTTATTGTAGAGATGAGGTCTCGCTGCCCAGGCGGTCTCGAACCCGCGGGCTCAGACAATCCACTCACCTCAGCCTCCAAAGGCGCGGGATTACAGGCTGAGCCACCAAGCCCGGCTTTTTTTTTTTTTTTTTTTTTTTTTTTTTTTGAGTGGTCTCACTCTGTCGCCCAGACTGGAGTGCAGGGCCGCTCCCGACCACCGCAGTCTCGACCTGCTGGGCTCCGGTGATCCTTCCGCCTCAGTCTTCCGAGTAGCTGGAACTACAGGCGTGCGCTACCACACCCGGCTAATTTTTTGATTTATTGCAGAGATGAGGTCTCGCCAAGTTGCCCAGGTGAGTCTTGAACCCGAGGACTCAGGCAATTCACTCACTTCGGCCTCCCAAGGCGCAGGATTACAGGCTGAGCCACCCAGCCCTGCAGGAAAAATACTTTTATAGGTTAATTTTTTTTTGATGCATTTAGAAACCTGTTTGTATATAAATATATAATCCATGTATCCATATTAGATTAGAGAATATTTTACTGTTCTCAATATGCATATATGTGTGTAGTGTGTATATATAAAGGTGTGTGTATATGTACACACACCTCATTCTTTTTCATGGCTGTGAAACATTCCTAAGTGTGCATTTTTTGTAGCCAGTTTGACCATTGTTCTCTTGCTAGAATCTTGTGTTATTTATAGAATTTTTTTATTACAAACAATACCATAGGAAACATTCTTTTATGTGAATTTTTGCATATATTTTAAAATTTAACAGACTGCAAAATTTCCTTCTATGATAACTGTATAAGTCATATTCACACTATCTACCCTGATAATATCAATTTTTTAATTTTTTATTTTTGGCAATCTAATGATTCAAAGAATCTTATTTTAATTGTTATGTCTTTAATACTAATAAGGTTAAGCAACTTCCCAAATGGCTGCTGAATTTCATCTTTTGTGAATTGGCCATTTATATCATTTTTGAAAATCAGGTATTACACACTAATACAGCAAGTTCAGTGCTGAATTTTTTTCAAAAATTTACAGTGCCTTGTACATAGCTCTCCATAAATGATTATTGAATGAATGACTAAAATAGCCAACATCATAAAAATTTCTTTCTCAAAAAAAAGAATCAAACTCATTTTGTTTTTAACCTCAGCTCCCAATTTCAGAATGTCAGAAGTAGACAAGTAAATGACAAATTTGTGTCTGTGTTTTATGAAAACTACCTCTAGTTTTATTCTGTTAGACAAATTTTAAAAACTCAACTAAATATTTATTCAATAATTTCCTCAAGAAGAATTTCTGATACAACTGTTATTCTAATTCCAAGTAATTTGTTCTCTAAGACTTCAATCTTTCTGAAATCTCCATAGCAAAATAAGAATGACATTTTAACTGATATGCTTTTTATGTCTCACATCATTAATTGTCTAGCTAGTCCATACGGATAATTTACACTTTTTTCCGTCACAAATACCTCTAAATGTTTCCACTTCTGCATTACCAACGTTTGTTCTCCTTGTGGTAAGAGTATCCTGTATTTTCTTTGTGGATCTGTTTCTCCCTGTCTCAATTCACATGGCATCTATGGGGCTAACTTTAACCCTGGACCCAGTGGTAGGGCTGGAACCAAAAACTAGCCTAAATAGCCAAGTAGAGCCAATTGTATCTAATCGCAGACTTTCTGGAGGAGTCATAGAGAAATGCTCTCTCTCCAGCGTAAGTTTGAAATGACTAACAGCCATTTAGGCGTTACATGGTTTGAGAAATCTGCTGGAGAATCAAGCCAATGCAAAGGAAAGCAAAGTCCAGAAATGAAGAGAGGAAGAGGGAGGCAGAGAAAAGAGAACCAGGTCCTGATGGTACCATTTAAATCATTCGATTTGGTCGGGCTCTGTGGCTCAGCCTGTAGTCCCAGCACTTTGGGAAACGGAGGCGAGTGGATTGCCTGAGCCCGTGGGTTCCAGACCCGCCTGGGCAACTTGGCGAGACCTCATCTCTACAATAAATCAAAACTTAGCCGGGTGTAGTAGCGCGCGCCTGTAGTTCCGGCTACTTGGAAGGCTGAGGTGGAAGGATCACTGGGGCCCAGCAGGTGGACGGTGAGGTGACAGTGAGTGTGCCACTGCACTCCAGCCTGGGCAACAGAGTGAGACTCCAACTCAAAAAAAAAAAATTAAAAAAAATAAAAATAAATAAATCTTTCAATGCAGTCATGCCCAAAGCCGTATCTACGCTTCTCAAGTATCTTAGCCAAAACAAAAAGTCCTTTTGTGCTTGAAACCATTTGAATTGGGTTTTCATCACTTGCAATAGAAATCATCCCAGCTGGCTTTGCAGACACCGCTGCCTTGAGCCCTTTCCCATCAGCCATGGTCAACCCCACAGTGTCCTTCGACACCCTCATCAACTGCGAGCCCTTGGGCAACATCTCCTTGGAGAACTCTTTGCAAAGTTCCAAAGACAGCAGAAAACTTTCGTGCTCTGAACACTGGAGAGAAAGGATTCAGTATTCTGGGGTTTGTATGCCAAGGTGGTGACTTTACACGCCATAATGGCACTGGCGGCAAGTTTGTCTACGGGGAGAAATTTGATGATGAGAACTTCATCTTATAGCATACATTTCCCGGCATCTTGTCCATGTTAAATGCTTGACCCAACACAAACAGTTTTTCATCTGCACTAGTAAGACTGAATGGTTGGATGGTAAGTATATGTGGTTTTTGGCAAGGTGAAAGAGGGCATGAATGTTGTGCAAGCCATGGAGGGTTTTGGGTTCAAGCATGGCAAGACCAACAAGAAGATCACTGTTGCTGACTGTGGACAACTCTAATAAATTTGACTTGTTTTATCATTAAAAAAAAGAAAGAATTCCAACTAACACATTTGGATATAGACGTTCTTTTGAGGGATCAATCTGAATTATCCAGTATCCAAATTACTTTAGCTTTACTCTGCCTCTCAGCTTGTTATAAACATTGTCTGAATCTGCATTTCTGTGGTGGACAGTAGCATCACTTCTTATATGCAAATCATTTTTTTTCATTTTACATTTTCTCATGGAGATGATTGCACAGATGCTGTGTAGATCAAATGCTATTATTCTTGTTTTATTAATGAGAAAAATTGAGATATAGAAAAGCTAATGGTATTCAAGGTATGGGACAATATCCAAGACTTCCAACTCATAGCTCGTTGCTTTTCTTTGAACCTGTGCAACTCACACATGAAACTAAAGATAAAATGAATAAGTAGTAACAAACAAGACATCGGCTGGGCTCGGTGGCTCAGCCTATAATCCCAGCGCCTTGGAAGGCCTTGGTGAGTCTGATCGACTGAGTGAGACTCCAACTGAAAAAAAAAAAAAAAAGAAACAAGACATCACTAATGGTGTTTGATGATGTATCCTGGACATTTCCTGGCCTCAGGCAGTGGAAATCTACTTTCAGTTTATATTTTACAAAAAGTCACTTTGCTTCTAAATATGTGTGAAAGTTTCCTCTCCCACTGTAATACCACACAGCAGAGACTGTCACTAATCAGAGTCAATGCTGATCCTACCAATGACTCAATAAAGAGACAGTGAGACTGTGAAAAAGTCACCACGTATCTCATGCATGTAACTTTAAAAATGAAACAGGCTATACTGTGTAGTGAAGACATTAAGAATCTATCTTGAAGCTGGGGAGGGGTTGTAAAACAATTATCAATAGCTACCTCTGACAAACTGATTCTGTCCTTGGTTAGTGATTAGAGTAAGTTAAGTGAACTGCTAGAAAAATGACATTTAGGCAATGTTAAAATGGCTGCTTATTGGGTATATTAAATCCATGATATGTCCATTCAGGCACATACAAAAATTAAACAAGTCCAACTCATTCATGATAAAACACCCAGAAAATTATAGGAAGAGAACTTTCTGAGACCTGTTAAAAAGTATTTATGCAAAGCCGGGCTCGGTGGCTCAGCCTGTAATCCCGCGCCTTTGGGAGGCTGAGGTGAGTGGATTGCCTGAGCCCGTGGGTTCGAGACCCGCCTGGGTAGCGAGACCTCATCTCTACAATAAATCAAAAAATCAGCTGGGCGTGGCAGCGCATGCCTGTAATTCCGGCTACTCGGAAGGCTGAGGCAGAAGGATCGCCGGAGCCCAGCAGGTCGAGGCTGCGGTGGCTGGGAGCGGCCACTGCACTCCAGTCTGGGCGACAGAGTGAGACTTCAGCTGAAAAAAAAAAAAAAAAGTATTTATGCAAAATTTATAGATAACATATTACTTAATGGTTAAAGCCTGGGTGCTTTACCTTTAAGTTTGAGAACAAGACAAGACATTACTCTTTTGCCACTGTATTCAACACTGTACTCGAGATATTCAAGGGTAAAATTATACAAGAAAAGTAAAAAAATATTCAGATTGGAAAACAAAAGTTTTTTATTACACGTGTAATAAAACTATATAAAAAATATGTAAAAATTTTACTGAAAACCTATGTGCACTAATAAACTTGTTAATCATGTCACAAAATACAAGCTCAACATACAAAATTAAACTGTGCTTTTGTGTTTTTTGTTTTTTTGATTTTTGAGTTGGCGTCTCACTCTGTCACCCAGACTGGAGTGCAGTGGCACGATCCCGGCCACCGCAGCCTCGACCTGTTGGGCTCCCATCCTTCGGCTTCAGGCTTCCAAGTCGCTGGAACTACAGGCCGTGCTACCATGCCCAGCTAATTTTTAATTTTTTTTTTTTTTTTTTTAAGTTGGAGTCTCACTCTGTCGCCTAGACTGGAGTGCAGTGGCTGCTCCCAGCCACCGCAGCCTCGACCTGCTGGGCTCCGGCGATCCTTCTGCCTCAGCCTTCCAGTAGCTGGAACTACAGGCATGCACCACCATGTCCGGCTAATTTTTTGATTTATTGTAGAGATGAGGTCTCGCCAATGGCCTGGGCGGGTCTCGAACCCGCGGGCTCAGGCAATCCACTCACCTCAGCCTCCTAAAGCGCGGGATTACAGGCTGAGCCACTGAGCCCGGTTTAAAATATACTTTTGTGTAAAAAAGCAATCAATCTAAAAAGTTAAATGAAGATAACTCCATTAATAACAGCATAGGCCGGGCTTGTTGGCTCAGTCTGTAATCCCAGCACTTTGGAAGTCCGAGGCAAGCGGATTGCCTGAGCCCACGGATTCGAGACCTGTCCAGGCAACTTGGCAAGATCTCGTCTCTACAATAAACCAAAAACTAGCTGAGTGTGGTGGCACGCGCCTGTAGTTCCAGCTACTTGGAAGACTGAGGCGGAAGGGTCGCTGGAGCCCAGCAGGTCGAGGCTGCGGTGGCCGTGAGCATGCCACTGCACTCCAGTCCGGGCGACAGAGTGAGACTCCAACTCAAAATAAAATAAAATAAAATAACAGCATCAAAAAGAAATATCTAGAAATAAATATTTTTTTTTAAAGAATCTGGATCTAGACTTTATGTTTGATTATGGGCTCTGTCACTTATAAGCTATGTGTCTACCAGCATATTATTTATTTCAACTGTCTATTTTATTCTCACTAGCCTAGGAGACTGAACCCTCTTAGGTTCTAGTAAGAGGCAGGGATGAGAGTCATGTAAGCAACTGCTCAGGCTTGAAACAACCTGCCAGGGCACCAGAAAAATTAACTTCTACCATGTCACTGTCCTGACTTTTTTCCCCAGGAAGTGAGGGTATAACAACATGTAATATACAGTTTATTATCTATCTTAACTTGCATTAGAGTCAGAGGAACAAGTAGCAACATGTGCCATACCAAGAGGCTCTTTAGTCTCAGGCTCAAAGTAATCCTTTGACACTTCATTCTTTGTGTTACAAACCCCTTTTAACCTCTTCCCTGGCTTTCCTATGAGGTGAAACCAAAAGGAATATGATGTGGTTCTAATACTATTTGTATAGTCTGTGCACATTTTTTCTCATTAGAATGACATGCATTGTAGAAGGGTTCCCATTGTAAGAGTAATGTTTTAAACATGTGAACATGTTGTGGTCTTTCCCATTCCTTATTTTATTAGTTTCTTCAAAAGTTCTTGGATCTGTGACCACTCATTTCACAGATCCTACTTCTACATAACTCTGATATCCTTTCCTTTTATAATGTAGTGAATTTTCCTATTAATTAATATCACCCTTTCAAAAATCTGTCCTCTCTGAACTTTGATTTTATCATGATAAAATGGGGGTGTAGGGAAAAAATTGTGCTTAAGTGGTAAACAATGCATTATGTAGAGTATACCTCTAGGTGATCTGATTTTGATTCCATGGGAGATATCTTACAACTCTGTAAGTTGTAAATAATTGACAGCAAAGCAAAATATTTGTTGTCTGTAGACATGCAAATTTCCTCCAATTAAGCAGAAGTTTAATAGACTTCCTTTACTGCATTGTTCAAAAATATATTTTGCCTCCATTTGTATATTCATTTTAATATTTCTGATCTACAGGCATGTTTGTTCTTCACATTCTCTTTTGAATCAGTTCTAACATCTGTCTGGTTTGCACTTTGATTAATAAATAGAATAAAGTTTTTCACATGGGTTCATTTTTGCATCTGTGTAATAGTTATGATTTAGTTTTTTTTTTTTTTTTTTTTGAGTTGGAGTCTCACTCCGTTGCCCAGACTAGAGTGCAGTGGCCGCTCCTGGCCACCGCAGCCTCGACATGCTGGGCTCTGGGGATCCTTCCGTCTCAGCCTTCCAAGTAGCTGGAACTACAGGTGCGCGCTACCACGCCCGGCTAATTTTTTTGATTTACTGTAGAGATGAGGTCTCGCCAAGTTGCCCAGGCGGGTCTCGAACCCGCGGGCTCAGGCAATTCACTCACCTCGGACTCCCAAAGCGCAGGATTACAGGCTGAGCCACCGGGCCCGGCCATGATTTAGTATTTTTTGAAAAATATATATATATTTTTTGAGTTGGAGTCTCACTCTGTCACCCAGACTGGAGTGCAGTGGCCGCTCCCGGCCACCACAGCCTCGACCTGCTGGGATCCGGCAATCCTTCCACCTCAGCCTTCCAGTAGCTGGAACTACAGGCATGAGCTACCACGCCCGGTTAATTTTTTTTTTTTTTTTTTATTGTAGAGATGAGGTCTTGCCAAGTTGCTCAGGCGGGTCTCGAACCCGGAGGCTCGGTCAATCCACTCACAAAGCACGGGATTACAGGCTGAGCCTCCAATCCCGGCCTTGAAAAATATTTTTAAGGGAGATAAGAATACTACCTATCTCAGAGGCTGAACTGAAGTTTCAATTAATTAATGTTTATAAAGCTTACCATACATTAAACACTGAATGAATGTTATATATTGGTATTTCAAAAGAGGAGTCAGTAAATTTTCAACCAATCCTTTTTTTTACATTTTTATAAACCTTCAAATAAAAGATTCCATATTGGAATTGCTAACTATAGTTATGTGGACAAAATAGATCTTGTCTTAAAATTATTAATAATGTTGGCTTCTAGCCTAGCAAACCCAGGTCCAGCACCCCCCATCTTATGGAATACTGCCTTAATGAAGCTTGTTCCCATATGGGCATGCTTCTAATTACACATAGCAATCAAAATATAGTAACAAAGACATTTCACAATTGGCAACAATAGAGAATCTGTGTGAAAAGTGGAAATAATTATTTCTATCTACAACATAAAGATGTACCGCCAAAAACAAATAGAAAAGGTTAATTTTCTGGCTTCCAGTAGATCCATATTATATTGCTCCTAGGTACAATGACCTAACTGAAGCCTCAACAATAACAATTTAAGTTTAAATTCATAAGGATACAAGTAAAAAGATGTTCCCAGACATGTGTCATTACTTTTAAACAACTGTTGGTCTTTGTCCTACTGAGGTTTGAGATTCCTTCAGATGACCAGTGGAAAGGTGAATGATTAGAAAGATTTCATCATATTTTTCACATAATTAAACAATCACATTTTGTGACATATTTTTCCTGCCCCTGATATAATTTCAAAAGCATATTTCATCTTATTTTCCTAAGTATTAATATTTTCTGTATTTGAATTTCTGCCTAGTTTCTTGTTTATTAAAGACCCTGTTGCCAGGGCCCAGTGTCTCAGCCTATAATCCCAGCACTTTGGGAGACCATGGAGAGTGGATTACCTGAGTCCATGGGTTCAAGACCAGCCTGGCAACTTGGAGAGACCTTGTCTCTATAATAAATAGAAAATTAGCCATACAAGGTAGTACATGCCTGTAGTTCTGGCTACTTGGAAGGTTGAGGTGAAAGGATCGCCAGAGCCCAGCAGGTTGAAGCTAGGGTGGCCATGAGTGTGCCACTGCACTCCAGCCTGGAATACAGAATGAGACTCCAACTCAAAAAAAAAAAAAAAGACCCTGTTTTGTTGTTGTTGTTGTTTTGTTTTGTTTTGTTTTTTGAGTTGGAGTCTCACTCTGTTGCCCAGACTGGAGCGCAGTGGCCGCTTCCGGCCACCGCAGCCTCGCCTGCTGGGCTCCGGCGGTCCTTCCGCCTCAGCCTTCGAGTAGCCGGAACCACAGGCGCGCTACCACACCTGGCTGATTTTTGATTTATTGTAGAGATGAGGTCTCGCTGCCCAGGTGGGTCTCGAACCCGCGGGCTCAGGCAATCCACTCACCTCAGCCTCCCAAAGGCGCGGGAGTACAGGCTGAGCCACCCAGCCCTCCACTGCACTCCAGTCTGGGTGACAGAGTGAGACTCCAACTCAAAAAAAAAAATGAATAATGATTACTAAGTGTTTTGTGTTTAAGGTTCTATGTCACAAAAATTCCAAAGAGATTTTACATTTTTGTCACTTTCTGTCACTCTTCAGCTAGCATATCCCGACTCCAAAAATTCCTTATATTTTAACCTTACTGATTGAAAACTTTTTCTACTGCTGTGATTTGCTTATCAATGACTATGTCTAATATATATGACCAAATCTATTTTTAGCTTGTCAATTTAGGTGTTTGGAACTTAATAGTAGCCAATAGATGGAACTGCCATATGTATAATTCAACTAAATGTTTTAAATGTTACAAATACCCTGTCACGTCATGCAGTTACTCTAATCCTACTGAATCTAATACACTAAGCACATTCCATTGATAGGCTTTGTGATTAGTCATTATTATGACCTAAAAATGTCAACTGAGAAAGTCATCAAAACTGAAACCAAGGTTAGTCTGGCAAGATTTAGTATCGTTAGAAATATCAGAGTTCCAGTCACTATGTTAAAGATTTTAAAGAACATTTCTAGTTCAACCTTAAAATAGTCTGTACTAGATGACTTTGTCCCAACTCAGCTCCTTTTAGCCCCGTTCACATACATTTCCCAAACCGCACCACCAAAGCAGAGCACAATGACATACAGTTTGAAACAGATGGATTAATTCTAACTTACAAAGTTTTATAATAATACTAAATTTGATGCAAGTTCATCTCTTTTTTGTCTTTGTACTCATCTCCTCATCATTCACACGGAACGTACTTGAAATAACAGCACATGAGAAGAAAAAGACTAACATGAACTGTGTTCATCAGGGAAGGCTTCTTTGACCAGACAAAATTAGAACTTTTTCTCACACTGCTTTGTACATAACTATTTTTGGAAAAAAAAAAAAAATCGGCTGGGCTTGATGGCTCCGCCTGTAATCCCAGCACTTTGGGAAACTGAGGTGAGTGGATTACCTGAGCCCGCAGGTTCATGACCCACCTGGGCAACTTGACGAGACCGCATCTCTACAACAAATCAAAAATTAGCCGGATGTGGTACTGCGCGCCTGTAGTTCTAGCTACTTGGAAGGCTGAGGTGGAAGGATGGCCGGAGCCCAGCAGGTTGAGGCTGCGGTGGCTGGGAGCGGCCATTGCACTCTAGTCTGGGTGACAGAGTGAGGCTCCAACTCAAAAAAAAAAAGAAAAAAGAAAAATCATTTTTAACTGGACTCCTGTACTATAGCATAAAAGTATCTTCTTCCCTTTGTATTCTCAACTCTGAAAATTTGTCTGTCATGCGTAATCAAAGCTCCCTTACTTGAGCGATCCATGTCATGGCATAATGAATGCTCCAGGATTATGGTGATCCTCCTGGCTGTTGGTTTCTACAAGTTGAGTTGTATGCTTTTTCTCTCTACAGTTATTTGTGCTAATTGCACATTTTATTATAATTGATAAATACACAAGAAAAATCATTATAGTTCTTGCGAAAAATCAAATACTTTCAAAAAATTTGGTAAAAATGAATCACTAAGAAAAAAACTGTTAAGTTAGTTAGAGTCCAGACAAATGTAAAAGCTCAGAGGAAAAAAATAGAAACAAAAATTCTCCCGAAATGTTTCACCAATGTGAAAGAGATGAAACAAAAATTCTCTTTCACATTGGTGAAACATTTCCTTTTGAGAACTTTTTTTCATCCTGAGAAACAAAAACAAGTTGCTTGGGGCAAGATCAGGTGAATAAGGAGGGTGGGGCATGAGGATCTTGCCATTTTTTGGTCAAAAACTGCTGAACACTCAGCACAGCGTGGGCAAGTGCGTTGTCCTGGTGGAAGAAACTATTTGCCACAGTTCAGGATGTTTCTTTTGGAGATCATCATGCAACCTCCTCAAAACAAGGGTACCTGCATGAATAATATTTATATACCTAACCCTAAATTGTACCCCACATCTCTATATTAAATAAATAAATAAATAAATATCAGCAGAAGCACTCTAAAAGGCATCAAAATTGATGGGTCCAAAAACTGTTGTGCGCTGTGGAAAAGTGTCTTAATTGGTGTATTGCAGCAAATGAGGAATACTTTGAAGGTGACTAAAGTTTAAACACGTGAGAATACATAATTTTTTACAAATAAGTTCCAGATTTTTGGTGTGTCCCTCCTCATATATTTGAGATCTTGCTCCATTTTGAACCAACTCTGATAATGGGAATCAATGACAATGCATTATGGTATAGTTTAGATAAGAAAAGCTGTGGGCAACTGCAATGAGCAGATCATGACCAACATCAAATATTAGTAAATGAATGCATGTTTGTATGTGTCTGATTAAAATAAAATGTTTGGATTGAAAAAGATCTTGTTTGTGATTTCCTGCAGTGACTTTTAATGAATTGACTAAGTGCCAGTCCCCATTGCTTCAGAAGAAAATGCCTCTATAGTAAGCAGTTGTCAAAAATATGTTTGTTAAATGAAAGACTCTTTGATTAAATGAATAAAAAATAAAAATATAGAGTGCAAGATAACAGCTTACTCAGGAGGAAGTACAGTGAAGTTCCATAGGGAATGTCATTGCTTTTCCCATATGATTGGCACCAAAATCAAAGATCATTTTTTTCCACTCTCATCTTCCTCCTGGGACATCAAGTCCCTTCTTTATTAGCTTGAGTCATTTAGAGACATCTTAAAATTTTTCTTAGTCATTTTATTTTTGTCAAAATATGCCAAAATATGGCCAGGTTCGGTGGCTCAGCCTGTAATCCCAGCACTTTGGGAGGCCAAGGCGAGTGGATTGCCTGAGCCCGCCGTTTCGAGACCCGCCTGGCACCTTGGCGAGACCTCGTCTCTACAACAAATCAAAAAAACTAGCCAGTCGTGGTAGTGCATGCCTGTAGTTACAGCTACCTGGAAGGCTGAGGCAGAAGGATCACCGGAGCCCCTAAGGCTGCAGTCCAGTCTGGGTGACAGAGTGAAACTCCAACTCAAAAAAAAAAAAAAGCCAAAATATTAATATGGGGGATGTCTGGATCTAGCATTTGATTTGCTAACACACTGCATATTTTTAACATTTTATATTACTTATTAAGGAGCAAAGATTTGGTTTTGCTCATTAGTCATCTTTTTAAAAATGTTCCATATAGTTATATTGATTTTTTTATGAGAAATAATTCTTTCAACATTTCTTAATGGGTAGTATTTTAGGAAATTCCAACCATAGCGTCATATAATAAGTTGTTAGTAAAAGTGTGCCTTTTCAAGGTTTACTCTAAAAGAAAGAAAAATGCAGTAGTAAGAGCTTTGATAAAGATTAAATAACTAAATTCATTAAAATCAGTTTTTACCTCATTATGGAGTTTGCCTTTTCCAAAATATGCTGGGATCTATCATACACCTAATAAATGTCCAGAGCTCGGGTTTTAAATCCCTTGAAGTCAATAGTTCAGAAAATCCTGCAAATATTCTTGATATATATCTCTTCCATCTACCTTCCAACCATTCACTGCTCAAAAACTGTTTCATTAATAATTTCTATGAGCCAGGCTTAAGGGAGACAAGCACATCTTCCAAGAACATTTGGATGTCGACCCTGAAAACCACATATATGAGCTCAGTTCCTGCCTTCATGTCTATCAAGAAGACAAAAACAAACAAACAAAAAACTCTGAAACAAGATGACCAGATTCAGTCACATTTATTAACATGTTCATTGACAACCATGATTTTGATGGACTGCTTATATTACACATTTTTTTTTTTGAGTTGGAGTCTCACTCGGTCACCCAGACTAGAGTTCAGTGGCCGCTCCTGGCCACCGCAGCCTCGACCTGCTGAGCTTCAGCGATCCTTCCACCTCAGCCTTCCGAGTAGGTGGAATCACAGGCATGCGCTACCACGCCCGGCTGATTTTTTGATTTATTGTAGAGATGAGGTCTCGCTGCCCAGGCGGGTCTCGAACCCGCGGGCTCAGGCAATCCACTCACCTCAGCCTCCCAAAGGCGCGGGATTACAGGCTGAGCCACCGAGCCCGGCTATATTCCACATTTTTAAATGCAAAGTTAAGTGTGATTTATTTTTCCTCCAAAAATATTGATTTTTATTTTGAGTGCTGTTTGTATAGTGTCTTCTTTTATACTAAGTCATTCCTCTTTTGCATAGGAAGTGCATCAGCTCCATTATTTTAGAAAACATAAATGATGATCGAAACAAGTAGATAGATAATTAGAGATAAAGATTAAAAAATACAATGTGTTGTTTTTGTTTATAAGAAGCTCCTGCCTAATGCATAAAGTTGAAACTTAGGTACATTCCAACATCAGTGACAAAGATTCCTGTTAGCTCCAAACAAATTGCTTTTCTCAAAACATTAGAGTTCCTATATTACCCAATTCTTCCAATAATAGTAGGCTGATCAAAGAACTTCAAGTATCAATATTTTCATAACTGATTTCCATAAACCCTAGAAACAACTGTGGAGCAGGAGGAACTAACCTCACAGGGAGGTAAAGTTCCTTTGTACCTTTAACGTGCTAAACATCCTAGAGTAGTTGCAGTGTTTCTGCCTTTGCCCCATATGGCTTAATGGAAGGACAGTGGATGCTCAGAAGACTGCAAGACCCTGGTTCCCGGGTAAGTCTGCTCTTCCAAGCCTGGTTCAAGTTGTCTGCCCTTATCATATTCTGTTCTTTTGATAGATAGTTTGGGTATTAATTTACTCCTCACATTTCATGATTTGTCACTAACCATAGGTCATTTACATTTAAAATTTGTCTACATTGCCTTTAACAGGCTATGTCTATGATTTTTTCTGCTGAGTTGTAGAAGATAGCTGAAATAATCACTCACTGTGTATGATCCTAATGTGATCAGAATTTTATTGGGTTCCAGTTAGTTGTATTTGCTTGTGGTTCAATTGGTCTGAATATAACGTAATAACATATTTGCGAGAATGCAATTGGTAACTGCATTTCCAGTAAAGTTTAATAAATGTTTTATAGTTTACATAGTGTATAATACATGTTATTTGCTGCAAGTAAATAGCTAATAAGGTTTTATTTGACAGGTGTTTCAGAAAAAGATAACCCAAAACATTATTCCTATCTTATAATAAATAAATGAACATGCTCCTATGTGTGTGTAGTGGTTTACTGAACTGAACTTGTGTGAGTGAAGTGTTAGGCCTAGAAAGTGTGCACTGTGGTCTAGTCCCAGTTTTTGCATGTTTGGTTCTGGGTAGTTCCCGAACCTAAAGAAGAACCTGCTCTGATCAGGCTTCCAGAAAATGTGTCTGCAGCCAACTAGAGAGCTTCCAACTTACATGAAATCAAGAGTAACTTAGATTCAGTCAAATTGCAATTGTAATGTAATCTTTGGGATTTCCTAATAAGGTAGGATATGGAAGTATGTCTGAGTGATGCTTGAAAGACTCAGGAAAGGCAGAAAACAAGGGCGGAGATGGCAAAGCCATCGTGTATCAATCATCATTCGCTCCTCTTTTTCCTTCCCGCCAGAGCCAGTACTCAAAGTTCTTTCTAAAATACCAGCATGCAATCTCTACTAACTGATCAAATGTGGCACTCAAGATGAAACCTAACTGCCACCCTGCCCAACTGCATTTAGTGACACAATCATTCCACAAAATACTGGTCGGCCAAAGGAAAACAGGTCTTGTTAATCAAGAAAAGTGAACAGACGTTGAGCCCACCATCCTACTTTTGGGGACTTATATTTTTGAAGCCTGGAATTTTAAAGGCCTAGAGAAGTCCTGAAATAAGAAAGTCTATTTTCTTTGAATAATCCAGCATTTCCCATACTTTTAAAAATAAAAGAAAGTCCTTTAGAACATATTTTGCCAAACACTCAGAATCTCCTTCTCCTATGTGTTTGAGGCCAGTCTGTACACACAGCCTCTGCTGTGGGGTGGTTATGGAATGAGAATATCATCATATCCTCTTTCCCTCCCACATTCAACAAGCAGTCCTCAGGATTCCCAAAGACCTCCTGAGATTTTTGCATATAAAAGCGAGTGTCCAAAAGCCAAGCAGCGGTCAGCAGGCTCTATACAGCACAAGCTATACAGCCTCTGGCCCATTGGCTCCCTGCCCTGACAAGTACAGAGGGACTCTTTGTGCTTACTTGCTACATACATGGTATGTTTTTTATTTACTCTGAATCTTTAAGTGAATATGTTTGTTTTTGAATTTTTTTTCAAATATTCAAATGTGCCAAAGCCATAATACTCTAAATTAAATCTGATAAATTGCAGGTTGAATTAGTGAAAATTAAAGAATAATTAAGTCAGAATTTTCTGCCTGTTAAAGATTTGAAAGGTCTATTTTTCTCTGTTTACAGGAGAAAAAATGGAGGCCCAAGGAAATAAAATAGATGTCCAAAAAAATGTATTTAATTGTTTTTAAGGGGCAAGAATAATGCAAACTGATGTTGGTAAATAATTAGCACACAGAATGGGTTTTAATACATTATATTTTAGATTAAAGGAGTCTTGGTATTGAGAAAAATCTAAAAATGATTGCTTATGTAAGCCAAACAACTCTCCTTAAAATATATTTATTCTAATAACATTGATTACCTTTATATCTCTCTACATTCTCTTTCTATAGATACCTATATCTATCTACATATAGATAGGCATATATAGAGAGATATTATCTATCTGTATATTCAGGTGTGTATAATGTATGTATACATACACCTAGAAAGATAGGTCTTTTAGGATTAACACCAGAATTTATTTTCATATAACTTACCCTGAGCCTTTCTCATGGAATACATGTGTTGATCCAGTTTATTGGTTTGCTTTATGACAATAGAAATAGATGATTAGATAGATAGATAGATAGATAGATAGATAGAGATGATAGATACAGATAGATGATAGATTTGTCCATTATAAATAATAATAATCAGAAATGATTTATGCTTTTCTTAAATTTCAAACATTGCATGAGTTCTTAGCTTTATAATTTGCACATGACAATAAAATCCCCAGTTATGCCATTGAAAATATCAAGGCTGTGACCTCATTACAACAATAACAGAAGCTAAAACGGCAGGTTGCAAAGCAGAACCTTATCTTTAGTTTTTAACACATTTCATTCAAACCTATGGTTGTTCTGTGTTGGAGAGTGAAAAGGCATCAGAAGGTCGGGCTTTCAAGGATCAAACTTTCTATTGTTCTTTGAATCAGAGATTGTATGTGAGCATAGAGCTTTGCATAAGAATTAGTCCTCTTCCTTGTACCAAGTCAGCTATTTTCAGCTCAGCCTAGCAATCTTCGATTTCTTGGTTTGTAACTATGGCAATAAGATTAAATGGCATTCAGTAAAATTCATTTTACAAATTAGCTTGAGAGGGTGTCCATGACTGTGATGAAGGAGTAATGCAAAAATATTAGGAATTGAAAGAGAAATTAAATTGGGTTTTGTAATATTCTTCAAAATAATCCTCAAAATCATCTAGTACCAGATGACAGTTTGTGAGTGATGTATAGTAGACTTGAAATAAAAACTATCAGATAACTGCTTGATAGATTCCTTGGCTCTGAGTAAGCCACCACACCTCTCCACTTGCCTCTCACCATCACACAATGTCCTTTGTCTGTGAATGCCTGAGTGTCTGTGGGCTTGTGAGAGACTTTGATCTGGGACTTTTTATACTAAATAACAGTCAAATCAATTTCAAACACCTTCATTACAGTACACAGCTCATTATGTTCTAGAAAAATGTTTAGCTCCAAGCCCCAGGCCACGTTATAATGAGGACAGGAGTGCATACAAGCATACAATCTCTATAGTGCAGCTCCATATTTCTAGGCGATGGTACAATTGCCACAGGTTTAAGTTAAAAGCAGGCATTCATTTGCAGTCTTTAAAGATGGTATCCTAAAGTTTTAAATCATTTGCCATAAAACACAGTGTTAATCTTGTTACAAGGCTAATGCTTTTCCTTTCTGTTTGTAGCCTTTTTCAAAAGAAAAATACATATGCAAACATGGAAAAGAAGGAAGTGGATAAATATTTCTTCAAATAGTGAATGAGCAACTGTGTGTGTGTGTGTGTGTGTGTGTTTGTGTGTAGGTGTGTGTACACAGACAACTTCTTTTAAAAAATAGATTTAAAAATAAATTTCTTTATTTAAAAATTTGGGGGTAGATTTTCATCATATCCATTGTTGGCTTAGGATTCTTCCTAAATGTCTCATTAAGGCAATAGTTTTATTTCTATTTGCCCTTTACTTTGGGAAGGCAGAAAAATGAAGAAAACCTCTTGTGGTCCCATTTGGGCTCTCTTATCTTTGTGCCATTTCAATGCCTAAAAGACCATCCATGAAATTTTGACATTACACTTGAAATAAATGTGATACAATGTTTGCTGCCAATATTTTTTTGCTCTCTGATTTAATTATAAATTCTTGCTAAAAGCCAGTAATAGGGAAATTACTTTGCTGGACACACAAGACATTATAAAAATTACTTGTGTTTCTCTGTTATTAGAAATATAAGCTAGTGGAGTAGAAATTCTTTTGGCTGTCACAATTGATTATCATAAATTAATTGTTTATAACTCTAGATGGAAACAAGTACATACTTGCATATAAATAATCGGAATTTGTTTTCTCGTCAGCAAGGCAAAGTCTGCTTGGTATCTGAGATAACACTCGTGTAGCAGAGCACTTGTAAAGCTTTTGTTTAAATAAAAGATTTGTTACAAAGATAAAACAGATTTTTATGCAGCATAAGCAAGTGATAACAGTTTTCATGTTAACCTTGAAACTCTACTTGAGAACAGGATTCAGAAGTATTTTTAGTTAGCCATGAATATCTTAGAGGGATCGCTGGGAAGAAAATATTCCTTATGTAAAAGAAGCGTTTGAACCATCGGTTATAATGTAGTATGACAGCCAAGGTCTGGCACACGGGGCCAGATTACTGAAAGCAGTGTACTATCTGCATAATCCAGGGTCAGCACATGGAGATGAAACAGACCAAAGGAAAATCTGAAATCAAACTTTGTCCTTCAGTGCATGTTATTAGAAGCCTTGGTTTCAAGTGGCAAAGGTGATATTATCTGGAGAAAAGAAAAAGTTCATTGCTCATTGAGAATGCTGCTCCAAATTGGTCTATGCAGATTAGCTGGACCCATCACTTATTCACAAATGTTGAAATGAAAGACAAAATGCCGACTAATGTCCACAGTAGGAATTAGGAAATTCATAAAATAATCTTCACATTAAGAAGACACCAAAAAGAAATCCACATTTATAGATAAATTGTATGTCTTCTAAACAGATCTAGTTTATAAAATTATATCATATGCTTATAAGATAAGGATTTGCAAATAGAATAGCATTTGAAGCTCGGTGGCTCAGCCTGTAATCCCGCACCTTTGGGAGGCTGAGGTGAGTGGATTGCCTGAGCCCGCGGGTTCGAGACCCGCCTGGGCAGGTGAGACCTCATCTCTACAATAAATCAAAAAATTAGCCAGGCATGGTAGCGCGTGCCTGTAATTCCGGCTACTCAGAAAGCTGAGGCGGAAGGATCACCGGAGCCCAGCAGGTAGAGGCTGCGGTGGCCGGGAGCGGCCACTGCACTCCAGTCTGAGCGACAGAGTGAGACTCCAACTCAAAAAAAAAAAAAAAAAAAGTAGCATTTGAGTCACTAAAATTCACTTCACACATAACATTTTCAGGTAGGTATGAATGATGAATACACACTTCAACTCCAAAGACTAAATGTTAGTTTGTTTAAATTTGCTATTTTATGCTTTGGTTTCAATGTGTTTACAGATGAAGAACTGAATTGCTTTGAGCCCATACAAAATAAAAGACACATGTGGACTTGTTTTTTAAGCAGGCATTAATGGCCTATAATCAAAGTACAAATCATTAAATACCAAAGCAGTGAGGAAGGTAAATTTTAAAAAGAAAAGAAAGGAAAGTTAGTACTCTAGAAAACAAATACACAGGAACCTGGATAAGCAAAGATTCCTCTGTAATTATTGAATATTACTATAAATCAAATGAGAAGTTAGTATCCCTGCTTCATTAGCTGGTAACAGCTGCTCATTAGGCAACAGAAATGTTTGTAGTTTAGGAAGAAAAAGTAGGCTTCCTAAATGAGTGGCAAAATTAACTGCCTGATACATTTCTAACCTTTCACAAAGCTTTAGAATGCTATAAACTGGAGAAAATTGCAAAATAATAAGTCTTATTTTCAAACATTGCTAGTGGGAAAGTAAAATGGTACAGCCACTTAAAAAAACAGGTTGGGCCGGGCTTGGTGGCTCAGCCTGTAATCCCGCGCCTTTGGGAGGCTGAGGTGAGTGGATTGCCTGAGCCCGCGGGTTCGAGACCCGCCTGGGCAGCAAGACCTCATCTCTACAATAAATCAAAAAATCAGCCGGGCGTGGTAGCGCATGCCTGTAATTCTGGCTACTCGGAAGGCTGAGGAGGAAGGCTCGCCGGAGCCCAGCAGGTCGAGGCTATGGTGGCCGGGAGCGGCCACTGCACTCCCGTCTAGGTGACAGAGTGAGATTCCAACTCAAAAAAAAAAAAAGGACTTTTTAAAAATATTAAAATTCTTCAAATATTAATTGCTGCATTGTATGTTACAGTTATGGTAACACTAAGTTATCATACAATGCAGCAATTCCACTCAGGTAAATACCGAAGACAAAGAAAAACATATAATCCACACAAAAATGTGTACACAAATGTTCATAGCAGTAATAGTCATGAGTCAAAAGGTAGAAACAACCCAAATGTCAATCAATTGATGAATGAATAAATAAAATAGTTATATACATACAGTGAAATAGTATTCAGCAATAAAAAGAAATGAAGTACTGCTACAACATGGGTGAACCTTGAAAACACTATTCTAAGCCGGGCTCGGTGGCTCAGCCTGTAATGCCACTCCCTTGGGAGGCTAAGGTGAGCGGATTGCCTGAGCCCGCGGGTTCGAGACCCGCCTGGACAACTTGGTGAGACCTCATCTCTACAATAAATCAAAAAATTAGCCGGGTGTGGTAGCACGTGCCTGTAGTTCCAGCTACTTGGAAGGCTGAGGCGGAAGGATCGCAGGAGCCGAGGAGGTCGAGACTGCAGTGACTGGGAGCGGCCACTGCACTGCAGTCTGGGCAACAGAGTGAGACTCCAACTCAAAAAAAAAAAAAAAAAAGGAAACATTATTCTATGTGAAAGAAGCTAGTAACAAAAGACAACATTACCACATTATTGCACGTTTCTGTATGAAAGATCCACAGACAAAAAGTAGATTTGTGGTTGCTCAGTAGTAGGGAGAGGGGAATAAGGAGTGTCAGCAAATGGGCACAAGGTTTCCTTCTGGAGTGAAGAAAATGTTCTAAAACTAGATTAGGTGATGGTTGTACAAATCCATAAACATACTAAGAACCACTGAATCACACACTTGAAGCAGGTGGATTTTATGGTATGTAAATTGTATCTCAATAAAGTCTTTTTGTAAAGACACACTTCAATCAGCTCAGGAGTAGAATGTTTAAGTTAGCCGGGAAGCTACTGCCAAGAAGCAAGAAGGTTGGAATAAAAGCCTGATTTTAACTACTGATTGTTTTTCTCTCTGAAATATTTCTTCTGTTAACAATAGAGCTGCTGGGCTCAGTGGCTCAGTCTGTAATCCCAGCACTTTGGGAGGCCGAGGCAAGTGGATTGTCTGAACCCACAGGTTCAAGACCCACCGGGGAAACTTGGCGAGAACTCGTCTCTACAATAAATCAAAAATTAGCCGGGGGTGGTATCATGCCCCTGTAATTCCAGCTACTTGGAAGGCTGAGGCGGAAGGATCATCAAAGTCAAGCAAGTCGAGGCGCCATGGCGTAGCCGGGACCCTGCCACTGCACTCCAGCCTGGGTGACAGAGTGAGACTCTAACTCAAAACAAAAACAAACACAAACAAACAAACAAAAACAATAGAGCTGATTAGCCTATAAACAAGGGGAGACCCCCCCCTAAACATAAGTATGTTTTGGAGGGTGAACCCCTTGCAGTACAGGCTTCTGCTAAGTAAGTGTTCTGGGAACCCATCGGCATCAGTGACCCAGGTAGTATTCTTGTGAGAGACTGTGTTTGGTTCCAGTGAAATTTTTTTGGAGATTCTTTCAACACATGTGCCCATTTCACGATGAGTGATTTCATGATGGGCACCGAGTGTTCAGCAGTTTTTGACCAAAAACATGACCCCCATTCCCCATCCTCCCTATTCACCCGATTTCACTCTGAGTGACTTTTTTGTTTTCCCGGATGAAAAAAGTCCTCATAGGAAAACGTTTTGCTGATGTGGAAGAGGAAACAAAAAATAGTAGAAACACTAAAAGGTATCCAAATTGACGAATTCAAAAACAGTTTTGAGCAGTAAAAAAAGCACCTTGATAGGTGTATTGTATCAAATTGAGAGGTGATTTTGAAGGTGACTGAAATTTAAACACATAAGAATAAATGCACAATTTTTAATAAATAAATTCCAGACTTCTTCTTCTTCTTCTTCTTCTTCCTCTCTCTCTCTCTTTCTCTCTCGCTCTTGCTCTCTCTCTCTTTCTTTAGTTATCAATAACTTGTTTAAATATTCACTGTTCTTCTTTATTTGTGAATGTGCCATCTATGTCGCATAAAACCCACCTCTAATGGAAGGTAACAGGAGCCTGTGGATAAGGATTACTCTTCCTTCTCTTGGGCACAGGAAGAACAATGCACAAACTTTGCTGACAATAAAGCAGATCAGAAAGAGCTGATGCTTATCTGTGACTGAGAAGACTCAACCATAGTTTTTACCTAAGCAATTTTAAACCCCTTTTAATTTTTTTAGTCAGTAAGAAAGGAAGTTTTTCTGTTAAATTGAAGGAGCAACATTTCTACTGTTACTGAATACCACAGGGTCAGAATCTCCACCGGTCCTTGAAAAATGATAGGTGTTATCTTGACTGCAGTATTTCGGAGGGAAACGTTTTTTGTTGTAGTGTGTTGTAGAGTTTATTTATTCTCTTCTCATGGGACAAACCTCACACATTCCATTCACAGACAAGGTTTCCCAGGAAACTTCCATTCAGAGCTAAGAGATGGATACAGAGATGCAAACTGAGACCATGGGGGAATGTTAATGAAGAGCATGAATGTCTCTGCCCTTTTGTGGGATTTGCACGTTGACAATGACCAGGAATATCACTTAACAAGAGTCTTCAGAAGACTGTTTCTTTGGTATTCCATGATATGACCCACTTGGATAGAAGAGTAGAACTCTCTGCTTTATCATTTGAGTCACAAAATGTCTCTTTTTACCTGTGAACATGAAGATTCCTCAACTTGGTTTTTTTTGGGGGGGAGGGAGGTTGGTCTCAGAGTCATACAAGCTTTGATTTTCTCCTTCCAACTTTAATGTCTTGAACTACAGGGAAAGAAATTCACCAACCCTCTTCTGTTCCCACCCTACCAGTAGTCCTCTTTCTAAATATTTTGATGCCTAGTTTAAAAAGTAAAGGTTGAATATCAAATAGTCATTGTCATCTGGTTCTTCGAAGTCCCTTGAGTGATTTTTTTAAAATCAAGGATTACATACTTTAATAATACACAGATATTTCATTTGCTTTGAAATTCTGATTATAATTGGTATTTATTGGTATTTAGAGTTCTCTTTTTTACTGAAGAAAATGAAAATGTCCATGATGTCTGAAAAATTTAGGAGATATTTTCAAACAATATTTTCTAACAATGAAAGATAATAATAATGTCTTATATTTGTATGACCATTCACAAAACACTCTCAGATTCCTTGTCTCCTTGGAGACTACCAACAGTTGTTGGAGGTCCAAAGATATAGTTGTTTTATAGATAAGGAATGAGCCTAGAGAAAGTAGAATGTGCATCCAAAAACCCAAAAGTAGTAACAGGAAAAGACAAGAACATAACCCATCTCCTTAACCCATCATCCAAAGTCAAACTGCTTCTCTCAGTGAATAACCATAGAAGCTAACTCCTTCCCTAAATGGAACCTAGAATTCCTTTCTTAAACTACATCAACAATTGAGTCAATGGTAAATAGGACTTTTTTTACGTGTAAAGTTGTCAAGAATAAGTGCTGGAAATAAGAAAGAATAGAAAGGTTACGTTCACAAAGGGCTAGAGGGTCTCCTGAAAAGGAGACACACTGTGCTGGTTCCTCTCCCCATGATTAAACACATGATCAAAGTGTACAACTAAAATACCACGCCTGCCATAAAGCCTCCATAAATCTACAGCCAGAAGTAATGTCTCCTCCCATAGGCTCCACATGTCCTTTCTGTATTTGACATGCTGCCTATTATTCAAAAAGAACACAGCCTGGTATCTTGAAAAGAGCACTGGATTTGGGATCAGAATCCCAGCTCTGATCGTGGACAAGTTATTTTATCTTACTACATTTCTGAAAGAAGGGATAGAAATTATAAGGTTGTTGTGAGGATTAAATCAGCTGTTTTCAAAACACTTGGCAAATAGCAAGTAGTCAATACATGTTCGCTATTAATAGTTTTATTATTAATCTAACATACTTATTTTACAAACAACAAACTGAGGCATAGACAAAAGAGAAGACTAGCACAAACTCAAAGATATGCAAATAATAATAACACCAAACTCAAAGATCGCTGTGAGAATTAAATATAAATGGCATGTGCTTTACAATATGTAAGTTATGTCTGTACATATTCTAATACAGTTTGGACTGAATACTCTTGAAGACAAGAGCAATAGCTTTTATTCTGTACTGTGCCCAGAACTTCAAAGAGGCCTTCTACAGAATCAGCACTAAATTCATGTTAATTGAATTAATTCTACATATGTTAAAACATCGGACATTTATCCAGAAGCTATAGATTATCTAATTTATCAATTTTTAAAAATCTGAGCTTCTACTGATTCAACTAAGATCTACTTTTTAATTAAATTACCAACAAAACACCACTGATCATTGATTTAGTAACCTGACTGTCCTCCCGTCTAGAGCAATTCAGTTGCTAAGAAGATTGTTTTTGTACTGTCAGTTGGGCCTAAGTGTCTAATTCTCAAGCATTCATTTGAAGCTCATTTCCAGCCAGGCTCGGTGGCTCGGCCTGTAATCCCGTGCTTTGGGAGGCTAAGGTGAGTGGATCGCCTGAGCCCATGGGTTCGAGACCTGCCTGGGCAACTTGGTGAGACCTCATCTCTACAAGAAATCAAAAAATGAGCTGAGTGTGGTAGCACGCACCTATAGTTCCAGCTACTTGGAAGGCTGTGGCAGAAGGATCGTCGGAGCCCCCGTTCAACTGCACTCCAGTCTGGGCAACAGAGTGAGACTCCAACACCCCCAAAAAAGAAGTTCATTTCCATCAAGACTAGGTGGTCAAATTTAGGGCAAGGTAAAGCCTACTCAGCCATAAGTACTGCTTTGAATTACAGTCCTCCTATACTTGCAATACATTGATTTTCTCAAAATCCATGGCTCACCTCCTTCATTTGTTCTCTAGCCAGCACATTTTATCTGCTCAAGATAGTTCTCAATTGAGTGTTCCAGTAGACTTTGCAAGGAAAAGGAGATGTACAGTCTCTAGTGGATATAACAGGTCGCCTTCAGTGCACATTTGCTCAGAAGAGTCTTTGTGGTTATGTCTATGAGAGAAGAAACAAAAATAGAAAGGCTTGGGAAAATAACAGGTCTTTTGTTCCATGAGATGGGTTCTAATACTAGAGTCAAAGCCATTGTCAGGAAGGGGCGGGTGAACTGGCATTGCTCATTTCTTTACGTTGGTATTGTTTGTTCACTTTTTCATATCTGGATAAAGTTGAAATTTATCTTAAAACTCTTTTTTTTGAGTTGAAGTCTCACTGTCTCCCAGACTAGAGTGCAGTGGCACGCTCCCGTCCACCGCAGCCTCGACCTGCTGGGCTCTGGCGATCCTTTCCCCTCAGCCTTCCAAGTCGCTGGAACTATAGGCGAGCGCTACCATGCCCGGCTAGTTTTTGATTTATTGTGGAGACGAGGTCTTGCCAAGTTGCCCGGGCGGGTCTCAAACCCACGGGCTCAGGCAATCCACTCACCTAAGCCTCCCAAAGCGTGGGATTACAGGCTGAGCCACCCAACCTGGCTCTTAAAACTCATTTGAAAGGAATAACTTTATCTGGGAGTAAAGTCAAAATCTAGGACACCCTACACTGGCTATTCTAGAGGTTTCATATTCAATGTTCTTTGTGGTTCAGAATGAAATTCATACCTCATCAACAAGGGTACCTGCATAATCAATGTTTCTATACTTAACCCTGAATTGTACCCCACATCTTTATAATAAAAAAAAAAATAGGTCGGGCTTGGTGGCTCAGCCTGTAATCCCAGCACTTTGAGAGGCCGAGGTGAGAGGATTGCCTAAGCCTGGGGGTTCGAGACCAGCCTGGGCAACTTGGTGAGACATCGTCTCTACAATAAATCAAAAAATAAGCCGGGTGTGGTAGCACAGGCTTGTAGCTCCAGCTACTTGTAAGACTGAGATGGAAGGATCACCTAGACTCAGCAGGTCAAGGCTGCGGTGGCTGTGAGCATGCCACTGCACTCCAGCCTGGGTGACACAGTGAGGCTCCAACTCAAAATAAGTAAGTAAATATTAATAAAAATAAAAAAAGAATTAAATCTTAGTTTTTTACTCAACCTTTCTTTTTCTTTGCTTTTCTTTTTTTTTTTTTAACTTTAGAACCGCCCTAGTATCTTTCGCAATTTAAACACTGGTTTCAATACCTCAGAACAAAATGTCAGCTGGTATTTGGATATTTATAAATAAACTAGAAACATGACTTTCAGTTACTGGAAGAAGTTGGAAACTTATTAATTCAATTTTCTGATAAGAAAAAACATTATTCTCTAAGTTTCACACTCTAGTTCCTCTTAAAAATTATTCTAGGAACACAATGCCAAATTATGGGCATCCAAGGACACTCTGGCTAGACAAAAAAAAATGAAGAAAACTAGGTGAGCAATGAACCTTATTAGCATGTGTCCTCTCAGGCTGATGACTGTCATTAGGCTGCTGGAGAATGACATCATTTTCTCTAAGAGGCAGTCAGCTCGAAAATGTCAACTATCTCTGTGAATTAATTCTTGCAGCTGCTTTATGTTGCCTTCTGTTCTTTGCCAAAGGAAATGGACATATTTCATTTCTGGGATCTGTCAGACACGCTGCTGTTTTAAATATTACATTTTAAGCCCAATCCAATATGAACATACTTTGTTTTGAGAAGCCCGATGAAAAAACATTGACTTCGATAAAGTAAAAGTCCAAAGTGTACCTCTCTGTTACCTCATTTAAAAAGTAATCTCTTTTTTTGGTACAAATTGCTTTCATTTTATGTTTTGTTTTTTAGTTTCATCTTCTTTAGTATGAAGTTATAAGAACACTTAGACTACACTGATGTGGCCATACAACAGCCACACAAGAAAGCAATGGTGTGAGGACAGACAAAAGTGGGTGGATTTGGGGGGACAGATACTACGACTGCAAAGCACAGCTCACCTGAATGTTCTTGCATCTGAATGTAGATCTTTTTTATTTCACCAGCCACATGAGAATAATATCATTTATTAATTTAGTCCATAAGGATTACTGAATGCCTGTATTTTTACAGATCCTGTGCTGGGTACTAGGAATGCAAAGTGAATTAGATGCTTCCCATCTTTAAGGGAGCCCCAAGTTCAGTGGGGGAGAGAAACATGTTAAAAGAAATATTAAAATAGTTTGAACAGGCTGGGCTCAGTGGCTCAGCCTGTAATCCCAGCACTTTGGAAGGCCAAGGCAAGTGGATTGCCTAAGCCCGTGGGTTCGAGACCAGCCCGGGCAACTTGGTGAGTCCTTGTCTCTACAATAAATCAAAAATATTAACTGGGTGTGGTAGCGCACACCTGTAGTTCCAGCTACTTGGAAGGCTGAGTGGAAGGATCGCTGGAGCCTAGCAGGTCGAGGCTGCGGGGGCCGGGAGTGTGCCACTGTACTCCAGTCTGGACGAAGAAGTGAGACTCCAACTAAAAAAAAAAAAAATAGTTTGAACATTCTGAGAGAAAAAGATTCAGATATTTCTGAGAATGGGTTTTAAAGGAAGATTATGTGTGTCACCACATACACTCACACGGTCCTGCATGCAGGGGTAAGCAAAAGAAAATGAAAAAGAAAGTCAGAAAATGGTCTCAAAAAAATAACTGCATTGGTATCAGGAATGACCTTCATAGGTGAATAAATCACCTGGCCGTGATGTTAGAAACACTAAAAAGAGCTCTGCAATGCCTTAAAATACTCTTCTTGTCTTCCATCTAATGTCTAAAATACTTTAAATTTAAGCAAACAGTACTTTAAATCCACTGTTAGATTTAAAAACTGGGAGATGCAAACCAACTGATTCAGATAAACACAAAGGTGTATAATTGATGGATACTATATTGTCTTTGATAGTGAGTTTGCAGAGAAGTAATTGGAAAAACATAATGCCTGAAGTGATAGGAAATGAGCAGAACTGAGAGCTAAAAAAGATTGTGTTTCCTTTCATGTTTTTATTTTAAATTGAGTTTTAATTTACATGCAGTGAAATACACAGATCTTAAGTACTACAGTCTGTTTTCCTGAATGCAAACACTCATACAGCCCACACAAATGTCAAGTCGTAGAACATTTCTATCATCCCATGGAGTTTCCTCAAACCTTTTCCAGTAAATCTCCATGGCTCTCCTGGCCAAAGGCAAGCATTGTACGGATGTCTTTCACCATACATTAGCATTGCCTATGGTTTTAAATTTTATATAAATGGAAATATTCTTTAGGCACTCTGACCTCTGACATCTTTCATGTCGCACAATGTAGCCATGTGTTCTAAAGAACAGTTGCTGGTTCCACTTTTATTGCTGAGCAGTCTTCCATTGTATGAATATACCACAACCTGTTTCTAGATTCTTTTGATGGATATTTGGGTTATTTGCAGTTTTCCTCTGTTATGAACAGAGCTACGATGAACATTCTCATATAAACCTTTTTGCAAGCCGGGCTCGGTGGCTCAGCCTGTAATCCCAGAGCTTTGGGAGGCTGAGGTGAGTGGATTGCCTGGGCCCGTGGGTTCGAGACCTGCCTGGGCAACTTGGCGAGACCTCATCTCTACAATAAATCAAAAATTAGCCAGGCGTGGTAGCGCACGCCTGTAGTTCCAGCTACTTGAAAGGCTGAAGTGGAAGGATCGCCGGAGTCCAGCAGGTCCAACTCAAAAAAAAAAACTAAGTCTTTTTGCAAATATACGTTGTAATTTCTTTTGCGTAAATACCTAGGAGTGGAATTTTTGGTCCATAAGATAAATGTGGGCTTAACTTTTGTAGGGGAATTTATCATGAAAGTAGGTGAATTTTTAAACTCAAACTTGCAGGATGAAACAGAGAAAAAAACAGGGGCCACCTAGGTTGTGGGAGAAGGATGAACCAAAAAAAGAGAATGGGTAAGTACCTGTGACATTTGGGCAAGGAAATAGTCAGACATGAATCATAAGGTGTACAGAGGGTGTTCTCTTTAGCAGACAGCTCCTGGGATGTTTCCAAAGTCTGTGTTATTGTTAGCAGAGCCTACAGAGTCTGAAATAATTACTGGAACTTCTGAAAATGTTACTAAGTTTTTCATAAAATGCTATTGTTTCTGGGAAGCCTAAGAACATGCCAGAATAAAATCCTACCTCCTGTCCAAGTGTCTGTTCCCAGTAGATCTGATTTGGTAGAAAAGTTATCGAAGTGAGTACTGGATGTTGGTTCAACCCTGTCATCAGGCATCATTTCCATTGTACCTTGAGAACAGGATCTAGACTAGAATAGATCTTCTCCCAGTTGGATCCAGGTTTGGACACTTTGATGGCACAAGCCAGTTCTCTGGCCTGCTTCGCACACTCAGGTCTGTACCTAAGAGCTATGAGGTCTCCAGGGCTATAGGTAAGATGGAACAACTTGTTGGCTAGAAGTTTATGCCATTCAAATGCTGTCAGACTTCTGTCTATTTTGCCAAAGCCCCTTCTAAGTGTTTTTGTTTGTTTGTTTGTTTGATTGTTTGTTTTTGAGTTGGAGTCTCACTCTGTCGCCCAGACTGGAGTGCAGTGGCCGCTCCCGGCCACCGCAGCCTCGACCTGCTGGGCTCCGGCAATCCTTCCGCCTCAGCCTTCCGAGTAGCTGGAACTACAGGCACGCTACCACACCCAGCTAGTTTTTTGATTTATTGTAGAGATAAGGTCTCACCAAGTTGCCCAGGTGGGTCTCGAACCCACGGGCTCAGGCATTCCACTCACCTCAGCCTCCCAAGGTGAGGGATTACAGGCTGAGCCACCAAGCCTGGCTTCTAAGTGTTTTAATTAAATTACTTCAATGGCTTGTTTTCTTATATAATACCTTTGGTCATCAAAAAGGGGAAATAAGAGCTAAGTACAGTGGGGCACACCTTAGTCCCAGTTACTTGGAAGGCTTAGGCAGGAGCATTTCTTGAACCCAGAAGTTTGAGGCTTGTAGTGTGCTATGATCACGTCTGTGAGTAGCCACTGCACTTCAACCTGGGCAACATAGCAAGACCCCATATCTTAAAAAGGGGGGGGATGAAAAGTTGTTGAATGATTTCAGCTACTCTCTTCTGTTTTTGCTACCCAACACATTATTTGTAATTAAGGACTGGTAATTAAGATTTCTGGCTCTACATTATTTTCCTTGATTCTATATCTATTTTCCCAAAAAATAGATTTCCAAGTCATGAATCTCCCAAAGAACTAACTCTCAAAAAAGATACGTATTATTCATAAATGTTAGATACAGCACAATGACAGCAATAACATACACAACTCATATACATATTCTAGGAATTTGAAACAGTGATTAGTCAACAACCTCCACTGACCATGTGGACAAAAGTTTGAGTGCTAATATCACCCTTATAAAGGGATCTACATACATATAGAACTCTACTATTTATAAAGCTACTTATACACAGAATGAAGCAGTCTGGGTTAGGTTGCACTGCAGCTACAGGGCGAAAAAACTCAGTGACATATAATGATATATAAAAATAGAAGCTTATTTCCTGCTCACACTACTCACCCACACTCGAGTGTTGATGAAAGAATAAGGGAATAGGAGCCTTGGGACTAGTATTTCCACAATTAGCCAAGTGTCCTGGGCCAAGACACTTATCCACTATGAACTATAAAATAATAATATTGTGCCAGATGACCTCTAAGACCCTTTTCAACACTGAAATTTTGTACCAATTAAAGAAAAATCACCAAATTACAAGATCACTTGTCAAACAGGCACATATTTGCTGGACTGAATCACAATTTGGCTGCTCCAATTATTTTAGTTATTTCCATGATCAATAATGTTCCCGGTGGCCCAATCAATTATGCCACTGGCTGTGTGGATCATTAAGGTGACTAAGACACCCTAGCTGACTGTGCATGTTCCATTCCAGCCTCCCTATTTAGCTAAGGCTAACAGGGAAAATGTTCAAGTATCCTTTGGTCTCAGGGTCTTTTTTCTCATGCTGTGGTCTTTGTTATCTTTTTATTTTTCAAACAAAATGAGGAGCAAGGCCACATGACTAAAAGAGAACTGAGAATATGGAGTCAATGTTTAGTGTTGTAGTCTTGGAAAAGCTCAGCAAACACTTACTTAAAACTTCCTACTTGACAGACCTGTATGAAGTACAGGAAAAGCAAACTAAGACCCTGATTCTGCCTCTCAACTACTCATTACTCACAACTTACAATGTAGATCAGTCAAGGAAGAAATAACACGGTAAGGGTCACAACAAAAAAATGCCCTCCTTAGCTGATTCTTTCCAGTTTTATCTTTCCTTACTGATGATTCTTGAATTTTGTCTTCTGTATTGATTTTTTAATGAACTCCAAACTTATATAAACAAATGACTGACTGCATGATGTCTCCACTGAGATGTCTAAAAAGTCTCTCAAACTCAACACACCCCAGAAATAGGACTCTTGATTTCCCTACCCTCAAAATACGCTCTTCCCTAAGCCTTGCCATCTCTCAAAATGGCATTGCCACCTACCCAGTTGTTCAAGTGCCTGTAGGGCCGTCTCTGACTCACGTTTTCCTTTACTCCCTGCATCTAATTTCTCATTTCCCCCCTGTTTCTGCTTCCACTTCCTACCCCCAAACTACCTACATCTCTTCATCTTCAAATGACAACTCTAGCACACACTAACATTCTCTCTCTTCTGGACCATTGCAATAGTTTCTTAACTGCGCTATTCTTCCTTTCCTTCTTTACCCAACATCCAGGTTGTTCTTTTTAAAATGACATTCGGATATTATCCCCTTTGATAAAAACCATCAATTGCTCCTCATTGAAGTTAGACCAAAATCCACATTCCCTACCACAGCCTATAACTTCCTGTATGGGCTGGGCCCTGCCTACCTCTCCACTCTCAACTCACCTTGCTTGTTGTGTTTCAGCTTCATAGCCTTCTTGCTGACACTCCAACAGGCCAAGCTGATTCCTGCCACAAAACTTTTGCAGCTGCTGTTTCCTCTAACTAGAGGGTTCTTCTTCTAGAGCATTTCTGTGGCTGCTTTCTTCTTAAAATTATGATCTCAGGTTAAACATTACCTGCTCTCAAAGAGTTTTCCTTTAGTTCAATCTAAAGTAGCCCCAACTCACATCCAATTATTACCTAGCTCAGAAGTCAAAAAACCACAGTCAACAAGTGAAGTCTGCCCTGGACTGTGTGTATAAATAAAGTTTTATTGGAACATAACCCCACCCTTTTGTTTGCACATTGTTTATGGCTGCTTTCCTGCTATAGTCACCAGTTGAATAGTTGTGACAGAGACTTTATGACTTGTAAAGCCTAAAATACTTACTCTCTGGATTTGAAAGAAGACATTTGCCAAGTCCTGTTTTCTCCCATCAATCCTACTTACTCTTTCCTCTTCTTCACTTCTTCCTCTTCTTCTTCACTCTGAACTCTATATGAGATTATCTTCCTTATTTATTTGTTCTTCTGTTTACTGTCTGTTACGCTTCCCAAGACTGTGATCTTCATGAAGTTAAAATCGTCCTCTTGGCCACAGTTCTGTTTCCAGTGCCTGTACAGAGCCAGGCATGTAAAAATCAATCAATAAATAGCTGGTGACTGAATGAATGAATGATTAATCTTATTTGTCAAATCCTTCTCATATATAATTATAATTGGTATGATACTAGAAAAGTTTTGACCTGCCTATCTCTCTAGAAAAAGTTAGCAAGACAGGGTTTTATTGTTGTATTTCTTAAAGGACTTAATGCAGGGTCTTATACAAAACAGACCTTTAAAAAAAAAGTTTGTCGGGAAAAAAAAAAATCAGTATAGAGCAAGAATGATGAAGAAAAGAGAAGCAGAGCAAGACCCTAAACACCCACTTTACCTGTGCCATCGTGCTCTTCAGGAGCCTGTGGGTAGGAGTCCCAAAACTGAACGTGCCTCGCCCAAGCACAATGCTCACCCTGTTAGCTGCTTCTATACACACCACCAATAATGGTTTTGTGATTAAACAACTTTGATAAATGTTGTATACCACCGTCCTCTATCAAAATGAACATCAACATGAAGGGTCTGAGAAGGCCCACAGCAAGAAATTGGTTCAGTTCTATTTCAATCTGACTCTTCGCAAACGTATTTTACACCAGAAATCTTTCAAATTCTCATAGAACTAATGTTTTGTGGACGTTCTTTTGGAAGACATTGTGCTAGAAATAGCATTATTTTGCTATCTATATTGGCTGTTCATTTTTCTTGAAATATTGAATTAGTAACTGATCATTCAATATGATATAACCTCCTGAATTCGTCTTTTTATTTTCTCAGAATTTAGAACCCAGGTAAAACATAGGATTGGGTGTGGTGGCTCACACCTACAATCCCAGTACTTTAGGAGGCCATGAGTTCAAGACTAGCCTGGGCAACATAACAAAACCCCATCTCCACATAAAAAAAAGATAGATAGATAGATAGATAGATATCATCATACACAAATTAGCCAGGCATGGTGGCTCACACCTGTAGTCCAAGCTACTCAGAGGCTGAAATGAGAGAATCACTTGAGCCCAGGAGTTGGAAGCTGTAGTGAGCCATGATCATATCACTGCAGTCCAGTCTGGATGACAGAGTGAGACACCAACTCAAACACACAAACACACATAGACAGACAGAGGAGAGAGAGAAAGCGAGAGATCTCAAAGAGAAAATAAGTGCCAAAGGCAAATCTATAAAGCATTGTTATTGAAAATATGCATGTATCATTAGGGAATTGCGAATTAATAACTACTCACATCAACACCAAATTCTAGTGAGGAAGTGGAGTAATAAGAACTCTCATTCAGTGCTGATAGAAGTGTAAATGGTAGTTTCTCACAAAGCTAAACATACTCTTAGGTACCATCCAGCTATCATGCTCCTTGGTATTTAACCAACATAGTTGAAAACTTACGTCCACCCAAAAACCCTGAACACAAATTTTATGCCAGCTCTGTTCACAATTTCCAAAACTTTAAACACAAATATTCATGCCATATCAGTTTTATTCATAATTTCCAATTATGGAAGCAACTGAGATATTGTTCAGTAGATTAAAAGATTATAAAAAAACTTTGGTACACCCGTCCAAAAAAATATCATTCATCTTTTTTTTTAAGAGTCTCACTGTCACTCAGGCTGGAGTGCAGTGGCATGTCCCGGCCACCGCAGCCTTGACCTGGAGGGCTCAGGTGATCCTTCCACCTCAGCCTCCTAAGCTGCTGGGAGTGCAGGCATGCACAACCACACCCCTACTTTTTTGTAAAGACAAGGTCTTGCTATGTTGCTCAGGCTGGTCTCTAAAGCAATCCCCACATCTCAGCTTCCCAAAGTGCTGGATAACAAGCATGAGCACTGCACCTGACCTCAAAATTTTTTGTTTGTTTGTTTTGCTTTGTTTTGTTTTGAGTTGGAGTCTCACTCTGTTATCCAGACTGGAGTACAGTGGCCTCTCTCGGCCACCGCAGCCTCAACCTGCTGGGCTCCGACGATCCTTCCGCCTCAGCCTTCCGAGAAGCTGGAACTACAGATGCGCGCTACCACGCCCAGCTAATTTTTTTATTTATTGTAGAGATGAGGTCTCCCTGCCCAGGTGGGTCTCCAACCCGCGGGCTCAGGCAATCCACTCACCTCAGCCTCCCAAAGGCGCGGGATTACAGGCTGAGCCACCGAGCCCGGCCTTTTTTTGTATTTTAATGAGCCAATTTTTTTTTTGTATTTTAATGAGCTATCAGCCAAAAAGTCCGGAGTGATGCATGTTACTGAATGAAAGAAGCCAGTCTGAAAAGGCTACATATTATATGAATATGTGTGACATTCTGGAAAAGGCAAAACTATAGAGATAATAAAAAAATCAGTGGTTTCCCAGATCATATAGGGAGGGAAAAGTGGAGTACAAGAGACTTTTTAGGGCAGTGAAACTATTTTGTATGATATTGTAATGGTGGATACATGACACTAGATACTTGACAAAACTCTTACGGCTTTAGAACACAGAGTCAACCCTAATGCAAACTATGAACTTTAAGAATAACGTATAGGTCAGGCTCGGTGGCTCAGCCTGTAATCCCAGCTCTTTGGGAGGCCCTGAACCCGCGGGTTTGCCAGGGAGGCAACCCTGAACCCGCGGGTTTGAGACCCACCTGGGCAACTTGGTGAGTACTCGTCTCTACAATAAATCAAAAAATTAGCCAGCCATGGTAGTGCACGCCTATAGTTCCGGTTACTTGGAAGGCTGAGGTGGAAGGATCACCAGAGCCCAGCAGGGCAAGGCTGCAGTGGCCAGGAGCGTGCCACTGCACTCCAGTCAGGGTGACAGAGTGAAACTCCAACTCAAATAATAATAATAATGTATAGATATTAGTTCATCAGTTGTAACAAGTGTACCCCACTAGTGCAAGATGTTAATAATAGGAGAAATTCTGTATGGAATGGGGAATGAGGTATATGGAAACACTATACTTTCTGCTCAATTTTACTGCAATCCTAAAACTGTCCTAGAAAATAGTCTATAGAAAACACACAATTCAAAAACGAACAAACCACAGAATCCTAAAATGATGAGGGCCTAGTTATCTAGTGGAGGAAAAGCAAGAGTGAGGGGCAAGTGAAGGAAAAGAGCAGTGAACTTGAACTAAGTTTGAAGATCTGCCTTAGCAATAGGGCAGGACCAAGATCGCAGCCTCTGAACTGGGCACACACAAGCTTCAGTACTGACTGTCACATCCCTACTATGCTACCATGGGCATGTTTGGAAACCTCTTTCCCAGATTTAGCTTCTTCCTTTTTTAAATGGTGAGAATAAAAGCACTTCTTGAGGGCTCCTGGAAGAATCAAGTCAAATAATGAATGTAAAACAGGTAGCAGGGTGTCTAGCACATTGTAGGATGTCAATATTTAAGTAACTATTGTTATTAGTCATCTTGGTCAAATCACAACCATTTTTAACCTGTTGATATGTAAGACTCAAGGAAAATAAGTATACAAAGTATTATGTAAATTACTTTATCTTGATTCTAGGCAACTGTCTAGGCATTACCTTTGACTATTGTCCTGATAGTTTGCATTTTAAAATCAGGCTGATTCTTTCCTGACCTTGGACTTCTTTATCAGTAGCACTTGCAATTTTCACTTTGTCAGGAGGACTCTTCCTTTCCATAATCAGCCAAGCCCTGCCAGTTTGTGAATGCCTCACTGGGAACAAGGTAGATCCTTTTGCAAACTGCATCAATCACCTTTCAAGCCAATATGGTATTTACTAACAAAATATCCCCACAAAGGCCGGGCACAGTGGCTCACACCTACAATCCCAGCACTTTGGGAGGCCAAGGTGAGAAGATTGCCTGAGCCCATGGGTACGAGACCAGCCTGGGCAACTTGGTGAGACCTCATCTCTACAGTAAATCAAAAAATTAGCCAGGTGTTGTGGCACGTGCCTCTAGATCCAGCTACTTGGAAGGCTGAGGCAGAAGGATCACCTGAGCCCAGCAGGTTGAGGCTGAAGTGACCATGAGTGTGGCACTGCATTGCAGCCTGGGTGACAGTGAGACTCCAACTCAAATATATATATACATATCGCCACAGTATATTGAAGAGTGTCTTTGTAGCTTGGTCAGTTACCATCACACTTCATACTTATTCCCACAGAATAAGCAAATATGCAAATCTACATATTTGCAAATCATAACATTATTTTAAATCATTGATAATCAGTACTGAATTAGAAAAATTTCCCTTTTCTACAAATGCATCCCAACTTTCTTCCATTATTGTATGCTACTTATTTTATGAAAATAAAATAAATGGAAAATAATCATCTTTGCCTATAATCAAAATTACCAGTTATCAATTAACAACTTATTTTTTCTAAAAGGAAAATACAAATGAAAAATAAAAACTGATTTCAGAAAGACCCAGGTTTCAGCACACTGGTGCCATTAGTTGCACATTTCCTGTGCTTATTTCCTGTCTCTAGTAAAATAGGAAGGAGAATAGAATCGTTACAGTAGGGGAACAAAGTGCAGGTGCCCATAAGGTTCAAAAAGGAGGACATTTAAGGCGGGCTTGGTGGCTCAGCCTGTAATCCCACGCCTTTGGGAGGCTGAGGTGAGTGGATTGCCTGAGCCCGCGGGTTTGAGACCCGCCCGGGCAACTTGGCGAGACTTCATCTCTACAATAAATCAAAAATTAGCTGGGCGTGGTAGTGCGTGCCTGTAGTTCCAGCTACTCGGAAGGCTGCGGCGGAAGGATCGTGGGAGCCCAGCAGGTCGAGGCTGCGGTGGCCGGGAGCAGGAGCGGCCACTGCACTCCAGTCTGGGAGACAGAGTAAGACTCCAACTCAAAAAAAAAAAAAAAAGGAGGACATTTTAAGGAAGGCAGAGACAAGAAATCTATAAAACAGGGTTTTAAAACTAGCAATAGACCGTAATAGGTAGGTTTAATGACTATTCTATAGCCGCAGAACTGCATACGTGTAATAGTTATTCAGAGAGAACTTCTTAGCCAAACAAACTTTGTGGAAGATTTTCTTATATTAATGTGGCTACATTTTCATGACAGATAAGGAGTCAATGAAAAATCAAATTAATTAAAACATTCTGATAAATGTAAATTTTGCTTTAAATAAAACAGACTGACTGATCTGTAGCTATATTTGTGTCTTTTAATCACCCAGCATCCTTCTCCTCTGAACCTTACCAAAATCATGAAATTTCTCAGTCCTTTAAAATTACTTTTCATTTACAAAATTATATGCACTTTTTCTATTAGGATTAGCTCAGTCACCCTACTGGAAACAACTAATTAACATCCTGTGCCACTGATTATAAATAGCATCCAATACTAATCATTACCATCTACTTTCAAATTCGCAATCTCGTTTCCTCTTCCATAACATGAAAGATTTCATTGGAAGAGCATGAGCCTTATCCTAGACGCTGAGTCATTTATCACCAAGAAGTATGGCTTCTGTGATCATCCAGCCTTAACAAGCATTGGATTTGTCACAGGAAGAAGGTATGGACTTTTATCCCTTTGACCTACCATTGTCTAATTAGGCAGGAAATAGTCTTTGAAGATACAGTCTTCAAAGAGTAAAAAAACTAGGTAGAAATATCCTAAATGATATTGTTCTCTCTCTTGCTATGTTGCCCAGACAACAAACTTGCAAAAATTTAAATAGTTGTTTATATACTTTGCTGTCATTTTGTTATGGCAAAGTATACCACTTTTCTACTTAATAATAATACAATTTTAATAATTACTTTAAAAACAGAGACCTAGGCCAGGCTCGGTGGCTCAGCCTGTACTACCAGCACTTTGGGAGGCTGAGGCGAGTAGATTGCCTGAGCCTGCTTAAAGACCAGCCCGAGCAACTTGGCAAGACCTTGTCTCTACAATAAAATAAAAAATTATCTGGGCGTGGTAGCGCGCACCTGAATTTCCGGCTACTAGGAAGGCTGAAGCAGACGGATCTCCAGAGAAAAGCAGGTCAACGCTGGGGTGTCTGTGAGTGTGCCATGGCACTCCAGTCTGGGTGACAAAGTGAGACTCCGATTAAAAAAAAAATTAAAAATAAGTAAATAAAAACAAAGATTTAAAGGACATCATTATATTATCTTCTTAAGCGGTTATGATTGGTATCTTCTACATATATGAATATTATGTAAACCATTTGAAAAATGAGAATAAAAACAAGTTTATCCAAATTCTTAATCTATTTGCCTAAGGAAGGTGCAAAATTGAGAGAATATTCCCAATGATTACTTATACAAGCCAGGCTTGTAATCATTGGCTCAACCTGTAATCCCGCGCTCTGGGAGGCTGAGGTAAGTGGATTGCCTGGGCCCATGGGTTCAAGACCCTCCTGGGCAAACTGGAGAGACCTCATCTCTGCAATAAATCAAAATGAGCCCGGCGTGGTAGCGCGCGCCGGTAGTTCCAGCTACTCAGAAGGCTGAGGCGGAAGGATCGCCAGAGCCCAGCAGGTCGAGGCTGCAGTGACCGGGAGCGGCCACTGCACTCCAGTCTGGGTGACAGAGTGAGACTCCAACTCAAAAAAAAAAAAAAAAAAAAAAAGACTGAAAAATACAATCTAACCACTAAAATTGCAGGAGTAGTTAAGGCTACTCTTGGTACAGATGGACAAATGTGCTTGCCATTGTCCCATTGTTTATTTTTAAAATATTAGAGCACACCATCCAGGATGATTTAACTGCTGTAAATGGTCTTCCTGAACAAATGCTATGGCTATTTTGACCACCTGGGTGCTTTATACTGAGCAGGCCAGGAATCTAACTGAACAGAGGAATCCAGTTAGTACCCTTCTGTAAGTCTGAGTAGAAAAGGAATTGGGCCAGTAGGTTGGCCTTTATTTTTAATTTTTTGAGTTGGAGTCTCACTCTGCCACCCAGACTGGAGTGCAGTGACCGCTCTCGGCCACGGCAGCCTCGCCCTGCTGGGCTCCGGCGATCCTTCCGCCTCAGCCTTCCAAGTAGCTGGAACTACAGGTGCGTCATACCACGTCCAGCTAATTTTTGATTGATTGTAGAGACGAGGGCTCACTAAGTTGCCAGGGTGGGTCTCGAACCCTAGGGCTCAGGCAATCCACCTGCCTCAGTCTCCCAAAGTGCTGGGATTACAGGCTGAGCCACCAAGCCCAGCTAGGTTGGCTTTTAAAAGGAAAAGTAAATGACTGCAAGAAAGCAGAGCCCAAAGTTCTGAAAATCTCCAGAGATTCAGAAAAGTAAAAAGGCCTCATGAACTCGGTTGAGTAAACAAAGTCATAATAAACTATCAAAGATGGAGGAAAGAAAAACTTGGGTTATAGAGTATTGAGCTAGAGAACAGGGTTATTTAATCCAAGCCCAGAATTTTGCATCACGGTGTTTCTCACCTTTTGCCATGAAGATCATGCAACTGTCTGATATATGCCAGGCCCTGGGAACGGCAGTGAAGAAGACTAAGTCCTTTGCCCACATGGAATTTGTACTGTAGTCAGGAGAACAGATAGGCAAGGAAAAAAATAAAAACTATGATGTTAGAAAATGATACGTGCTGTGAAGAAAATAAGACAAAATAAGGAATAAGATGTGGCGGATGAGTAGAATTGGAAGTGTGTGGAAATACCAAAAGATATTTAAACAGAGACTTCAATCAACTGTTTAGTGCTTCATTCCACTTTTTCTTTTTTGGTTTTTTGTTTTTTGGGGGTTTTTTTGAGTTGGAGTCTCACTGTGTCGCCCAGACTGGAATGCAGTGGCCGCTCCCGGCCACCACAGCCTCGACCTGCTGGACTCCGGCGATCCTTCTGCCTCAGCCTTCCGAGTAGCTGGAACTACAGGTGCCTGCTACCACGCTCTGCTAATTTTTTTTTTTTTTTTTATTGTAGAGATGAGGTCTCGCCAAGTTGCCAGGATGGGTCTTGAACTCACAGGCTCAAGCAATCCACTCATCTCAGCCTCCCAAAGCGCAGGATTACAGGCTGAACTGTATAGATGAACTTGTAAACATTTATTTTTCTTTCTTTCTTTTATTTTAGAGACAGGGTCTTGCTCTCTCACCCAGGCTGGAGTGCAACCTCTACCTCCTGGGCTCAAGTGATCCTTCTGATTCAGCTTCTCAAGTAACTAGGACTACAAGTGTGAGCCACCAGACACGGCTAATTTTTGTAATTTTTTTTTTTTTTTGTAGAGATGGAGTCTTGCTATGTTTCTCAGTCAACAAACTTGCAAAAATTTAAATATTTGTTTATATACTTTGCTGTCATCTTGCTTTGGCAAAGCATACCACTTTTCTACTTAATAATAATAAAATGTTAATAAAGATATTTTAAAAACAGGGATTTAAAGGACATTATTAAGTATATAATAATGTAGGTAATATATTGATATGGGAAAAACATGAAAATAGTATAAGAACAGCTGAATAAATCAATTGAGTTAATGGTATGAATTATAATTAATATCATCACATTAGAATTTATTGGCCTTGTTGGTGCCACAATTGAAATGCCATTCTCTTTCTTTAAGAGAAAGAGAAAAAATGTTGACTCAGACCAGTAAAAGAAGGGAAAAGCTAACACTTTTTTATGGACTCAAAAAGGAAAAGTACATTCAAAACTCATTGAATTCTATACAAAAATTGCATGATTTAACTCAGATCTCACTTTCCTACTAGGCTGTCCATCCACACCTTCAGTTCTGTAGTGTGGCCTTGGACAATCATGGCATTTGTCTTATTCAACTAAAAATTTAAGTTTTTCAAGGACAGTGGCCAATTTGTGTATTTTTTCATATTTATTTTATACCCTGGTGCAGTGTTAGTTCTGGAATATAGGTTAAATGAGTATGTGCTAACTGAACAATTGACTGATTAACATAAATGTATGTTTGTGAGCTCTGGTTCAGGATAAATAGAAGTGATTTTGCAGAGCTGGAACAATATCTCGTATTGCATAATCAATGCAATTTTTTGAAAAATACTAATGTAAGTTATGTGTGTTTGTCAGATGTAAAGTTTTTTTTAAAAGAACAAAAAATACCATGAACATTCTGGTTAAATTTTTTAGATGGGGGTAGGCTCAAGCATGGATGTTGGCAGTAGAATTAAGTAGAATTAAGCCATGAATTGGGTCTTTGAAGAAGGTTTCAACCAGCAGATAGAATACTGTTACCTAAAGTCAGGCAAAAGGATAGTTTAAGAAAACTCATCAACCTGGCTCACTGGCTCAGCCTGTAATCCCAGCACTTTGGGAGGTTGAACCAAGTGGATTGCCTAAACTTGTGGGTTCGAGACCAGCCTGGGCAACTTGGCGGAGACCTCGTCTCTTCAATAAATCAAAAATTAGCTGGGCATGGTAGTGCGCGCCTGTAGTTCTGGCTACTTGGGAGGCTGAGGTAGAAGGATCGCCGGAGTCTAGCAGGTCAATGCTGGGGTGGTTGTGAGCATGCCACTGCACTCCAACCTGGGCAACAGAGTGAAACTCCAACTCATAAAAAAAAAAGAGAAAACTCATCATTTCAAAGGTCACATGTTGTAATGGTACCTGCTGAGATGAGCCTACTATTACATTTTCCACCAGTAACAATAACTATGAACCTTTCATGAGTACCTTACTATGTGCCAATCATCCTTCTAAGGTCTTTTTATACATGATTTAATCTAAAGCTCATAACAACCATGTGAGAAAAGTACTATTATCATTCAAATTTATAGAAGCACAAAGAACTTCAATAACTAGCCCAAGACCAAACAGTTAGTGAGTAGAACAAACAGAATTTGAACCCAGGTACTCCTGTCCACAGCCACTATACTAAGTAGGATCTATCATAGGCAGTTTATAAAAATAGAAACTCGCCAGGCTCCTTGGCTCAGACTGTAATCCCGCGCCTTTGGGAGGCTGAGGTGAGTGGATTGCCTGAGCCCGCGGGTTCGAGACCCACCTGGGCAGCGAGACCTCTTCTCTGCAATAAATCAAAAAATCAGCCGGGCGTGGTAGTGCACGCCTGTAATTCCAGCTATTCGGAAGGCTGAGGTGGAAGGCTCGCCGGAGCCCAGCAGGTCGAGGCTGCGGTGGCCAGGAGCGGCCACTGCACTCCAGTCTGGGTGACAGAGTGAGACTCCAACTCAAAAAAAAAAACCCCAGAAACTCAAACATAGAGATTCACTTACTAGAACTCCGTACAAGGTAAAGTCTTGGGAATAAGAATCCGCCTGTCCAACTTCCAAAAGTTCCTCTTGACTCAGGTTAGGAACTAGTCCTGGAGACTTGGATAAGGCTGATTAAGCACTGGTGAAGATAAAACTACAGGAACTGTGAATCATACTGGTCTTAAATCATATAAGGCATAAAATGTCCAGGAGTCACTTCAGGGACTACCAATAAGTGCTACAACTTTCAGAAATAGAGATAGAGTACAAACTTAAAATATTCCATCAGCATTATGATTAAAAGCAGACCACAAGTTTCCTCATAATGTCATGAAGAAGATAAAAATAACTACAATCGTCATCTCTAGTTAACACTGTTTTGGTAGTATTAACCAAGGCAATTAGTCAAGAAAACAAAACAACAATAAAAAGAAAAGGGAGAAAATGTAGAATTTGTCATGTTAACATACTATTTGGTTATATACCACATTTGAGTCAGGACTCAGTTCACCCTAGTCTTAACATCCATTTGTCCCCAATTCCACATTTGCAGAGTCTGAGGTGGTTCTTATTTGATCTACACTAAAGCAGCCATACATGCCCTATGGCAACCAGGTTTGACCTCTGGCCTTCACCAGCCTCAATAAAAATAATATGCTGTAGAATCAGTCTTGAATCTAAATGAAATATAATTATATCTGAAAAGACAATTTGTCATTTGAGTAGCTCATTTACCCAAACAATGCTTGCTAAAAGCAATTCATCCTTTACTATATTACCCAAAAGAAGTTTTCCTGTTTCACTATTTACTTTTAATTACAGTCTTTAGTATGCAAATGCAGAAACATGGGGAGTTTTATTAGTCACATTTCTAGTTAAACATTATCATATTCCTAAGTTTTATTCTAGTAATAGTTCTAAAATTAAATTGCCTAATAACAATAATGAATGTGTCTTTCTTCTAAATACAGTTTAGTAATCTCAAACTGATAGCAGGCTAAATTAAGAGCTGCAGAGTATTGTAGATTTGAAAGCTATCCCCAAGCAATCAAACTGAGCAAATCTAATCTTTCTTCCTCATGATGGGATATTCCTTCCTCTTGACCCAGACCTTCCTTTTCCAGGATGCTGACTTGCACGGATAGCAGCTAATTTCACTGCCTTGAGCCAGCCTACAGGAGACTGTGGGTGGACGTAAACTGACCTCTTTCTGCAGAGCATCCTGTACGTCAAACTATTGTACTCCGCAGTATTTGTATATGTAAGTGTGTGTGTGTGTGTGTGTGTGTGTGTGTGTGTGTGTGTGTGTATCTGGATTTGGGTTGGGACTTGGTGCATTGCCTGAATTGAAAGAAAGCTTCTTTCATCTAACTACCTGCAGGTTACCAGCTGGAACAGCACACAGAAGCAAAACATTGAACTTACATCAGATCAAGAGAAGGAAAAGAAAATGTCGGCATCCAGCTGGTTAAAAGGGGGAAGGCAAACACTTTTTCATAGACCCTGGAAAGAAAAATATTCAAAACTCACCAAATGATTGAAAAGGATGACAGCAGTAGATTCTTTTCAAAGAAACCACATTTGTGTTTATATGATGCATTAAGGCATATATGTTTGCAAACAGAAATATATTCCAACCCCCCAGGTGTGAAAAGAATGCATAAAACAGGCTTCGTGCATCTTCACAAGACAAAGTTGCTGTCAACATGAGAATTTTCATCCAGTGCTCCCTACTGAACTTGGCATAGAATCACTTCTCCATGAGATCTGGCATCCTGCCTGATATTGAGAAAGGGAAGGGCTGAGCCTAGAAGAGGTCAGGGTCACTGCATATTGAGTTCCACATTATTCTAATATACTCAAACTTGGAAGGTGAGCCTCCACCAGTGTGGGAAACCTTATAGAGATTTTGGGGGTTTGCAGCACATGTTTTTACACTTAACAGAGCTTCTTTGGACAGCAAGAAGCAATGAAAACAGCACCAAACTTGCAATCCAGAAATCTGAACCTGAGGCTGAGACTTACCATCCGGTAGCCCTTACCTTGAACAAATTAAGGTATCTTCTTGGGTGTATATTTCCTCCTATATGCCTATAGCATACATGTGAGAATCCTGCCTTGTTGACCTCAATGATTTTGTGAGGATTGCATGACAGCAAGTACAAAATGATATTTTTCAAATGATAATAAAGCATTGTATAAACACAGCATACTATTGTTGTTGTTGTTATTATTATTATTATTATTATTATTATTATTAGGAATTCATCAGCTTTTTTTTTTTTTTTTTTTGAGTTGGAGTCTCACTCTGTCACCCAGACTGGAGTGCAGTGGCCGGAGCGGCCACTGCAGCCTCAACCTGCTGGACTTCGGCGATCCTTCCGCCTCAGTCTTCCAAGTAGCAGGAACTACAGGTGCGCTACCACGTCCGGCTATTTTTTTTATTTATTGTAGAGGTGAGGTCTTGCCAAGTTGCCCAGGTGGGTCTCGAACCCTCGGGCCCAGGCAATTCACTCACCTCGGCCTCCCAAGGTGTGGGTTTATAGGCTGAACCACCGAGCCCGGCTTCATCAGCTTTTAACTTACTCTCCCTACATTTCCTATACTAAGTAGAGGGGAAATTATTTAGTCTACACTCAATTAGAACTTGTAGATGGGCTAACATTAAGTATTTGGGAATTTCAACCTCTGCAAAGGAATTTCACCCTCTGTAAAAAAGTTTAGTTACCAGCCCGGGCAACTTGGCGAGACCTCGTCTCTACAATAAGTCAAAAACTAGCCGGGCGTGGTAATGTGCGCCTGTGGTTCCAGCGACTTAGAAGGCTGAGGCGGAAGGATTGCTGGAGTCCAGCAGGTCAACGCTGGGGTGGCTGTGACCGTGCCACTGCCCTCCAACCTGGGCAACAGAGTGAGACTCCAACTCAAAAAAAAAAAGTTTAGTTCTTAGAACTTTTAATAACTAAATGTGTGACCTTGGTCATGATAATATATAAAATGGGAATGTTGAATTAGAGATTTCTAGAGTCCTTTTTAGGTTAAATATGCTCTTGTTTCTATCTGCTCTTTTCCTCACCACCTCCAACCCTGTGAAACTTGTCTTTGCTGTCACTGTCACTTTGCTTCTGTCCTCGCACCTCTCCAAATTTTATCCCAGCACCATACTTTCTGCTTCACTTTCCTCCCCAGTGTCTGACCCAAGGCTTAGATATCAAGCAAGGGATATATTTACTTCAAGAAGTATGAATCAAAACAATGATATACTATTAAATTCTCCTCAGCAGGCAATGGAAATCCTCCCTTTGTGTGAGCAAGCAAGGTTGGTGGAGTCCAAAGGAATGCTGGAATATATTCTCTGGTGAATATCTCATGTAAATGTGTTTATTTCCTTATGACTTCCTGATATTGCTACATAAAAGAAAGAACATTGGGTTTCATTTTGACTCAACCATTTTAGCTGGGGAAATCTAAGCAAGTCATATAACTCATTTGTTCCACTCATATTTATTAAAAAATATGTGTGGACCAGGCTCAGTGGCTCAGCCTGTAATCCCGTGCCTTTGGGAGGCTGAGGTGAGTGAATTGCTTGAGCCCGCGGGTTCGAGACCCTCCTGGGCAAATTGGCGAGACCTCATCTTTACAATAAATCAAAAATGAGCCGGGCGTGGTAGTGCACGCCTGCAGTTCCAGCTATTTGGAAGGCTGAGGCAGAAGGATCGCCGGAGCCCAGCAGGTCGAGGCTGTGGTGGCCGGGAGAGGCCACTGCACTCCAGTCTGGGCGACAGAGTGAGACCCCAACTCAAAAAAAAAAAAAAAAAGGCTCAAGAAAGCCATATTTACAGATGTGATGATCAAACTGACATTTAAAGAGAATGAAGGAATCATCAGGCAAAGAATAAACAGGGTGGTGGAAAAGTCACTCCAGTCAGAAGGAAGAGCAAACCCAAATTTCGATTGCAGTTTAATTAAGTGGACTAAGACTGTCAGTGTTATTGGGGTGCAGAGTGTGAGGAGATGGTATGAACTGAGGTTAGGGAAGCAGACAGATCATACCTGCCCTTGGGAACCATGTTAGGATTCTGGTTTTTACCTGAATAGCAGAGGGAAGTCACTCAAGTGTTATACATTGGTGGTAGCATAACTGAATTTACATTTTGAATAAATCTTTTGGCTGCTGTGTACAGACTACATTCAAGAAAGTCAAGTATGGATTGATTACAAAAGACCAGCTAAGATGGTAGCTTAGCAAAAGCTGTGATGGTAGACAGGCAGATCTTTGTGTTGCCCAATGCAGAATAATAAACAAGTAATTTTGGGCAGGTTGAGTCCCTGGCACCTTTGAGATCCAAGTTAAGATATGAAGTTGGCAGGTGAATATAAAAGTCTAAAGTTGAGAAGAGAGGCTATGATTGACAGTAATATTTAAAGTCAGAGCTTACAAACAAACTGTAAGACATGGCCCAAATGAGATTAGCTAATGAAAGAGTCAAAAAGAAGAATAAAAAATCTCAGAAGCTCCATTTCTTCTGCTGCAAAATAGCACTTGCAGTAGCTATTTCACAGTATTTTTGTAGCTGAGATATAGTAGGCAGTCAATAAAAATTCAAAGTATATGGTACCACCAATTATTGTAATATTAAGAAAAAATTAAGGCCAGGCCTAGTGACTCAGCCCAGCATTTTGGGAGGCTGAGGCAAGAGGATTGCCTGAGTCCATGGGTTCGAGACCCACCCAGGTAATTTGGCAAGCCCTCGTCTCTACAATAAATTAAAAAAAAAAAAATTAACCGGGCATGATAACTCGTGCCTGTAGTTCTGGCTATCTGGAAGGCTGAGGCAGAAGGATCACCTGAGCCCAGCAGGTCGAGGCTGCAGTGGCCGGGAGCGTGCCACTGCCCTCCAGCCTGGGTGACAGAGTGAGACTCCAACTCAAAAAAATAAAAAAGAAGTAAGAAAAAATTAAAATAAGGCAGTTACAAAGCAAATTATAGTATAATGCAATTTATTTTTTTAAAAAAAAGTATCTTTAAGTATAAAAAATAGATTGGGCTAGGCCGGGCTCGGTGGCTCAGCCTATAATCTCAGCACTTTGGGAGGCCGAGGCGAATGGATTGCCTGAGCCTGCGAGTCTGAGACCAGCCCAGGGAACTTGGCAAGACCTCGTCTCTACAATAAATCAAAAATTAACTGGGCGTGGTAGCGTGCGCCTGTAGTTCTGGCTACGTGGAAGGCTGAGGCAGAAGGATCACCGGAGCCCAGCAGGTCAAGGCTGCAGTGGCCGGGAGCAACCACTGCACTCCAGTCTGGGCAACGGTGTGAGACTCCAACTCAAAAAAAAAAAAAAAAAATAGATTGGGTTCTACCTACAATTGACTAATGATTAGTGTTAGTTGATTATATTTGAGTGATTTACATTTCTTCTTTGTATTCTTCAATAATTTCTCAATTTTCTGCAATGAATCTTTATAGGGTAAAAAAAAATGCTCTACTTTTCAATTATATGAAAGTAGTTTTCCACAGGTAGCCCAAAGATTAGGAAATGAGCTGAAACAATAGCCTGTGAGAGTGGCCTGAGTCTTGCACACGTGGGCAAGTGGCTTTGTTTGAAGCCAGTTTGTGTTTCCAGGTCTCTGTCATAGAGACCAAGAGGTGAATTGTCGGGAATTGGTCCAAAGGAATGTTTTGGTCTAAAGTGACCTGCCTGAGTTTCCATGGCACATGTGGCCTGAGAACCACTGGCCCTGCCAAATCTTTTATTATAACTCTCCACAAAGAATCACCACAACACAGATGACCTTAGTAGAGTCCTGAAAAATCCATGCCCAATTGTCACACACACATGGGCAGTTTTTACAGCAACAGCTAAACATCTGCTTGAGTCTTCCGAAACAGTCTATGATAAGCTGTATCCTTATTTACATGCTCCGGGTAATTGTGCTGTCAGGGAATACGACTCTGAGCTACCAAGAACATGATGTCTGTCTCCCTGCTTGGGTTCTCCGGCTTTTGGTCCAAGGTGGGGAGGATCAGCTGTGCTGCTGGATCAAGGATGCATGGCTCATGGGGAGAGATGCTGTACAGTGTGTTGGAAGGAGCTCAATACAAATCAGGAAGCCTAGATCCTGGCGCTAACCTTGCACAACTCAACTGTGTGACACTGACCGTGTCCCATGACCTCGCTCTTAGTTATTTTGTTTATTCTTTAAGTCAGAGTCTCATTCTGTCACCCAGGCTGGAGTGCAGTGGCATGCTCACGGCCACCGCCACCCGGCCTGCTGGGCTCAGGTGATCCTTCCGCCTCAGCCTTCCGAGTAGCCGGAACTACTGGCATGAGCCATCTCGCCTGGCTACTTTTTCTTGATTTTTTATAGAGACAAGGTCTCGTCAAGTTGCCCAGGCTGGTTTCAAATCCCTGGATTCAGGCAATCCTCTCGCATCGGTCTCCCAAAGTGTTGGGATTATAGGCGATAGCCACCACTCCCAGCCTGTTTTTTTTTTAAACCTATAAAACGAAAAAAATTCCCCATGAAGTGCATAGGCTGAATCTATATGATAACCAAGCAAAACTACTGTATAAAACTTATGAATTTGAATATTTTTTGACAGGCTGACAATGACCCCCTATTAAAAATACTACCTCCCATAACACCTAAATCACCACTTCCTCTCACTCTCTCCAACCCACTGCCACTACCACTGCTAACTTATTCCTTGCTCTACTTTCTCCACAATGCCTATAACTATCATAAAGTGGTTTTGTTTTTATGCAACTATTTTCTTTTTTTTTTTTGGAGTTGGATTCTCACTCTGTTGCCCAGACTGGAGTGCAGTGGCATGCTCCAGGCCACCGCAGCCTTCCACCTCAGCCTTCCAAGTAGCTGGAACTACAGACACGCGCTACCACGCCCGGCTATTTTTTTTTATTTATTTATTGTAGAGATGAGTCTCGCCAAGTTGCCCAGGCAGGTCTCGAAACCGCGGGCTCAGGCAATCCACTCACATCAGCCTCCCAAAGCGCGGGATTACAGGCTGAGCCACCGAGTCCGGCGCAACTATTTTCTATTTCTTCCTCACCCAAGATAAGGACTGCCCTTTTTGTCTTGTTTACTGCTGCATCCCCAGTGGCTAGAATATAGTCTGATACACAATGGTGGTTTAAAATGCCATGGCATACTTATTCGGTGACATGGGACTTATTCAAGAATAAAAACTGTGCAGGATTTTATCTGAAGTGTCAAAATAGGGATGCAAGATGGACACTGCCTCTCCCTACTCCTTTGGATACTAAGCCTGAATACATTTAGAAAAATGGTGTACAAGCCAGGCTCGGTGACTCAGCCTGTAACCCCGCGCCTTTGGGAGGCTGAGGTGAGTGGATTGCCTGAGCCCGCGGGTTTGAGACCCGCCTGAGCAGCGAGACCTCATCTCTATAAATCAAAAAATCAGCCGGGCGTGGTAGTGCATGCTTGTTATTCCGACTACTCGGAAGGCTGAGGCGGAAGGATCACCAGAGCCCAGCAGGTCGAGGCTGTGGTGGCCGGGAGCAGCCACTGCACTCCAGTCTGGGCGACAGAGTGAGACTCCAACTCAAAAAAAAAAAAAAAAGAAAAATGGTGTACATAGTATCTACAAAGATGTGGAAGCAGCATATCTCATCTTGGCTCACCTACTATCTAAACTTACTAAAATCTCTGTGAACCTCAGCATCTATAAAATAGAGATGACAATAGTAATTATCTCTCAAGATTGGAGTGAGGTTTAAGTTATTTAATTAGTATTATTTTTTTAGTCGAGTTCTCCCTGTCATAGAAGCTGGAATGCAATGGCACAATAACAGCTCACCACAGCCTCAACCTCTTGGACTCAGGCAATCCTTCCACTTCAGCCTCCTGAGTAGCTGAGACTACAGGTATACACCACCACACCCAGCTAATTTTATTTTATTTTTTTTGTAGGGACAAGGTCTGGCTATATTGCCCAGGCTGGTCTCAAATTCCTAAGCTCCCATCTCAGCCTCCTAAAGTGCTGGGATTACAGGCATAAGCCACCACACCCAGCCAAGTCACTTTTAAAAAGTGGGGTGGGGAGATTTCTAAACGGAAAAGCATCATCCTAAAAAATAGCAGACTATGCCACCCCAAATATGCCACTTCGGCAAAAGAATTACTGTAAACTGTAGAAAATCAAGAAGAAGCAGATACATGAAAAAGTCTTTGTCCTCCCCCTATGTGCCCCAAAATAGGATATTAGTTTGTAAAGATGTCTCTCCTCTCCCTCTACAAAAGGGATAGAAGCTAATCACCAAAGACAACTCTAGACTAAGAGTCTAGAGATGACACCAGTGGAACCTATAGGACAAATATTACTAACCAGCTTTTATAGAGCATGAGTTTTTCACATACTTGCCTATTCACAATCTGCCTCCCTAGAAGCTCAAAGTCCTTTTCCTTTGTCTTGACACTTCTCTGAAAATGAATTGTTTTTTAGTGAAGATACTATTTAAGCCTAAGTTCTAATCAATTTTGATTGAATCTTCATTGAATTCTCCCATGTGTATGTGTGATAATTTTTTATTTATTTTCTCTGGTCAACCTTTTGTCAGTCTAATTTACAGGATCCCGCCAATGGTGGGTAAAGAAAAAAATGTTTCTTCTTTTACAATCCAAATGTGAGTTACTGCTCTATACATAACCTAAGACCTTTCTTAAGGTTTGGACATTTATCTGAATCTGTTAACAAAATATTTTTTTGATAGTCTCACTCTGTCCAGATGATATAATCTGATTCCTGCTCCAAGTACGAATTACAGGATCCAGCCGGTGATTTTGATTTTTGTAGAGATATTGTGCCCAGGGTCTAACGCCTAGCATAACCTCAGTAGCCGATTACAGGCTGAGCACGACGTTAACAAAATATTTTTTATGAAATTAACTGGCATGGTGGATTTTCTTTTTTGAGAAACTTGCCCAGGGCAGGTCTTTCTGCCATGAATCTTCCTTTTTCTTTTTCATCTTCTCACTAATAAACTCTGTTTTAAAACTTAAAAAAAGAAAGAAAAAAATTGACTGGGATAACTTGTTTTTTTTTTCATAAATTTGCACATTTTTCATGTCTGAACTTAGCAAATAATCAATTGAAATGTCAAATTATTGTAAGTTTATTTCCACAATATGAATATTATAATTTAAGACAGTTATAGACAATGACCTGTTCTCTGAGTACAGACCATGAGCCCTATAACTGAGCCACAGCCACCATCCAAAGGATTCACCATCCAAAGGATTCAGGATTGATGTCTTATGCAATCCAGGGTGATAGAACAGCAATTGGCCATTATGTGATAATTACATTATAATAGAAGTATTTCAAAGGGAAAAAGTTGATCTGCTATTTTGTAACTATCAGAAATGCTAAACTTCAATCTTCAGAAAAAAATTAGAAAAGTAGATATTTGTGAGTAGACCAATTGCTAAGTACGATTTTCTTTTCAAACATAATCATTATGGGGTGTCTTAGTTTCTGTTTTTGTTTTTCCAGATCAAAGAGCTCACTAAAAGTAACCTTTTGAGAAATTTTTTTAAAAGACATTTGTGGATTTGGCCTAAAACATATGTAGTTGAAAGCCCTTGACTTTTGGCCTGTGTTTTTTCTCTTTTTCAAGGGAGCTTCAAAGTCGGAATCTGATGCTTTGGCGGAGCCCTGCTTTGAAGAGTGAAGAGGAGGGAAGTCAATTAAAAACAGGTCACAGGATGTAGTGTTTCAACTAAAATGGCTGCTGATTTTTATATACTGGAAGCCATCAACCCAAACTTCTTAATTGCAGTAAGATAATTAGCAGAAAATCATAACATTGTATCTTTCAGTGAAAGTTTTGACTTGCAGTGATTTCCCATCCCTATTTTCTGACAAGATGATTATTGGTGTGAGATCAAAGTAGTAGCTACTTATAGGATACAGTCAGATTACACTTTCAACCTACTAGTTGTCTGTATGTCTGGGCCACACAACCCCTTGCTGTACTGCAAATGACCCTCACAGGCTGCATGAAAGACACATCAGGGGATGATAGATCAGAGGGTATCCATATGCAAAATGTTTCTTTGGAGGCAGTAATTTAACATAATTAATTGTCCAGGAAAATAGATTTGTTTTATAAACTGAAAACAATAAACCAAGAAAAGTTAAGAAAGCTCTCCCCCTTCTCACCAAGCTGACACAAATAAAAATGTGCGTTCTAAATTAGAAACGGTTACTATTACCATTTGCTATACTCTGATGCGACCCAGTCCATTGAACTTGAAAATTTCATCAATGTTTTTAACAATTCCTGTTTTCCTTCACTGTCTGATGATGGTGTGTTTATTAGCCACACAGGGCGTCCAGTTTTATTAGGTGTGGTTGGTCTCACAAGGGCTTTTACTTTGCTCTCTGCCTAGGATTTTAAGGATATCCCCCTCTCTCTCCTTGTGACGTATGGGACCCCCATTGGCAATCTATGCTATCAACCACGTCCAAGGCTTCACAAGGGCTACTTCGCACTTAGAGAGCTCCCCTCTCAGCAGCAGGTGGGCTCCAAGAGGTGACAGAAAACCCACTGTGCGTATCTAACAAGTGCCGCACAGACAGACTGCACTGCTGTGCCCGTGGGTCGCTGAGGAGGGTCCTTATTCTGGCAGACAGTGCCTCAGAGACCACAAGAGCTGGTGGAAACATTCCCGGAGCGGGGAGGAAGGCCCAGACTGGCTGTGGGAGTTCTGCTCTCACAGCACAGCTTCCACCCAGATGCACGTCTCTTCCCCAAGCGCCTGAGATCTCACACTGTTAAAGCCAGTCAGCTGCTGTATCAGTGAGTCCCAGCGTCTGACAACAGGCATGGAAATAGAGATTACCTTGTCTCTCTTCAGTAGGCAGTGGCTCCTCTTCTTCTTGAACCATTCGAAATGGAATGAAAATCAGTGACACTGGAATTCCTGATATTCGGGAACAGAGTTACTAATCTGTCTAAATGCTGGGTGCCACTTTTTTTCTGGTATCTGCCTGCTTATCAGAACTCTCTGAATTAAAATAAATCGTCATATTTCCTCACACAAGAGCTCTTAGAATGACTTTGGGGGAGAGAATTGGGAAGGTCAAAAACTTCTGCCCGAGACCCCTTGATATTATGCCTGGTAAGACAGTTGGTGGGAGGTGACTTTCTATTAATAAGGAACAAGTCCCTGGCTGATGAAAGAAACAATTGCCCAAGTCATGGATAGGTTGTATAGACAGAGGCAAAGTAATCCATAGATGCACTTTGAAAGAAAAGAAAATAAAGCTTTCCGATGAAACATCGGAAAGAAAAAAAAAAAAACCTGTGTCAACGAAACCCAGAGGAGAAAATTAAAAATTACCTTACACCTTTTATACTGGAGAACTCTGCATCAGTACCTTTGGCAGAAATAGCTATTAAATTTACTATTAAAGTAAATGGTTGTAAATTGATTTTGTTAGGTAACTATTTATATAATTCAAACTTCTCTTTTGACATTTTTTCCTCTTTTGTCTTTGAACTCTCTCACAGCCACCACTTCACACTCCCGCTTTTGAGCTACACCACATTCATTAGCAAATGGATATGTAAATGAGTGCTCCAGAGAGTACTTAGAGATTCTGTTTTCTGGCTAACATAGAGGGAACTGAAGCTCAGAAAATAAAGCTTAGGACTTCTTCATAAGCAGGGTATAAGATGATTACAATTATATAAAATCATGATTTGTTCACATTATTGTTTTTGTTTAAAACTTATAGCCGGGCTCAGTGGCTCAGCCTGTAATCCCACGCATTTGGGAGGCTGAGGTGAGTGGATTGCCTGAGCACGTGGGTTCGAGACTCGCCTGGGCAGGCGAGACCTCATCTCTACAATAAAATAAAAAATTAGCCGGCGTGGTAGCGCGCGCCTGTAATTCCGGCTACTCGGAATGCTGAGGCGGAAGGATCGCCGAGCCAGTGGGTCGAGGCTGAGTGGCCAGCGGCCACTGCACTCCAGTCTGGGCTCAGAGTGAGACTCCAACTCAAAAAAAACAAAACAAAAACAAAAAAACTTATTCATTGACTCCCTTAGCATTTTATAATTTTGTTTGTTTGTTCTTTTTTTTTTTTCTTTTTGAGTTGGAGTCTCACTCTGTCACCCAGACTGGAGTGCAGTGGCACGCTCCTGGCCACCACAACCTCGCGACTTGCTGGCCTCCGGCAATGGTTCCACCTCAGCCTTACGAGTAGCTGGAACTACAGGTGCGCGCTACCATGTCTGGCTAATTTTTGATTTCTTGTAGAGATAGGGTCTCACCAAGTTGCCTGGGCGGGTCTCAAACCCATGGGCTCAGACAATCCACTCACCTCGGCCTCCCAAAGAGCTGGAATTACAGCTGAGCTGTTTGTTCTAAATCAAAAATCTAAATTGGTGTGTTTTATTTCTTGTCTTAAAAAATTATAGCCGGGCTCAGTGGCTCAGCCTGTAATCCCACGCATTTGGGAGGCTGAGGTGAGTGGATTGCCTGAGCCCGCGGGTTTGAGACCCGCCTGGGCAGGCAAGACCTCATCTCTACAATAAATCAAAAAATCAGCCGGGCGTGGTAGCGCGTGCCTGTAATTCCGGCTACTCGGAAGGCTGAGGCGGAAGGATCGCCGGAGCCCAGCAGGTTGAGGCTGCTGGCCAGGAGCAGCCACTGCACTCCAGCTGGGCAATGGAGTGAGACTCCAACTCAAAAAAAAAAAAAAAGAACACATTAATCTGTTGGCCCCAGATCAACTCTATACCACATATGGGACAAAACTAGATGAAGGACAAATGCCAGGTCCCAGAACTTACAGAGGTCACACATGGTTTTGCCTCGAATGAGGTCTCACAGCAGATGCAGGGATTTGTCCTTGGGCATGCTGGGAGGAGATTATGGCAACTGAGCCCACTATTAATGTTGCACACTATTTCTCCTGAATAAACCAGCTCAAGGAGGGGAACTGTCTTTCCCACCTACCAGCATCCATAAACAATATCAAGATTAGTAAAAAAGATATAATACCTTACATGCATTGGGACATTGGGAGTTTTCTGAATCAGTGACAATCTATCAGTTGATTAGGATGGGGGTTGCCATGCTCTTGGGTATGGCAACTAGGGCAATTGTTTACACTCACTCTTGTAGGAACCCCATGGTCTCAGACCATATGACTTATTTTACTTTAAATATACATATAGCGGGTTTGAGACCCGCCTGGGCAACTTGGAGAGACCTTGTCTCGGCAATAAATCAAAAAAATTAGGCGGGCGTGGTAGCGCGCCTGTAGTTCCAGCTACTTGGAAGGCTGAACGGAAGGATTGCCGGAGCCCAGCAGGTCGAGGCTGTGGTGGTCGGGAGTGGCCACTGTACTCCAGTCTGGGCAACAAAGTGAGACTTCAACTCAAAAAATAAAATACATATATACAAGCCTTCTCATACATAGCAGGGTAGACTTCCACTGCATGAGTTGAACAGGCCTATTTTCCCCTTGAGGCTGCTGGATAAGAGTACCAACTTTATATACTCTAATGGGGTTCAGGACATGTTACCCCAAAGTATGGCAGCTTGAGCATTTGCAGAAGCAGGAAGGACTCTTTCTCTCTTCTTTCTCTTGTTCTTCTCTTCTGGAGCAGGCCACAAAACCAGGATGAATTTTCTGACCTTTCCAGGAAGCAAATCGGAAGTGTCCTCCTTATACCTGGAGGAAAGAAAATGTTCTTATCTCTGAAGACATGGTTAGATAGAGAAAAAGCTGAACAGTCCTTGTAACATGGGGGCCATAGCCATTGGCCCAATAAAGGCAGGCTGAAAAATCACGGGCATGGGCTTGAGGCAGATTGATTAATTAATAGGAGAAAAAGCATACAAACTTATTTAACAAAGACCTGACTTCCCAATGAGCTACAGCAACTTAAATACCATCCTGAGTCACAGAAATAGGGGCTTGGATTCTGGTAAAACAGGTTTGGGAGGGATAAGAAGGGGAATTCTGTTGAGGGGCAACAAATTGCAGCTAGGGAGAATGATTGGGTGAGAAACAGATTAACTCATAAACAGTTTTCTTTGGAATTTAAATTATACTTGGAGACAGTCAATATACTCATAAAAAGATCTGCTTGGGTGGGATGGCATATTGGTCTTGTTTCTTGCAAAATAGATAATGAGATAACAGGGAAGGAAATCTTTGGGAAGGACCATGGGAAAGTGGGGGGAAGGTCAGAGATCCCTTGAGATTTCAGTTTAGTGTCAAAAGACCATATTTTGGGGTATCAGCTTCAGCCTAGCACTAAATCCTCCCCAGTTTATTACCATTAGATTATACTCCCTTTGTCTAATCATGCTTCTGGATAACTGTTCACTCTTCACCAAACCTAAGCATAAAAATACACAGATTTCCCTCTGTCTTTGGGATTTTAGTTCTGAAGGCTCTTGTGTTACATAAAACATATTGAATAAATGAGTGATGCCTTTCCCTTGTTAATGTCTTTTATTGAAGTCGTCTCAGCTACAAACTTAACAATAGTAAGAAAAACATTTTCTCCCTTACAGCTCCAACAAATGAGAAAATGTCAGGGCTCAGACTATAAGGTTTAGGTGATCCTGCTCTGAAGAAGGATCTTATTGTCCTCAGAGCATCTTCCTCTGCTCCCATTCTCCTCAATAAGATGGTCTGATATTCCCTCCCAAAAAGTGTCAGGGATCAGAACACAATACTCAAAAGTGTGATATCCTGGTATGTTGAATAATTTGAACTGAAGGAGGTTAGAAGGGCCTCCAAAGTAAGGTCTTTCTGGCCTTTTCCCATTCTCTTTTCTCTTGTTCCTCTTACTCCCCCCAGAGTGATTAACAGAAACCAGAATTTATCTCCTTCAAGGCAGGTCATAGAAACTAGAAGTCCTCTTTTCCAAAGTGAGCCATAAAACCTAGAAAAGGCACTTTCCCATCTTCTCCTTTCTTCCTTAAAGACCCTCAAGTGACAGGTGTTCTGTTCCAAGGGGAAAGGAGTAGCACACAGGAAGCCAAGAAAAGTCTGAACAAACAGGCAGTGCCCTGCAGTCTATTACCATTAGATCATACCCTTCTGTCCAGTCACGTTTCTACACAGGTGACCATTCCTCCTCCAACCTCAGCATAAACATAGACAGTTTTCCCTGGGTCTTTGGGTCTTCATTCCTGAAGGCTCCTGTGCCACATAAAATTTTATTAAATAGATTTGCCGAGCCGGGCTCGGTGGCTCAGCCTGTAATCCCGCGCCTTTGGGAGGCTGAGGTGAGTGGATTGCCTGAGCCCGCGGGTTTGAGACCCGCCTGGGCAGCGAGACCTCATCCCTACAATAAATAAAAAAATCAGCTGGGCGTGGTAACGCATGCCTGTAATTCCGGCCACTTGGAAGGCTGAGGCGGAAGGATCGCCGGAGCCTAGCAGGTTGAGGCTGCGGTGGCCGGGAGCGGCCACTGCACTCCAGTCTGGGTGACAGAGTAAGACTCCAACTCAAAAAAAAAAAAAAAAATAGATTTGCCATGCTTTTCTTATGTTAACCTGTCTTTTGTAGTGTAAACCATGGCCCTCATGATGAGTGACGAAAAAGTAACAACTTTTTGCCCCCGCAGAAGCAAATAAATATAAACCCCAAAGCATTTGCCTTGCTTTTTAGATGTAAAATGAAACATCGGAAAGAAAAAAAAAAAAACCTGTGTCAACGAAACCCAGTTGGAGAAAATATAAAACTTACCTTAGCAGCCTTTGTATACTGGTAGAACTCTGCATCTATGTACCCCTTTGGCAGAAATAGCTTTAAATTACCTATTGAGAAGTAGAATGAGGTTGTAAGAGATTGAGTTTGTTTTAGGTAACTATTTCTTAACTTCAAACTTCTCTTTATGACATTTCTTTCCTCTTTTGTCTTTGAACTCTCTCACAGCCTACCACTTCACACTCCTGCTTTTGAGCTACACCACATTCATTAGCAAATGGATATGTAAATGTAGAGCTCAGAGAGTACTTAGAGATCATCTAGTTTTCTGGCTAACGTAGAGGGAACTGAAGCTCAGAAAGATCAAATGACCTGACTGCCAGGAATTACAGTAATTGCTGGCAAATCTGGTTCTACTACCAATCTAGTATCTTTCACTACACCCCAGGACAGTCACATCTATGGACCAAAAGTGATAGAGAAATGGAGAAATAGTAAACACTCTCTACAAAATAGTAAATAGCATAATACATAGTAATGATTATGACATAAAAATAATACCTAAAAGAAAAGAGAAGCCGGGCTCGGTGGTTTAGCCTGTAATCCCGCGAATTTGGGAGGCTGAGGTGAGTGAATTACATGAGCCCGTGGGCTCAAGACCCACCTGGGCAACTTGGTGAGACCTCATCTCTACAATAAAATCAAAAAATTAGCCGGGCGTGGTAGTGCACGCCTGTAATTCCAGCTACTCGGAAGGCTGAGGCGGAAGGATCGCCGGAGCCCGACAGGTCAAGGCTGCAGTGGCCAGAAACGGCCACTGCACTCCAGTCAGTCTGGGCAGCAGAGTGAGACTTCAACTAAAAAACAAACAAACAAACAAGCAAACAAACAAAGAAAAGAGAGACCAAAAAATGCAGGCCTTTCTCTTCGTTTTGTTTGCACTAACATTGATAAAACTCATTCTAAATTTCTAAACAGGTCAAATGTATTACTTAATTTAATTCCCACACCAATCTCAAAAGTTTTCCTTTTATTAATCCAGAAAAATATAAGAAAGAAAAAAGATCCATAATCTTATCACGCAAGTAAACTCTACTGGCATTTAAAAAATTAAAGTGATAACTGGACCTGGCTAGAACATCTAAACAACAAAGAAAAGTATATAAATAAAAAGTCCAAACCTTCCTTCCCCACCCGACTTCCTATTCCTGTCCCTCAAGCTAACGTTTAACTGTTTCTTAGGATTTCTGTGCTCCTGGATATTATGCACATAATAGAATGCATGTCTCCCTGTGTAAAATTCTCTTATTATTACACAAAAGAAAATCTAATATACACATCATTCTTCGTCTTGCTTTCATCCACTTAATATTTTAGACTTTTTTTTACATCAGAACACATGCCTCTGTCTATTTTAAAAGTTTGTATAATGCCTCATACTACAGATGTACTTTCATTTACTTAACAGCTCTGCTATTCATAATACTTAGATTGTTTCCAGTTTTTCTATTAGGTAAGTATTATTCATCCCATTTTACAAGAAGAGAAACTAGGGCTCAAAAAGAATAAGCAAGCTGGGCTCGGTGGCTCAGCCTGTAATCCCGCGCCTTGGGAGGCTGAGGTGAGTGGATTGCCTGAGCCCATGGGCTTAAGACCCGCCTGGGCAACTTGGTGAGACCTCATCTCTACAATAAATCAAAAAATTAGCCAAGCGTGGTAGCGCGCGCCTGTAGTTCCAGCTACTTGGAAGGCTGAGGCAGAAGGATCGCCGGAGCCCAGCTGGTTGAGGCTGCGGTGGCCGGGAGTGGCCACTGCACTCCTGTCTGGGCGACAGAGTGTTATTAAACAAGTTAACTGCTTGATATTGCTTTGCACCCGGTCTTCCACCTAAATCCACATTTGTATAATGTCTTAAATTCTTGGTTTTTTCCTTTATACTGAATATTTACCCAGATAATCCAAGACACTGGATCTGCCAGGTAGTAAAGCCTTTTGGTTGTTCTATTAACACCTTCCCCTAGAATTTTATTTTTTTTTTACCTATTGAGTCCCTAGAAAGTAACTCTCAAGTTAAGTGACCATTAGAATTAAATGGTCAAAGTTAAACCATTAGAATGACCTAAGCGGTTACCAACAAATTACTTGGGGAAGACTCCTCTCATCTTTTAGTAAAAAATTACAATGGATTCTCCTAAATACAAGAGTTTGTCTAATGAGGCAAAAGAGAAATGTGACTTCCGTTCTTCCATTCAAGGTGAGGAAGAGTGGAGAGGATAGAAGGGGTTGCATTTCCTCCCACACCTTACCCAGGTGAGAAAATTGGAGGCGTTCACTCCGCCGCAGGAAATAGAACCTGGTTCTCACAGCTAACTATGCTGCTTTGCAGGGAAGGGACTGAGAGGCCCACAAAATATTGAAGAAAATGCGGGGACCTCAACTGCTTTGAAGATTTGGGGCTCCCAACCCACTAATTATGTGGAAAGGAGGAGGAGATAGGTTCTCTACCGGACAGGAGGGGAAATGGCCACAATAGGGCCACACAAGTTAACCCAGCTCCCAATACAGGATAATTTCACACTTTCCCGCAGGGAGTTAATGATTTTGTGTGTGTGGCTGTCCCAGAGAATAGTTCCCTTCTTCCCAAAGCCTTTAACTCCTGTCAATAAGCCTTCCGTTGCTATGCAAAGCTATTGAGCCTTTTGAATAATTCCAGGCAAGGTAAAGTGCCCTGCCTTCCGACCCTTTTGTAAAGTATTGTGTTGCTACTTGTCCTTCCCGCAGCGGAATATTTCACCTTCTTCTTGTAAATAGCTCCCACTTTACAAGGCTTGTCTGGCAATCACTCACAGCAAGACCACCGAGTGGCCAGCTGTACTGGGAGTTGCCATAACATTCACTGGCCTTTCTGCTCACAGGCCCCTGCTGAGCCCTCAGGCCTTCTAGCAAACCAATAACACACTTGTCACAGCATGGGCTTTTGCACACCAAAGAAATGAGAGAAACTCGGGGAGGAGCTTGAGGTGTGAGAACTATTCAAAGTATTGCCTTCCAAGACAAGGTAGGGAGCGTGACAACTCCACAGGTTATTGTGGTAGAATGATATCTTAATACATGTGGACCAAAATTGAATAAATTCAGGTGACCAGATCGTTCAGTGAAGACTAGAGATTTGCTCAATGTAGACCAGAGATTTGCTCAGTGTTATGGAGACACAGCTTCTAAGAACCTAAGTTATAACTTGCAATCACCCTGAAATAGTGGTGATCTGGGTCCTCTCTCCTTCCCCCTTGCAACAATTGTCTTGAACAGCGATTTACAGTTTTACAATATTTTCACATGTCATTTTCTTTGACACAGAAAATTAGTTTGTAACATACCAAACTTGTGTGTATTTGACACTACTTAACACTGAGAAATCCAACTCAGGATTTGCTCAAGTAGAGGATCAGAGACCATCCATCAGTTTTTTAATGTTTGCTCACCTACTCCCCAAGCCTCTGGAAAAATTACCTGTGTGCTGGTGCTATGAGAAAGAGAGTGCTTACCTCCTCTCCCTGCTCTGGGATTAGCTCCCCACATGTAAGTCCTGGAAAGGAGTGAAAAGATATTTTGCTTCAAACAGAGCTACATCCCTAAAGAGCTACAAATCCTTGTTTTATACAATCTGAGGCCCATCAGGGGTCTGAATAACACTTAAAAACAATTCTTGTTGAGAGCATCTACATTTGCCAAGAGCCCAAATGTGTAGACAGCAGACAACTGAACAGTGCCAAGGAGGATGTTGAGTGGAATGAGTGAACTGCGAACCTGGGACGAATAACACATTACTTGGGTAGAAAGGCTGAGAGTTTTAAAGACATATGGCCCTTGCTGTCAGATCTTTATGAGTTATCCACTGGGGTTTTGTCTGTTTATGTGTGCAGTTTACTCATTGTCTTTCCATTTATGTTTAGTTTATGTATAGGGGGCTTAACGCCTATGTATTTATATAGTTGGCAAGTCTCCCTTTGGTGTGTCTGTTTTTATTCTTCAACCTAAAATACTTCTAAAAACCTTCCCATTTTAAGTTCCACACTAAAAATCAGTGGCTAACTGAAAGCATCTTTTTAGCAGTTATCTGTCTCGGATTTATGCTGGGGTTAACCCACACCATGTTTTAAAATTGGACGTGAAAAATAAGGCCCATAAAGTGGGGGAAGGAGGAGAAGGATTCAGATGTATAGTCAGACACCTATTTCCAAAATAACACATTTGCAAATGTCCCCAGATGGCCTCTAATCTAAATTGCAGATAAGAAAATGACTCCGGGTTATTAGAGAGGAAAGTTTTACCTTCAAGGTAAAGGAAAGTTGATCTCTCAAGCTTAGAAATGCAACTAATAAATCCTATTTGCAAATTCAGCTCTCCAGAGAGGTCTCAAGAGCAGACATTTTCCCCTGTCCAGGACCCAATACGGTTTTAGCTGGAGGGATGATTTGGAGAAGAAGAAAAATAAACATTAACACAAATGAGTACATGATCTGAGTTCAGACATGTCTGCCCAGCACCCAAAACATTCTAAACATGAAAAGAACAGTAGGGTGAGCTGGCAACTTTTTAATTTAACCCAAAGAATATAGCTGGCCATCTTTTTCCTATTATTAGTTATTCAGACTTCAAACACTTGAGAATGATTTTGATGGAGGAGTTCAATCCAGTTTGTGTCTCACAAAAGAACTGTATTTCGAAGGCTGGGTACAGTAGCTCACGCCTATAATCCCAGCACTTTGGGAGGTTGAGGTGAGAGGACTGCCTGAGCCCACAGATTTGAGACCAGCCTGGGCAACTTGGCAGGACCTCATCTCTACAATAAATTATTTTAAAAACACTAGCCAGGTGTGATGGCAACTGCTTGTAGTTTCAGCTACTTGGAAGGCTGAGGGAGAAGGATCGCCTGAGTCCAGCAGGTCGAGGCTACAGTGGCCGGGGTGTGCCACTGCCTCTAGCCTGGGTGACAGAGTGAGACTCCAATTCAAAAAAAAAAAAAGAACTATATTGGTGGCTCAAGTTTGTAATCCCAGCACTTTGGGAGGCAGAGGTGAGAGGATTACCTGAGCCCAGGGGTTCAAGACCAGCCTAAGCAACATGGCGAGACTTCGTCTCTACAATAAATAAAAAAAGTTAGCAGAGCATGGTGACACATGCCTGTGGTCCCAGCTACTTGGAAGGCTGAGGTGATAGGATTTCCTGAGCCCAGTAGGTCAAGGCTGGGGTGGTCGTGAGCGTGACACTGCACTCCAGCCTGGGCGACAGAGTGAGACTCCTACTCAAAAAAAAAAAAAAAGAACTGTATTGTACATTTTTCTTTTTATTTATTTATTAAGCTGAGCCACCGAGCCAGGCCTGTATATTTTTCAATGAAAATTTCATGGTTTCGTAACCACTAAGTCACAACTTCACTCAGTCTGTTTGTTTGTTTTACTTTTGATATTCTAATATATTTTCTAGGGATGGCCTGTTGATTAGTCAAAGTTGTATGTATAGAATGTACATTCACATAGAGTCATACGTATAGAATGTACCCCTCATGCTCACATTATCTAACTAGACACTGTTCCTGAGTGAATCCTGCACATTCACTTAAAACATCACTAGGGAGCCATGAATCTTGTCTGCACAGAGAGCAAAGGTATCCCTGCTGTCTGGCCTTCAGCCTTTTACTACCTCAGTCTCTTGGGGTATTCAGGAAACCACTGTGTTGAAAATACATTCCTGGACAACAGAACTTGCATTGTTCCATGGCTTCCAGAATTGGCTTTGGGGTGTTGCTACAGAATCTTCACCCTGTGTCTGCAGCTGCTCCCTCCTCCTGACAATCACTTCCATATGCCCCATTTCAGAGCTACGAGGAAAAGTACTTCAAGCGCAGTTTGGCCACACACATTGAAGAAGACCCTTTCACGCTACAGTGGCATTTAAAAATGTTTGATAGTATTTACTTAAAAGCTAGGTTTTGAGCCGGGCTCGGTGGCTTAGCCTGTAATCCCGCGCCTTTGTGAGGCTGAGGTTAGTGGATTGCCTGAGCCCGCAGGTTCGAGACCCGCCTGGGCAGGCGAGACCTCATCTCTACAGTAAATCAAAAAATCAGCCGGGTGTGGTAGCCTGTGCCTGTAATTCCGGCTACTTGGAAGGCTGAGGCGGAAGGATCGCCGGAGCCCAGCAGGTGAGGCTGCGGTGGCCGGGAGCGGCCACTGCATTCCAGTCTGGGTGACAGAGTGAGACTCCAACTCAAAAAAAAAAAAAAACAAAAGGTAGGTTTTCACAGAGATCTTCAGTCTAGGCTAAACTTAATGTTGTTTTTTGTTGAAATAATGGTATCCTGTACCAAAAGAACTTTCTTGCATTTTCCAGAGACCACAGTAAGAGAATTCATCTCTTCAGAGATAAGCCTACAGGTTCAAGGTGCATCTTCAGCAAAGCCATGGTATATAGCCTTTCTGTACCAGTCTAGGAAATTTGACTTTAAGCTAGGGCAGACATTCACATAGGAGTTACTGATTCCTGACTTTTTCAGGAATAACTAAAAACGTCCCTAGAGAACTAAAACTGGTAAGGCACAGTAGGTTCAAAAAAGCCACTTACAGCCGGGTTCAGTGGCTCAGCCTGTAATCCCGCGCCTTTGGGAGGCTGAGGTGAGTGAATTGCCTGAACCCGCGGGTTCGAGACCCGCCTGGGCAGTGAGACCTCATCTCTACAATAAATCAAAAAATCAGCTGGGCGTGGTGGCGCATGCCTGTAATTCCGGCTACTTGGAAGGCTGAGGCAGAAGGATCGCCGGAGCCCAGCAGGCCGAGGCTGCGGTGGCCGGGAGCGGCCACTGCACTCCAGTCTGGGCCACAGAGTGAGACTCCAACTCAAAAAAAAAAAAAAAAAAAAAAAGCCACTTACTACCTGATACTACAGCACATTTGTGGGGACATTATGGCCTCTGTTACCATCAAGGTTTCCTTCTAAGTCTGTTACCATCAAGGTTTCCTTCTAAGTCTGATCTAGGAAACAAAGGAGATGTGAAGGATGTTGAGTAGATGGTCTTTCCTGGGATCTTAGAGAGGTAAGCTTTTAATCCAGACATACCATGTTTGTTTGTTTTTTTCCACGTTGAGTAGACATCTGTAGGTAAATTTTAAATAGTTGAATATAACATGGGTTTACATGGGTGTACTCTGTTTTAAGGGAACATGATTAATGAAAATATTCCTGGACATAAAAAATAGTGTGAATTAAAAATTAGCACGTGCCTGTAATTCCAGCTACTGGGAAGGCTGAGGCAGAAGGATCACCGGAGCCCAGCAGGTCAAGGCTGCGGTGGCCAGGAGCAGCCACTGCACTCCAGTCTGGGTAACAGAGTGAGACTCCAACTCAAAAAAAAAAAAAAATAGTGTGAATTCATTTGCAAATGAGTCTTGACTGCTTCACCACATTTATAAAAGTCCTAAAGGTGCAAGTTTTCTCATTATATTTAAAATTTGATTCGATTAACTAAAATTGCCAAAAAAAATTTCCAAATTTATCTAGCATTCTAAGCTAGGTTTATTTAGAGCAACATATTCACTCTTATTAATGCTAAGAAATAAAGGCAAACAAATGTCTGAAGCACAGAATAATACATATTTTTAAGAATTGATGTCAGTCACATGTGTACCCCTACTATATGCAGTGCCTTGTTTATGTGGAGAGGGAGAAAGTGTAACTCATAGTTGCTTGACAGAAGATAATACCGAAGATACTGTGTTAATGATTTTTCTCAAGATCATGGAGCAAGTCAATTACAGTCTGGCTCTAAATCAAAGTCACTGTACCACAACACCTCTCAAACACTTCTTGAATTTTGTCATCATTCTTTTTCACTTCGGTCCTTGGTTGGCTTTTGGCCACAGCAAACCTTTAGACCCATGTGATAACCACAGGCAAAGTGAAAAAGGGGAAGCCAAAATATCTGGGAAGAGTTGGAAGTAAAGGGTTGATAAAAAGGATAGACTAGCAAAAATTCAGTGAAATTATGAAACAGCCGGGTTCAGTGGCTCAGCCTGTAATCCCAGCACCTTGGGAGGCCTAGGCGAGTGGATTGCCTGAGTCTGTGGGTTCGAGACCTACCCGGGCAACTTGGCGAGACCTCATCTCTACAATAAGTTTTTTAAAAATTAGCTGGACTTGATAGCTCACGCCTATAGTCCAGCTACTTGGAAGGCGGAGGCGGGAGGATCGCCAGAGCCCAGCAGGTGGAGGTTGCGGTGGCCAGGAGCGTACCACTGTACTCCAATCTGAGCGACAGAGTGAGACTCCAATTAAAAAAAAAAAAAAAAAAAAAGTATGAAACAGTGTATAAGGTCTCTTTTGTATGCATGGAGAACTTTTAAATAATAATAAAGCATTAGTAGAACCCCACCATTTTCTATTTCTTGACACGTTTATACGAGTTAGATTATTTGTTTTAGCCTGTCAACAAAGTCTGGACTGATTTTTAGGTCAAATTTTGTGCACCATATATCGTTTTGCTTATGATAGTGTTTTCCTAGGACTCCTGGGCAATTAATTAGAGAAAAACATAATTGTGAACTAACTCCTTTTTTTCCCACTACTAAGTCATTACTTAAACAAAAGAGCTTAAAACTGTGAACTAGGCCGGGCGAGTGGATTGACTGAGTCTGTGGGTTCAAGACCCACCTAGGCAACTTGGCAAGACCTCGTCTCTACAATAAATCAAAAATTAGCCGGGCATGGCAGTGCATGCCTGTAGTTCCAGCTGCTTGGAAGGCTGAGGCGAAAAGATCGCTGGAGCGCAACAGGTCAAGGCTGCGGTGACTGGGAGCATGCCACTGCAATTCAGTCTGGGCGACATAGTGAGTGAAAGGGCAGACCAAGGGTGGGAAGCCATTTTTGATCTTGTTCTTAAACCCTGACACAATGATGAGAAGATAGAAGCTGCGCTTTTGGAGAAATGCACACTTTAGGTATAATTAACTTTACCAATTTTGTCTTTTCAGAAACAGAGTTCCAGGTATCTGAGGTATCTCATAGTGGCAATCAAGCTTGCCTAGAGTAAAGGGAATTTATAAGGCTTATGACATCATGCATTGGACAAGGACTGTAAAAGTCATGAAACTTATAACTACAAAAGTTATGACCGTGCAGAGGGGGACCAGGTGGGGATTTGATCTTCCAGTAAACTGGACACTGTCTACAGGGAAACCAAAGATCCCCCAAAGCTATCTACTGGGAATGCCTAGGAGGTAAGGGGAGGTACACCCTCCATTAGGTCTAAGGAATGTCGTTTGGGAAGGTGCAGGAGAATTAGAATCCTTGTCACGCCCTTCTCTAGGGGCTGTGATAATGTGGGTGAACTTTTTTTTTTTTTTTTTTTTTTTTTTTTTTTTGAGTTGGAGTCTCACTCTGTCACCCAGACTGGAGTGCCGTGGCCGCTCCTGGCCACTGCGGTCTCGATCTGCTGGGCTCTGGCGATCCTTCTGCCTCAGCCTTCCAAGTAGCAGGAACTACAGGTGCACACTACCATGCCCGGCTAATTTTTTTGATTTATTGTAGAGAGGAGGTCTCGCCAAGTTGCCCAGGCGGGTCTCGAACCCGCGGGCTCAGGCAATCCACTCACCTCAGCCTCCCAAAGCGTGGGATTACAGGCTGAGCCACCGAGCCCAGTTTGTGGGTGAACATTAATGGGTCTTTGTGTCACAGGTTCTCCAAGACATCCACGAGTGGTCGATAAGGAAGTCACAGCAGTTGCGGCAGTCACTTGCAACATCTCCAAGAAAAGGATTTAAGCCAGGACTCTGGGGGGCTACGAGGCCACACTCACCTGGAGTGTAGACCCACTCCCTGTCTGTGAGGGGTGAACTTTTCTTTTCTTTTTTTTTTTTTTTTTGAGTCAGAGTCTCACTCTGTTGCCCAGACTGGAGTGCAGTGTCCGCTCCCCACCACCACAGCCTCGCCTGCTGGGCTCCAGAGATCCTTCCGCCTCAGCCTTCCAAGTAGCCGGAACTACAGGTACGTGCTACCATGCCCGGCTAATTTTTTGATTTTATTGTAGAGATGAGGTCTCACCTGCCCAGGCGGGTCTCGAACCCATGGGCTTAGGCAATCCACTCACCTCAGCCTCCCAAAGGCGCAGGATTACAGGCTGAGCCACCGAGCCCGGCTGAACTTTTCTTAAATAAATCTTTTCTTCTCTCACCTCTGTGTGTCGCAATTCTTTGCAATTTACTCGGCTCTCTGGGTTCCCAGTGCGCATCTCCGGGTTGCCAGTCCTGGCAGTGCTGCGCACCTCGCCTCTCCTCTCCACCCTCGCCCGTCTGTACCCTAACAGTGAGACTTCAACTCAAAACAAAAAACAAAAAAGAAAACAACAACAACAAAAAAAACCCTGTGAACTTAGGTCAGCTGCCAAGGAGATACCAGCAAGCCCCAAAGTTTGTTTTTCTCTCTCACTTTCCTAATCAACATACATTTCTGTTAGAAGAAAAAAAAAATGAAACAAGGAGAGTCCTGGTTTGTCATCTTCCTAAGTCACATTCTATTTAGAGAGAAACTCTCATGCCATAATGTCAAATGTCATTAGGTTTGACATACATAACTGTATTAAGTTACAATGATGATCCTTAATGAGACATTGAATTTCCTCTCCCCAAAAATCAGTTACCAAAACACATTTTCTTCTGATGAATTAATTAATAAAATACAAGACTTCCTTATGCAAAATATATGCCGGGGATTTCCAAGTGTGTCGATGTCCTGACTATTCTGAATAAAATAGTTGATGCTTACAGATGATACACTGGGATTCCCGCGGATATGGGCAATTTCACAAGTCTTGTCTTACAGAATAAGAAGTGTGGGCTATGCCGAAAGTAAGGTAAGCAGAGCATGGCCAGACCTCTGCCAGAAGGGATGTCCAATCTGACATTGAAGAGGAACCACTCATCCCTCCCAGTTATGTTCTGTAGACTCTCAGAGGTGAATACTGCTGTCTGGCCTAGGTTGGCTGACTTCTATGAAGATAGCAATTATAAAATATTTTTGGAGAGTCACAAACATACATAGTGCATGAGTTTTACTGGAAAAATACCTTCTTTAAATATACGCTGAGCCGGGCTCGGTGGCTCAGCCTGTAATCCTGCATCTTTGGGAGGCTGAGGTGAGTGGATTGCCTGAGCCCGCGGGTTCAAGACCCACCTGGGCAACTTGGAGAGACCTCATCTCTACAATAAATCAAAAATCAGCCGGGCGTGATAGCGCGTGCCTGTAATTCCGGCTACTCGGAAGGCTGAGGTGGAAGGATCAGCAGAGCCAGTGGGTCGAGGCTGCGGTGGCCGGGAGCGGCCACTGCACTCCAGTCTGGGCGACAGAGTGAAATTCCAACTCAAGTATATATATATATATATATATATATATATATATATATATATATATATATATATACACACACACACACACACTCTGATAAGACTGCAAAAGAGTTACACATGTAAATCCCCATGAAACCAGGTGAAATGACAGCCTAAAATAATTTTAGTCACTGTTATCCTGGAGCAGAATTAGACTCTATTTGCTCCAAAATGCTCTCTGCAATGTAATGAGTTAGACTTTGGGAGAGCACCAACTATGCAAGTAAAAATTCAGCATCCATTAGGCATTCAGTGTCAACACACATGACTTAGACTCTGGTTTCTGCTGTGAGAGGGTCATTACCAGGACACTAGGTTGCTCCCCAGCCATGCAGAGCAGAGCTCCCACCTCAATGCAAAAGACTGTGGACAAGTGGAGCTCGGTGGCTCAGTCTGTAATCCCGCGCCTTTGGGAGGCTGAGGTGAGTGGATTGCCTGAGCCTGCGGGTTCGAGACCTGCCTGGGCAGCGAGACCTCATCTCTACAATAAATAAAAAAATCAGCCGGGCATGGTAGCGCATGCCAGTAATTCCGGCTACTCGGAAGGCTGAGGCGGAAGGATCACTGGAGCCCAGCAGGTCGAGGCTGCGGTGGCCGGGAGCAGCCACTGCACTCCAGTCTGGGCGACAGAGTGAGACTCCAACTCAAAAAAAAAAAAAAAAAGACTATGGGCAGAAATGCCTGCCCAGACTCTCTATCTCATGTCATTCTTTTGACACAGAAGGAATTTCTGTAATAGAAATTCTGACGTCTGGCTATCAGACTTGGTTAAGTAATACAGCAGAACTAGAGAAGCCCCCCGCCCCCCACCAAAGTTTGCAAAGTTTTTATTTTACCCATTTATTTGGGCACAGGATTCTCAGGCTATAGTTCTCTAGTAGCGCCTAGTGATGTTAACATTGCATGTAAAATAAACACCCAGAGTCCACAGCTCTTTGCATCAGAGGTGAGTAATACTGGCTGAGTCATTGTTACTTTCTGCCTTTCAATGCTGTCTCCAAAAAACACCTCATAATAGACAATATCAGGGTACATTACTTACTGTAATGCTTTTTATGTAATAATGCCAGTGCTGAGCAATGTCCTGTAGTATTCCATGACAAAAACCATTTACTGTGCTGCCTTGACCTTGATTAATGTTATCATTTGTACACCATAAAAGTGCATTTTATTTTCCTGTTATTTCTTATATTTAAAGTGGGAGGCATTGTTCTGTCATCCTCGATTTATTTTCAGAAATCAAGCCAGAAGGAGGTTAAGCAATTTCTCAAAATTCATGAAGCCTGTGAACTTTGAGCCTGTGCTTCTTGTTTATTAAGTCACATTACCTCAATTTAAAATTTGCTGAGTTTTAAGTAAAGGAAAAAAAAAGAGGGAGAGAAAGCCTTCCAGAGAAACATGATGTGCTAATTTGTTGATGAGGTTCAGGAATGCTACCTCAAAGAATGGCACCTTGGTCATTTGAGACAACAGCAGAAGTAGGGTGGTCTTTCTGAATTTCTCCCACCCTTCTAGTCTGAAGCAAGTCATAAAACCTAAGAAGGGTTTTCTGACCTTCCTCTGAAGCAAATTATAAGACCCTCCTTTGAGAGGTGCCCTCCCAATATTCGGGGGAGAAAGGAATACCTTTATCTCGAAAGACAAGTCACAAAGAAGAATTTGAACAAACAGGCTGTTCTAAGTACCCCCTTTGCAGGTTTGTTATCATTAGATCATTCTTTCTCTATCCAATTATACTTCTCCATGACTATTCACTTCTTCATCAAACCTAGCATTAAAAATACACAGGTTGCTGGGCTCGGTGGCTCAGCCTGTAATCCCACGCCTTTGGGAGGCTGAGGTGAGTGGATTGCCTTAGCCCGCGGGTTCGAGAACCGCCTAGGCAGCGAGACCTCATCTCTACAATAAATCAAAAAATCAGCTGGGCGTGGTAGCACATGCCTGTAATTCTGGCTCCTTGGAAGGCTGAGGCGGAAGGATCGCCGGAGCCCAGCGGGTTGAGGCTGCGGTGGCCGGGAGCGGCCACTGCACTCCAGTCTGGGCGACGGATTGAGACTCCAACTCAAAAAAAAAAAAAATTAATTAATTAAAAAAAAAAATACACAGGTTTACCCATTTCTTCATGTCTTCATTTCCTTATAAATGCTTCCATGACGTGTAAAACTTATATTAAATATAAGTATCCCTCATCAATTTGTCTTTTGTTTAGAAGCCTCGGCTATGAACCTGGTGATGGAGCAGGAAAAGATTTTTTTCTTTCCCCACAGTGTGTACAGGCTTTGGATTCTGAATCACTCCATCAATAAATGTTTATTGACCACATGTTGTATGCCAGGAATACAGTAAACAAGAGAGCAAAGATCCTTGCTGTGGTGGAGTCCATATACTTGTGTGGAGGTTAGAAGTAGGGAGAAACAGACAGGCTGACAAACAAGATTAAATTAATATATATATTTTAATATACACATTAATATACACACACACACACAAACAAGGAAGAATGAGAAAGAATGTCAGATATCTATAAAGACGATGCTGGGTACTACCATGGTGTGATATGATGGAGTAGTTGCTTTCTGAGAGTGTTTTCCACAATCTGAGCCTTGAGGGAAAGGAGGAGGCAGCCAGGGTCATAATGGGGTGGGGGAGGAGGACCCAGGATAAAGGTTCTAGCAAATACAGCACAGGGAACAGACTGGCTGAGCTTCAGTCCCCAACTCTCTCTGGTTCTGTGAGCTCAAGCATGCTACTTAACATACCTGGGCCCTTTGTTAAAGGTCAACCTTTAAAAAATGGACAGTGGACTCTCTTTCTCACATCACAGTATTTAACTCACAGGAAATTGTGTAAATTAAATGAGATGGCATGGCACATAGCAATGATTCATCAAAAGGTGGTTGAGTTTCTATCTTATATTGATAAAACTTTTAAGCCGGGCTCGGTGGCTCAACCTGTAATCCCGCGCCTTTGGGAGGCCGAGGTGAGTGGATTGCTTGAGTCTGCGGGTTCGAGACCCGCCTGGGCAGCAAGACCTCATCTCTACAATAAATAAAAAAAAAAAATCAGCCGGGCGTGGTAGCGCATGCCTGTAATTCCGGCTACTCGGAAGGCTGAGGAGGAAGGATCGCCGGAGCCCAGCAGGTCGAGGCTGCGGTGGCCGGGAGCAGCCACTGCACTCCAGTCTGGGCGACAGAGTGAGACTCCAACTCAAAAAAAAAACTTTTAAAATTCATTAAACTCTGATTTTAAAATATGCCTATGCCTTAATTTCTTTTTTTTGAGCAGGACCTGCAAAAAGAACAACACGAAGTGTGAAATCAGAGGTTTCTTGGAAAGCTAATAAATCAGGGCTAAATTTATTTAGAGGAGAAAACAAAGGTGATGTCACTCTTTGGGGGGCTGCTTTAAATACAGTAGCACAGTGTCTAGGGCTCACAGTACTTTGGCGGGAAGGGGAAGTAAATAAAACTCTCATTTCTTTAAGATCAGAAGAAAAAATAAGTCAAAGAAAATATTTTAATATGTAATATCATATCTTTATCTTTATGCCAATAAAATTGCAAAACTTAATTTTTTAACACTATCTTATAAAGAAGGGGCCCCTAAACACAAAGTCCCTAAGTCCCACAGAAGTCAGAATCCCAGCTGCTCATGATCCCTTCCCCTCCTGCCACAGCTGCCAAGACTGGAGTTTCCTTCCCCCCGTTCCACTGCCCGCCCCCCTTCCTCGTTCATCTTGCCTTACATTCCTGCCTAGCCTCAGACCCTTCATTTCCTTGCTCCACCCAGTCCAGATTTTTACTCAATGTTCCAATTCTTTCATTTCCCCAGACTCAGAGATTTTGTAGAAAATCCTTGAATTGCCTGAGCCCGCGGGTTCCGGGCAAATAGGCCAGACGTCATCTCTACAATAAATCAAAAACTAACCGGGAGTGGTAGCGCGCGCCTGTAGTTCCGGCCACTTGGAAGGCTGAGGCTGCAGGATCGCCGCAGCCCAGCAGGTCGAGGCTGCGGTGGCCGGGAGCGGCCACTGCACTCCAGCCTGGGCGACAGAGTGAGACTCCAACTCAAAAAAAAAAAAAAAAAAAAATGCCGGGCTCGGTGGCTCAGCCTGTAATCCCGTGCCTTTGGGAGGCTGAGGTGAGTGGATTGCCTGAGCCCGCGGGTTCGAGACCGCCTGGGCAACTTGGAGAGACCTCGTCTCTACAAATCAAAAATCAGCCGGGTGTGGCAGCGCGCGCCTGTAGTTGCAGCTACTCCGAAGGCTGAGGCGGAAGGATTGCCAGAGCCCAGCAGGTCGAGGCTGCAGTGGTGGGGAGCGGCCACTGCACTCCAGTCTAGGCGACAGAGTGAGACTTCAACTCAAAAAAAAAAAAGAAAGAAAGAAAATCCTCTAGAGGTGATGTGATTGTGTGGACCAGCCCAGAGGCATTTAAACATACAGAGCACAGAACTTCAGGGCTACACACTCAAGGCCAACTCATTTTCACAGGAAGTCCCCACAGGCCTGGCAGCCTGGATGCTAAATGCAAGCAACAGTAGGTTTCGATTTTCAACTAAGATGACTTATGTTCTTGGTCATAAGAATTCGCAAATTGTTAAAGTCATTAATAATGAGACATCCTATCACCCATTGCAGTGGCAGTTCTTGGCTTGGTGTTTTGTTTTGCTTTGGTTTCCCAAGAAGTGTCTGTTCTATCTATACTCTGAATATTTACCAAAGTAAGCTGTGAGAACAGGACTCTGGGTGTAGACTCCAGCAGAATACTAAACATCTAGAAAACCTTCCCTGAAAGATTGAACCCTTAACTAAAGCAAACCCCAGATGAAATAATAAAAGTATCATACCCCCAGCAAAATTGAGGCTTACTCAGCTCTGAGCCTGCAGCCCTGCCAGCCCTGCCACCTCCCAAGCAAAACCTGATCTCAAGAAAACACTCATTCATTTACACTCTGCTAGGAGGTGAGCTCTCCTTGTTACCTAGTCCAGGGGAATTTACATTTTAATTCTCTAATTATGAGTAAAAGACTGTAGGGGATTTCACTATGTACAAAGAAGTAAGTAGTCTTCCACTTACTTCTTGGGGGCTACCGTGACCTTCCCTAAAGCTGAAATTATTTTATCTTTTCAAAATTGATTTTTAATTATATAAGAAATACATGAGCTGGGCTCGGTGGCTCAGCCTGTAATCCTGTGCCTTTGGGAGGCTGAGGTGAGTGGATTGTCTGAGCCCGTGGGTTCGAGACCCACCTGGGCAACTTGGTGAGACCTCATCTCTACAATAAATCAAAAATTAGCCGGGTGTGGTAGCGTGTACCTGTAGTTCCAGCTACTTGGAAGGCTGAGGCAGAAGGATCGCCGGAGCCCAGCAGGTCAAGGCTGCGGTGGCCGGAAGTGGCCACTGCACTCCAGTACAGGCGACAGAGTGAGACTCCAACGCAAAAAAAAAAAAAAAAAAAAGAAATACATGAATGCGTTTTCTTTTTCACATTAAAACAATATGTATAATACTACAATTGCCTTTAACTCGTTCCTGCTTATTCCTGGTATCCTCATGTTTTCTCCTTCCTGGGGATACTGGTACAGTTTTGAATGCATCTTTCTTTCTTTCTTTTCTTTTCTTTTCTTTTTTTTTTGAGTCAGAGTCTCACTCTGTTGCCCAGGCTGGAGTGCAGTGGCATGCTCACAGCCACCATAGCCTCGATCTGTTGGGCTCAGACAATCATTCTGCCTTAATCTTCCAATTAGCTGGAACTACAAGCACGTGCTACCATGCCCAATTAATTTTTTGATGAGGTCTCACCAAGTTGCCCAGGCTGGTCTCGAACACGTGGGCTCAGGCAATCCTCTCACCTTGGCCTTCCAAATTGCTGGCATTATAGGCATAAGTCACTGAGCCCAGCCTGAATGCATCTTTCAAGGCTTGTAGTATTCATTAGCACTCATATATGTATACCCACAGTGAGAAGCTATGGTAGTGCTTGATGCTTGGTGATTGTCATTTACATAAGTGAAATAAAAATTATTTTTATACATTTTACACTATGTCTTTTTGCTCTACCCATATTTGAACTTCCTTTGTATTTCATTATTTTATTTATTTATTTATTTATTTATTATTTTTTATTTTTTGAGTTGGAGTCTCACCCTGGCGCCCAGACAGGAGTGCGGTGGCCGCTCCCGGCCACCGCAGCCTCGACCTGCTGGCCTCCGGCGATCCTTCCACCTCAGCCTTCCGAGTAGCCGGAATTACAGGCATGTGCTACCATGCCTAGCTGGTTTTTTATTTATTGTAGAGATGAGGTCTCGCCAAGTTGCCCAGGCGGGTCTCGAACCCGCAGACTCAGGCAATCCACTCACCCCAGCCTCCCAAAGCGCAGGATTACAGGCTGAGCCACCAAGCCCGGCTTGTATCTCATTATTTTAAATTATGCTATCATATTTATAATATAAACTAAAGTCTGTAAAACCATTTTCTGTTGATGGGCCTGAAATCTTACCTTACATGTGAATGCCTTTTTCAGTGTTCTTCCCTGTCTAGGCACCTGGCCACAGTAACAGCACAGGAAGAAGGTAATGAATATACTAAAAGCATTAAGATTTAACTGTCAGACTTTCAGGGCTATATTTTGAAAAAGCAATGAAGAAAGTTCCAAGAAAGGATTTTCCTTTTATTTGTTGTTAAAAGCCAATGTGGAGATTGTAAAAAGAAAATCTTTAAAGGGAAAATAAATTGTTGAGGTTAGGGAGAAGAGGTGGGGTGAAGCTGGGATAACAACCAATCTAAATCAGTGAGACTATTAAGCAAAAAATTACACCCTGGGATTTTATGGTACCTGAGCTTTGTCTTACCACTGCACACTCACTCCTTGTTTGATAGAACAATGCCACTAAGTACTTTTCCAATATGCACATAGATTGATAGGATGAAATTTTCATTAACTTACTTTGAGCTTCAGCTTGTCTAGTTTGTGCTAAACTTCATTAATTGAGTTAACTGCTGTTGAACTGCATGGAAACAAAAATATGGAAAGGCACAGAGTACAAAGTCAAGTTACTGGTGTGTGGTATCATGGGTGTTCTCACTCCAAAGAGGGCATGACCAGATTCAAGTTGCCTGACCACTGATTCCCAATTAAGGAAACTAAACTTCTGAATAAAAGAAATGGAGTTGAAGTCCAGAGAAAGACTGAAGTGTGGAGTCATAGAAGCACACTGAGGAGTCTAGGCTCCAATCAGTAAGCCTTAAGGTGCTAAGAGGTCAAACTGAGCCTTTGTCCCAAATCCCTGGGGTTTGGGTCCCAGCTCTGCCATTCATTAGCTCCACCACCTTAAGTACATTGCTAATCCTCTTCATGCTTCAGTTTCTTCATCTGTAAAATAGTATTTTTTTCATAGGATTATGAAGATTAAATTAGATAATGAACATAAAGTGCTCATTCAGTGTAGTACCTGGCACATATAAACATTCTATAAATGTTGACTTTTATTAACTAAATAAAGCAGTTGATATTAAGTCACACAATGCTGGTATTTGGCTGTCTAAATAATTTTATAGGGGGAAAAGAAAGCTTTCTAAATTTTAACATAAAAAGAAGGCCTAGATGGCATTAATTGGGAGAAGCTAGATACAAACTTCACAGGTCATGTTTATTATAGATCTGTAATTCTAAAAATCAAGAAGTGAACTTTTAGAATGGGAGGATTTCTTTAAAAGAATATTTTTTTTATTTATTTATTTATTTTGAGTTGGAGTCTCACTCTGTCGCCCAGACTGGAGTGCAGTGGCACGCACCCGGCCACTGCAGCCTCAACCTGCTGGGCTTAGGCGATCCTTCCACCTCAGCCTTCCAAGTGCTGGAACTACAGATGCACGCTACCACGCCTGGCTAATTTTTTGATTTATTGTAGAGATGAGGTCTTGCCAAGTTGCCCAGGCGGGTCTCGAACCCACGGGCTCAGACAATCCACTCACCTCAGCCTCCCAAAGTGCTGGGATTACAGGCTGAGCCACCGAGCCTGGCTAAAAGAATATTTTAGATTGTGTCTGAGTACTACATGTACTCATTCATAAGCGAACCCTGAACATTTATCATAATACTATAAGAAAGGGATTAACAGTAGTGGGACATCGCAGGGATGGGGAGGAGCACATAACATCAGTAAGTTTACCAAAACTTTACCTGTACAATGTACTTATATACCTAACCCTGAATTGTACTCCACATCTTTAAAATTAAAAAAAATAAGAGGAAAAAAGAATATTTTCGGTTGTAATAATTTTTCTCTGGGTTTAACTTCCAGTTCTCCAGTATTCATCACCATTCCCGGCCCATTTAACTTTGAACACAAGCTGACAGCAAGACAAACAGACTCCTCAAATGAGACCTCCAGCCAGTATTGGGCTATAAACCATGGCCAATTTGCTTTCTCAGGATGGAGAATATAATCCTCTGAAGACGGGTAGGCATAGAGTTCAAAAAGAAAGTGAATAACATGTTCATCTGCCTTAGCCATTAACATTCTTGACTTTTCCATTTTGTGGCCTCTCCTGTAAATCCTAGCATTATTGAGGGCACATTTGAGTGCCTGATTCTATGTCTTTGAACAAACCAGGTTGCAACTACAGTTTCTCTCTCAAGAGCAAAATTTGAAATTTGTCAAGAAATAGTGAGTATTGTTTGCCAGTGGATATAATTCAAATGTCAGCCTCTGCTTTTGTACTCTTAGTCCCTGACCACACCAGACGGTCCCTGTTTATTCAGTGCCTTGGTTTCTCTTCTCTTGAATCCGGGGAAATAGAATGCACTACTCACGGCTGGGTTTATAAAGAGCTATGAAATCCCTGAAATTGAGTTGTTTGAAGTAGAGCTCTCAAGGTCACAAAAGGCCACCTTGGAGAGGGAGGGGGCTACAGCTGAATCCCAGCCCTAACATTTCACAATAAAGTTGGAATTATGACTACACACACGTAAAAGTTTCCTAGAAGCTTCAGCCAACAGAGTCCTCTCAGATGTGAAAATAAGGACTCCATTCCCTTTTTGTTTCTCATGAAGAACAGAGCAGGATTATACCACCAGCTGTTTTCTTCTTCTTCGTTTTTTGTTTACGGTTTCTTTAGCTAAATGACACCGAGAGGATTGGCAGCATAAGGTTCTGTCATGCCATTTTTGCTGCATCACTTGGTTCCATTAATCTTGGGAAGCGGGGTGGGACAGGTGGCTTCCAGGGCTCCCCCAGCCAGCCTGCTCATTAGCTTTTGAAGCATGGGCAAAGGAAGCAGAGGGAGGCACAATCTCTCAGCCTGCGGTGTCTCTCAACATGGCTTCCTTTGTGCCAGTAGAATATTTCACAGTCCTGACTCAGCCTCAGAAGGAATATGTGGCTAAGGACCTTGGAACACAAGTCTAGGGGTACACCCGCAAAGGAGTGTTTGGTTCTGTGCCCAGAGACTCTCTATTCACTAAGCACACAAAGTCAACTATTCTTTAAGTGCTCGCTGCACTGTGTTAGTAATAACAGTTATGTCACTGCAACCTTGAGTCCCATAGCCATAGCCCTCAGCCAGCTTGTGACGGTCAGGAAAGTTTTCAGCAAAGTAAAAAATATGCAGGAAACAGAGCGAGGCAGCACCACATCTGTTGGCCAAGTTCCTGTTTAAGTTCCATGGGTCCAGCTTTCCTAGGGGTGGAATTGACAACATATTAGGAGAAGGACTAGAGTCAGCCTTCCATGAGGTGAGTAGCACCTGCTCGCTCAATGGGACCCGGGGCCTTCCATAAGACCCTGAGTCTAAGAAAGACTTCCAGAACCTGCCTGATACCTAGAGTTCTACTGCAAGCATGTCAGCAACATCCTCCCCTGCAGAAGTCTCAAATTGGTGGCTCAATAGAAGCCTAAATTTGAAATTTTATTAATTTCTTTTTGCAAGGGGAAAAGGGAAGGAATATACTTTCAGCATTTAAAAAGAGGGAGATATTAGAAAACATTCAGGTTTCTGGAGAAAATCAGAAGATCTGCCAACACCTACACCTCTTTTTTTTTTTCTTTTTTTTTTTGAGTTGGAGTCTCACTCTGTCGCTCAGACTAGAGTGCAGTGGCCGCTCCCGGCCACCGCAGCCTCGCCTGCTGGGCTCCGGCGATCCTTCGGCCTCAGCCTTCCGAGTAGCTGGAACTACAGGCATGCGCTACCATGCCTGGCTAATTTTTTGATTTATTGTAGAGATGAAGTCTTGCCAAGTTGTCCAGGCGGGTCTGGAACCCGCAGGCTCAGGCAATCCACTCACCTCAGCCTCCCAAAGGCACGGGATTACAGGCTGAGCCACCGAGCCCGGCTTACACCTATTTTTGACAGGGCAATGATCATTTAGAACTGAGTAGTGGCCAGCTCACCTACACAATGCCAGTACTCTCTGGTTTTCCACAAAACCAGAGAGTCGCCATAGTCACCACTGCTCTCTCGTATCTCACGCTGTCCCAAGTTCATGGGTACACTTTGCCAAATGGTGGCACTTACTACATTCTGGTTTAGTACAAGTAGAGTTTTATTGTATCCATACCTTCTGTTTACAAATAGACTTTCCTTTTTTGGAAGAAAGAGTGTATGGGATCACAATATTTCATTTGAATAAACTACCATGCCTTCTAAGTGACTGGCTTATCTTAATACTTGGCCACTTTTAAAATAAAAGGAACATGGACAGTCATCTCTACTAGTGTGAATAAAGATAACAAGACAGATCTGAATTGAGATGTGAGGAGAGCGAGCCCAGAAGATGATGGCAGATTTGAAAGAGTACGACTGAAGACTGGAAAGGGACCTACCAATGATATAAACTGGTGATCTGCAGCTATGATCTAGCTCACGCTTTGCTTGTTCTACCCATTGTTTCAAGAAAAAAAATTGAGGCAAGATTTTAAAAATTAGTTGATCGATAGCTGATTCCAGTACGGAGGCACGGAATATACCAGATGAATCTGAAGCATCTCGTAGTACCAGAAAGTAAGAAAGTGCTCAAAAAACCAAAAAGTTCCCAGAATAATGGGAGGTATTACAAAGGAACACAGGAGCCAACTGAAAGAGCTCCCGATGGCTCAGGTTATTAATGGCTCAAATTATTAATTTTAGCAACAAAATAAATAACATAGTATTGAGTTATAATTCAAAATATAAAATAAATATCTATGAGTTAATACTGATATAAAAAATGAATTTTGAATACAGTAGGAAGTGGTGGAGAAGAGACAAATATCTCATAAAGGAGAATTTTATATACATTAAATAGCCTTTTTTGTGTGTGTTGGAGTCTCACTCTGTCGCTATTCTGTTTCGAGGAGGTAGAGTATAATTCTCCATCCCATAAGCATGGGCTGTGCATAATGACTTTATTCCCAAAAGTACAATATGAAAAAAGTACAGTATGAATAAGGAGTGACTTTATGGACACCCAACAGACACTACCTCAGCCAGGTAATCAAGGTTAATGTCATCAGTCATATTGGTAATATATATCCTTGATATGACGTGATGAGAATGCTACTTTAGCTCTGTGGATTTCTCTCCAAACCAATAATCCCAGTCTAATTATGAGAAAAACATCAAATAAGCTTCAATTGAACAGCCTTCTACAAAATACCTGAACAGTATTTTTTAAAATGTCAAGGTCATCAGAAACAAGGAAAGTCTGAGAAACTTTCACAACCATAGGGAACCTAAAGAGACATGACAACTAAATGTGATGTGGTATCTTGAATGGGATTCTAAATCAGGAAAAAGATATAAAGTGAAAACTAAAGAAATCTGAACAAAATATAGATGTTAGTTAATAATAACATAGTAATATTAGATAAATAATTTTAACAAATGTACAGATTGAGCACCCTTAATTAGAAATCCAAAATCCAAAGTATTCTTTTTTTTTGAGTTGGAGTCTCACTCTGTCGCCCAGACACCACAGCCTCGACCTGCTGGGCTCCGGCGATCCTTGATCTGCAGCGCTTCAAGAACTCAGTGGCATCAGCAAGTCAGAGATTAGAAGGCCAATATAGCTGCTTCGCTACAACCTGCAGCCTTATTTTGCCAAATAAAACAATAAGAGAAAGAAGCCTCCGATTCTGCCTTCCAGATTGCACACAAATGCATGTAACTGGCAGAGCTAATTCACCTGTGGGACCCTCGCTGCAGTCCAGAAATGCATATAGAAGAATACAGAAATGTATGCTGAGCACCAAGTGACCAGAGTAAGCACAGACAGAGCCATTACACTTGCCCTCCCTGACACTGAGGCCAAATGTAAACTGTTATTTATCGATGTGCTTGCACTGTTATTTCTTTTTTCTTTTTTTTTTTTTTGAGTTGGAGTCTCACTCTGTCGCCCAGACTGGAGTGCAGTGGCCGCTCCTGGCCACCGTAGCCTCTACCTGCTGGGCTCCAGCGATCCTTCTGCCTAAGCCTTCCGAGTAGCCGGAATTACAGGCGCGCTACCACGCCCGGCTGATTTTTGATTTATTGTAGAGATGAGGTCTAGCTGCCCAGGCGGGTCTCGAACCCGAGGGCTCAGGCAATCCACTCACCTCAGCCTCCCAAAGGCGCGGGATTACAGGCTGAGCCACTGAGCCCGGCAAGCACTGTTATTTCTTACATGTGTCTCTGCTTTGCTCATTATGTTACCCCTATCCACATTGGTATTTGCCATTCCTTACTAAAACTTAACAGCCATGACACAATTACAGTGAAATGTCATGTATGTAAACTGAGAAAATGTCACACAAAATCATGATGCAGATTAAACTCAATGGTAGGATAGAGCTTTGGAAAGTCCAGTAAAAACGCTAAGTATTTTTACTGTAAATGTATTATATCTTATGTATCCACACTCATAATTAAAACCACACATTTAAAAGTTAAATTTAGTTTCATAAATAAAAAAATACTACATGTCACTATTTTCAAACCCTCATCACATTTAATTACTGAAGTTTTGTTTTAAAAAATTCATCTATTGTCCCTACAATCGTTTTTATTTGATAAGCTTATTTAATAAGTATTTCTCTACAACCTTCAAAACTGCCTGTGTTAGATCTGTTAAAGGGCCCCTTTTCTTTAGGAATTCAAACATTATTTGTCAACGTTCACCCACAAGAACTGTGCAATAGCTTATAGGAAAATTAACTGACAGAAAACAGTATCCAACTACTTGTAGGCAAAGAAAATCCTGACAGAGTAAAATAACTGGCTACAGTCATTTGCTCTTTCTAGTTTATATTTTATCATTAAGACAATAATACCTGCGTGGAGGGAACATGCAAACACAGCACCAATTTTCCTTCCCATTCACTAGGTATTATTTTCTTGAAAGAAAATAGACCTGCAAGAAAATGTTCCAGCTGGGACTTCAAAACCTAAAGACAGGTATTAAGGACCTATTAAGCAAAAGCCAGAATGGTGGGATCATAGAGGCCATCTATTCCCGTTTCTTAATCTGACACAGAATCCCAGACAGGTCGAAACTCCACGTGATTACTTCTACATATGGGAACCTCACTGCTGCATGAGGTTCTGGGTGTAAACACTCAACTTGTGCTACTTGATAGAAAAGGCTTCTGCTGGAGACTGGCCTCCTACTTATTGCTCTCCGGAGCTGGATAGACCTCAATGTTCCTTCCTTTTCCCCTAAAGCCAGGTGGTAACTTTAAAGAATCAAATAGGTGGGGGATCCCATAAGGCACTAGAATAAATTGGCAAGCCTATGCCTTTTGATTGGAGGAGATGCTTTATAGCTCCAAAGACTAAAAATGAAGGTCTAGTATTGTTTATAATTTTTTTTTTTTTTTGAGTTGGAGTCTCACTCTGTCGCCCAGACTGGAGTGCAGTGGCCACTCCCGGCCACCGCAGCCTCAACCTGCTGGGCTCCGACGATCCTTCCGCTTCAGCCTTCCAAGTAGCCAGAACTACAGGTGCGTGCTACCACGTTCGGCTAATTTTTTATTTATTGTAGAGATGAGGTCTCGCCAAGTTGCCCAGGCGAGTCTCGAACCCACGGGCTCAGGTAATCCACTCACCTCAGCCTCCCAAGGCGCGGGATTACAGGCTGAGCCACCGAACCTGGCTGCTTATAATATTTTAAGAAAAGTAGAAAATAAGAATCATCTTGTGTAAAGTTATCTCCAAAAAGAAAAAGAAATTATATGGACTAAATAAAATGTAATATACCAATAAATATGTTTATCCAGATACCAGAAGACCAGTATTCAGGTTTCCCCCAAAGTCTCATTTTCTTTGGGCTCTCCCTACACTTGCTCTATAGCTGCTAGCAGGCCACAGATTTCTGGGTCCTGGCTAGAGGCAGTGTCCTAGGCTCTGGTTTCTGGCAAACCTAGGATGAAATCTCAGCTCTGCATTTATCAATCACGTGACCTAGGGCAAGTTTCTTGAGCACCCTAATTCTCATTTTCTCTTTTGTGAGAAACAGAGTACACACCACTTAGAGCCGTTGTAAGAATTAAATTAGATACCGTGTGTAAAGTGCTTAGCAGAATGCTTGGCCTGAAGTAAGTATCATTAAGAGTAACTTAAAAATTTGCCATGCTTCCCTCATGATCTTATTTGTGTTTGCCTATTTTTTTTTTTTTTGAGTTGGAGTCTCACTCTGTCACCCAGACTGGAGTGCAGTGGCCGCTCCTGGCCACTGAAGCCTCGACCTGCTGGGCTCCGGCGATCCTTCTGCCTCAGCCTTCCAAGTAGCTGGAACTAAAGGCGTGCGCTACCATGCCCAGCTAATTTTTGGTTTATTGTAGAGATGAGGTCTCGTCAAGTTGCCCAGGCGGGTCTCGAACCCACAGGCTCAGGCAATTCACTCACCTCAGCCTCCCAATATGTCTATTTTTTAAAAGTATTGCCCAAAAATATTCCTGATTTTTTTTTTGTTTAGAACAATAGAGTATGACAGATTTGTTATTTATTTATTTATTTTTGAGTTGGAGTCTCACTCTATTGCCCAGACTGGAGTGCAGTGGCCTCTCCCGGCCACCGCAGCCTGCTGGGCTCCGGCGATCCTTCCGCCTCAGCCTTCCAAGTAGCTGGAATTACAGGCGCGTGCTACCACGCCTGGCTAATTTTTTTATTTATTGTAGAGATGAGGTCTCGCCAAGTTGCCCAGGCGGGTCTCGAACCCGTGGGCTCAGGCAATCCACTCACCTCAGCCTCCCAAAGGCGCGGAATTACAGGCTGAGCCACCAAGCCTGGCTAGATTTGTTATGTAATAATATTGCAACCCTGGACTTCTATTGAATCAGTGTCAGATTGTTGTTTAAATACCTGCTTCACACTGTTGTCTCAGGCTAGGCTCACGATCTGCTAAAACCCTCAGCAGTTTTTCATGAGGGCTGTTTCCAATCTGGGGAAACCTCATTTTAGACTAGCAAAACTGATTTTTGGGGAACCTCAGTAGGTTGGCTTGCATTCACCCATGTTTGATTTAGGATAGTTGGTTTGAACCCTGACAAGTATGTGGTAACAACTAGCTTCCCAAGTTTATTAAGAGTGTAGGTAAAGCCAGGCTCGGTGGCTCAGCCTGTAATCCTGCGCCTTTGGGAGGCTGAGGTGAGTGGATTGCCTGAGCCCATGGGTTCGAGACCCACCTGGGAAGCAAGACCTCATCTTTACAATAAATCAAAAAATCAGCCGGGCGTGGTAGCACATGCCTGTAATTCCGGCTACTCAGAAGGCTGAGGAGGAAGGATCGCCAGAGCCCAGCAGGTCGAGGCTGCGGTGGCCGGGAGTGGTCACTGCACTCCAGTCTGGGCGACAGAGTGAGACTCCAACTCAAAAAAAATAAAAATAAAAAAAATAAAAAATAAAATTTAAAAAAAGAGTGTAGGTAATGGAGACAAGCAGAGTGTGTCTGAATCCTGGCTCAGTTTCCCTGTCTGTAAAATAAAGATAATTATAGAGCCTACCTCACAGAGTTGTTATGCAGACAAAATGAGGTAATGGATATAAAGCTTTTAGCAGAGTGCCTGGAACATAAGCACTCAGTGCACCTTAGTGGTCATGATGACAATGATGATGATAATATTGATGCTGATGATTTTTATGTTATCAAAATATTGAAAAGGACAGATGACTCCTTAATACTCTAACAGATCTGGGAAATGTTCGTTCAACAAGATATACATCATCTAACAGAATTATTATTCAGTGTCTATTTGGCATGTTTCTTAGATCACTCTGCTAAATCATGGACAAGGAATATAAAAAAAATCACGATGAGCTAGTTCTCAATTAAGGTATAAATGGCTAAAATGACCTCCCTCTTCCAAGGAGTCATTCTTAGCTAAAATTCTCTGTCCATCCTATAAATGCCTTACATATTTTTTTTTTTCTGAGTTGGAGTCTCACTCTGTCACCCAGACTGGAGTGCAGTGGCCGCTCCCGGCCACCGCAGCCTCGACCTGCCGGGCTCCAGCGATCCTTCCGCCTCAGCCTTCCAAGTAGCTGGAACTACAGGTGCGTGCTACCACGCCTGGCTAGTTTTTTATTTATTGTAGAGATGAGGTCTCGCCAAGTTGCCTAGGCGGGTCTCGAACCCGCAGGCTCAGGCAATCTACTCACCTCATCCTCCCAAAGTGCTGGATTACAGGCTGAGCCACTGAGCCTGGTTAAATGCCTTACATATAAAAGTAAAATCCTCCAGACCTCCCAGACACCTGCCTATCTCACCTTCCTGCATATCTGCATGAACACGTGTGTTGGGGTTGGGGGAGGTAAAAGTTGATTTCTTTTTTTCCCAGTTCAGATCATCCCAGCTATATCTGATTTAAGTATGATCCTAGAGCTATGGGCACAAAATAAGATGATTTTTCTGCTGATAAAAATATATACGGTGAATAAGCTATTGTTCTTCAGGAATGTCTTACTTTCCCCCATTTCATTCCTACTTCCTCTACTTTTAGGGGTATGTTTGGAGTTCCTGTTATTCTAAGAACTACTATTATCTCTAGGCCTGCCCCAGGTTCATCACTGCTGCTATGCAGGCCAGGTGTGGAACACTAACTGCTCCTAACCATACCCAAGGCACAGCCTCTCTATAAAACACTGAAATAGCCATGCTTGGAATGTTTTCAGAACTTTCTTACGCCTTCTATTTTGTGCTGTGTGTGTGTGTGTGTGTGTGTGTGTGTGTGTGTGTTCACAGTCTCACTCTGTCACCCAGGCTGGAGTGCAGTGGCACCTTACAGTCACTGTAGCCTCAACCTGCTGGCTCAGGTGGTCCTTCCCCTCAGCCTTCCAAGTAGCTGGAATTACAGGCCTGCACCACCATGTCCCGCTAATTTTTTTTGTTTGTTTGAATTATTGTAGAGATAAGGTCTCGCCAAGTTGCCCAGGCTGGTCTCGAACCTGTGGGCTCAGGCAATCCTCTCACCACAGCCTCCCAAAGTGCTGGGATTATAGGCGTGAGCCACTACACCCGGCCCTATTTTGTGCTTTTAAATTTTAACTTGTTAAGAAAAAAATGTTAAGACGTAAAAAAGCAAAACAAGTGAAACAGGCCACAAAGGTACAAAGTAAAAACTTAAATCCCCTCTGCCCCTACTTCCTTGAGGTTACCACTGTTGACCTCCAGTATAAGTCATTTTACCTGGTTCTCTACTATCGTGCCAACTCCAAATCACATATACACAGAAGAGAATAGCTTCTTTTTGTTTATTTGCTTTTGGTGTTGTTGCCATTTTACAAAGCCTGACTTGTAATATACTTATTATCCTGTAGGTTTATTTTCCCCTTTAACAATATCTCATGGACATCCTCCAAGCCAATACATATAGTTCTAACTAGAATTTTAAATAGGTGCACAATATTTCATATTAACTTGCATCATAATTTAGTTGCTTGTTGACAGACACTTTTAGATTTTGCTACTAAAACCACAGCACCACAGTATGTGTGTGTGTGTGTGTGTGTGTGTGTGTGGTGTGTGTGTGTGTGTGTGTGCGCGCGTGTGTGTGTCCTTATATACAGATTATTTTATTTCTAGGTCTGTATTTCTACAGGCACTACTAGGTACAGGTCAAAAAACAGGTGTATTTGTTACTTAATCTTATTAAGATTTGCCAGATTATATAAAGTTTGCCAATTATATAATGCACCTGGCTTTAGGTTCAGGTTCCCCCAGAGCACTGTCTCTCTGAATATTTCTACAGCTTCAAGCACAGCAGCCTTCAGCAGGTCCTGCTTGGTACCTGAGCCAAGATTGAAAACCCCAGGGCCTATTATCAGGGCCGGGGCAAGGGATGGCTGTTGTCATCCTTAGAGAAGACTAGGTAATCAGCTCCTAATCCCACTATCAAAAGAACAAGGATGTGTGTTTGGTACACTGCATTGAAAATTGTTGCATTTTTCCATTGACACCATTTTTGGACAGTAACTAGCTAAAGTTGAAATAGCAGCACAATAATACTCGTACCAAACGACAGGTACATTAGGGTCAAAAAGTGAAGGATTTGTGGGCCTGTGTAGAAATCTAGCCAATGTTTATAACATGGCTTTGGTGGGGAAGTGCACTTCAAATGCCAAACAATAAATGATCTCTCAAGACCCTGCTGGTTTCTAAGTTAGAAACTTATCCTGGCATTTTAAGAGGGTAATTAGAAACAGCAGAGCTTAACTTGTGATATAAAGCTAATGTTAGACTTCAAGGCACGTTCCACCCATGTGTCAGTCTGGACCTATATTCATGCATTAACATGTTCTGTTGGGGTCAGCGGACAATGAATCAGAAAGGACATTAGTGGGGAAGGGAGGCCCACAAAGCAACTCCAGCAAGCCCAGGCAGGAGCATGGACCCTGGACTTCTCACTCTAGCACCCAGTTCCAGCAAGACCCTGGAGAGATCTTGGGGGAAGGGCAAGGAGTTTCGTGTTACTGAGGAACTTCAAGTGCAAATGAATTCCTGTGCTTGGCACATAGCCCCCTTAATGCAGTAATGGAAAAACTCAAAGCCTAAGAGTCTGCAGAGCATGACTTTAGACAAATTATTAAGCTGTCTCAGTTTTAGTTTCCTTATTCAGAAAAGGTAGATAACACCTATAGCCACCTCATAGGTATAATTTGAGAATTAAAGGAGACAATGCATGTAAAATGTTTAACATTGGATATGGTAAGTGCTCAACAAATATCAACTACAACAACTATTATAACTACATATGCCCCTACTGTTGTATACTTCCTACTCTTCTCTACCAGAAGCTTCTCAGAGTTCTATGACACAAGCTTACTCTAAAATAAGTTATCAATATATCCCAGAGGGCTTATCATACAACTGTAGTCTTTAAAAAACAGATCTACTAGGTGCTAGGGGTTGGCAGCGATTAGGAAGATGACAGTAATGTTGACAAATGGCAGACAAGCACTTTCCTAGCATTTAATTCCATGGATAATTATGCCTCAAAAAAAAGTTTAAAAAAAGTATTGAGAAAAATAGAGTATGACCAAAATTATGGTCATAATTATGGTCAGGGTGACAAGACTGAGACAGAAGAGCAGAGCAAGTGTCATGGTCAGATTAGTTCTGAAGAATGGTGTTGTGGTGTTGTTCAGATTGGACTTAGATTCTGTCAATGGGGTCCTTTGAAAAATAATTCCACTCTTCTGGACTTGCTTTCTAGTTCATACAAAAGGAAAAATTGAACCTGTGACCTGAAGGTCTCTTCTTCCCTGTCTTTAATTCTTCTTGACCAAAACCATTCAGAGCCTGACTTTGTATAACTTTCTGGTCTATTAGCTAAGTCCTGATGAAAATGAGTCAAAATATTGCCCTTCCCAGCAGGTGCTGCAAATTGTCAGATAGTGACAGTCAAGAGAGTCATCTTGACTAGATTCTAGGTTCATTTCCCCCTTCTGATTATAATCGATCAGGCTCAATCGTTTCAGGACAGAGAATGACTCCCATGGCCATCATGTTAGTAATCCCTTGGCTACAAATAGGAAATTTTTTTTCCTTGTCTTTCTGCCAAGCTTCCACCTCCAGAGATATGGCTTTTAGGATTTCTCATAAAAGCCTAAAGTGACCACATAAATAAACTTACCACAATAATTATCTACCCTGTTCTCCAGCTTTCCAATGGAAACTCTTATCTTTCTTCTAGTAGTTATCCCTCACAAAGCTCTCAGATTCATTATCTATGAGACCAATTCAACATCTAGGATAAACACCATCTTCTTCCACTGGGCAGTCCTGTGCTTTGGTTGGCTATCATTTCTATATGGTATGCATAATTAAATTTGAGACTGGAGGAAAATGGAACTTGTTAAAATAATAGGTTGTTTATTTCTTTAGCTATATATTAATGAAACAAGCAACCTGCAGTGAACTTTGTTTTCTATATTCCTATGCTCTTGGGTCTCTTGAAGGCTGTAACTACTTTTTTTGAGTCAAAGTCAATGAAAAGTGCATGGATTTTGGAGGGACATACAGCTCAACTACTTGTAAATTGTGTGACCTTGGACTAGTAAATTAAATATTTCTGAGCTTCAGTTTCCTCACTGGTAACATGGAGACACATTTCTATGGAATGGATTGTTATAAGGATTAGAAATGTTATTTACAAAGTATCTAATTTTGTATCTAGCATATAATCTACCACTATCTAGTGGTAGTTATTATGGCTATTTTCACATAGTAAAAAATTAGATTATAGCCCTCTGAAGGATGAGAGAATTTACAGCATATAATCTTAGTTTTTTTTTTCTTTTTTTTTTTTTTTTGAGTTGGAGTCTCACTCTGTCGCCCAGACTAGAGTGCAGTGGCATCCTCCCGGCCACCACACCCTCGACCTGCTGGGCTCTGGCGATCCTTCCACCTCAGCCTTCCAAGTAGCTGGAAGTACAGGCACGTGCTACCACGCCTGGCTAAATTTTTTTTGATTTATTGTGGAGATGAGGGCTCACCAAGTTGCCCAGGTGGGTCTCAAACCCGCGGGCTCAGGCAATCCACTCACCTCAGCCTCTCAAAGCTCGGGATTACAGGCTGAGCCATGGAGGTGGGCAAGCTTAGTTTGTTGATGTTATTTTCTATAAGTGTTGCAAAGACTAATATACCTTTTAAAAATATGTAACAACTAAACCTGAATTGGGAGAATCATTTGAAACCAGTCAGGATGGAGACTCGGTGTCCTGGTCCTGTCTCTAGCAAGGGGCTTTCAAAGGGCACAACAGATTATGTATTTGTCAGATTATATAAGTGTGTGTCTATAGCTATCTAGTCCTCAGATGCTGTCCCAAACCAGTTCTCCATTGAGGACAGTGAAGCTGGATGTTATCTGCTTACTCTTCACACTAGTTTTTCTCATTGAATAATTCTCAGACAGTAGTAGAGACCCCAGCTCATCTATTCCCACGTTTACATTTTCTGCCCTGGAAGAGTATCTCTGGTCCCCTCTAGTCATTCTAACTCCTTTAGATCTTATCTGCTTAGGCACCAAGTGAAAAACACCAGGGAGCCGGGCTCGGTGGCTCAGCCTGTAATCCCGCGCCTTTGGGAGGCTGAGGTGAGTGGATTGCCTGAGCCCGCGGGTTCGAGACCCGCCTGGGCAGCGAGACCTCATCTCTACAATAAACCAAAAAAATTAGCCGGGTGTGGTAGCGCGTGCCTGTAGTTCCTGCTACTTGGAAGGCTGAGGCGGAAGGATCGTCCGGAGCCCAGCAGGTCGAGGCTGCGGTGGCCAGGAGCGGCCACAGCACTCCAGTCTGGGCGACAGAGTAAGACTCCAACTTCAAAAAAAAAAAAAGAAAAGAAAAACACAGGGGGAACTATTTACTGACTCCCATTATCCTCAGACGACCTTTCAGCCCCCTGTTTGACTCCCCATTTTGGTTTTCCCAGGGAGCCCCCATCTTGTGCTCTAATATTTAATTTCAGATGTCTACTCTTAATCTTTTCTGCCTTGCCTCCCTACTTGGACACACATCATCAGCTCTGACCCTTGGTGCACACTCTCCCTCTTTTTCTCTCTCTCCTCTCTCTCTCTCTCTCAAACTATTTTGTACACAGCCTCTGGCCCTCGGTGCTGCATGTGGTGCTGCATGTCTCATACCAATGTTTTTAGAATACCAGGGTATTCCTTAGTGAATTACTGTCACAAACTATATGGTGTCTGGATGCATGCTTGAGGTGTTCTTTGATGAATGAGGCTAACCGCACAGAATTGCACTTCTACCTACATGAATTCACTATGATGTAGACTGTACTAGTTTTTCCTATTTATAATTGGCAACCTGAAAACAACGCAAAAAATTCGGTGTAATCTCTCATAACGTGCAATGACTTGTATTAAAAAAATTTCAGTTTGACTCTGGAATGAGTAAAAGGATTGATTCTTTCATGTAACGGATTTATCTTCCTTATTACTTTATGCCTGGTCTAAAATTAAAAATAATGTCCCTAGTTCTGCACCAATCACTACGTAAGAGGTGAGAGGGAAAGAATGTAAAAGCACATCAGCAGGAGTCAACTGATATGTGATGTTCAAGTTTTCTGGAAGAAAAAATATCCACAAAGTTGGTAATTTGTACATAGGGAGCAACGAGCTAGTAGAATAGAAATAAATGTCTTTGTCTATTATGTTTTGTACATTGTTCTTTTCTCAACTGCTTCTTTGCTTCCCCTCCCCTCCTTTTACCACTTTCACACCATTCCAGATGGCTGGCCCTGCTCTTCTTGACTTCCTGGGCTATTTTCTCCATTTGGTCTGGTTCCTCAGACACTCGATGTGTCTCCTTCATTCTGAAAACACGCATTTGTTGTTTCATCTTCTGCAGTGTTATTGGCCTCTGGCTGCCTCTCCCATTTTGTTTCCCACTCTCTTTCTTTCTGTCAATTCATACCTGGCCTTCCCAGAATGCACCAAGCATGCTCTTGTCTCAAAGCATTTGCATTTACTGTCTCCTCTCTCTGAGACAACTGTTCTCTAGGCGAGCACAGGTTCAGTCTCTCACTTCGTTCAAGAATATATATATATATATATTTTTTGAGTTGGAGTCTCACTCTGTTGCCCAGACTGGAGTGCAGTGGCCGCTCCCGGCCACCGCAGCCTCGATCTCCTGGGATCCAGCGATCCTTCCGCCTCAGCCTTCCGAGTAGCTGGAATTACAGGCAAGTGCTACCACGCCCGGCTGATTTTTTTGATTTATTGTAGAGACGAGGTCTCGCTGCCCAGGCGGGTCTCGAACCCGCGGGCTCAGGCAATCCACTCACCTCAGCCTCCCAAAGGCGCGGGATTACAGGCTGAGCCACCGAGCCCGGCTAAGAATATTTTTGAGAAAACTCCTGATTGCACTATCTCCTCTGTCTTCTTAAATTTTTATAGCAGTTTTCACCAGCTTAGATTTTATGTATATGTAAAATAGATGTATATAAATTTTATGTATATAGAATATAGATTAGATAACCCCTTCACTAGATTCTTTGCTGAGTAATAAACCTGGGTCTGAAAACAACAACCATTTGTTGAGCCCATAATTCTACAGTATGGCAATTTGGGCTGGGCTCAGTTGAACAGTCCCTCCAGTGTGGGGCAGGCTTGGCTGATCTTGACTGATCCATATATCTGCGTTTATCAACTTAGTCAGCAGAAAGTAGGCTAACTCTTGGTTGAGCTGTTTCTTTCTTTTCCCCATGACCTTCTTATCTTCTAGCCTGCTAGTTTGGGCTGTTCATAGGGTGCTCAGGGTTCCAAGCTCAATAAAGCGGCAGTGCACAAATGTCCTTCATGCCTCTGAGTTAGCCGCATTTCTGACAGTTCTGTTCACCAACCTAGATTCAAAGGGTAAAAAAATAGATTCTGTCTCTCGTTGGAAGGACCTAACATCACTTTGCAAGGTCCTAGATGCAGGGAGAAGAATTTTTATAAATGATCCCAGGGACTACATCAGTTTAGTTTACTGCTGTGTTCCCAGCATCTGAAATAGTGACTGGTTTAGAGCAGTCTCTTGATAGTTTTTTGATAACTGTATAAAGATAACCATATAATAAATATATAGAGCTAACTTATACCATACCCTACACATAGCAGTTGTCCCCTGCTGACATGCTTTTACATTCTTTCCCTCTCACCTCTTATGTAGTGATTGGTGCAGAACTGGGGACATTATTTTTAATTTTAGACCAGACATAAAGTAATTAGGAAGATAAATCCATTACATTAAAGAATCAATCCTTTTACTCTTCCAGAGTCAAACTGAAATTTTTTTAATCCGAGTCATTGCACTTTATGAGAGACTACACTGAATTTTCTGCATTGTTTTCTTGTTGTGAATTATAAATAGAAAAAAGTAGTCTATACCAATATAGAGAGCTAACTCTATATATTTATTAAGTATAATAATAGGAAACAAAATCTCCCAGAAGACTATCATGGGTAGACAACTGCTGTGACTGTCACCACTGTACACCCACTATCACTCCTAGCTTGAGGCTCCTATAGGGAATGTGCACCAAAGCTTTCTCTTTGCATTGCTGGTCAAGCAGAGAAATCTTACCTAGAGCTTCTGATCACCCCAGCCTAGCATGTAGGAGCTGAGGAGGGAAGTCCAGGTTTCAAATATCCCACAACATAACAGAGATGGCTGCTGGAGAGATCAATCTCCCCAAACCCCTTACATCCAGTATAGATATACTATTTAAAAACTATCTTAATGGCCTATTTTTTATTAATGGATAACAATGGCTAATATCTATCTGGACTACACACATATACATACACACACAATTAATTTACAGGAAAAGATAGCATTTACATTCAGCCAAATAGCTATTATTTCCAAAAACATCTGTTTAGTGAATGAATTAGTTATTTTGCTTCTTTAAAGAAAATCATTTCGAGTGCATATAGAGGCTGCGAATTTTTCTGTGTACAGAATGGTCGTTACCCATTGGTCTCACAAAGGGATCATTAAAATGAGTGGATAAAAAAGGTGCTGTAACTATCATATAAAGTAGTCATATAGACTAACACACAAAGACCCTATAGTACTGCCACTTAAATAAATGTGTGCATTAAAAAGCAGAGTACCTACAATTGGTTACTGTCATGCAGAGCAGTAGACAATTTCAACTGCATTATACAAAGGCTTAGTGGCAATAATAGGATCTTGTGGCCTTTAAATCAAAGCTTCTTAAGAAGAAAAGGCAAGCTATAGAAAATATCTAAGTCATACAAACTGGTACCATTTTTTATTATTCTCTCCAATGTTTGAAACACAGTTACATAACCGCCTCTCCAACATACACACTGAACACAGTGCCTAGTTGGATCCAATACAACTTTTGTTCTTTTAACTATCTGGGTCTAGAAGAGAAAAACTTGATGATGTCCACAGAAACTAAGTGAGAAGCCCATTCAGAAGGAAACTCCTAAGTTCAGGTCTGTGATTTCGAGGACTCCAAGGAAGTCTGTCGCAGGTCAAGCAGAAGCCTAATTCCTACCTGCATATCCTGACCCTTTCCTCACCAATAACTTTTGGCCTGATTTCCCAGTGCCAGCACTTGCATTCCTCTGTCTAAAAGCATTCTCTAGCCAGGTAACACTGCCTTTCTGCCTGGGTAGTATCCCAGAAAATGCAGGGTATTAACACCCAACCCAGCAGCCCTCAACCATGATCAGGGAGCCGGGTCCAAATATGCAAGTCTTCTTTGCCCCTTGAACAGGATAATTCTGAGGTATATGCTCTTTCTCAAGAATAGATGTCTATAGGTTTTCCTCAGTGGGATTATCTCCAGTATCCCACAGAGGTGACTGCTTGGTATAGCAACTTTAGTGGCTACCTTCTCTTTCCTATTTCACTCCCCCAATCCCTTGCCAGGGTCTCCTTCACTTCTCAAGTATATTCTTGATTCAGGAGGAGCCCAAGTTAATACAAGACTCTGTGTTCCAACCATCCTCATACCCCCAAAACACATTCCTCTAACACCATGAGGTAGTCCTTGGAGCTCACTGGTTTTTGTATGAGGTCCAAGTGAAAATACAAAACCCTTGAAAGAAGCCTCTTGTCAAGGATTGTGAGCTACTCATAGTTTAGCAAGCAGAAAGGATCTGACCTCAAGCTAGACAGGAGCGAACAAGAAGAAGTCAAGGCATCTGGGTCATGGAGGAAGGCACACCCGGGAAGGAGGAAGCAGGAGGCCCATCCTTCCATTCTTTCCCTTGGTTGGGAAGACGTAGTGGCAGATTGAACACAGTTCTAACTCAAATCAGAACATGCAGATGATGTCTATTCACCTTGATGTCATTTGAGCAAGTCCTTGATTTCCTCAACTTTGAAATAGGAATACTATGAATATCTAACCCCATGAGAATTGTTAGAATTAAATGAAGCCGGACTCGGTGGCTCAGCCTGTAATCCCGCGCCTTTGGGAGGCTGAGGTGAGTGGATTGCCTGAGCCCACGGGTTCGAGACCCGCCTGGGCAACTTGGTGAGACCTCATCTCTACAATAAAAAATTAGCCGGTTGTGGTAGCGTGCGCCTGTAGTTCCAGCTACTTGGAAGGCTGAGGCAGAAGGATCACTGGAGCCCAGCAGGTCGAGGCTGTGGTGGCCGGAAGCGGCCACTGCACTCCAGTTTGGAGAACGGAGTGACTCCAACTCAAAAAAAAAAAAAAAGAATTTAATGAAACATTCCATATAAAGCTCTAAGCACAGCACCTGGCATATCATTAATTTAACATAATTAACTAATTAAATCAATGAATATTTTCTCATGATTACCTTTAGCATTTCAGATTATGTAACTAAAACTTGAATTTCTCATTTGTCTTCTTGACCTGCCAAACACACAACACAGAGTTGCCACAAGGATGCAATATCAAAGCAAATGCTAACTACAAAAGTCAGAGCTGCTGCTGTTATTCCCACCTCTGTCTCTCAGACACACACACACCAGCCTTGCTGACTGTGTCCCTGTTCATTTCCGTTTTCCTTCCTGAATTGTCACATGGGAGACTCCAGGTTGAGGGTGTGGATGGATGGGAATCTCACGTGCTTTGAAAGATGCAGAACAGCTGCATCAAAAACAAATGGGAGAAAGGAGGAGTTGCATTCATCAACGCAAGGTGAAACTCTACTGGAAAGACTTCCATCCGCGTCCCTTCCTGTCCAGTTCCTAGTCACCGTGTGAGCTGCTCTGCAGCACAGGCAGCCTTCCAGGGTCATTTTTCAGGCGCTTTGCAGCAGATGTGATCATTATAAAATGCACCATCCCAGGACTCTGGCATTTATCTGTTTCCCTTAATTTCAATTTTTACTACCTTTCCTTTAAAGACAGCAAGACACAGATTGAGCCATAAACTGTCAGATTCCCTATCTTATGAGGCTACCAATTGCCTGAAATGTGAGATGATTTAAATTTCCAATCCATCAGACAGATAGGAACACACATTGCAACTCCAGCAGGAGTTGTAAAACTCTCCAGCTCTGTTTTCCCCCTTTTAATCTCTATCAGCTCAGAGGATTGATATGGACATAGAGAAAATAATTGCACATTCACAATTAGATGCAGTTCATCAGAAAAAGGCTTTGGGTGGCTGGAAGTAATTCTGGACTCTTCGCCAAAGACCTACTTTCCCTTCTATCCCAGTGGGTATGAACTGACAATGTGTTGGGTGTGATGTCAAGAAACAGGAAGATTATGCAAACTGCAAGTTAAGAATCAGTAGGAAGGGTGGCTGGAATTCTGCCTGGAAAGTAGTTTTGAAGCCAGCAATGTAAAAACTAATACATAGACCAATTTAGACAATTAGGACAAGTCCTCTGTGGACAACATAACAGATGTTGCTAGCTTTTTTGTTGTTTCTTGTTTGCTTGTTTGGGATTGGTTGGTGCATTTTGCTTTGGATGGACAAGATGGGGGAGAAGGCAGGACATACACTTTTAAACATGATTTCCCAGATGGAACCTTTGCCTGGCAACTCTAGCACCTTGATACTTGTCTGGTTCTGGCAGATAAGGATTTGAGCAGCAGTAGTTGAGTTGGGAAGGGATCCCAGGATATAGCAGTAGGGGAGGGAGATGGGGGGATGGAGGCCAGAATACAGTGTATTAATAAGCAGGTTTCATTCTGAGCCCCTGGGACACAATCCCTCTGAGGAACCTGGGGAACTGTATACAGCCAGGCTCAGCACTGCCCCAATCCAGGAGCAAGGAATCTGGGGTATTTACCCACAGTTACTGAATGAGGCTGCTTCCAGGGTCACTCACTCTGAAGACTGAGTAAAGCCGTGGGAGTCGACGAAGCTGGGCCTGCGGAGGGGATATGGGCAGAGCACCAACAGCATCTGCTCCAAACTCCATTCTTCATTGTGTGCCCTGCTCCAGGCACAGGAGCAGCTGGTGGCCAGGAGCCAAAGTAAGCACCAGGAAAACCTGATTTCTGTAAAAACCAGCAACCCCCAAAAGGAAGTGGTACTATGAACATGTGGTGATGTTTTGCTAGGCGCGCTATTGTAAGTTCTGAAAAGGGCTTTCTGAGAAGATTTGCAATGCCTATCAAACCTTCCAGAAAGGAGCTTCCAGCTTAGCGGTATGATGGCACTCAGTGGGTAACAGGCATGGAAAAGTGAAGGCCGCCTGGGACTTGGGGTTAATTAAATGCAATCCTGTTTCTCCTTCCCTCACTGCTGAAACACATCAGCCAGAATCTCCTAAAAGTCCTAAATTTGCAGCCATCTTCATCTCTTTAATTACTATGTCTGGTTCACTTTATTTGCAGGCATGGGAGCTTTTTACAGCACTTTCACATCTCTGTGCAAGGTGTCAAAGAGCCATAAAGAGCCAGTGAGAGAAGAGAGAAAAAAGTTCTCAGACAAGCCAATGACTGTGAGACTGACTGGCCTTTCCTCTATGACACTAAAAAGGTATTTAAACAGCTTAAACCTGAAGAGAACATAAGTTGGCAAAGCATTGAGGCCTAAGGGATCCTGGAGCCAAATCTAAATTGAGGGAGGACAGCCAGAGGAGGTGGAAGGTGGTGGGGTGGGTGCTGGGCATGCCACCTTTCAGGACCAAGGGTTGCTTCCCAGTTGCTGGGAGTGTGACCAACTGACATCTCACTGCCTGGTCCCCCTTGGGGAAATGTCTTCAGGTAAAGGGAGATTCCACACCCAAGGGTGCCTCCTTTTCTGAGGGCAGCTTCCATTCAAAAACAGTCCTATGTGAGTATAAGCCTCTTCTACCTTGGCTGAAGTTGAGACATCTCTGGAGGGCCATCCTAGCTCCAGAGTTCCCTGTGGGATCAGCTGAGGTTGCTTTCTTCTTACCAGTGTTGTTCCCAAGAGAATATACCAGTAAACTTCCTACGTGTAGAATACTGCTTCCAAGTCTGTTTCTTGGGGAGCACAAACTACAGCAGCCATAGATGGCATATGAAATGGCAGACGTGGTGACACCCGTCCAGGTGCTTCTGGAAAGCAGCATGTTGAGGAAAACGTGCTAAGAGCAGGAAAGCATCCCAGACACTGGATGTGTGACATTTCCCTACTATTATCCCACAGTATCCTCACAGCATTCTGAAAAATTAGCACATGCAGCATGATTTAAAATGTTACTGCATAAAAATGTAAAATATCTGCATTACAAGATAAAGCACCAGTGCCCTAACAAAGTTAACAAGTAAGAAATTAAGACAAATAGTTGCAACATATATAATAGACAAAGGGATCATTTTATTAATACATAAAGAACTCTCGCAAAAGACCAGTAACCAAATTAAAACCAAGAACGTGAACTGTGTTTGCAGAAAAGCAAATTGTCACCTCTAAAAAGATATTCAACCTTACTCTTTTTTTTTTTGAGTTGGAGTCTCACTCTGTCTCCGACTGGAGGGCAGTGGCCGCTCCCGGCCACCGCAGCCTCGACCTGCTGGGCTCCGGCCTTCCGAGCAGCCGGAATTACAGGCATGTGCTACCACGCCCGGCTGATTTTTTGATTTATTGTAGAGATGAGGTCTCGCCAAGTTGCCCAGGTGGGTCTCAAACCTGCGGGCTCAGGCAATCCACTCACCTCAGCCTCCCAAAGGCACGGGATTACAGGCTGAGCCATCAAGCCCGGCTCAACCTTGCTCTTAAGAAAATAAATGCAGCCGGGCTCGGTGGCTCAGCCTGTCATCCCGCCCTTGGGAGGCTGAGGTGAGTGAATTGCCTGAGCCCGCGGGTCCCAGACCCGCCTGGGAAACTTGGCGAGACCTCATCTCTACAATAAGTCAAAAATTAGCCAGGCGTGGTAGCGCGCGCCTGTAATTCCAGCTACCTGGAAGGCTGAGGTGGAAGGATCGCCGGAGCCCAGCAGGTCAAGGCTGTGGTGGCCGGGAGAGGCCACTGCACTCCAGTCTGGGTGACAGAGTGAGACTCCCACTCAAAAAAAAAAAAAGAAAAGAAAAGAAAAGAAATGCAAATGAACACTAGCCTGAGATGTCATTTTCACCTAACAGATGAACGAAGATTCAAAAGTTGAATAGCATGCTGTGTTGGCATGTGTGTGAAGTAATAGATATTCCCATAAAATTCTGGCAGGTGTATAAACTGGTACAACCTTTTTGGAAGGCAAATTGGCAGTTTTAAATGCACATACACATCGACTCAACAAGAATTTGGCTCTTCTAAGGACGTATAAATCCAAAAAAGTGTACAAAGGCGTGCATACAGGGTTATTCATTTTAGCATTGTTTATAGTAGCAAAAGACCAGAAATCATCAAAGTGCTCATCATTACCAGATTGACTAAATTTACAGTAAGTCCATCTATAAAATATCCTTCCTGACTCTCTCCTGCTCACCCTGGGAAGGATCAGTTCTAGGACCCAAATGACCCCGAGGTCGGGAGAACTTACTGTCAGGCCTATAAAACAGTAGAGCCTGACCTAGCATTTTCCCGTGCACCCACCTTCTCTCCCAGGGTTACTCAACTTTACCATCACTGTGGGAAGCTGCCCTGAATTTAATAATCTTTGCAAATTATTGTACTTCTTATGATAAACAGTTGATATAAAAACATACTTGATCACTTTTGATATTTTAACAGATGATGCAGTTGTTTGCTCTGACTTACATCAGTCTAGTCACTTGCTTTAACGTACAAAAATATTTGTAATGTAAGTGTAAATTATATTTTATTTTTGGAACACAAATAATTTTTTTTACAGTAATCTTTCAGAAGAGAGGTTATTAAATAGATTTGATTCATAGAATGATTTAAAAGCAAATCATATAAGTTCATCATATTTGTTATGGTCTCTAGTGTCTTTATTCAGAAGAATTCTAAGGGCTTTAGGTAATCTATATCAGCCACACATTTCTGGGTTAAGAGAGCAAGAATCTTTGGAGAAAAACCTTTTTTTTTTTTTTTGAGTTGGAGTTTCACTCTGTCGCCCAGACTGGAGTGCAGTGGCCGCTCTTGGCCACTGCAGCCTCTACCCACGGGGTTCTGGCGATCCTTCCACCTCAGCCTTCCGAGTAGCCAGAATTACAGGCGCGTGTTACCATGCCCGGCTGATTTTTGATTTATTGTAGAGATGAGGTCTCGCTGCCCAGGCAGGTCTCGAACCCGTGGGCTCAGGCAATCCACTCACCTCAGCCTCCCAAAGGTGCGGGATTACAGGCTGAGACACTGAGCCCAGCTGAAAAACCTTCTTAAGATATTTTTCAACATACTGATTTCTAAAAAGTTGACAGAGAAACAAACCACAACTTGGAAACTCAAAAGTCTCAGAAATGTTCACCTACTTCTTCTCAGCAAGATTAAAAATTTTAAAAACTTCTTCAACTTCAACTTCTTCTTCTCTTCCTCCTCCTCCTCCTCCTTCTCCTTCTCCTCCTCCTCCTCCTCCTCCTTGTCAGAATCTCACTGTGCTGTCAAGGCTGGAGTACAGTGGCACACTTAAGGCCATCACAGCCTCAACCTGAGGGACTCAGGCAATGCTTCCGCCTCAGCCTCTGGAATAGCTGGAACTACAGGCATACACTACCACACCCTGCTAATTCTTTCTGATTTATTGTAGAAATGAGGTCTCGCCAATTGCCCAGGCTGGTCTCGAACCCATGAGCTCAGGCAATCCTCTTGCCTCTGCTTCCCAAAGTGCTGGGATTCCAGGCATGAGCCACTGCACCCAACTAAGACTAAACATTCTTTAAAAGGTCCTGCGTATTTTTCAGAAACAAAATGACAACAGCAAAAAGAAGAGGTAAGCATAGTTCCAGCAAATCTCTCTCCATTGCCTATCCACTCACAGGCTGTCCTTTCCACAAAGAAACTTGACTATCATAGCAGGCATTGTTTACAGTCACATTTTTCCAATTCTGCCTTACAAACACCTCACACAACTCTGCAGAAAAATTTCCAAGGCATATAAACTCAGAACCACACACCTGGATTTCAGATCTCAGTAAACCTGGATTAGTGTACACCGTTCACTGACTCAGCCGCACAGTTGAATCCCTTGGATGTTGCAACAAAGAATTGAAGAAGAGATGAATTGTGCTGAGCCTTGTCGATTCATTTCAGGTGTCAAGATGACATAAGGAGGCACAGGGATATTTCTTTACTGGTACAGCTCTTGAGATAAGATGGGGGAGGGAGCTCTGCATTTTGGAGCACTAAAATACCATCCTTCACATGACACAAATAAATTAATGCATCATCAATCATTGGTATTTGAAAGGACTTTGGACCATGTGAGGCATTATTCTCTACTGTAACCTGCATATTGTTTTTAATTGCTCTAACTAACCACATGAGTGAATACTTGCTTGGAGTTCAGACACCAACTCTTCCATCAGGTCTTTTGGCAGCTTGGAAGTGAGTGAGTGTTCTTGGCAAGGAGACCTACTGGTGTGTTGATTAATAACTTGCTCTGCCCTGTCTCATCCTCTCAATGTCTCTTCTCTCCAGCACCTCCCCCACAGCTCCCTGACCCCAGAAGCCTTCCTTCCCACTTCTCCCAGTGCATTTTCCCACATATCCCTTGCTCCCTTCAATCTCAGACCCCAAATTTGCTGCAGGACCTAGAAACTCTAAGAGGAGTCAGTGTTTGGTGCTTGGGCCACAGCAAATGAAGTGAGTGCTGGGAGACTGGCAGGGCGCCTGCCTCTGCCTCCTTGGGCTGATGTACTGTGGGAAGTTGTGCCATGGACTGGTGGGGACAGCTTGTTTTATTAGGAGTCAAGTCTCCAATGTGGAACCCTTCCAAGGCATCTTTCACATGTCCTTGCTACTCCTCTAATAAACCAGATTAGCCCTGAGTAAAGCATATGATGCTGGAAACAGCCTGTAAATTGTATCTTGCTCTGCGGCCCTAAAATGCTGGCCTCACTTCTGGAAACCACAAAGCTAAATGAACGAGCTTGCCTGTCCAAAGGATACATCTCTCCAGAAGCAGGTTGATGAAATGGGTGCCCCAACTTGGGCTACACTGTGTGTATATGTGAATGTGGCTCTTTTGCTCCAAAGCCAACTCTTGTTTTTCCCCAAGGTAGAACAAATTTTCTCTCCCAATCTTCCCTGAACTCTCCTTCACTCCTTGCTGGGGCCTGCTTCAGGGTCATGCAAACGGAGAAGGTGCACAGAATCCTGGGCTCAGCAGGACTCCACACTTGGTTTAATGCTTTACTGCTGCCACCTTGAAATCCTTAACATGTTTTGAACAAGAAGCCACCCATTTCCATTTGCATTGGGCCCTGCAAAGTATGTAGCCAGTCTTGCCCCTGGCTTTACAGCTCCCGACCCAGAGGAAGACATGCTGGGAACGGCAATTTCTGCATAGTTTTTATTTTCTGAGATGATGGTGGTGGGTTTCCCAGTCTGGGACTTCAAAACTTCTCTTGATGCTACTTTTCAATGTGGGCTTTCAGCTTTCAACCCCTACCTCCTTGGCACTACTTTTGAAAAAGTATAGAAATTAATATTAATCAATTAATTAATAGATTGATTGGTAATTCCAGACCCTGTTCTAAAAGCTTTGTAAACATTTTATCAGGAAATCACAACAGCATTGCAAAGCAAGCACCGTCATTACCCCGTTTTAAAGATGAAGAAATGGACTCTCAGAGAGTCCAAGTAATTTGCCTCAAATCAAACTCAGATGCAGTTAACTCCAAAGCATGTAGTTTTAACCACTAGACCATACAGCTTGATTATAAAAGAAAAATGTGTTCTCCATTTCATTGGCAGTATGATTCTTGATTGATGTGTTGATTGATTGTGCGTTTGGATATGAAGACTAGTTGGAAGTAAAAAAGTAATAGAAAACATTCCGTTTTTTCCACTGATTACACAGGAGAATATAAACCAATATTGCCAGAGTGTCATAAAGAAACAAGAATCTTCTGTAATTTTTTCTGTTCAGTTTGGTCTAGGTATTACTTTTAAGGTTGTTGGCTTGGGTAGCTGTGAGCACTTTTGGCTCTAGGACTGTGGAATACATTATCCAAAAATATTCCAGGCCTCATAATTCCATATCTTCTCAAATGCATTCTGCAGACCAAGGATATGACCAGAGTCCAGCACGAAGGATTTCTATTTACAATAACCATCACCATCTAGTAGTCAAAGCCAATGTTTATTAATTGCTGTGAGCCAGCCAGTTTACACATATACATGTACTTAATCCTACAACAACTATATAACATAAGCATTATTACTGCAATTTTACAGATGAGGAAGCTAAAGCTCAGAGAGACTAAATAATTTGGTAGCGTTGTTTAACTGGTAACTTTCAGAGCCAAGATTTGAATGAAGGCAGGCTAAGGCAAAAAGTCATGCTCTTAACCCCCACATGAGATGAAAGCTGCTGTCTTTTGTCAAAGGCACTGTTCTGCTGACAGGAATCTCGACAGATTAATAATCAAGAGTGGGAGGGCCAATGGGGCCTCTTGATCCTGAAACCACAATGCCCTTTCTTTCTTGACATCTCCTTATTTACCTACCACCAACTAAATGTGTATCAGCTGGGAATGAACCCCATGGGGACCCAGCATAGCCAGCACCAGGGGCTAAGTGGCTCTCTATTGATCCTGGTTAGATTAGAGATGTCTGTAACTTGCAAGACTCTGATTCTCTTGAATTTCTTGACAGTTCCTACAGGGGAATGATAACTAGGTAGCCTAAGGAAACCTAGCTCCTGACAGTTATTTCTTATCAAATTACTCATCAAAGGATAGAACACATAGGAAAATGAGAAGACAATTCATAAGCCCTTTTTATATCTCAATCTCTCACTATACTCCCAAGAGGAAGGTGTCATTATCTCCACTCTATAGGTGGAGAAGCTAAGGCTCTAGGAAAGTTAGTAACTCGCCTAAAGTCTCACTGCAAGTAAATGGTTAAGCTTGGGATTCAAACTCTGGACTGCTGAAATAAAACACAGGATCTAAAACATGAGTCCTGCAGCCTCTCCAACTGATGCTCTGAAGCCCGGTACCAACAGCCATCTCAAACGGAACTGTTTACCATCTTATCTCTCAGCACAAACCATGTTTCCAAGGGCACGTGTAGCCCCCACCCTTCCAGGCCTTGACTTTCTAATCAACACTAGCTGCTCATTGGGGTTTTTCCCACCCCTGGTTCTTCATAAGGCTTTTTTTCCTTTGGACCATATCACACTAATTCAGAATCATTTTCATGGGACAATTTCATGTTTACAGAACATAGTAATAGCAACTTACTTTCCACCAGACCTACTAATCTTCTTTCTTCCTCTGACTTCCCTCTAATTCTGTGAGCCTGGGAGCTGAGTTGTACTTTAGAAAAGCATCACGCCAAACATCATGACCTTTGCAGTTGTAGAAGCGGCTCTGCACTGAAAGGAAGCATCAAAAGAGAACTTCCCTCCCTCCCTCTGGCCACTCACCACCCTCATCCAGTTGTAAGTGCCTCTGTGCACACACTCACACCACACTCATACATATACATGCAATCACACAGGCAAGCTCACAAAGTGTGCACACCTGCACACCAATCCACATACTCAGGCACACATCTGTATGTGCTCACATGTACCCACTGGCCTACATATACACACACTCACACACATGCACACAATCTTACAGGCACAGATTCTGTGCATATTCATATATGCATGCATACACCAACCCACATATACAAACACACACTCACTCATACACATGCCCACAACCACACAGACAAACCCACAAAGTATACACACCTGCACACAAATCAACACACATATACAAACACAGGCCCTCATATACAAATGCACACACACGTATTCATACACTAGTACACACACAGGATAAACCCACAAAGTACACACACCTGCACACAAATCAACACACACATGCACACACAGGTCCACATATACAAACACACACATACACATACAAATTTGCTCACTCCTAAGGCTCACTGACTGGGTGGAGTGATTCTTTGAAAGCAGGTGGTTCAGGTACACAGTGTCTGTTCCAAGAAACCTCCTCTGTCCTCCCATCTCAGTTACATTCCCTCTTTGGAAGCCAGTCTCAAGGACTTATCTGGTGTTTTTTATTATTGCAAGGCCTTCAGTCACTTTGTGACAATGACAGTGATATGACTGCACATTGTAAATAGAATTGTTATTTGTTGAGCAACACTTTTCTATTCATTGACAATCTTTTTCAGACATGTTTCTAGCTTTAATGTACATATGTAATTATGAAAACCAAGAATAATTATTACTTGGATCTGACAATTTCCTTTATAAAAGATTTGCCATGCTTTCAAAGAAGTCTTTTAGCACTTTCAAAACATGACTCTGCTGATGAGATGTAACTATCTGCTTGGTTTCACAGGATCATCCTCATCATATACAATTCTGGAAGACATGCACTATTGGACTCACAGATAGCTAAGTCATGAGGGTCTTCTGAATAAACAAAAATTAGGAGGACAGAAGTTCTTGATTTGAAATTAAAAGTTGAAATATGTTTAGTGGAATTAACTGCTTACAAAAAGAAAAAAGAAAGTTACCTCAGAAGATATTCTGAAATCTTAAAGGCACAGTCGAGGATGAAAAATAGATGTAGTCTGCAGATCCCCATAGGTGGGGAGCCCTGGAGTCCTTTCCTGCTACCTCCATGCCCAGTATCCAAATCTCTTTTTCTTTTTTTGCTGCCAGCTGGCCCCAGGGTCATCAAGCAGAGCTAAATACAGCCCAGCCTTTTTTGTTTTTCTCTTTGCTGGGGAAGCGATCATATTTTAGTCCAGATGAAAGCAAATACTTTTCCTGGAAAGCATATGTTTATAATTCCTAATTTTGCAAGAACCAGGCAGCGTAAATTCGGTTTATTAAAACATGAATTCAGCACATTTGCAGTAGAGTGGTAATATTTATTCCTACTGAACTTGAAATTATCTTGGATGATAAAAAGAGATTTTTAATTATGCATACTCATAGGACAATAGGACACAATGCATCAGTGTGCTTAAATCTTTTGCAGGAGTAAGAAAATGATAGGCTAAACGTTTAATGTTCTTGCAGCCTTCATTTTATTTCCATCAAGTTCTAGAGTAAGAAAATTCTTATTTTGGAAAAAAAAAATAAGAAAAGAAAACCTCCATTATATGAGATACACAGGTTTACAACTGGCCTGATTTGTTTTTTCCACTGGAGTCTGGAGGATACTAGAAATTCACAAAACAGGCTTCCCTAATTTTCCATAGCATTGGACTTTACATCTGGAAAAGCTAGAGTGGAATGATCGTACATGTGTGAAGTGATGTTGAGTTTGTCCAACACATATATGAGCACATAGAGCATCTCATTTTGAAACTCTGTGGTATGGGCTTAATTACTATCTCTTCTAACCCCACCACAATGATAAAGTTGGAAAGATCATTTAATAGCAAGAACACTAGGTCTAGAGAAAGTAAATAATTTGACCAAGGTTCCATAACTAATAAATGGAGGAAACAGGACTAGAATCCAGACTTGCAGACTCCCAAGTCAGTACTTAGTGACTATGCTTACTATCAGAATTAATTTTCCCTTGGCATATGGTGGCCAATAGCAACATAGCTGCCCATGTAAGAAAAGCGATTTCTTAGCACACGACTCTCATGGTGATGCTAGAAAGTTAACATGGCCTTCTGAAGACTTCTGGAGTGTATTTCCATGTGCCTGCCTCACCCAGCCTCAAACAGCACCTGCTCTCAGGATAAAGGAATTGACTCTAGTCTTTCTCCCATGCTAATTGTAATCATCTGGCAGGGACTGCCAAGAATACCAGGTTTGGCTGATCATTCTAGGATCCATGAGCAAACTTGCCAGTGAGGATGAGCCAGTGTACAAGCACAGGAAATGGGAGTGTGACTTGTGTGTTAATTCTGTGGCTTTGCTTTACATGGCTTGTAAGTGACCTGGAGGTACATGTTGTCTTATGTACCTGCCTTCCTGTCCTAAGTGCTTATTCTAATCTCAGATAGTTAGGACTCCCTTCAGAAGGCAAACTTTTTTATTTTCCTTCTGGGAGGTAGTTTCAAAGGGAGAGTTAGCACACTATGTAAATTATACTCATTAAAACCTGAACTTCACTCACTGACTTTATCAGATTCTTTATCAGACCTGGCAAGAATTTCAGACCGGGAGGGGTTCCAGCTGATGGAAACCTTCCCATAGAAGTGGTTTGTGGGGCAAGCTCTGAGGTTAGCAGTTCCTTCAACTTGCCTACTCTCTGCAATAAGCCCCATTGCTCCAACCCTGTGACTCACTCCACTTACCTGCCTGTATGTGTGGGCATCAGAGAGTATAGCCCTGGCCTTTAGGGTCTCTTAGGCCTAGGACATGACATGGATATTTCCTGATGAGAGTTGGGATAGGAAGTCAAGAGGATGAATGGGACATCTTCTCCTTGGAGTAACCAAACGAGAGACAGAGAGAGAGAGAGAGAGAGAGAGAGAGAGAGAGAGAGAGGAGAGAGAGAGAGAGAGAGAGAGAGAGAGAGAGAGAGAGAGAGGAGACTGAGATTACATGCAGAGGGGAGGCTGCCAAGTCAGAGGGTTTACTGAAATACAATCAAAATAAACTTGACATTTTTGCTTATAATTGCACCAGCACAGTGTGCTTTTAGAGTTCCAACCATTGTGACTTTGCAGGCAGGCTGAGCCTTCAGTGTTGTCAGAAACAGGAGGGACACAACCCTCTTTCACTCCCAAGCTCACGCCCTGCACAAAGGCAGGCAGGGTTAGTCACAGGTACTATCTCCCTCATTCTGGTACAGGACAGATTGGTTGGTTTCTTTCTTAATCCCAAGTGCAGGGTGAGTGTGCATAGTTTCCTACTCTGTGGAAATGCTTTCTCCTTTGCTAGCAGTCGCTATCCTTACCTCCTCATGACAAACCATCTCTTTACAGAGCCCCTGTCATTTTAGCACCCTGTTGCACATGAAAAGTCATTGCTTTTTATCTTTTTTTTGATTAACTAGCCCCTTTGCATGTTCAGATTTGTTGTTTATATACAATCTTCTTAAACTGATGAAAAAGCAAAGGTAAAATAATGCATTCTTTGATTTTTTTTATCTCCTGCAGATTGAAGATGTATTCTAATGTTCTTAGAACCACTTGCTTCTTCCTAGATTTCATTTTCATGAGGCTGAGAAAGCAATTGAGCAGGGAGTAAGGATTTCAGGAACTACAATTGTGGCTATGTAACACATATGTGGGACTCTCTGCTTGTGTTCAGACTGAGGGCACCAAACAAAGAGAAGTATCTTTTCCTATTCCTAAATCATTTCTTCACTTTAAAATCTGGAATTACAGTGAGGGACAAGATTGCTATTATTGTATTATTAATTTATGTTTATTTATTTATATCCTGTTTTGCTCCAGAAAAGATTTAAGGCAGCATAATCTATGAATTTTTTATCTATCTGCAGGAATGGTTTCATGAGATTTTTAAAGCATAAAATCTACTTGTTAATGACTGATATGTTAATGATTTGATTAATCCATTGGGTTTGATTCATTTACATCATCATTTACATTTCATCAAGATGTGATTTCAAGGAAACACTTGATGTCCTTCTCAAATGCTCCCATTTTCAGCATGGGGAGCTTTTATTTTCCATAAGCAAACAAAATCTGAACCTTGAAAGTCTGATTGATGGGAAGCTGAAATCTAAGCCTGGAGAGGTTGGGTGATCTCACCAAGGTTTCCCAAACCCATGAGAAGTCCTCTTTTTCTTATATTTCTGTTGCTGTTGTTGTTGTTTTTAATAAGGTATATTTCTTTGTAAGACATATGAATCCATAAAACTATAATAAAGCAAGGCCAGCTACCTCCCAGCTGGCTGAGGAAAAGCCCAGAAAGGCTCTGGCCAAGGCATTGTGGGGCTCTGAACCAGGTCAGTGTCTTTCTGCTGACCCTCAAAGCTTGACTGTGACCTTCTGGGCATTCTTGGTAGGAATAAGTAAGATTGAGTTCATGTGAAATGAAGTGGTTAGACCAGAACAAAGTTTACCTTGGTGTGCTTTGGGTAGGACACAGATAGAACATCAAAAAATATTGAATACAAAGAGAGAAGATCGTCCTTTGTGATTCTCTTTCAGAGCTACATGTCACATTAAGGGGAAAGTCTCTGCTTGGTATTAGTAGACATTTTACAGAACTCTCACTTCTGCGAAGTTCAATTGTCAACAAAGAACTGGCATCAAAGAACCTTCAGCAAACAATGGTGACTAGCTACGATCTAGTGATGTTGTTTCATTTCTGTTATGCATGTATTTAGATTTTTGCTTACCTTCTCTTCCTATCAAGTGATGCTAGCTGTCCATTCAAAGGAGTCATATGAGATTACCTTTAAAGATAAATGTATTCAAATATCTTAAAATCATTTTAAAATATTAAATCAACAATTATACTATAGGTGACATGTCAACGCTGAAATTTGAGATAAAAGAAAAGAGACAAAGTTGCTCACTCCTGAAAGACTAGCAGCTGATGTCCTGAGACAGAAGTTCGCATTAACCCTGGGAGAGCTGAATCTGAAACTCTACTCCTACCCACAAACAGAGGCTCAGGGTGAATGTCTTTGAACATCTCTGGTTACTGGTTTCCCTATCAGCTGGATATGATAAAAACATTGACTTCTTTACAGACTTGTGCTTAGGAATTATATGACATTGTAAGAAAAAGCCTTTTACCGACTGTAAAGTATTATACCCAAGGAAGGGATTAAAACTAAATGAGGGATAGGGGAGGGATAAGACAGTAGAAATAAAAGAAGTTGAAGGAAGTTAGTGAATTAACTAGAAGGAAAATTCTGCAGTCACTGAAGTTAGATAGACCTCGTCTTGGAAACGTAGGAAGTGGCCCAGGTTGTGATATTGTGATTTGTTTTGTACTAAGGTAGGGATCATAAGCATTAAAAAAAAAAAAAAATCTGCTTCAGCTGGAAGCCTCACCAAGCGAGAAACAAGAGCTCTCTGTATACCCTGAATCTTGGTGAAACTATCCAAGCGTCCTCTAAATGGGCTCTGCGTGCCCTCCCATCCCACCTGCGCTTGTTCCCAAGTTGAATTCTGATAGCTCTTGATAACTGCATGTTGCAGCCATATAGTTGGGGTCCATGACACACCCCAGTTGCTGAGTGGGATGCTCAAGATGTCCCATCTAGAAGGCAACAAGAACAGGGAAAAGAAGCCCCATGAGGCCAAAACACTGTTGGCTTCCATCAGCACTTAACACCCAGCACCCAGTACAATGCCCAACAGAGTGGGTGTCCAGTTGGGTAAACATTTGTTAAGTTAGTGAAAAGAAGAAAAAGAGGGAGGAAACAGGCAGAAGGGAAAGGTGAAAAAAGCTCAATTTTTCTAACCACAGCCCGAGAGAAACTCTGGCTGCCAAAGCCAAGGCTTAGAATTGTATTCCATGTTTCTTTCTTCTCTCCCTAGATGTAAAAACGACGGTGAGTTTAGTGTTCTTGAGGCCGGGTCTTAGAGTCCAGTGGAACAGAATTTAAATTTCACCTTGACCATTTCTGGACTATGTGACGCCGTGCACATTACTAACTTCACCAAATGTCAGTTTCCTGTACCACGGAAATGATCATGTCAGCTTCATTCAGTGATCACCAGTGTATATGCATCTGGGAAAGGGCCAAAAGCACAGTTTTAATTATTACTGTTGTCATTATATATCATTTACAAAAATTCAGAGAAATTATTTTGATTCTGTTAAAATGTGACATAATATGAATTTCCAGTCCATAAACAGATTCTTATACTTTGCTTTCTAATTAGACTGTATCTGTCATGTCTGTAATTCCTGTGTAATTAAATTGAAATTAAATGTCAATTTACTTTGAATTACAGAGTAATTCTATGTATACATGCCATGCAATCTGCATTTTGTTAGACGATGACAACCAAAAATATCCTGACAGTCCCTCTGTAATTACACAGTGATCTGATTAAGATCAGCTTGACAAACTACCTGCCAAGACCTGATGAAGAAAAAACCATGAGCTGGTGGAGGGGTTGCTAGAGGTTAGGCACGGGAGTTGGGGGGAAGGGCAGATGGGAGAGGAAAGTGTGAGCTCATCAATGACCTTGCCACTCCCCAGGATCCCATGACATCTTGAACCACCAGCATTCTCTTTTGCAGACATGTGGGTGATTTTTTAAAAGAAAAAAAGTTACCTTAATTTCAGAACATGTTAACGGATGCTGCTTCCCCTTCCCTTTTTAACCTAGCGGTTTTTATTAGATTGGTGTCTGAGGTCTTGAATCCCCATGCCTCAAAGACAGTGATAAATGTAGGGAGAATATTTCAAACGTCATCCAGGAATTTTATTTTTCTGTAACACACAAAATGGCTTCCATCTTCTGATTAAGAAAAAAGCACAGCTTACACATAGATATTATACATCTGCTGATAGGAAGATAATTTCAAAGACGTAAAAGGAAAATGAAACTCTTCTTACAAGAAATGATGCACAGTATTTCATTCATATTTAGGTGACAGAACCAAGATTGTATGCAGTATTTACAATACCTTGCCTTATATCACAACATAGGATTTGCTCCTAACCAATCTACTCTGAATATCTGTATATGGAATTCTATGCTATAATATGGGGTAAGTCTGTTGAAACTTGCCCTGGGGCTCTTCATTCTTAGCCGAACCCTATAATGTATTGGTGGGTTTGTGACCTTTATTCTCAAAGCAAAGAATTAAAATAAAAATCAAGAACAAAAAATAAATCGAAAATACTTGAGCTGGGCTCGGTGGCTCAGCCTGTAATCTCGCACCTTGGGAGGCTGAGGTGAGAAGATTGCCTGAGCCTGCGGGTTCGAGACCCACCTGGGCAGGCGAGACCTCATCTCTACAATAAATCAAAAATTAGCTGGGTGTGGTAGCGCGCGCCTGTAGTTCCACCTACTTGGAAGGCTGAGGTGGAAGGATCACCAGAGCCCAGTAGGTTGAGGCTGCGGTGGCCGGGAGCAGCCACTGCACTCCAGTCTGCATGACAGAGTGAGACTCCAACTCAAAAAAAAACAAAAAAGAAAATACTTGATATCCTACTCTTTTCTCACCAACAATCATGTTAATATTTATACCATTCTTTAGCATAATTGTCAGTGGAAAAAGATGAGACAAGAGGAAGGATGGGTGAAGGGAAGGGGAAAGCCAGGACCTCAACCAACCAGGTCAGGAGGCCCAGCAGCAACCCAGCAGGCACTGGGTTTCAGTCTGTTAGGGGCTCACAGCAAATGAGGCAGCTCTACAAAGGTAGAACCGCCTCCACCCATACTTTCTCCTTAGTTTCCCTCCTCTAAATTCACCCTGATGCTCACTGACAGTCACTCTCCTCAGCTTCCCTTAGTTTGGTTTTGTCCTTTAGTGCTTTCTTTACCCAGGGGTGGCTTATTTCTGATTGCTAAATAGTCTCTACCCTGGCACTTCTTTGGGACAAAAGAAGTGTTTGTTTTTTTAACCCCCTTTAAGGCTCCCTTTTCTGCTTCTCCCCAAGCCCCAGACATTCTCCTGGCTGTGTATGCCAAGGGTCCCCAGTGCTAGCTTCGGAGGAAGGATGATAGGTCCTCTGAGCTCACAGCCCAATGATGCATGAGAGAGAAGAGACCAAAAGACCCACAGTCATGCCCAACCCTGATGTAGAAGGTACTACAAAGAGCACAGAATCTAGAGTCCTGAGTTTCAGGACAGTCTCTGTTTCTTACTAGCTATAGCCACTCTAAGCAAGTCATTTAACCTCTATGAACCTAGTTCTCCCAAATATAAATGGGGATTAGTCTAAATTGTCTTTCTGACAATTGCATGGGATTGCTGAGAGGACAAATTAGTTAACACAGATAAAAATGTTTGGAAAGAGCAAAGACGTGTGTACAGGTTTATTGCTGTAATCACCCTCAGAGATATTTTAGTCAGGACTCTCTCTCTGGAAGATCATTGAAAACCCAAGTTAGTCTAAGGAGACGGAGAAACAAAGGGTGCTGGGTTTAAGGGACTCATAGCCAAAATGTCCAGGGTAGACACTTAGGCCTGGTCGGTTCAGGGATCACACAGTGTCCTTTGACTCAGTTTCTCTGCATCCTGGGCTCTGCCATGGACTGGGTGTCTGCCATTCACTGTTGGGCTCCGTGTGATGCTGTGTGACTGCTTCGGGCTCCCATTCTCTTCAGTCCAAATCCAGTGGGAAAGAGCGTGTCCCAGAACCTCTCACTCCAATCCTGAAGCTCATTCTACTTTGATCAATTGGGTCACATGTGCACCCATAAGCCAATCACTGTGGCTGGAGGGATCTTAGGTGCTCACTGGGGCTGAGCCCAGCTTCTGGTCCTGGATCCAGAGACTTTGCGGTCCTCACGATCAGAGCTGCATGGACTGAGCCAGAAAGGAATGGCTCCCAGGATGCTGAAAGGAAGAACGAACGCAGGCTGGGCAGGATGGTCACAAATCAGTCCACTTCCGAAGTCAAGGAATTTGTGATGAGACCCAATCTGGAAACAAGGAGTAAGCGGAGGATTAGAGATGGAGAGTGCCCCAGCTAAGGACGTGAGAGGCAGAACTAGGGGAACTCCTGAATGAAAACAGCAGATAGCATGAGGAAACATCCAGAGCTAATGTGTGCCTGCCTCACACAGCTTTGGAGCTCCAGAATTGGACAGCTCCTATATAGAAAAGGCAGCAAGAGCAACTACTGATACAAAGAAACGTTACTAAAATGATAAAATGACTTCGACTCTGCAGCTAGGGGTTGCCATTCACATCCAGAGGCAGGACTACATCTCAGAAATTCTCCCCAGATGAAGTGCCCCCCGCCCCCAGCAAGCATCCTCACACTTGTTTTTCAGACCCTTCCCTGTTTGCCACTTGACCCTGAATAACATGCCTCACTCTCCGCCATTACATACCCTCCCGCCTCTTTAAATCAAAAGCTGATGCACATCCCTAGACCGGCTGCGGTGGAGGCGGCATCCAGCCAGTTGTACGCTCGCCCGCTGGCCAAGGACATCGGCAATGTGAAGTGGACTCTGATACATCTGCCTGAGAGATTTTTAAGGTCATTGTGCTTGTTGCATGTGGCTTTTGTGTTCTGAACACTTCAGAATTTTGCATAATGGGCAGCGTGGAAAAGCAAACATTTCCCTCTTTTTTTTTTTTTTTTTTTGTCTGCCAAATTCCATGGAAGGATATAAAAAGTCCAACATTTTTTATGAGAAGGAAATCGTCATACGCTGAATATCTTTTTAAAATAAGCCTATTATTGTTCAAAATATGAAGTCATCTATCAACTGTAGTTGTCTTTTTTGGCTATCTGGTCATTTTGGAATGAAAGAGAACCCAAATGTATCACTAGGACTTCAGCTCTGCACATGATGAGCTTGGCTCTTCCTCTAATGCTAGTTTTAACTCAGCATGATTCTCTTCATCCAGAAGGTCAATTCAGCTGTTCACAAACCAATAAAATGGCATGTTTGCCCTTGTCTTTATGTTTTCCCTTTTGTTTGATTAATTATTATCTGGACACGGGAATTTAAAATTCATAAGGTATATAAACAGACACATTGCAATGCAAGTCTCAGTTCTATCCATAAGCCCCAGGCTTCCTGTCCTAAGTATCTGTGTGTCTGTCCACACACATAGATGTTCCATGCCTATACAAATGTTATATATACACGAACGTTTTAATATAAATGAAAACATGAAATACACACAAAGGGCACATGCTTATTTTCCCACAACGTTCTTAGTTGCATAGTACATGTTTTTCTGCAACCTGCTTTTTGCTTTTTCTCTATTGTACAGTTTGCATTAGAGAACATTTCAAATCACCGCACATGGGATTCTCTTTTACAGCTGCTACCGATGGGCTGTGCTTTGCTAATTATGAACTATGTTGTTAGGTGAATTCCTAGTGGTAGAACTGCTAGGTCGACTGTTAGGTGTATTTTATTGTATTTTTAAAATTATATTAATTTCTGAAGATTGAGTAAAGTCACATGGTACAATAATGAAAGCTATAAAAGAGTATTTAGGAAAAAGCAAGATTCCTGAAGACCATTGTATGAAAGCCATTCATTCAGTTCCCATTCCTAGGACAACTTCTGTTACCATATTCTTTTATATATGCCAAAAAATATATGTTCTATGTCTTTCTTTTTCTTACTTAACCATAAATCTTGGCCTTTTGGCTATATTTCAGTACGCAAAGGGAATTTCCTTCTTTTATGCAGCTGAGTAGCATTCTGTGGAGGGGTGTGACATACTTTAATCTACCCAGTCTTCCTTTGATGGATGTTTAGGCTATATCCAGTTTTTTTGTTTGTTTGCTTTGCTAATTCAAATAATGCTATAATAAACAACCTTCTATACATATTATTTGGCAAATGGACAAATATGTCCCTAAAAGGATACATTTCTAGAAATAAAACTATTAGGTCAGAGGGGAGCTATATATATATATTTTTTTTTTTTTTTTTTGAGTTGGAGTCTCACTCTGTCGCCCAGACTGGAGTGCAGTGGCCACTCCCAGCCACCGCAGCCTCGACCTGCTGGGCTCCAGCGATCCTTCCGCCTCAGCCTTCCAAGTAGCTGGAATTACAGGCATGCGCTACCATGCCCGGCTGATTTTTTGATTTATTGTAGAGATGAGGTCTCACTGCCCAGGCGGGTCTCGAACCCGCGGGCTCAGATAATTCACTCACCTCAGCCTCCCAAAGGCGCGGGATTACAGGCTGAGCCACCGAGCCCGGCTGGGAGCTATATTTTAAAATATGGTAACTATTGTCAAATTGCCTGCTGTAGAGTTTGTACCAATTTACATTTCTAATAGAAATGTATAGGAGTGACTGTTCCCCACATTCTTATTTTAACAGAACACACATAATAAGATCTTTGCCTTACTTAGAGGTCAAATGGTATATTAGTCTGGGTGTATCTTTGTATGAATAAGCATCTTTTAAAATGTTTAATAGGTATTTACACTTTTTCTTCTGTGATCTGACTATTGATATTGTCTTTTTTTCTAATGGTTTGCTATTCTCATTTTTCTTGATTTGTAAGGGATTTTTATATATTAAGAAAGTAGTTCTTTTTGTGGATTATACATTACAATTTCCCATTCAGCTTTTGACTATTATTTGTTCTGTCATGTAGAAATAATGATTTTTATATAGTCTAATTGTAAGTTTCTGCTGTTACTGGTTTTATGACATACTTAGAAATGCCTTCCCCACTCAGAAATTGTTGTTTTAATTTTTTCATGTCCTTCTCTGGTATTGCTTTAAATTTTTATAGATTTCACATTTTAAATTTTTGTAGATATTAATAAATCATCCTGCAAAAAGATTATACCAACCCATATTCCCAGAGACAGTATGTGTTTACTCTTTGATGTGTCTGTTGCTTATCTCTTATGAATTGTCCATCCTTCTTAAGTCTAACATCCTTGAGAACAGAAGCTAAAGCTCATATTTAATGAATTTCCAGTCATATTTCCAAGCACAGAGGTGTGTACATGAAGGACAATTAACAGAGTTGTTTTTGGTTTTTCTTTCTTTAACTTGGAATAATTTCAGGCCAAGAAGGGGTGGCTGCATCACATGCCTGCACACCGCCATGTCCACAACTGTACTATCTGAAACCACATGTTTTTTGAAGCACAAATTAGGAATAAAAGTCTATTTTTAGATTTGTTCATTTATTTGTATATAAATGTTTGCAAAGTATAATAGTAAAAAAAACCACACACACCTTTAAATTGGTATCACAAATCTTCTTTACTGAGGTGATATGAATGCATGAAATTGGAGCTACTTCAGAAAATCCAAACTGCTATAAATTAGGAAACCCAAGGAACTGCATTAATTCCTAAAAACTGGGTTCCTGGAAGAAGTAGAGAAAGCAAAGAGAGTGACCACTGCATACCTGAAAGTATGTTTAACACCTAAATAGTATGTTTACTTTTGCGTAGGAGGAAACTGACTTGGCACATAATATATGGGATTTTAGTATCTATGAACCTGATGGCTCCCAGAAGACAAATCTCTCTCAAGCAGCCTACGCTTCTTGGGCTTATATGTAAGTGCAGTTCATCCTGGTTAAAAAAAAAAAAAAAAAAAAAGACAACCGGGCTTGGTGGCTCAGCCTGTAATCCTGCGACTTTGGGAGGCTGAGGTGAGTGGATTGCTTGAGCCTGTGGGTTCGAGACCTCATCTCTACAATAAATTTAAAAATCAGCTGGGCATGGTAGCACATGCCTGTAATTCCGGCTACTTGGAAGGCTGAGGCAGAAGGATCGCCGGAGCCCAGCAGATAGAGGCTGCGGTGGCCAGGAGTGGCCACTGCACTCCAGTCTGGGTGACAGAGTGAGACTCCAACTCAAAAAAAAAAAAAAAGACAAAATGTCATCAAATATGGCATTCAACATATTCAAACGCCTTCTAAAGAATTCAACCCAGCCGGGCTTGGTGGTTCAGCCTGTAATCCCTCACTTGGGGAGGCTGAGGTGAGTGAATTGCCTGAGCCCGCGGGTTCGAGACCCACCTGGGCAACTTGGCGAGACCTCATCTCTACAATAAATTAAAAATTAGCTGGACATGGTAGCGCGCGCCTGTAGTTCCAGCTACTTGGAAGGCTGAGGCGGAAGGATCGTCAAAGCCCAGCAGGTTGAGGCGGCGGTGGCCAGGATCGGCCACAGCACTCCAGTCTGGGCAACAGAGTGAGATTCCAACTAAAAAAAAAAAAAAAATTCAACCCTCTTCCCCATTACACTGGCAAAAAAGTAGACAAGAATTATATAAATTATTAGAGAAAAATGTTGGGTAAAAATCATGTTTATATCTTTCTAAAATTACTAAGTTTTCTCAAAGAATAGGTCCAAGCTTAGTCTTCCCTTCCTAAGACTCGGAAGTCTTCATGGTGGGAGGTTTCACAGTTAAGAGACTAAGGGCCTTATATGATGTTGTGGACAGGTGTTGTCTATTGTCTGCTCAGCAGGTTTTCTCTTCTTCTGATATCAGCCATTCAATATTTCTCAAAAGAATCACTTGTCTCAAATTTCTTTGTTTTTTCTTAGTGTGGTTGATCTCATTCACAGAGGAATCGACATGTTATTAAAGCAAAGAAGATACCTGTATTTTATTCCTTAGCTATGTTGGTACTTCATGAGCCGGTATGTGGTCCCAATCACATTCAGTGAGACCTAATCCTGGGACTAGTACTGGAACTGTTGGGAAAAAAAGAAGCACTCTTTCTGCTGGGATGGCTAAGCTGAGAGAAATGGTGTCAAGGACCTGCTTGAGAATGAAACCAATAGAGAGCAAGGAAGGCTAAGTGATAGAAGTTATTGAGTCCTAAAGACATAGTATGAACCCCTAGGTATAACTATCCTGAAGACATGTGCTGTGTAGCTTTGAAATGATTCCAAATACAATGTGCTGAGTGACATATGTTTCACTGAGACAAGAACATGGATTGTGTTCTCCCCTCCCCGTGAGGATGTTATATCACACCTTATCAGACCACTTATGTGAGTTATTTGTCTCTTAACTACTAGACTCCAAAATAAGTATAAACTCAAGATTTTTTTTTTTTGAGTTGGAGTCTCACTCTGTCGCCCAGACTGGAGTGCAGTGGCGGCTCCCGGCCACCGCAGCCTCTACCTGCTGGGCTCAGGCGATCCTTCCGCCTCAGCCTTCCGAGTAGCTGGAACTACAGGCACTCACTACCATGCCCAGCTGATTTTTTGATTTATTGTAGAGATGAGGTCTCACCTACCCAGGCGGGTCTCAAACCCGTGGGCTCAGGCAATCCACTCACCTCAGCCTCCCAAAGGCACGGGATTACAGGCTGAGCCACCAAGCCCGGCAAACCCAAGATTTTGACAGACAGATTGAGAGCTCAGGCTGTGGCAGAAAATTTAAGAAAAGATATAATGGCATTGAGAAATATTTGAAATAGATTCCTGGAAAAATTTTAAGACTCAAATTTCTGAGAGATTGTAAATGTAGGATGGGAATCCTCACTTGTTAAAATGGTCTCTGTTTTGAAGCAAGAAAACCCTTTAGACCAGTGGCTCTAGATACATTTGTATATCAGAATCACCTGGAGAGATGATATATACACATACAGTTTTCTAAATCCTATCCTTCCGATTTACAACTGACCTTCTAACCCCAGGATTCCAAAACAAGGCTAAAGGTCAAATGTATGGGTTTTTAAAAAAATGAATATATGTGGTCTGTATTTGTGCCATTGTCTCATTAAATCTTCACAGTAAACATATGGAGTAGGTACTACTAGGCTATGGAATAATTAAATTGTTATATTTGCATTTATAGATCAAGAATATAAGGTTTAAAGAATTTCAGCATCATTCTCAGCGTCATATGGCAGGGAAAACCCATGACTCCAAGCCCAAGACTCTTAACCTTCAACCTGTTTACAAATACAGATATGACTACTATAACAATTATGACAGTGTCATATATGATGCACAAAACCAATAATGAACTTTAATATCTTTAGAATTGAGTAGAATAATACTACTCACAAAGGTAAAATAAGCTTCCTAAAAAATAAAAACACGTGTTATAGAGAACTGGAAGAAATCTTTATTCAAACCTCAAAATCTAGTTCTGGGAAGAAAAGATGAAAGGGAGAAAGGGAAGGAAGGAGGAAGGAAGGGAAGAAAAGAAAGAAAGGCTATTGCCCATTTATTTAAAAGGTGTACATATAAGCCGGGCTCGGTGGCTCAGCCTGTAATCCTGCGCCTTTGGGAGGCTGAAGTGAGTGGATTGCCCGAGCCTGCGGGTTCGAGACCCATCTGGGCAACTTGACGAGACCTCATCTCTACAATAAATCAAAAATTAGCCAGGCATGGTAGCGCGCGCCTGTAGTTCCAGCTTCTTGGAAGGCTGAAGCAGAAGGATCGCTGGAGCCCAGCAGGTCAAGGCTGCGGTGGCCGTGAGAGGCCACTGCACTCCAGTCTGGGTGACAGAGTGAGACTCCAACTCAAAAAAAAAAAAAAAAAAAGTGTACATACAAGAAACCCTATATTCTCAATTATGAAAGAAACCTATATCTCCTCTCTTCCTTTAATAGCTAATTCAAGTCCCAACAGATGCATGGTAATCATCACAGCCTTCCTCATTAAAAGCAGAAAATAGCGATTCCAAAGAGTCAACATAATATTTATTTCGGGCAGTAATTAAGCAATCCTAAAGTTCTCTATTTCCCCCCAACATTTTCATTCATACCATTGTCCTAAATGCTAATGCACGGGTCCAGAGAGTGTTATCCCACAGGTGTCTTATATATGTCATCAATAGCCATAATAATGGGCAGAGGGAGTAGATTTTCTAGTTTGTAAATTACACAATCTCTTCTCTTTTCTTCTTGCTCTAACTAACTCTAATTGAACAACCCCAAAAATAAAACTTGATGAATTTAATACTCATTAACCTCTTCATCAGAGGATAGAACCAAAGAAAACACAAATCCTTTTTGGAAACAGATAGGATACAAAAAAATCAATGAACCATCTAGAAAGAGTAGCTGTCAGTATACTATGAGGGAAAGATAATGTTGAGAAAACACAATTGTGAGTGCTTGAAAATGCAGTTTAAATATTTCCCTCCACAGTGGGAACAAAAATGACTACACCATCCCCAGTTCGCTCCCAGTTCTGAGTCACTTTTCCTTTCCTAGGACATGCTTACTGAGAAGTTATATTTTTATTTATTAACAAAATCAGGAAAACCTCTTGACAGGTTATTTATGTCACAATTCTATGCTAGTGTCAGTGGGTTTTGTCTAAGCAGATCTTCTGTCTTTCATCTCTGGCCATCAGAGCCCCTAATGGCATTGATAGACCGCCGGAAGTGTTTTAATGGCATGCATCTGATACATCACTGGTTGCCAACATCCATATGCTTTTGCAAAATGTCCTGCTGACGGCTACTGAAAAGCTAATGGAAAAAAATCACTCTTTGATAATAAAACATCAATGCTTGACTTTCTGGCTTAGTAATGTTTTTTCACATTAGGGATGACACATAGGAACCTGTCATGATGTCTCTCCAAGTGATATTCATACTTAAAATTGTCCTTCAACAATTTCTGATAACGGTAACTTGTGTAAGAATAACTTTACAGACACTTAGCATGTTAAAGTTTTGGCAGGTCTTTCATGTTTTTGTATTCACATTCCCTCTAATTTATGGCAAAGAGATCTTTTTGGTTCTCCGAATAATAGGAAAGTATTATGACATTCATTCATTCATTCCTTCTTTCAACTCATCTGTTGATCCCTATTATGTGTCAGTCACCTCCACAGAGAGTACATGAATAAAACTCATCTCAGACTTACTTCCTCACCGTCTAGGAAGAGTGAGAAATAACATGCAAACCATTAAAAGGCAATACCAGCCTAAATAATCAAATCATGTACCATAAGCTTGGAAGGAGTGCAATGTATCCAACTGCTTAGGAGACTGAGGGAAGTCTTCTCAGAACAGGTGATATCTGTGCTGAATATTGATATAAAGGTAAGACTCAACTGGGAAGACAAGGGGAGGATAGATCCCAAATACGTGCAAAAACAAGACATGTTAAAGAACACATTCTTGGGGTCTGGAAAGTACATTAGCAGAACTAAATACCAGTGTATAGAAATAGTACTATAAATATAGGTAGATTCTCGATCTTCCATACAGCCCTGCAAGCTCTCTTCCAGGAATATTTCTGATAGAACTCAAATCACTCTATGAAAAAGATACCTGCACTTGCATATTTATTGCAGCATTATTCACATTAGCAGAAATATGAAAGTAACTGTGCTGCCCATCAAAACTGGACTGGATTTTAAAATGTGGTTCATATACACAATGGAATATGTATAAAGAAGGCCAAAATTATGAATTTCACAACAACTTGGATGGGCTTAGAGTCTATAATACTGAGTGATCTATCACAGAAACAAAGAACTGTGTGTCACGTGTTCTCACTCATAAGTAGACCATAATACTATAAGAAAGGGCTTGGCAGTAGTGGGAAACTGCGGGGTGGCGGGAGGAGACAGGATTGACAGTAGTGGAAACTGTGGAGAGTAAGGGAGCACACCTCATCAACAAGGGTACCTGAATAATGAACATTTGTATACCTAACGCTGAATTGAACCCCACATTTTTAAATTAAAAATTAAAAAATATATATCTAGGTAGATTTTTTTTTAATCAATATTTTTTATTTTGATATTGTGGGGTACAGTTAAGGGTTAGGTATACAAATATGCTTCATTCAGGCCCCCTTGTTGATAACAGGTGTCTCCCCATCCCCAGACAGATGTTTACTACCATTAGTCCTATCCTCCCCCCATAGTTTCCCACCACTGTCAGTCATTTTCTTATGGTAGTGCGTTGAATGATCAAGGTCCACTATATGACTGAGAATATGTGATACGCAGATCTTTGTTTCTGTGAGAGGTCACTCAGTATTATAGACTCTAGCTCCATCCAGGTTGCTGCGAAATTCATGATTTTGTTCTTTTTTATGGCTGTATAGTATTCCATCATGTATATGTACCACATTTTTTTAATCCAGTCCTTTTGATGGACAGTGTGGTTGTTTCCAGGTATTAGGTAGATTCTAATGGGTCTTCTGTGTCATGCTAACAAGTTTGGGTGTTACATTGTCATCAAAAGGAGCTCTTTATTAAAGAGTTTTATAACAAGTCAGTGAAAAGCTCAAAACAATGGTATGTTGTCAGTATTACCTTATCTCACTAAGATAAAAACAAGACAAAACAAAAATAAGATTGGTCACTCTGTGGCATGAGAAACTTCCTTGAAGTACAAAGAAGTATTTACTGACAGTAACATTTGCTAAATATTGCAAAGTCTCCCTGGGGAGGTTGGAAAAACACCTCAAGAGGTCATTGAGAATAGACCAAATTATAATTTATCTTAGGTGCTTCAGATATGATTACCCGTTAGTGCAAGGGTTTGACTCTGAGTGTCTTCCACGCTTGCAGTTGTATTGCTCATAGAATATTGTAGTGAATAGAGTTCTGCATTGGTTAGCAATTTGTACTTGATACTGTGGTTGCAGATTGATTACAAGATTATAGAAGCAGAATATTCACTTTAGAATTATGCATAGAAGGAACACTATATGCATGGGAAACCATCTGGTGAAGATAGAGCAACTTGGCTTATAAGATAGGTACGTTTTCCCTTTACTCTGTCATAGGCTTGTGCTATGACCTTGATGTAACTCTATTTTTTAAGGCTATCTGAACACTAGAGCAGGTATCATCAGGGATGAGAAAACACAATAATGAGCAATAGTAGGAATAAAGGAACTCATCCTAGATTAGCTCACTATGTAGGGGCGTCTTGCGTCATTGCTCAGAAAATTACTTAAAACTAGCTATTATTGAAGGTGCCCTCTGAGACTATTAATAATCTCCAGAAATGTCATAGCTTTAGAGTTTAGAAAGTACATTTATATGCATTACCTTAGCTGTTGTTCTCCAAAACACTGAGGTGAACAAGGCTTTTACAAATGAGGACACTGAAGCTGAGAGAATGTGATAATCTGCTACAGTCTACCACAGTTACTAAGTGGCATAAATGGATTTAACTTCTCTCAAAAAGACTCTCTCAGAGAAACTTTATCTAAGTTTTAGTCCATGTAATCTTTCCAAACTAAAGAAACAATCATTTGAAGGAATAGGGAAAAGAGAGAAAAGAAATCAACGGTCAAAATATAATGATATTAAGTAAGACAAAACCTAGAAACCAGAACTTGATTGCATTATCAGGGTCATGAATAAGACCGAAGCATGTCATCAGTTTACAAATACCTATTTTTGGTAAATAATAGTCTTAGAACAAAGAGAAATATCTTAAGACACTGATGAGATAACACATTAAAGAGGGGCAAAAACAAACTTTTTTTTTTGAGTTGCAGTCTCACTCTTGTTGTCTAGGCTGAAGTGCAGCGGCACGCTCATGGCCACCGAAGCCTCCACCTGCTGGACTTTGGCGATCCTTTCACCTCAACCTTCCAAGCAACGGAACCACAGATGCACACCACCTCATCCGGCTAGTTTTTTGTGACTTACTGTAGAGACGAGGTCTCACCAAGTTGCCCAGGCTGATCTTGAACCTGCGGGTTCAGGCAATCCTCTTACCTCGGCCTCCCAAAGTGCTGGGATTACAGGCTGAGCCACCGCACCTGGCCTAAAAACAAACATTTAAAAAATATATATTAACCATAATGATCAGAGTTCTGATGTAGTTCCATGTGACATATCTCATTAATAATATAAAAAATACTTACTATAAAATAAAATATTTCATTAAACTATGCATAACAACTGAATTTTACTGAAACTAAAATACCATTGACTATAAGTTGTACTGTTACTTTAAGTCCTACCAATAAAGAAAATATACTGCCAATTGAACTGCAATATGTCATTGATTTTAAGACATGTCATGATGTCAGGGATGCTGAAAGGAGAAAAAAATCTGCATTTTAAAACGTATGAAAGATAGTGGTTGCATATATTAGACTGGGAGTTTAATAACAGCTGGAAGCACTGAGGGGGTATATCAACCTTGAGTCTCAAATGAGTCTTTTCTGAGTTGGATTTTATGTGAATACAGAACCTCCTACACAGTATCGAAGATGCTATGGTCCAGGAGCTTAGTTTTATGTTAGAAACAACTTTAGAGGTAGAAGGCAGAGGGTTTTGTTCTGAGAAATCACATACAAGGGGATAATAGTAGAAGACAAATGCTTTACTAACACAAAATACTCTAAAAACCATGAAGTATGAGGCTGGGCTCATCAACAAGGACATGGGATAGTGCTCTGACCTGTAAAAGTCAAATACAGGGACTAGTCAATTGATTCTGGGCTATGTAGACTCCAAGGCCTAAAAGAAACCGGTGACCAAAGTATCCAGGTGCCTTTGTACTAATCTAGCTTGTTAAAGAAACTTTAATGTAATGTATCCTAAAAGTAATATTTTTCTATCAAAAGGTTAAAATATTTTTAAATGTGACAAGTACTGTAAAATTTCTTTCTAAAATATTATAATAGTTTATAAGCACTAAAGTGCACAAAAATTATTTTTCCCCATAACCCAACCAATTCTGGGAATTATTAGTTATTAAATGATTATAAATATAATACATTAAACATGAACATTATATCTCAATTCAAGTTTTAACATCATTCACAAGGTTTAGAAAATTCTTATTTGTTTGATCATCTGAATTTACTCTTTCAAATTACCTGTTAATAGGTTTTGTGAACCGGGTTCGGTGGCTCAGCCTGTAATCTAGCGCTTTGGGAGGCTGAGGTGAGTGGATTGCCTGAGCCAGCGAAGGCAACTTGGCAAGACCTCATCTCTACAATAAATACAAAATCAGCCGGGCGTGGTAGCGCTCGCCTGTGGTTCCGGCTACTCGGAAGGCTGAGAAGGAAGGATCGCCGGAGCCCAGCAGGTCGAGGCTGCGGTGGCCGGGAGCGGCCACTGCACTCCAGTCTGGGTGACAAAGTCAGAATCCAAAACAAAACAAAACAAAAAAATAGGTTTTGTGCGGTTTCCCAGTGGATTGTCTTTATTGATTTGTAAAAATGTTTTATATATCACAGATATAGTGATAGATAGATAGATAGATAAACAGCAGGTTTTTTCTTGATCTGTCATTTATCCTTTAATGTTATTTCCAATATTTTTTTACCACACCAAGTTTTTAAAATTTTACATAATAATATATATTAATCTTTTTCTTTATGATTTGAGTTCTATGTCATACTTAAAAGACATTAGTTACTTGAAGATAATAAAGTATTGCTTTTAGTATTTTAATTGTTTTTATGTTTCGATATTTAATTCAGTGGAATTTATTTTTATATCTTATACAAAGTTGATTTTTAACTTTTTATTTTCAAAGAGAAATCCATTTTTCCTAACATTATTCATTATAAAATACATTCCTACTCCATAGATTTCCAATGAAATTTTTCTTTTCATATCTTTATGGACTCTATTTACTGTTTCATTCATTTATTTGTTCATTATGTGCTAATGCCATAATGTTTTAATTATATCATAATTTTTTAATATCTGGTAAATTGAGTCTCTACACAATAAAATCCCTTTCAAAACAATTTTTCAGCAATCTTGCACATATAGTCTTTCAGACAATCTAAAAAACAAAAAAGAAAACAAAAATAAAAATTTGGCATAATTCCTTGCACTGACTGCCCACCAAACATTACAGTTATAAAGGGGGTTTCAGAAGATTGACATACAAATTTGAGAAAGATGATATCCTGACACATACATGTATTTAGGCCTATATCTTTTCAGGCAAAACCTCATTGCTGACTTTACAAAGATGTATGTTCTTCTTGATGCATTTAGTTTGGGACTTTTCACATTCTTTGTTGATATCATTGAAATTCAAAAAATTAATATTAACTATCTGTTGTTGATATAAACTATTTCTATGTCTTCCAAACAATGTTGTGAACTGTATTATTAGCTTAAATACTATTTAATTTAGATCTATTTAATTTTCTAAGCATGTTGTTATATTTTCTTCATATAATAATGATGAAGTTTTTTCCTAATACAGATGCCTCTAATTTATTGTCTGATTGTGTTAACTAGAAAGAATCTTCAGAACAATGTGAAAAAAATGATGATAGCATTTTATATTTTTCTTCCTGGATTTAATGGAAATACATTCAGTATCTAATGTGATGTTTGTTGTTTATATCTAATAATATTTCTCATATTTAGAAATTTTCCATCTTTTTCTATTTGTTTTTGAGCTTTCATCAAGAATACCTGTTATGCTGGGCTCGGTGGCTCAGCCTGTAATCCCGCGCCTTTGGGAGGCTGAGGTGAGTGGATTGCCTGAGCCCAGGCTCGAGACCCGCCTGGGCAGCGAGACCTCATCTCTACAATAAATCAAAAAATCAGCCGGGCGTGGTAGCGCGCGCCTGTAATTCAGGCTACTCGGAAGGCTGAGGCAGAAGGATCGCCGGAGCCCAGCAGGTCGAGGCTGCAGTGGCCGGGAGCGGCCACTGCACACCAGTCTGGGTGACTGAGTGAGACTCCAACTCAAAAAAAAAAAAGAATACCTGTTAAATTGTTTAGAGATTTCTCAAAGAACTAAAAATAGCTTTGCCATTTGACCCATCATCCTACTATTGGTTATATATCCAAAGGAACCCAATTACTCTACCAAAAAGACACCTGCACTCGTATGTTAATCATAGCACTAACCAACCACAAGAGCAAAAACAGAGACCCAACCTAGATACCCATCAACATTAGACTGGATGAACAAAACATGATACATATATACCATAAAAAACCATGCACTCATAAAAAAGAAAATCGGCCAGCCATGGTGGCTTAGCCTGTAATCCCAGCACCTTGGGCGACTTGGTGAGACCTTGTCTGTACAATAAATCATAAAAACTAGTCAGACGTGGTGGTGTGCGTCTGTAGTTCCAGCTACTTGGAAGGCTGAGGTGGAAGGAAAGCCTAAGTCCAGCAGGTGGAGGCTGCTGTGGCGGTGAGTGTGCCACTGCACTCCAGCCTGGGTGACAAGAGTGAGACTTCAACTCAAAAAAAAAAAAAAAGAGAACAAAATCATGTCCTTTGCAGCAACATGGACACAGTTAGAGACCATTATCCCTAGTGAATTATTACATAAACAGAAAACTGAATACTACATGTTCTCCCTAATAAGTGGGAGCTAAACAGCAAATACTCATGGGCACAAGTCCAGGAAAAACAGACACTGGGGTACTCCTAAAGAGGGGAGGGGAAGAGGGGAGTAAGTGTTGAAAAAATACCCACTGGGTATCATGCCCACCGTGAGGGTGACAGGTTCAGTAGAAGCCTAAACCTCACCATTATGCAGTATACCTATGTAACAAACATGCACAGGCACCCCTTGGGGAAAAAAAAGCGCAAATTTGTTAATGTGCTATCCTATTTGATTACACTAATTTGTTAAAATGGTTTAAAGCATGCTTGCACTCTTAGAATAAATCCCACTTGAAGATGAGGTATTTCTTTATGTAATTTTAATGTACCCTTTAATATGTCTGCACCTACAGTCATAAGACACGTTCCTTTTTTTTTTTTTTTCCTTCTCTTGTTGTTGAGCTCAAGCATCTCCCATCCTACAAGCACTGTGGGAATTGTTCAGCTTATAACTTTCCAGTCATTCTTGGTGCCACTTTGTGGAGCTTCACTTTATGTATGCTCAGCAGTTTCAAGGAAGTCCTATGTAGGTTTTGGAGCTTTTGTTTCTATGCAGGTTCTTCATTTCTGGAAATATGCGTTGCCATTTCCGGCCACTTTTGTCTCCCCAAACTCCAATCTACGTCTCCACAATTCACTGAGTCTTTGTGTTACCTCTTCTACCTTCGCCTGTGTCTGAAAATTGCCTGCAAGTATAAAGCCAAGATCTTAGGGCTTACCTCATCCATTCCTTCTCTCAGAGAGCATGGTGTGTTCTGTCTGTTGTCCAATATCTTAAAATAGTTGTTCCATATATTTTGTCCAGTTTTAGTGCAGAAAGTTAAATCTGGTTCTTGTTACTCCTCCAAAGATGAAAGCAGAATTCCTGTTACCCTTTTTATAATAGATATTTAACACTCTTTTTCATTCCTTCAGTACTTAATTATTTGTTCAGTTTTTGTATTTGTCATCTTTTCTTGATGCAATTTGTTTGATTTTGATTTTCTTATAAAATTCATGTAGATTCAGTTTCAATTTTCTTTTTCTTTTTTTGTTTTTTTTTTTGTGTGTGTGTTGAAGTCTCACTCAGTCGCCCAGACTGGAGTGCAGTGGCCGCTCTCGGTCACTGCAGCCTTGACCTTCTGGGCTCCAGCGATCCTTCCACCTCAGCCTTCCACATAACCGAAACTACAGGCGCGCAAACTACAGGCGCGCACTACCACGCTCGGCTAATTTTTTATTTATTTTAGAGACAAGGTCTCGCCAAGTTGCCTAGGTGGGTCTCAAACCCGCGGTCTCAGGCAATCCACTCACCTCAGCCCCCCAAAGCGCTGGGATTACAAACTGAGCCACCCAGTCCGGCAATTTCAATTTTCAAATGGTCAAATAATACTCTCCTCCATTAACAAAATTGCCAGATTTAGCAAATAATAACATAGAACATACAGTTAAACTTGAATTTCAGATGAACCATATGCATAATAATATCACATATTATTTAATTTGTATATATTACTTTTTGTAAATATGTATTGCATATTTACATTTAAAAAGATTTATTGTCAATCTGAAATTTAAATTTAACTAGGCATATGGCATTTTATCTTGCAAGGCTATCCATTAAATATATTTTTTAAAAAAATAGTCTTGGTTTTATTGATGAAGTCTAGTTAAGCACTATATTTAAAAGTATAGTTATATCCACTTTATTAATTTCTTGCTTTCTTGCTTTTACCTGCAATTTATTTTTTATTTTTTCTAAGTTTCCTAGGTTAGGTGTTTCCTAAAGTAAGTGTTTGATTCATTTGTATTCAAATAAAAATTTTGAAGTCATGAATTTTATTTTGAGTGTTTAGCTCTAGTCACATCATGGAGATTTCTCAATGAAGAGGGCTGATTTGCATTAATTGCTAAAGCATTTGAATTTTTTGTTGTTGTTTCCTCTTGATTCAAGAGTCATTTAGAAGAGTTTTTTTTTAATTGAAGTGGGTTTTTATTATCTTGTTTACCATGGAAAGCCAATGTTTTGGGTTTTTGGTCAAAGAATGTGTCCTCCAAGTGTTTCAGTTTGGGGAAGAAATATTGGAGCATTTTGTAGGCCAAGCATATAATTAAATCTTGTATATGCTCTGTGAGCATAAGGGGAAAATATGTATTTTCTGTTTATTGAGGTCAAATAGAAAAGTGTAACAAAGTTAGTTAATAGTTCTATTTAAATCTTTCAAATTCATACTTGTTTTTGGCTCAGTTCACCTTGAACAAGTTGCTGATAAATATTGAACTTTTGTTCAAGAACTGCCAATGCTATAAGCTTTGTTCTCCATGACTTATGAAGCATTTTAAAACATGGCTGAATTTTTATGAAAACGTGTCCTTTTACAAAGATTTATAACATAATATATCACAGAAGGCTAATTAGACCCTTGTTCAGAAGATAGTAAAGGCCAAAAACATGAATGAGATTCTGTAAAGTGCCTCGTACAATTCGCCAAAGTCACACTTGCCCTCTTCCACGTTTCCACTCAAAAAGCATAGTGTTCATTGTTTTCACCCATAGACTGTAGAAGGGATACAGAGAAGGCTTTTGTAAGGTTTTAAGTTAGCTTCCAAGGTAAAGGTCTGGAAAGGCAAAAATCAGAATTTTACCCTCTTTTAATAAATTGGAGAAATAAACTAGAAGTTGGATTTGACTAATAAAAACTAGTTAATCACAAAAAGACAGGAAGAATTAGGTCACAGCCATGTGTTGTTATGAAAAATAGCAAGTGGAATTGTTTTCAGTTTTCAGGTGCGGCGATCTCAGATTCTTGTACAATAAAAAGGTTAAAATTTTACCATATGGAGTTTTCCGTTTTCAAGAGCCTTTTAATGAATGGCCCTCATCTTTCAAAGCCTTCCTGAAATAGTGGGCCATGAAGACATATAACAATTGAATCTCACAAAGGAGGCTAGGACTTTCCATCATACATTAATATTCCTTTCTAACTTTTCCTAGTTTCTTGAGGAAACCAGAGCTACCATGCATTGCTAACCTCCATATAGTTGACAATATTAGGTTTCAGGTGCCTTTCAGGATGAGGAGTATTGCATAGTGGTTAAAGCAAAAGCTAAGAAATTAGACGTCCTAGGCTCACTTTATAGCTCTGACACACGCTTTCTCTCTAAGGCTCCATTCCTCAATTTGAAATGAGGAGGATGATGATGATAATGCCTTCCTCTAAGAATTATAGGAAATGTTTTTACAAAACAATCTCCACAAACCTGACACTGAATAAATATTACCTATTGTTAGAGTATATTTTGTGAATATCACACCTGGATTTAGCAGAATCTGTGAATAGATATGGTTTTCACGTGGTTTCTTTAAGGCCCTCTAACAACCTGGTCCTGGAGCATTTCAGGAGCAGTGCCATCTGGGTCTTTTACAATTGGCAATCCAAACAAATTATGGAGCTGATCACTGGTGCTGCTCTAATTATTGCAATTGTATATCATTTTAGAAAATCGATGGCAGGGATTTATGTGAATCATTGACCAAGTCAACTCAATGACCCCATGTATATAGTACAAATCTCCAAAGGCTGGTCTCCAAAAATTTCTCTCCTACTGATCCAAGAAGGATGTTATTTAGTAACCCACCCTACAAAGAAAAAATTCTGCAATGGGTTTACAAATTCCCTGAGAACCAAGATTCTGTGTTTTGCTTTTTTTCATTTTGTATCCAGCAGCTGGAGCAATGCCTTGTTCATCTTAAATGTACAATAAATATATGTAAACACATTATTGACAAGGATATTGAACATACTTTAAAATAATATACTTCAAAAAATTCTTAAAATTTCACAAAGAAATAAAATTTTGTGATAATTTTATTAAAGCCAGCCTAACCGATGCAAGGGGAACCATCAGGTCTGTTTTTCAGAAATTATGAGGCTTAAAAGGGAAGCAAAAATGGCTGGAGAGGAGACTTGACTTGGCATAATGAAGGACTCATGAGGTTGGCAGTCAGAGCACTTGAGTTTCAGACTCAGCTGAGCTGCTGGGCAAGCCACTTTCTCTCTCTCCAAGCCTCAGCCTAGTTTGTAAAGTAGAAGTTACCATGATAATGTCACAGAAAAATTCAAATGAGACAAAGCATTAAAACGACTTTGAAACCTAGAAAGTTCTGCACAATACAAATTACTATTCAAAAATATGATGCACAAGTACTGTATTCGTTATACCAAGCATATCAGGAATAAGCTTAGTCATAAATGGAAAACTGCAAGATCTGTAGACATTTAGCAAAAATATTTTTTTAAAGAAAAAAATTCAAAAAGTACATCTAGATAACTGATGTTCGTTGTGTAATTTTAAAAAAGAATCTCAAATCATATATACTGCACTCGCTGCTAGGAAAAGTCATTTTGCTTTGTATTCTTTTTTCTCTTCTTTTGTATACAAAATTAAACTTACTAACTGTCTTTATTTATGGAACAAGAAATAGCACCCTCTGCTTACATTGTTCTTTTTCTATCTTATCAACATAGCCCAGAAAATATATGAAATATTCTGGATGGAAGCATTTAAGAATCTCAGAGATGCATATTTTATGATTCTGTGTACAAACATAAAAGTTTGCAGAAGTAAAGAGAAAGAAAAAGAGAAACACATGCACGTGCACAAATATGCAAATTACTTCTAGTGTGTCTCTGAAAAAGCAACTAGGAAAGAATTTAGTAAACTTTCACAGTTGTTTAAATAGCTGAGATAGTTAGCCAATGACACAATTGCTTTGCGAAGGAGTTAAGACCATACTGAAATGCTAGTTGAAACTGCTTTCTTTCCCTAGTTTGGTTTGATGGAGTATTTGTTATAGTGATCCTGATACTTAGAAAATCTTGGTTTTATTGGTGACTATTGTGCAAATAAACCATGAACAATGTGAGTAAATGTTTAGACCAGGGTATAGAGTCTCTTGGTCATGTATTTACAAATGTTTTGTACTTTTATATACACGTACAAACATGGCCATTAAGAAAACACAAAATCTATGGTTTATGCTTTGGGGAATAATTTTTCCAAGGGAGGGAAAAATGTTATTTTCTTAATTTTAAATGGTATAAGCTTTATGTATTATATCCTTTTGGCTAGTGTGCGTGGTAGTTGACCAAACTTCCCTAACACTATTTCTCTTAAAAAAAAAAAAAATCTGGCTAGACTCAGTGGCTCAGCCTGTAATCCCAGCACTTTGGGAGGCCGAGGCAAATGGATTGCCTGAGCCTGCAGGTTCGAGACCAGCCCAGGCAACTTGGCAAGACTTCATTTTACAATAAATCAAAAAAATTACCCAGACGTGGTAGCACACACCTGTAGTTCTAGCAGCTTGGAAAGCTGAGGCAGATGGATCGCCAGAGCCCAGCAGGTCAATGTTGGGATGACCGTGAGCATGCCACTGCACTCTAGCCTGGGTGACAGAGTGAGATTCTAACTCAAAAAAAAAAAATCTGTATTTTGTTTCTTTTCATTATCTTTCCTGAAATTATCATCTTTCCCTTTTCCACTGTATCACTTCCATCAGTGTTCAAACATTTTGGTATTTCTCTCATTTAAAAAAAAATGCATAAACTTCATGAGCACTATTACTTTATTTCTTTGCTTTTTTTTTTTTTTAATCAGAGTCTCCTTCTGTAGCCCAGGCCGGAGTGCAGTGGCATAATCATGGCTCACTGCAGCCTTGAATTCTTGGGTTCAGGCAGTCCTCCTGCCTCTGGTGCATGTCACCATGCCAGGCTAACTTTTTTTTCTTTCTTTTTTTTTTTTTAGAGGTGAGGTCTAGCAGTGTTGCCCAGGTTAGTCTCAAACCCCTGGGCTCAAGCGATCCTAGGCCTCCCAAAGTGCTGGCATTACAGGCATGAGCCACTGTGCCCAGTCTCTGCCTCTTTATATCAAAGTTTAATGGAAGAACTGTCTATGCTTAGAGTCTTCCTCTCCTCTCCTCATCTCACATTCTCTCCTCCACTGCTCCTATAAACATTTGGTCCTCACCACTTTTCTGAGAACACTGTAACAGGTATCATCAATACTCCATCCTTTCAAACGCTATGTTCAATTTTCAGTCCTCATTTTACTTACCTTGTCATCAACATTTGACACAATTGCTTGTTCCCTTCTTTATCAAATATTCTCTTTACTTGACTTCCAGGAAAACACTCCTTCTTGTTCTCTTCCAATTTGATGGACCACATATTTTAGACTTTTTTACTGATGCTTCCTCCTCCTTCAAGCATCTAAATACTGACATGTCCCAGGCTCTTCTGCTTTTCTCTTTTCTATGTTTTTTTTTTTATTTTTTATTGTGAAGTTGTGGGGTACAGTTAAGGGTTAGGTATACAATTGCGTTTCATTCAGGCACCCTGTTGATATAGGATGTTTCCCCGTACCCAGACAGATATTTGCTACTGTTAATCCCATCTCCCTCCCCCCACCATAGTTTCCCAGTATAGTCAGTTATTTTCGTATAGTATCGCATTGGATGTTTAAGGTCCATTATATGAGTGAGAACATGTGATACTCGGATCTTTGTTTCTGTGAGAGATCACTCAGTATTATAGACTCTAGTTCCATCCAGGTTGCTGCGAAATTCATGATTTTGTTCTTTTTTATGGCTGCGTAGTATTCCATCGTGTATATGTACCACATTTTTTTAATCCAGTCCTCTTTTGATGGACAGCATGGCTGTTTCCAGGTTCTTGCTATTGTGAATAATGCTGCGATAAACATGCGTGTGCAGGTATCTTTTTAATAGAGTGATTTGTGTTCTTCAGGATATATTCCCAGTAGGGGGATTGCGGGGTCATATGGGAGGTTGGTATTTAGAGCTTTTAAGAATCGCCACACTGCTTTCCACAGACACTTCACAAAGGAAAACATCCGAGCAGCCAACAAACACATGAAGAAATGTTCAACCTCACTAATCATCAGGGAGATGCAAATCAAAACCACACTGAGACACCACCTAACCCCAGTCAGAATGGCAATTATCAACAACTCAAAAAATAACAGCTGCTGGAGAGGGTGTGGTGAAAAGGGAACACTTCTACACTGTTGGTGGGAGTGTAAACTAGTGCAACCTCTGTGGAAAGCAGTGTGGCGATTCTTTTCTATGTTTACTCACCTATTATACTTTTTATCCAATTCCATGACTTTAATTAAGTTTTAAATGAGTCCCACAGTTCTATCTTAGTCCTGACCTCTCTCCTACACTACAGACATACACATATAACTACCTACTCAAGATTCCACTTTGATGGCTAATAGGTATCCCAAGCCTAATATCCCCCCCCAAAAGGCCTCTTTAATCTACCCTCCCACTCCAGAGCTTCTCTTCCCTCATTTTTCTCCATGTCAGTTAAGTGAGGGTCCTACTCACCCATTTGCCCAGGCTCAAAACATGCAAATTATCTTTGGCGCCTCCCTTCCCGATATCCCATACCTCAGCAAGTCCTTATAGTTTAGCTTCAGGATCTATCCAGGACCCAGCCCATCCCCTTTCATTATCTGTGCTAGTACCATCCATGAGCAGCCACCATCACCACTCACCTGCGGTCCCTTCCCAAGTCATCTCCTCACTTTCAATCTCATCTCCTAGGATCTCCTCTTCACACACAGTAACGGGGGTCATTTAGAAGCATGTCTTATCATATTACTTCCCTAATCAGAACTCTCCAATCGCATCCTATCACAGAATACCGTACAACGGATCCAGTACAATCCATACTAACTCACTTTCACTTGGTTAATTCTTTGACTACATTCAAATTTGTGTTCAAGTAATACCTCCTCAAAGGAGCCTTTTCTATCAAACCTACCTAAAACAGCCCTCCCCATCTCACCATGTTCTATCTTCATAGTCAGAAAAAATTATTTTTCTTTATTGCACTTATTACAAATGAGGAATCAACTGGACAAGTAGTAACTGGAGAATGTGGGTTTTGGTGTAGCCACTTCCTAAGATTAGCAGCATTGTGCCTCCTGCTATCTTTTCATCAAACACTACAAGAGGGCTACAGAAGAGTAAGAATTAGCAAATTTTTGTGTGTCTATGTTTGCATGGACAAACGTGCAGCAGACAGTTGAGTAATACATACAGTAAACTTGACTCCAATCAACAAAAGACAAATAATTAGGTAAAAATCTATCATTCTTAATATCTGTATGACCTGTAAATATATGAACCTCATTAGTAATAGGGAAAACACAAGTAAAAACTGTAATGAAATACTACTGCTTAGCCAAAATGACTAACATTAAAAAGACTCACCATAACAATTGTTTGTCAGCATGGAGAATAATAGGTACTCCTATACACAGCTGGTAAAAATGTAACTTGCTACAATTAATATGGGAAATAGCTTAGTCATATTTACTAAAATTAAAATTACATATACCCTAGGTCCAACAGTCTATTCCAAGTTATATAATCAAGAGAAATGCAGAAATGTGTATACCAGAAGACAGGTACAAGAAATGTTCAAAGTAAAAATATTCATTTTAACCAATAACCAGAAACAACCTAAATATTCATCAAGGCAAGAGGAAAATAAACTGTGGTGTATTTATATAATGTAATACTATTCAGCAATATAAACAAATTAACTAAAGTTCTATCAAAACATGCATGCTGATTCAAAACATATTGCATGACTCCATTTTGTGGAATTTTTAAAAGTAGTGAGAATTCATTTAAGTTGTTGGCAATCAAAAGAGGAATAGGAAAGGTAATAGCAGGGGTGCATGAGAGGAGGTTCTGAGGTTCTAGTAACATTCCACTTCTTGACCTCATTTGTAGTTATACATATGTGTTCACATAGTGATAATCCATTGAGTTGTACACCTGTGATTTATATACTTTTATATGTGTTTATTCATATCATAACCTTTGCTAAAAAATAGCTATATTAGCTAATTCATTTTTTTCACTTTATCAGGCTATATAGAGCTAAGATATCCATTTTCCTGACTGAATGAGTCTGGGGTGAATCCCAACAGAGGCAGAATTTACAAATTGAAGCAGTTTGGTGAGAAAATAAAGAACGACAGCTTCTTCAAACTACATATACAAAGAACTGCATTGGATATGAAAAAAATATGTTTCTAAACTAAAAACATACCCTGACTACTCGTCAGGATATAATTGGTAGAGTTTATCTATGCTGACATTTCTCAATCAAATGATGTTATTATTTAGTTATTAGTTTCAATGTGTTTTGAAGTATATCAATGATAAATTAGTATCTTGTTTATTGAATTATCTCAAGGGAAATAGTGCTTGAGGTGTCATTTTTCTCTTTGTGTGTTATTACTATTTTAAACATAAATTAGACATTCTATATACCTTGCATATATAGGTAAAGGTACATAGGAAAAATGAGGGATTTAGAAATAGATTACAGCTTACAAGAAGTAGTCACCAAAAAAAAACAGATGCACAACTGGATTTTAATCTGTTGGCAGCCTAATTTCTCTATATTTTTCTTCTATACCATCAAGTTAAACATGGAAAGAAAAACCCCTTTTGATAGAATCCCTTACCCAATCTGATTGTGAGGTGCCCACGTTTGCAGATACTTTGCAATATACAATAGCCATTTAAAAACTGACACAGAGTTAACCTTACCATTTTGACTGACATGAAAATTATATTTAAGTTAAATGTCGTTATAGTTTACATAAGCCTTTAGGTAAAAAAAAGTGTGTGTGTATATACAAGTGTGGTATACTCATACAATATAATGCTATTAACAGTATAAATACTCATATATCCAAAACTGGGATGAATCTCAAACATAATTTTAAGCAAAAGAAGCTGACACAAAATAGTATCTAGTACATGATTCCAGCTTTATACAATTTTTTAAACAAGCAAAATTAATAATTTATGGTTTTTGGAAATCAGGAGAGGGAAAGGAAAAGGTTACATGCACTCTTCGTCAAAACAGTAAAAGCAACCAAGTAATATTTACATTTCTTTATCAAAGCTGCTAATTCCACTGATTTTTCTTCAACCTAATTTTTACTCCTCTCTTTAACTCAAACTGTCTCCTGTCTATGATTGCAAGAGATTCTTCTTGAGTGTGGGACAAAAAAGTGTGGGAGCAAAGCATGAACTCTGGTCTAGAGCAGAATGGCTCATTCCTGGAGAATGTGTGTGCATTCAGGAGGAAGGCCAGGAGGTTAGCATTGCCAACACAAAACAACTCCGCATGTGGTCCAGTCTTGACTCATCCTGGAGTACCCCCTGGATTCCTCTCTTTCCTTGCTGCTGTGCCCATGTCCTAACCCAGAGAGTGCTGCATGGAGATGGGACAAATGATTTTAGAATCACATTTAGTTTTTGTAAAGAACTCTGCTGTATTTGAGGATAAAAGCACTTTGGAAATATGTGTGATTATTGTTGCATTAGAAGTAAACCTAGGCTAAGAAAACATCCATTAACAAGTGTTTCTGCTAAATGCTTTCTCAGGTAGCCATTTAGAGATACATTTGAAGATGCAACAACAACGTAGGAGATTCAATTATATCTTCCTGACAAAAAATACTTTGTGTCCAACAAGTGCTAATCACGGAAAATCATCAGAGAACTGCAATTTCTAATACAAGCATAAAGCACATCTTTCTCTCAAGGGCAACATCCAAAAGACTTGCTTAAATAATACCATTTTAGAGACTTCCAAAATAACTTGACTGTATTTACACAGGCTAAGGTCAGAACAATAAGTAGATTTACAGTTTGTCACCAGCTTAAGAAATTTAAAAAAACTGGAGTTTTGTTTTACTCCCATATCTGTAACAGGTCAAAGTCTATTATTTCAAATTAGGGTTGCAATGATAGTGGAAATTGATGCGCACAATTCCATGTTAGCAAGTGTCTCCTTTTTTTGCAAAAAAAAAAAAAAAATAGCTTATATAAGTAATACACATAGGCTCAGTCTTTGCATATGGGTGAAACATTGCCTTTCAGTCAAAAGAGTGAGATAGTATTTGCAAAGCACTTAAGTCACTGAGCACCAAATAGGCACCAGGTGAATCTGTTAGGTATCTCCCCTTTTCTTAAGTCTATTTAATCCAGTCTGAAAAATAAAAATAATAACAATAAGTAGCTTTTAGTTGGGGGCAAGGGTATGTGGTCATTGTGGAAATCACTATACATTAAACAGTCTCTAATTTGTACAACTCAATGGAGTAGATATTATTGTTATCCTCATATTACATAAGAGGTTAAGAAAATTGTCCACAATTTAGATGGCAAGTTTAGAAAGCCAGGTTGCCTCCTCTCCCAAGCTGGTCAAATGGAAATAGCCACAAATCTTTTCTGACACATTGTCATGAGTCTATGAGACAAAGGATTACTTGCTCTAAACTGCAGACTCTTTGTGTGTTTTATATACATCTTTAAAGAATCAACTTGTGGCCAGGCTTGGTGGCTCAACATGTAATCCCGTGCTTTGGGAGACTGAGGTGAGTGAATTGCCTGAGTCCACGGGTTCAAGACCCGCCTGGGCAACTTGGCGAGACCTCATCTCTTCTACAATAAATCAAAAATTAACCAGGCGTGGTAGCACATGCCTGTAATTCTGGCTACTCGGAAGGCTGAGGCGGAAGGATTGCCGGAGCCCAGCAGGTCGAGGCTGCCGTGGCCAGGAGCGGCCTCTGCCCTCCAGTCTGGGCGACAGAGTGAGACTCCAACTCAAAAAAAAAAAAAAAAAATAATAAATCAACTTGTTAAAGGAGAGTGGTTAACTCTTGTTTACAGAATTCGTCTTTCAGAATTCTGTGTATGTGATACATGCACAGAATTAGAGTTTAGAAAACTTCTTTTAGGTTTCAGAGCAAATTACTTGTCTTTCTTTTTTTTTTTTTTCTTTTTTTGAGTTGGAGTCTCACTCTGTTGCCCAGACTGGAGTGCAGTGGCTGCTCCTGGCCACCACAGCCTCGACCTGC